>CM044001.1:6691908-7379844 GCA_024085815.1 Flaveria linearis
GGACTGCACCATAGAGTTAGAAGGCTATAGGTTTGCCGCTAGATTACATGTGATGCCCCTAGGTGGATTTGAGTAGTACTAGGGATGGACTGGTTGGAACCTATGAAGCGAATATCGTATGTCAAAGAAGATGATTAGATTGACGGCGTCTGACGGGAGTCTGGTGACAATATACGGTGATCGGGTAACGATGATTCCGAAGGTGATTTCGATGGCGGTGGCGGGGAAGTACATGAGGCGTGGGGTGCAACGCCTACCTATGTTATGTAAAGGGAGTGGAGACGCCAACACCACAACTATCTGACGTTCCGGTTGTGTGTGAGTTTCCAAATGTATTCCCGGAAGACTTATCGGGATTACCACCTGACCGCGAAATCGAATTCCAAATTGACTTGATACCCGGTGCTCAACCTGTTGCTAAAGCACCGTATCGATTGGCTCCGACTGAGATGAAGGAGTTGATGGAACAACTGCAAGAATTGCTTGACAAGGCTTCATTAGGCCGTGTATCTCTCCTTGGGGTGCTCCGGTCTTATTTGTGAAAAAGAAGGACGGTAGCAGAGAATGTGTATCGATTACCGTGAGTTGAACAAGCTAACGATAAAGAATCGGTATCCATTACCAAGGATTGACGACTTGTTCGACCAGCTCCAGGGTGCCAGTTGGTTCTCGAGAATAGATCTTCGATCTGGCTACCATCAATTGAAGGTAAAGGAGCAGGACATTCCTAAAACAGCTTTTCGTACGCGTATGGACACTATGAGTTTCTCGTTATGTCATTTGGTCTAACTAACGCGCCAGCTGCTTTTATGGACTTGATGAACCGAGTGTGTCGGCCAATGCTAGATAAATTAGTAATTGTGTTTATCGATGATATTCTGATTTATTCGAGGAGCGAGGAAGAGCATGCCGGTCACATTTGGGAAGTGTTAGAGACTTTGAGGAGGGAGAAACTGTATGCTAAGTCTCCAAATGTGCGTTCTGGCTACGCGAGGTACAATTTCTGGGTCACGTGGTGAATGCAGAGGGGATCATGGTGGACCCAGCAAAGGTTGAGGCTGTGATGCAATGGAAATCACCAAAGACGCCATCCGAGATTCGTAGCTTCTGGGATTGGCGGGCTATTACAGGAGATTTATTCAAGACTTCTCCAAGATAGCCTCACCATTGACAAAATTGACCCGTAAGGACGTGAAATTCGTGTGGGGTCGAGAGCAGGAGACGGCCTTTGAGGAGTTGAAGACAAGACTAACACAAGCTCCTGTTTTGACTTTGCCCGAGGGGAATGAAGACTTAGTGGTCTATTCAGATGCATCTTATTCCGGGCTAGGTTGCGTGTTGATGCAACGTGGAAGGGTGATCGCCTATGCATCTCGACAACTGAAGACCCACGAAGTCAACTATCTCACACACGATCTAGAATTAGCTGCGGTGGTTTTTGCGTTGAAGATTTGGCGGCACTATCTATACGGGACGAAGTGCACAATCTTCACCGACCACAAAAGCTTGAAGTACTTCTTCGAGCAGAAAGATCTAAACATGAGGCAAATGCGATGGTTGGAGCTCATAAAGGATTATGAACGCGAAATCCATTACCATCCGGGCAAGGCCAACGTGGTGGCCGATGCCCTTAGCCGAAAAGAACGACCTGAGCCGATTCGGGTGAAGGCTTATCAGCTGATCATGACCCCCGATGTGATGACACAGGTTAAGGAGTTCCAAGACGAGGCTTTGAAAGAAGATCGTCTTAACTCCGAAAGGATGAGAGGACTAGTTCGGAATTGGGTGAGAACACTCTTGGTGTTAAGACCAGATTTGGGCGAATGTGGATTCCTCGATACGGGGATCTACGGGTAGAATTATGGACGAGGCCCATAAGACCCGATACTCCATTCACCCCGGTGCTACCAAAATGTACCACGATATGAAGAAATACTATTGGTGGCCGGGTATGAAACGCGACGTAGTGGAGTACGTAAGTAAATGCTTGACTTGCTTACAAGTGAAGGCGGAACACCAGAAGCCCTACGGGAAGATCCAACCGTTGGATATACCCGAGTGGAAGTGGGAGCACATCACCATGGATTTCATCACGAAATTACCACGTACCCCAAAAGGGTATGATGCCATATGGGTGATAGTTGACCGCTTGACAAAGAGTGCCCACTTCCTACCGATTCGCGAAACGTACTCATCCGAGAGATTGGCGGATCTATTCATCAAAGAAATTGTAGCTCGTCATGGTGTACCGGTGTCTATTGTGTCTGATCGTGACACCCGGTTTACCTCCAAGTTTTGGAAAAGATTTCATGATGCAATGGGGACGAGGCTACACATTAGTACAGCATATCACCCTCAGACAGACGGTCAGTCTGAGAGGACGATCCAAATACTCGAAGACATGCTTCGGGCGTGCGTGATCGATTTTGGAGGAAGTTGGGATGACCACCTGCCGTTAGCAGAATTCTCGTATAACAACAGTTATCATGCCAGTATTGGCATGCCACCCTACGAGATGCTATACGGTAGGAGATGTAGGACGCCCGTATGTTGGGGAGACATTGGGCAGAAAGAAGTGGGAGGTGTTGAGGTGATTGAAGCAACGACTGAAAAATTAGAAAAGATCAAAGCCTTCATGAAGGCGGCGAAAGATAGGCAAAAGTCGTATGCTGACAAGAGGCGAAGACCGATAGAGTTCAAGGTTGGTGACCGAGTCATGTTGAAGGTCTCACCTTGGAAAGGTATTATCAGATTCAGGAAAAGAGGTAAGCTAAGCCCGAGATACATAGGACCTTTCCGAATTATCGCACGAGTAGGAGAGGTGGCCTATCGACTTGAACTGCCAGATGAGTTAAGTGGAATTCGTCCCACATTCCATGTATCTCATCTGAGAAAATGCTTAGCTGATGAAGACATGGTTGTACCACTGGAGGATATCGAAGTGGATGAGAGGCTCAACTACGTGGAGCAACCAGTGGCAATCATTGATCGTAAGGAGAAGAGGTTAAGGAATAAAGTGGTTCCTCTTGTGCGTGTACAGTGGAAGCACAGAAAGGGATCCGAGTCTACGTGGGAGACTGAGGAGGAGATGAGACAACATTACCCACATCTGTTTGAGGAATAACAGGTTTCGGGGACGAAACCTATATAAGGGGGGTGGACTTGTAACACCCGTAATTTCTTATTAAGAAATTAAAAGAACAAAATAGAAAGAGAAAGGAAAGAAAACAAAAATCTACTTTTGTTGAAGGGCCAAAAGTGCCAAATGGGCAAACTTCATATTAATTTTGATACAAAGGTGGTATGGCCACCCACTCTTGTTCACATCATCACCATCTTCGATATTTTAGAGAGAGAAAGCAGCAAAGGCAGAAAGTTCTCGGGATTTTGAAGAAGAATCTGAAAACTCGAAGTTTTTGGTAAGAAATCTCGAGTTTTGAAGCTTTAGATGATTCTAGACCCGTATATGTGCTTATAAATGTGCCTTGTGTGTTTGGGTGGTGTGGTGTGTGTGTTTTAGGTGTTAGAACAGTCGAGGAGGCTCGGGTGAAGAGTGTGAAATTTGAAGAGAACAACAAAGGTGAGTTCTAGACCCCTTTCTACTGTTTTTAAACGTTTTGGGGCTGGAAAATGCATGTATATATGTTTTTATAAATTTGGGTATGATACCCGTATGATATGTACGTGTGTATGTTTATAGAGAAAATTTTGGTATGAACGTATGTTTATGTTTATAGTAAGTTTATGCCTAGAATCATGTGTACATGCTTAGAACTAGGTATTATGATGTTTGGGGACTGGAGTTTGAATTAGAAATATGAACAGGCTACTAATACGCCTAATAAGCCCACATAGTAGTCATGTGTCTGGGATTTGGACTTAGAATAATTAAGTACAAGTTAATGAGTCCAATAGTGCTTATACGCCCAAGGACGTGCCATAGAAATAGGCTAAGTAAGGTCATGTGTCCAAGCATGTAATATGTCCAATAGTCTAGAACGACCAGACTCATAAGTCTGAAAATTTGCTAAGTATGGGGACTTATAAGTCCCAACAGGACTCATGAGTCCCACAGTACCCATGAGTCTGTGATGTGTGTAAAGTGTATATATTTTAAATAAGGATTTTTCACACAATTTGAGTTTTAATTTAAGAAACGATTATCACTCTTAAACCAACTACACACAATAGGCAAGTGCACCTATCGCATAATAGTATAGTTTTAGGTAAGAACCGAGTATCGATCCGTAGACACAATGGCTCCCAATACTAAATCATCATCACTATTTAACCGATCAATTGAATTTGGATTTGTGAGTATTATAGTTAACTAAAACGATTAACAATTTAAACTAGTAAATTAAGAAAGTAAAGATAAGATACACAATCAATTAAATATATCACTTGGACTTTGATTCCACTTAGCATAGAATTAACAACTAGCACAAATTCGAGGTGAGACCATTTCTTACACATGAAACATAGAAGTAGCCTAAACCCCCGTCAAGGATATCTAAACATATAACCATTCGGAAAGCTAGAACGATAAACACACAAAAGCCACCTAAAGTTATGCCATGAAGAGCTAATGATATAATTATGTCGATGTTAAAGATGAATTAGACTCCGTTAGGGTTACCTAATTCCACAAATCTTTGGAAAGTTAACACGATAAACACATGATAACCACCTAAACTTGGAAAAAGTAGACAAAACTATAATTACCCTTCAACTCATAAACTTCATACCACGATTACAAAACAATTCATAACCAATGACAAGAGATATTTATGACATACACTATGGTTTTCTCAAACATAAGCATAAGGATGCACATTTAACCAATTCTACTAAATCTTCAACCTTCATTCACCATTCCTAGTCAAATGTCACAAGATTACATACAAAATATGCAATTATATGCATAAGTCTTGCAAGAACATGAAGTTTTCCAACATAACATGCTTACAACACCCACAAGGTTGAACATTTCATCAAATTAGAACAAACACACACAATCATTGAAGAATAATCAAGTTTCATCATAGCATAAACATAAACATCACCAAGAATCATGAACAAGTTGTTAAATCATGCTAAGTTTCGTCTAATCCAAGTGATAATAAGAGTTTAGCCCATAAGGCTTACAAAAGACACACCCAAACTCAAGAACATGGAAGAACTCATAGTAGATCTAGAGAAATTCAAACCAATTTTGAGGGGAAATGGGTGGATGATGTTAGATTCTTCTTGAAAGTGTGAAATCTTCAATCTTGACCTTCAAATCTTCCAAAAACTCTTGAGAAATGTTCAAAGACACCTAAAGGGTTTTGAGAGGCTAGGGTTTTGAAAGAGATGAAAGTTTTTTTGGAAATGAGGTGTACTAGGGTTATAAACCCGTTTTCTGCCCAAATATGGCCATATCTGAAGTGATATGACCATATTCAGCATCAAAAAGGGGCTATTTGAGATTTGACAGCTTATATGGTCATATTCAGCTGAATATGGTCATATCAGGAGCATTTTTCCTCTTGAACCTCTTTAAATCTTGGACTTTCTTCATAAAAATCACCGAGCTTCATCCGAAACCTACAAGATTCAAATAAAACACAAATAAGTGTCTAAATATTGAATTTTGTAACAAAAATGACTTAAAATGCAAAGAAATACATATTAAAAACATGTATATTTATTATCATATCAAACATCCCCACACTTGAACTTTGCTTGTCCTCAAGCAAACTCTCATGCAACCATTTAACAAAAGAAATCCCATTGATATAAAAGATGGTAAGAGACAAACCATTTGTTACATGAAGATCCAAACTCATAATTGACTATCAAACATGGCACACTCATAAGAAGAAACCGAGTGTTTTAAGCTTGCTCTTTCAGAAATGTTCAAATGAGCATCACATGCCTACGAAGTTTCTTTTATGCATGAGTATAAACCGCTCACAAAAATCACTCAACACTCGGTTATTTGTATGTATAAGTGTATAAGTGAATCACTCAATGCCAACCAATGATACAAACATAGTAATAAGCTTGCAAAGGGGTCAAATCTCCACCAATTAACATAAGAGAATGCATAAAACAAGAGGACTTTTAACGGGTTGTAACGGGGCTTGGGTAAAAAGGTATGGAATTTTTGGTAAAAGTGGTTAAACGGATAAAAATTCCGGAAGTCTAGATGCTAAGTATTATATATTACGCTAATATGTACACACGATTTAATATAACTAAACTAATACAAATCTACTAAACGTGAGATATGCATGAAATTGTTCTTTCTTATGCATCAAATAACTCACATTTATTTATTCCTATTCTAGACAACATAATATAACATTTTTTCTCAGTTTTTTTTTCAATTTTTTTTTCTTTTTCTCCCTTTTTTTCTTTTTTTTTTCTTCTTTTTTTTTTTTTTGAACAATGGACGTCTAATTAAAACTAGTAAGCATTAAACAAATTCGATGCCAAAATTTAGACAACTAGAAATAACCGGAATTTTATCACAAGGGTTAAAAGCTAAAAATGGCTAATTTGGCTAAGTAGCTAATGATGTGGGTAATAACAAAGGAAAAATGGAAAATGGTTCAACATGGTGACTAATGGTAACAACTGGGTGAAATGTAAGAGAAAGAAAAAAAATGGCTTATAAGGTGGGTATTCCTAATGCCTCTGTCATTTTCATGCAAAAACTTAGTTTATGGTCTTGAAATGCATATCCTAAGCAAGTTCTCACGTGGATGCACATTTGGCACACTCAAGAATCAACAAACATGTAAGCAAACACTAAATCATATGATTTCATGTGATAGAGGCACAAATAAGCTTACGGAAATGGAGGGATAAAGGTAAAGTTCAAACTCATGCATAAATATCACATTTTCAACTTGCAATGCTCACTGAACATCTGAACATTTTATCATAATGCACTTGGTTTCTCTTAGTTCTGTGATGTTAACAATTCAATCATGGTTTAAGATCTAAAATAAATATAAATGGATGTCATTTGTTCAACTTTTTGAAAAATTTTTTTGTCAAAAATGGGATTGTTTTAAGATGCAATGAGATATACGTAAAAGACTTGCAAAAGTTCACAAAAACCCAAACATCCCCACACTTGAAACATATATTGTCCTCAATGTATCAATACATGTAATGTAATGTAAGAAACAAATGGGGAGAGGGGGGGGGAGAAGGTGAAACAGAAAACTCCCCTGAAGAAATCCAAGAAAAGAGGCTCAACAAAATCTCAAGCGTCCGCTAAGCAAATCATCACTCTCAAGATTCCACGAAAACTAGCAAGAATAACACTTCAAGAACAAAACAATAAGTTTAGCAAAACAAAGAAGAAAAAACAATATAAATAAACAGTACATAAAGTAAACGAACATAAGGAAATGACAACACAAATACGTTATGAGTTTGTACAACCAAAATACCAAAAAGTACAACTCAAACGCAAAAGGAACCACAAAAGAAGATGTGAGGTCGTCAGACTAGTCCTCCATCACATCTGCATCATCTGATGGACCATGCTGCTGCTCTGTTTGCTCGGGCGGTGGAGGTTGGGAAGGTGGTATAGGAAAAGGAAGAGGAGGAAGACCAAACTCATTTTCAGCAGCCCACTTTGTTATAACCTGCATTATCCAATGCACCCCGGCACGAATGTGAGCTAAATCAGAAGAGTTATCAACGGGCGGTGGCGGAGATGGTGCTGTGGCTCCGTCATCATCAATAAGTGCTATCGGATGAGTCTCTGCATTCGCAATGCAAGTTGATGTGCCTATCTCCATATTCGGGGGAAACCATCTTTTCTCTTCAGAGTCTAACCAATACCATCCATCTGCTGAGTCATATGCAGCGAGTCTCATATTGATCAGCATTGATTTATTGATGAGCTTCGTTTGATGAGAACAAGAAATTCCAACGAGGCTATCAGCGTCCAACAGATGAAGAGATGAAGCCAGTTGAGTGATGAACGCTCCTCCACAGATTGGGCTACTATGCTTTCTACCGGAACATTTGGAGAAAAACATAGCGAGTGCGTAGGCCAAGTTACATGGCTGCTTCCGAATAAGGCAATATAGAAAAAACATGTCATTTTCAGTGACAACACCCGTGCTTGAGCCTCGTCCAGAAATATTGCCCGAAAGTGCTCGATGAAAGTAGCGATGAAGGGGGTCTCGCATTTGGTGCTTTTACTTGATGTAGAATTGTATTCTCCCGAACCGATCTCAGCCCATAACGCGACTAGGTTATCAGTTGATGTCGACTTCAAACCCTGTTTAAAGATATTCCTACTAGTCTCATTACGGGTGTAAAGACCCATCATCACTCCGAGATCTGCCACAGACATTGTATGTTTTCGACCACCAAGTTGGAATTGAATGCCATTTGCGTCCTTAAGATTTTTGATCTTACGATCAAACTGATAGGTCGAACAAAATTCCAATACAAGCACGCGGTATTGATGATGTTTGATATCAAACAAACGTTTCCATGGACGGGAGAGGAGTGCATTAACGCGGTTGGTTTCACCCAAAGCATCCAAAGCTTTCCAATTGATAGTGTGACCCGCTATTAGTTCCTTGTTTTGAATGGTGAGAAGTTTCTTCACGGCCTGACTGCCACTTTCAAAACGAAGGAACGGATGAAGATTATCATTGGCCATGACCTGCAAAAGAAATACAATATGTCAATTTTGATTCTTGTAAAAGAATTAAAACAAACATGATAGAAATATGAAAACAAAGTTAACATATTTTGACATGTTAATGCCTAATCATTGCAAGAAACCAAATCAACTTATTTCATTAAAGAAGTTTACTAAAAGAAAAACACAATTTTGACCAAATCATACCGTTTAAACAAAAGCCAAATGAAGACTGTTATAACATAAAAACATAAAGAAAACGACACCCAACAACCTAAAGTTTACTAAAATCATGAAGAACAACATATAAATCAACAACCATTGACCATGTTCTTTTTTTTTTTAACTAAACGTATATTAACGAATAGTGCGCAACAAATTCTCTACACCTACTAACAAAACCAATTACAGCTTCTTTTGACCTAAAAATTGCATCTATCATCCACTTGAATATTCCGTGACATATTCAACACTTCACACTTAATTACCCCACCCCTTACCACCTCAATGTTTCAATTTCACTTCACCCATTATTATCTCCTGCGCCAACCCAATCAATTATCTATTTTCACTCATATATCATCACACCTTACCCTACATTCACTAATTTCCACATGTAATCTATATACCCTTACTCTTTTACTAATTATCACACCCTCCCCCTCTTAACTTAACCTTACACCTTGCCTTATTATACCACTATCATTCACTTCTTAATCTTAATTATACCAAACAAACATATTTCAGCCTAAACTTAAAATAAACATCAAAGATAAGCAATTAACAAGAACAAAAATCTAGTTGCAAGTAAAGAAAAATTACCTTGGAGAGAAGAAAACTAAAAACAATTATAACTTTTTTTCAAAGAATGAACAGGTGATTTGGGTTGATGGTGAGAAGTGGTGGAGAGGTGCGCAGGGGTTGTGGTTGCGGTTGGTGATGGGGTCGCGAGGTGTGGGTGGTTACGGGGTAAGGGTGGCGACGGCAGGGAGGTGGTCGTGGTGGTGGTTGGCTGCGATTGGAGTGGTTGGCTGCGATTGGAGGTTGGCTGCGATGGGAAGTGGCTGTCGCGAGGTGGTGAGGGCTGCTGGATGGTGGCTGCTGGATGGGGAGGTTGCGATTGGATGGGGTGGTTACGATTGGAAGAGGGGAGAGGGCTGTGGAGATGGCTGTCGCACAAGGAAGAGGGGAGGGGGGTGTGGATGGCGGCGGTGTGTAGGGCGACGTGCGAGGGTGGTGATGGTAGCAGGAGGGTTGACGGGGCTGCGGTGGAGATGGGCTGCGGTGGAGGCTGCCGCGGGCGACGGGGCAGGGGAGAGGGGAGAGGGATCGGGAAGGGGAGGGGCTGTGGAGATGGGGAAGAAATGGGGAAGGAAATAAGAGGTTTTGTTTTGTAGTTTGTTTTGAATTTTTTTTTTTACCCCTTTTTTTCAGCCAATATGAGCATATCCGTCTGAATATGAGCATATCAGTAAGCTTTTTTCAACTTCATCATATATTGACTCAATTAATATGGGCATATTTATTTGAATATGGTTATATTAATAATCATTTTTCAAAAATTTTCCTTAACTTAGAATACCTTCATATTACATCCCAAAAATCATTTTGCTTGACACGTTTTCGTTATAAATAACGTAAGACACACCCGATGATGTCGACATCTTCGTTTTTTTTTTATTAATAAAAAGATAAAATAAGATAAAATAAAATGAAACAAAATAAAGTAAGAACTAATTAAAGTATACTAATTAAAGAAATATGTAAAAACAAAAGGATACGGATGATTTTCAAAATCTCGGGTTTTCTCCCGCAAGTGCTTTGTTTATTTACGAGTCATTAGCTCGACTCGACCCCGCATTCACTTGTCCTTGGGGTGGAGCTCCATGACGTCAAACTCCTTCTCATCTCTCGGACCTTCAATGTAATGTTTTAAGCGATGACCATTAACCTTGAAAACCCTTCCGTCCGAATGTTCAACTTCAACGGTGCCATACGAGAATACTTGTTTCACGATATAAGGACCCGTCCATCTTGACTTTAATTTACCGGGAAACAAGCGAAGTCTTGAATTATAAAGCAATACACGATCCCCCACTTGAAATTGTTTGTTGTTCTTCAAATGGTTGTCATGTAATTTTTTCGTCCTTTCTTTGTAGATTGAGGAATTTTCGTATGCTTGATTCCTCAACTCTTCAAGTTCATGGACTTGCAAAAACCTATTTTCACCTGCATCTTTTAAATCAAGATTAACGGCCTTCAAGGCCCAATAAGCTTTGTGTTCGAGTTCAACGGGAAGGTGACAAGACTTTCCATAAACCACTTAAATGGTGTGGTGCCAATTGGAGTTTTGTAAGCGGTTCGGAAAGCCCATAGAGCATCATCTAACTTATCCGCCCAATCCTTTCGGTTTTGCCCAACCGTTCGTTCCAAGATTCGTTTAAGACCTCTATTAGTGACCTCAACTTGACCACTTGTTTGTGGGTGGTAAGATGTTGAAAAACGATGTTTAACCCCATAACGAGTTAACGCTTTTTCAAGTTGATTATTACAAAAATGAGTGCCACGATCACTAATTAGAGCCTTAGGGGCACCAAACCGAGAGAAAAGCTTTTTCAGAAATTTCACCACTACCCTAGCATTATTTGTAGGCAAGGCTTGCGCCTCGGCTCACTTAGACACGTAGTCAATGGCTACTAAAATGTATTTGTGACCATGTGATGAAGGGAATGGTCCCATGAAGTCGATGCCCCAAACATCGAATACCTCGCATACTTGTATGCTATTTTGGGGCATCTCATCACGTGAAGAGATGTTACCTGCGCGTTGGCAAGCATCACATGCTTTAACCAACATGTGTGCATCCTTGAATACGGTAGGCCAATAAAAACCAGAATCAAAGACTTTCTTAGCGGTGTAATTTGCTCCATGATGACCACCGGTGGGTCCTTCATGACAATGGCGAAGTATGCTCATTGCCTCGATTCCGTGCACACATCTTCTCACCACTTGATCCGCGCAAACTCGAAAAAGATATGGATCTTCCCAAAAGTAGTACTTAACATCAGACATGAATTTTCTTTTTTTTGATAAGTCATACCTTTCACGAGAACTCCACTGCAAGATAGTTAGCAAGATCTGCGAACCAAGGGAATTCTTCTTCAATCGCCTGAACCTGTAAAAGAAACTCATGAGGGAAATTGTCATTTATGTTGGATTCCCTTAGTTCTTCCATGGATGGGTTCTCAAGGCGTGAGAGGTGATCTGCTGCTACGTTTTCAGCTCCTTTCTTGTCTCGGATCTCTATATCAAATTCTTGTAAAAGCAAAATCCACCTGATCAACCGTGGTTTTGCATCTTGCTTTCCAAATAGATATCTAAGAGCTGCATGATCAGTGTAAACAATGGTTTTAGATAAAACAAGATATGAACGAAACTTATCAAAAGCATATACTACAGCAAGTAATTCCTTTTCAGTGGTAGTGTAATTTTCTTGTGCATCATTCAATGTTTTGCTTGCGTAGTATATGGGATGAAAATGCTTGTCCTTTCTTTGCCCTAAAACCGCACCGACTGCATAGTCGCTTGCATCACACATTAACTCAAATGGAAGAGTCCAATCAGGAGCTACCATTATAGGGGCGTTTATCAGTTTTTCTTTTAAAAAGTTGAATGCATTTAAGCATTCCTCATTGAAAACAAATGGGACATCTTTTTCAAGAAGTTGTGTCATAGGCCTTGCAATTTTTGAAAAATCTTTAATAAAACGTCTATAAAATCCCGCATGACCTAGAAAACTTCTTATTGCTTTTACAGAAGTAGGTGGTGGTAATTTTGAAATAGTTTCAACTTTTGCTCTATCTACTTCTAAACCAACATTTGAAATTTTATGTCCCAACACAATGCCTTCTTTCACCATAAAATGGCATTTCTCCCAATTTAATACCAAGTTGGACTCTTCACATCTCGCGAGCATTTTCTTCAAATTGCTTAAACAATTATCAAAAGAACATCCAAAAACTGAGAAGTCATCCATGAACACTTCCATGGAGTCTTCGATCATATCATGAAATATGGCCACCATACACCTTTGAAACGTGGCCGGAGCATTACACAATCCAAATGGCATTCGCCGATAAGCAAATGTGCCATAAGGACATGTGAATGTGGTCTTCTCTTGATCATCGGGTGCAATCGGGATTTGAAAGTAACCTGAAAAACCATCAAGAAAGCAATAAAACATATTCCCAGATAACCTTTCTAACATTTGATCTATAAAAGGAAGAGGGAAATGGTCCTTTCTCGTTGCATCGTTAAGTTTGCGATAATCAATGCAAACCCTCCAACCTGTGATGGTCCTTGTGGGTATCAATTCATTCTTTTCATTGGTTACCACCGTCATACCTCCTTTCTTTGGTACCACTTGTACCGGACTTACCCATGCAGAATCTGAGATTGGGTAAATCAAACCTGCATCAAGAAGTTTGATTACTTCCTTTTTAACCACTTCTTGCATATTAGGGTTGAGGCGACGTTGATGTTGAACAACTGGCTTGTAATCATCTTCCATTAAAATTTTATGAGTACAAAAGGATGGATTGATCCCTTTTATATCCATAATCTTCCAAGCCATAACTTTCTTGTGCATCTTTAAGACATCTAAAAGTTTGACTTTTTCATCACTTGTCAAACCAGAAGCAATAATAACAGGTAATTTGGAGTCATCATCAAGATAAGCATACTCAAGATGAGCGGGTAGCTCCTTGAGTTCCAATGATGGTGGTTCTTCAATTGATGACTTTGCTTTTGGTTCCTTCTCTCGATCAACCACTTCAAGAACTTCATGAACTTCCACATCAGAGGATGGTTCATCCGCTGACATACAAGTTAGCTCGCCACAAATCTGGTTAGCTTGATCGGCATCAAGCTTTTCATCATCAAACAACTGTGTTTCCAAAACATCATGTTCAAACATTTCCTGCACACAATCATCCACATGGCAATCAATAGTATCAACAAAATAAAGTGTATCATCATGGATTTGAGAATGTTGCATGGAATCCTTTATCTTAAAAACCACCTCTTCTTCATCCACGCGAAGGGTCAATTTACCTTCAAACACATCTACTAAGGCTCTAGATGTAGCTAAAAAGGGGCGACCAAGAATGAGAGGTACGTTCTTGTCTTCATCCATATCAAGGATTACAAAATCCACAGGAAACACAAACTTACCAATTCTTACTAACATATTCTCAACTATACCCTCGGGTATTTCACCGAGCGATCGGCAAGTTGAATGCTCATACGTGTTGGTTGTGGTTCTCCTAGGTCTAGCCTTTCAAACATGGAATATGGCATCAAGTTGATGCTAGCACCTAGGTCAGCTAGAGCATTATTTACAGTCAAACTACCAATCAAGCAAGGAAGTGTGAAACTTCCCGGGTCTTTCATTTTCTGTGGTAGCTTATTTTGAAGCACCGCTGAGCATTCTTCATTTAGAACCACATGTGAAAGTTCCTCAAGCTTCTGTTTATTTGTTAGAAGATCTTTGAGAAATTTGGCATACTTGGGCATCTGTGACAAAGCTTCAACAAACGGTAAGTTTATATGTAATTGTTTAAATAGGTCAAGAAATTTACCGTATTGTTGGTCCATCTTTTCTTTCTTCAAACACCCGGGTATGGAATAGTGGGCTTGTACACTTTCAATGGTTCTTTGACTTGTGCTGTACTTTCTGGGCCGCGCCTGGTGTTAGGCACCTCGTCTTGAACCTTGACTTCTACCTCTTCAACCACCGGCTTAGATGTGGAAGTCGTCTCAATCTCTTTAGTGGTTTTACCACTCCTTAAAGTAATTGCTTTACAATCTCCTCGTGGATTTGCTTCGGTGTTACTCGGGAGTTTACCCTTCTCCCTCTCGGCTAGCAAACTAGCCATTTGACCCATTTGATTCTCAATACCCCGAATCGCCGAACCTTGACTTCTTAATTCATCCGAAAATTGTTGTTGTCGAACTTCGGCTTGATCATGACGAGCTTCAGATTTTTGATGACGGGATTCGGCAGTGGACAAGAATTGTGCCATCATCTCTTCCAAATTTGATCTTTTCTCGGGTTGCGAACCACTACTTGAACCTTGATTTTGGTATTGATTTTGTTTTTGAGGTCGAGAGTGATCTTGGTGTTGTGGTTGAAATGATTGTTGGATTTGTTGGAATGGTGGTCTTTGTTGAAAACCCGGAGGTTGGTTGCTTCCACTTGCCTTCCAACTAAAATTGGGATGATTCTTCCAACCTGGGTTATAAGTGTTACTGTACGGATTGTTTTGAGATCGATATTGGTTACTCATGAAATCCACTTGTTCATTCACATTGTAGACAATTCCATGATGACAATCGGAGCTCATATGCACACCACCACACAAATGACAACTTGCTTGCACTTGGTTCAATTGCATTTGATTAATTCTTTTAGCCATTGTTTCCATTTGTGCAGCTAGAGATGTGTAGTCGTCTACATGGTGAACCCCTTGTCTTGATGGTCTACTTCATGAAGATGGCCCTTGATAATGTTCATTGCCAATTGTTCAAGTATGGCATACCCCTCCGTAGGGGTTTTCATGGCTAAAGATCCTCCAGCTGTAGCATCGACTATTTGGCGATCTTGTGGATACAACCCGTTGTAAAAGGTAGTAACTTGCATCCACTCATCCAACCCGTGATGTGGACATTTCCTCATCATCTCCTTATATCGTTCCCAAGCTTCATAAAGTGATTCTCCTTCATCCTGCATAAAAGAAGTGATATTATTCCTCAATCTTGCAGTTTTAGATGGTGGAAAATATCTAAATAAAAATTTTTGAGCAAGATCCTCCCAAGTGGTTATAGAACCAGCAGGAAGTGAGTTTAACCAAGCCTTTGCTCGATCACGAAGGGAGAATGGGAAAAGCCTAAGCTTGCTTGCATCATCGGACAATCCGTTCGTCTTGAACGTATCACAAATTTCCAAAAAGTTTGCTATATGAGCATTCGGGTCTTCCTCTGATAAACCATAAAATTGAACATTGTTTTGAATCATTTGAATCATTTGAATCATTTGTGGTCGAATTTCAAAGTTATTGGCTTCAACCGCCGGTCTGACAATACTTGATGCCAAACCACCCAACGATGGTCTTGCATAATCATAGATGGTTCTCTGTTCATTGTTTTGATTCCCCATGTCTTCCGAGTTTGTGTCCTCGGAATTGTCTTCTTCTTCGGTGTCGGTTTCCTCGGTAATTTGTGCATGAGTAGCTTCACTATCGATTTCCTTAGCTATTTGTATAGATTTTGCCCTTAAGTTTCTTCTCTTAAGTAATTTCTCCGGATTTGAATATGGTTCAATCAGGTCCTCGACAGGTGAAGATGTGGACATAAGCTTCCTGATAACACAACACAATACCAAGCACCGTAAAAAGGGATAAAAGATAAACACTAGTAAAATGTAAAAATGCGAAAATAAAATATACACAAATGGTTAAAGTAGCAACTTCGATCTTTCTTGAAATCACCGTATCCCCGGCAACGGCGCCAAAAACTTGATGTGTGTAAAGTGTATATATTTTAAATAAGGATTTTTCACACAATTTGAGTTTTAATTTAAGAAACGATTATCACTCTTAAACCAACTACACACAATAGGCAAGTGCACCTATCGCATAATAGTATAGTTTTAGGTAAGAACCGAGTATCGATCCGTGGACACAATGGCTCCTAATACTAAATCATCATCACTATTTAACCGATCAATTGAATTTGGATTTGTGAGTATTATAGTTAACTAAAACGATTAACAATTTAAACTAGTAAATTAAGAAAGTAAAGATGAAGATACACAATCAATTAAATATATCACTTGGACTTTGATTCCACTTAGCATAGAATTAACAACTAGCACAAATTCGAGGTGAGACCATTTCTTACACATGAAACATAGAAGTAGCCTAAACCCCCGTCAAGGATATCTAAATATATAACCATTCGGAAAGCTAGAACGATAAACACACAATAGCCACCTAAAGTTATGCCATGAAGAACTAATGATATAATTATGTCGATGTTAAAGATAATTAGACTCCCGTTAGGGTTACCTAATTCCATAAATCTTTGGAAAGTTAACACGATAAACACATGATAACCACCTAAACTTGGAAAAAGTAGACAAAACTATAATTACCCTTCAACTCATAAACTTCATACCACGATTACAAAACAATTCATAACCAATGACAAGAGATATTTATGACATACACTATGGTTTTCTCAAACATAAGCATAAGGATGCACATTTAACCAATTCTACTAAATCTTCAACCTTCATTCACCATTCCTAGTCAAATGTCACAAGATTACATACAAAATATGCAATTATATGCATAAGTCTTGCAAGAACATGAAGTTTTCCAACATAACATGCTTACAACACCCACAAGGTTGAACATTTCATCAAATTAGAACAAACACACACAATCATTGAAGAATAATCAAGTTTCATCATAGCATAAACATAAACATCACCAAGAATCATGAACAAGTTGTTAAATCATGCTAAGTTTCGTCTAATCCAAGTGATAATAAGAGTTTAGCCCATAAGGCTTACAAAAGACACACCCAAACTCAAGAAAATGGAAGAACTCATAGTAGATCTAGAGAAATTCAAACCAATTTTGAGGGGAAATGGGTGGATGATGTTAGATTCTTCTTGAAAGTGTGAAATCTTCAATCTTGACCTTCAAATCTTCTAAAAACTCTTGAGAAATGTTCAAAGACACCTAAAGGGTTTTGAGAGGCTAGGGTTTTGAAAGAGATGAAAGTTTTTTTGGAAATGAGGTGTACTAGGGTTATAAACCCGTTTTCTGCCCGAATATGGCCATATCTGAAGTGATATGACCATATTCAGCATCAAAAAGGGGCTATTTGAGATTTGACAGCTTATATGGCCATATTCAGCTGAATATGGTCATATCAGGAGCATTTTTCCTCTTGAACCTCTTTAAATCTTGGACTTTCTTCATAAAAATCACCGAGCTTCATCCGAAACCTACAAGATTCAAATAAAACACAAATAAGTGTCTAAATATTGAATTTTGTAACAAAAATGACTTAAAATGCAAAGAAATACATATTAAAAACATGTATATTTATTATCATATCAGTCTGAAAACTAAGTAAAAAGGTGAAAAGTCTGGGTTCTGGTCGTATGACCAGAAAATATTTTCTAAGTGTAGGATGAAAAGTCCAACAGGGCTCATACGCCCAACAGGGCTTATACGCCCAGCAGTGCTCATACGCCCAGAGCCTGAAAATTTTCTAAGTGTGAGTTGGTGAGTCTGACAGTGGTGAAACGCCTAGACAGGGATCATACGCCCAGATACTTGGACTTTTTAACAGAGTTTCTTGGAGTCTGTGCAGTAGGGTTTCACAAGGACGTTGACTGTGACTTTATTGAAAGTAAATGATTATGTTGAATGTAATAATACCCCTTTCTTAATATTTTAATTAATGTTATGATTAGGGCTGTTATGGGAATTAATATTAATATGATTATTAATATTATCAGTACTATTATTATTAATATGCTTATTAATAATAATATTGTATGACTTTACGTGTAATGATCACGATCAAGACAGGAATTATTATCATTAATAAAGTGGAAGATTAATGGTAATAGAGAGTGGAATGTAAATGAATAAACGAAAGACTTGCAAGAAAATGGAGGTGCACACCCCTGGCAGGTGTTAGCTCAACTGTGATGCGGGTTCGCTACCCCGAAGGATGCACACAGGGTCAATCTTTGAGATTGATAATGGGTGATCAACTTGGTGTTGCAAAAGCCCGCAGAAGGCTTACAACCTGTGAGGTTGGTAATGGGTGAGCAACTTGGTGTTGCAAAAGCCCGCAGAAGCATTGTTGTTAATATGCTTGGGTGAGCAACTTGGTGTTGCAAAAGCCCGCAGAAGCATTGTTGTTAATATGCTTGGGTGAGCAACTTGGTGTTGCAAAAGCTCGCAGAAGCCTTGCAATCCTTGAGATTGCTAATGGGTGAGCAACTTGGTGTTGCAAAAGCCCGCAGAAGGCTTACAACCTGTGAGGTTGGTAATGGGTGAGCAACTTGGTGTTGCAAAAGCCCGTAGAAGCATTGTTGTTAATATGCTTGGGTGAGCAACTTGGTGTTGCAAAAGCCCGCAGAAGCCTTGCAATCCTTGAGATTGCTAATGGGTGAGCAACTTGGTGTTGCAAAAGCCCGCAGAAGACTTACAACCTGTGAGGTTGGTAATGGGTGAGTGACTCGGTGTCACAACAGACCAAAAGTCTTGAGATCCTTGGGATCGTTAATGGGTGAGCAACTAGGTGTTGCAAAAGACCGGAAGAAGAATGATAAAAGTACGAATTGAACGATGGTGAAGATAATAAAAATATTACCTATGTGTACGTACGATGTATGATCACCTAAGAAGATGAGGAACGGTTTTGAATGAAAAATAAAGTATTTTAATTATTAAACTAGAACTCACTCAGCAACGCTGACTTTTATGTATTTTCCAGTTGGCAGGTGACAGGTTGCTGAGGATGGCACACGGGGATGGCTACTTGGCGGACAAGACTGACATCCATTCACTTTCTGACAATACTGTTGTTTTGTAATTCATTCATCTATCATTTTGTGACTTATAAACTAGAATGTATTGCTTAGCAACAGTGTTTTTAATGAAATGAATGTCTTTTGTTTAAATTAATTCCGCTGCTTAAATTAATAATAAGTATGTTTTATGCTGTGAATGACCAACTGTGAGGTGCCCGGGATCGGGGCCTTACACACATCTACTATCCACATCCACACCCTCATCTGTTAACAAATATATACGACAGCAATCAATGTTCTGTCATACTATTAAAATACCAATCTATAATTCTTAAATCGTAATATCATACCTGCTGCTTCATATAACACATCATCTTTTTTTTCATACGACTCATCACTAGCTGCATTTTCTTCATCCAAAGAAATTTCTTCATTTTCTCCAAATGGCTCCTCAAAATCTGAATCTCCAAGTACAACAGGGCTATCAGCCTTATTTTTAAACTTCGAAAAAGACATCTTTCTGGCAATTCTACTGCTTTTACGTCCTGTAATCAAGTATATGCTCATTTTATATATCAGATACTACTACATTTAAAAAGCAAATTACAAAAGGAATACACTTACTTGACAATGAATGAAACCTCATTTTTCTCAACTGCAACAAATGTTTAGCATTAGTAAAATGTCTACACAAAATATTCTAATGTAATGTATATGTTTCAAAGATCAACTTTACACTTTCATACAAAAAAGGATGATGCTCATTTTTTACACATTAATTTACACAAATGTATTTACAACCATACATACAAACATATAACAAATTTACATGTATGTTATGTTCATATAACAAGTCTAATATTTTGAATGAACACAATCATTGTACATAGTTAAAAACATTTTTCCTCAGGTTTCTCTTTATTTCTACAATACACTTTATTTTAAACAACTGGACTTACAAACAGATTCACAAACTTATACAGGTTTACATGTACGTAAAGACATTATAACAATGTCTCATCTTCTGAATAAACTACCAGTACTTGTACACATTGTAAACATATACACGACATTGAATACAATATGTTTAATTTACACATATGTATTACTCAACACATACCTAAACTTATTCAGATTTACATTTATGTACAAACCCTATAATTACCCTTAAACCCATCCACCTTTGATTCTCAAAATCAAGGGCTACAAATGGTCTTTTAGTTAATTTACACAAATGTATTTACATACATATATACACACATATAACAAATTTACATGTTTGTTATGTTCATATAACAAGTATATTGATTTGAATGAACTACAATCATTCTACACAGTTAAAACGAATTTTCTCAGGTTTCACATTGTTTCAACAATACCGTTTTTTTACACATCTGTATGTACAAATCAAATATAAAAATTTATACAGGTTTACATGTTCGTAAATTCCATACAACAATGGTTCACCTACTGAATAAACTACTAGCAATTGTAGACATTGTAAACATATACACGACATTGAATACCATATGCTTGATTTACACATATGTATTCCTCAGCACATACCTAAACTTATTCAGATATCAGTTTTACCTCCAAACCCTATGATTTTTGTATTCCTTACACACAAACATTACATTCCAAACGCACAGATAAACTCCATTACTAATAATCAATCCCTATGTACTGTAATATTTGTTACCTTGCATCAATAACCACGATTTTATAATTTATATACTACCGTCGAACAGCAAAACAAAGTAGAAATCAGGTTTACAAATATGTAAACTCATAATGCTAAAACTAAAATCAGATTTACTTACTACTGTTCTTCGAACCCAAATGCCGCAAACAGAGACTTCGAAACTTTCAGAATCGATCAATAGCCCTACTTCTTCAAGCTTTTCTTTTGATGCAATCGCAATAGGGCTCGCTGTGTCTTCCGATTATGTAACTGTATCTCCTATGATTTGGGGATTTTGTTTCTAAAAACCTGCGACTTCCAATTTTAAGAATAACGCAAAAGACCAAACTGCCCTTTTATATTTGTTTTATTATTTGTTTTCTGTACTAAATTTTCACTTTATACCCTTAAACACATCCACCCTTGATTCTGAGAATCAAGGGCTAGAAATGGTTCTTTCAGTTCTGATTTTAAATGTAGTTCTGTAAAGATCATATCCCTATATATATATATATATATATATATATATATATATATATATATATATATAGGTAGAGGTTCAACTAAGAATAATTAGTTGCCTAAGTTGCCTAAGAAGGAATAAGGGGATTACATGTGGCACTCTTCAAATTAGGGTTAAAGGGGCATTATGGTCCTAAAACACACTCATTAATCCCCTTTGTATTTTATCAAAATGCAACACTCATTTTCGTATCCCTTTTTACTTGAATTTGCCATCAAAATCCAATATTTCGCCATGGATTCCCCAATTGAGATCGATGGTCAACAACAACAGCTCATCAACGCCTTTCCAGATCTCTCGATCCATGTCCAGGTACCCTACATCCTCTGAAATCGTTTGATAGCGTTTCGTTTTCTGTCTGGAAATATGGCATCAAAATCCAATATTTCGCCATGGATGCCCCAATTGAGATCGATGGTCAACAACAACAGCTCATCAACGCCTTTCCAGATCTCTCGATCCATGTCCAGGTACCCTACATCCTCTGAAATCGTTTGATAGCGTTTCGTTTTCTGTCTGGAAATATGGTTTTCTTGAGATTTGATGTAATCAATCTAGGGCTGTGATCTTGGGCAGGGGGAGAAGAACCAAGTGGTGGTTTCTAGTTGCGATGATCCGAAAGCATTATCAGCTGATGAGAATCATCATGGGATTTGTGCGATTTGTTTGAATAAGATCGCCTATTTGTTTTGTACAAACTGATTTCGCTTAGGGTTTGTTGCTGTGACTTGTGATTACATCTTGGGGGACATTCATGTTTCATTTCTATGTATTCTGGATTTACTCGATTAGATGGACACTGGATTTATATATACGAAGTTGATGAGCCTTGTACTGTTTTATGATATACAGCACAGGCTTGTGCTGTTTTATGAAATACAGCACAGACTTGTGCTGTTTTATGAAATACATCACAGACTTGTGCTGTTTTATGAAATACAGCACAGACTTGTGCTGTTTTATGAAATACAGCACAGACTTGTGCTGTTTTATGAAATACAGCACAGCCTTGTGTTGTTTTATGAAATACAGCACAGCCTTGTGCTGTTTTATGTAATACAGCACAGCCTTGTGCTGTTTTATGAAATACAGCACAGCCTTGTGCTGTTTTATGAGATACAGCACAGCCTTGTGCTGTTTTATGAGATACAGCACATCCTTGTGCTGTTTTATGAAATACAGCACAGCCTTGTGCTGTTTTATGAAATACAGCACAGCCTTGTAATGTTTTATGAAATACAGCACAAGGCTGTGCTGTTTTATGAAATACAGCACAGCCTTTTGCTGTTTTATGAAATACAGCACAGCCTTGTGCTGTTTTATGAAATGCAGCACAGCCTTTTGCTGTTTTATGAAATACAGCACAGCCTTGTGCTGTTTTATGAAATGCAGCACAAAAACGTTAAAAATGTAGCACAACGTCACATAATTTGATTTTTTTTAAAAAAAAAACTATAGTAATACTATACTCAAATTAAAGAGAAAAAAATGCTTGATTTTATGGTGTAATTTTTTTAAAAAAATAATGTCGTATGGAAAAGTTATTAGCATTTAAAAAAATAGGGGGAAATTTTAAAAAGTCAACAATTGTGGGTAATGTAATAAAATACCCAAATTACCCTTGATTAGTTATTTTTTCTACACTTTGATCTTAGCCTTTAATTAGATAATTAGAAGGCTAAGATTACTTCTTAGCATACTTAGGCAAACATTAATTTGTAGGGGAACCTCCCTCTATATATATATATATATATATATATATATATATATGTGTGTGTGTTAAAGACGTTTGATATAATAAAAAGATAAAAATGGTATATTTCTTGATTCTTACGCGTATAGAGATTGATTGTACGGTACAATACTACAATTCAAGGTTTTGGTGGGTCCAGAAAATGGGCCTTTGTTTCCATATGTGCCCCTGAAAAAAGAATTCAATTGCATGTGCATTGGGTTAATGTCATATGCTGGTACCACTATAAAGAATATATAATATATAAATATTACAAAAAATATGAATATATATAGTTATATAATACATAACTAGGGGGTTATGTTCACGCATTACGTCGAATCAAAACGCAAGTAAAAATATGCATGTTTGCAATAATATATTCATAGTTTAAAAACATTATGTTATGAATCATGATTGCTAACTAAGACGAAAGTGAATTTAAAATTAAAATAAATTGGCTCGATTTTGAATAAAATTTTAGTCGATATGTCGATAAAAATAAAGACACCCTAATGATATATTATCAATTAGAAACACTATATCTTAAAACTAATAAAAGAAAAATAAAATATGTTAAAGTTAACTATAAAATCTTTAATAATAAAAAGCTCAAAAACTATATTGTTGTTTATGGACAAAAAGAAATTTGATCTGAAAAAAATAAAAAACTATAAAGAAGATAGAAAAAATAATACAAAAATAAGAGATAGAAAATAGCATAATACGGTTTATATCTACCGTATTAGTGTTTTGTTGATCCAAGAGAAAATAAAAATAAAATAGAAAAAAATGTTACATAATCATCGTATATAACAACTATCGTTGAAACTCATATATTGAATGAGTGGAATAAATAAAACACTAATTAGATATAAAGTATTTAATAATATATATTTAATTATTAAGATATAGAAGCGAAAAACAAACTTACTTGTTAGATATAAACATAGGAGAAAGAAAGAAATAATAGCATTAAAAGTTTAATAAATAAAAAGGGTTGTGTTATATAAACATCTTTTTTTATTATTTATACACCCTATTGTTTCTCTCTCTATGTATCTATATGTTGTATAGAAAGATATAGAGAGAATGAAAATAAATAAGGTGTATTCATAATATACTTTAATAAAAGGAGACGAAAGAAACAAAGTTATTTAGTAGATGATGAATGAGAATTAGAAAAAAAAAAGTAAATGATATCATATAATTATAACAATATATTAAATTTATACGATTATTTATGTAAACTTGTTTTATGATGAACACGTCTTTGTATAATATATAATTTGTTTTTACAAAATTTGATTCTAATATAAAGAGGATAACATGACATGAAATGATAAAGTAATAGCCATGGGTGTGTAACAAATGACAAAGCTACCCCTATCCCCATGTGAGGAAAGCACCCCACACCCTCTATCCTTTGTCTCAAAATCAACTCACATGGAGGGCATATTGTCTTTCAGTTTTTATTATTAGTTTCTCCCCTTGGAATGTTTTTCTTTTTTGGGGTGTACTCATGTTGCTTTCAATAATTTATTTATTTATTTATTAACTAAGAGTATTTAGGAGACAATTGACAATGATTAGTGAAAAGTTAGACACAGATCCAGATTTCTCTTTCTTTGGAAATAATAAGAACTTTAGACTATTTTTTTAAGAATATGATGTTTCATTTGTAGTAATACTCCTATGTAACTTTATTTATTTGTTCATAAACAATATAAACAAAGTGATACACAATTACCCACTGAATAACCACCACTCTCTAGACACATGTATACGAGTTTGTTACAGAATTCTAGTTATTGTATAAAGTAAAAACACAAATATTACAGAATTCTATATTAGCTTGCAATTACCATTTTTCTATAAAATTCATGTTTTGTTGTTGTTAAAAGTTACATTTATACTGTTTATTTTATCTATAAATTTTTAAAATTTTCAAAATTGAATGGTTTATTTTTATTCTGTCTAGCATAATTGATATTTTGCCTATATCGTTTTCATATATTCAAATATATGTGTGTGTATAATTATTTGCATATACTTTATTTCTTTTAAAATTACAATCTTTTTGTTTCTTTTGAAAATAAAATATTTTCATGTCGAAATGAAAATGACGTTGATTCCAACTAGTACGTTTTTTTTCAATCTTATCAGTTTATACTTAAATAGAAGATACAATTTATATACTGATTTCTTTTTCATACATAAATTTGTTTTTTGATGGGTTGTACCATAGCTATAAAGTATTATACACCTACGTATGAACAAGAAAATCCATAATAAAATGTATTCATAGCAAAACCGTTAAAAAAACAAATATCTGAAATAATTAGGGTGTGCGCGTTTTCTTTTCTCATTTAAATGAACACAAACATTTTTGAATTTTGAGTTAAGGTATATTAATAGTTAAGTATTTTTGTAAAACTACGAATATATTATATGATGTATTCTCATACAAAATAAATGTTTGTGTTCAATTCAATATTAAAAGAAATTTTAAATAAATAATTATTTATGAAAGCTTATACAAAACGACTTGATGATGCAAGGGATGTAATAAAAATATAAATAAATAAGGGTTCTTTTAAATAGACACCCCATTATTTTAAATCAACACCCCAAAATTTCTATACGGGTCGTATAGCCCCATACGCGTCGTATAGGGGGGTCGTATAGCCCTATACGGGGCGTATAACCCCCTGACAGCCCCCTGAATTTTTCCTCGTAGTCAGTGTCAAAATTAGCTATACGCGTCGTATAGCCCTATATGTGTCGTATAAGGGGGTCGTATAGGGCTATATGGGGCGTATAGCTCTCTGACACCCCCCCTGAATTTTTCTCGTTTTCAGTGCATTCGACCCTATACGCCGCGTATGGACCCGTACGCGGCGTATAGGGGGGTGTCGATTTAATCATGTTCATCACCTTTATTACAAACAAAACTTTATTTAAGTTCATAAAATATAAATAAGAGTTAGTTACACAAATAGTCCCTGTGGTTTAACGCGTTTCCCAGATTTGGGTACTAATCTTTTTTTAGTAACAGTTTGGGGTATTGTATTTTATGTTTTGTAATGACTTTAGGTATTAAGGCTAACTTCCGTTAGTTTTTTCGTTAAAGCAAGGATATTTTAGTCTTTTCAAATATGTGGACTAATTTTACAATTTAGCAAACTGAAGGGGCCATTTGTGTAATTAACTCTTAAACAAAAGCTTGAACCCAACCCCACCATCCCACCCGTCGGCCCCCCTTAAACAACCACCACCGCTCCAATCCGACCACCACTCCCCCTCCGTCACCATCTACCCACCACCGCCATCATCGTCACCATCGCCATCTGCCATCGCAAACCCTCCTCCCACCGTATGACGCCGGTGCGTTGACGCCACCGGAGCCGCCACTTTTTCCACCGCCGGAGCAGGGGCCAATTTGGGTGCCTCCGATTCCACCGCCGGTGAGGTTTTCATATTAGCTTTATCAGACTCCAGAACTACCACCGACTTACCTTTTGAGAGCTTGTCGCCTTCCGATTTAACCCCTAGACGATCTTCCCCTCTGTCATTGTCGAGCTCAACGCCGGCATGAAGATCTCGCGGATCTTGGCCTGAATTTTGGTGGATTTCTAGTGGGTGGAGGCGAAAGACGGAGAATGACGGTGGAGGGAGGTGGTGGGAGTGAAGGGAGATGGGATTTCGCCTGGTGGCCGGCGGTGGTGGTGGAGATGTTTGGTGGTGGTGGGTGGTGGTGGTAGCGGATGAGGGAGATGGGTGGGTTAGGTTTTTTGTTTTTGAGTTAATTACATAAATGGTCACTAGATTAAGATATAAGTTACATAAATGACCCTAAAAGGGTACTCTGGTCATTTTACCTTGATTTAACGAAAAAACTAACGAAAGATAGCCTTAATACCTAAAGTCGTTACAAAATAAAAAGTACAATACCCCAACTTTTTACTAAAAAATATTAGTACCCAAACCTGGGAAATACGCTAAACCACAGGGACTATTTGTGTAATTAACTCTATAAATAATGAAGTAGCCAGTTGACCACTTGACCTGATTGTTGATAGTCCAATGGGTGATGGGCTTAAAGAGATGAAGGGCGATTGACACTTTCGTTATAGTAAACTTCAATTAAAATTTTAACAAGCAAAATTAGGATGAATAGCCCTATGTATAATTGTTGTGACCACAACCTAAATATATATATTATATATAAAACATATGAGAGTGATATTTTAAGATACCATAAAATTAAGAATAATTACTTTACTTGATACATAAGATACAACCACTTTAAGGGTAAAATAATACTTTTAGCATTATTTACAGATTACCCCTTACAATTAGTTACATAATAACCTTACACTTCCTATAACTTACATAAAATTTTATATTATCTACCCATAAACAAAAAAACTTAATTTGTTTTAAGATTTTAGTTATATCTTTTAATCTATCATGTTTAAAAACTTTTTGAAACTACAATTGTAACATGTGTTTTTTTAAACGTTGGTGTAAATTTTTTGTTGAACCGATCTGTATTTGTGATGTATAATAAGTTAATGTATAAATGTACAAGTGATCATGCAAAATCCATTTATTTGGTGTTTTGAATTTTAGCTTAAAAAGTATAATAGACTATTGTAAAATCACTACAAGAATAACAAAAATTAAAAACACTTGTCGGATGTAAAATATCGTCCCGCCGCATTATGCAAAATCCTGTATATGTTAATATGTTTAACCCAAAAATATGTCAACCTAGTATATATTAGTATTCCAAAAACCGGAGTTAATACACCGCATGAGTTAATAGACAGGTACAACACCAAAAGGCTACATACAACAAGGTTTCAAGGGCGCTCGAGATTTTAGTGTTTTTTGAACATGCCTAATGTTTTTGTACGCATGATGCCTCTGCAAACTCTACATACATGGTACTTATGTCAGCAATCGAACATGCTAATCTTTTGTTGATCATTGTGGTCCATCTAAAAACCACAATCATCATTGAATGGATGGTTAGTCAGCAATTGAATCCTGTGATCAATGAAAGATCTTGATGGTTGTTTAAGAAAATATGTTCGCCTTTATGCATCTTAACGTTGAAAATCTTATGTGAAGTATGAATTGCAAACTCTCATATTACAATACCAATGAAATGTTGGGCAAACCAATTCAAGAGATTGTAAGCATTACAAGTACACTTTATAGCAAAACTTCACATGTGATCTACTTTTACTCGTTTAAGATAAAAATATAACCTAAATTAAACCACTAATAATTAAATGTGATAATTGCCAAATCCATAAGTTTAATTATTTTGTTTATCGTGACCTATTCACTATCCAAATGCATAGAATATAGATTTAATTTTTTTATCGAACAAAAAGGTAAAGAGAATTTATTACCGTATAAGCCATAACAACAAGGAGCTAGAGCGAGCAAGTACATGACCAAAGAAGAGCAACTTACATGAAGTTAATCTGGCATCAATAGAACACTCTAGCGTAAGGTTCTTTAATCAATATTTTACCCATATAAACGCGTTTACTTTAATCTTTTCTAGGATTGTTGATGGTTGTTTCGTCTACATAGACATAGCTTCTATTGATCCTACTGATGACTAGAGCACGAATCATGTAGCTACTCACCGACCATCTGATCCTTAACTTAAATAACCAGGGTGTACAAGGCACAATTGGGTGATGTAATTAAAACCGTTTATCATATGACATAACTTTATTTGATTGATTCACTAACTTTAGACACCAATCGTAGCAAACTGCAAATTGGGGCATGTACTACACACCTAAAGTCTCTCTAAAATGGAATGACACCATAAGAAAATCCAAAATAACTCGTCTAACAACTAACACAATCAAACAACTGTAAGTATTTACAACGCCGTCCATCTTCGTGCACTGACTTGTTAACATAGGTCCCGTGTCTATCTTTGTGCACAGACTTGTGGACCGATCTTCGGACATCCCCCTCAACAACACCATGAATGTTCGTTTTTAAGGTTTCATAGAAAAAGCTGCATAAAAGTAAAAACCCCCAAAATGGCCATCTTTATTGTTTCTTTTATTTCTTTCCTTCGGAGTTTGATCCAATAACAACTTACAAGTTACAGCCCATCGTAAGGCCCATTTAGTTCCATTTGTATCTCAATTACGAGTAGTAAAATTAAGCCCAAATTTACAGCCCACAAATGACCCTGACCAAACCACCTGTAAACAAATTCCCAGCATTTTAATTCACATGTTGAGTGAATCAATTTGTTTGATGGTCTTTTTCAAATTCGTCGTTTCTATCTCATGATATCTTAGAATATGCAAACTACAAAATTTGTTTTATAATAGTACTAGTGTAGAACTCGTGTATTACGGGCTGAATATAAACATTAAATTAAAAGCTACTTATCAGTATTTATAAATTATTTGATATAATATACGATTGAAATTGCGTATAATTAATTATATTATAAAATGTGTTTATAATAATACTGATGCATCTGTAATATAATTAATGCATAATAAATTGTAAGGTAAATTACAGTTTTCGTCTTTTAAATTCACCTTATATGTATATCTATTTTTGTCTGAAACTAAGAAAATGCAAAAAAAAAAAAAAATCATTTATATTTGTATTCTGTCACATTTTTTGTTATTATTTTAGTTTAAGAACGAGAAATAAACTTAAAGGCAAACTCAAAGGATAAATGCAACTAAACCCTTAATAAAACTAATGCATATATTTTATTTTTCTGTATGTATTACATTATATATCGTAAAATTTTGGTTACAATTTTTTAATAAATAACGTTGTTTTTCCTTAGTTCTCCTGAACCAAATCATGCACACTTTTCTTTTCCTTTTTTTCCTCCAAACAAGTTTTTATAGAAATTATAAAAGAGTTTAGAACAAGATGCCCCTATAGCTCAGTGGTAGAGCGCCAGTCTTGTAAACTGGAGGTCTGTAGTTCGATCCTGCATGGGGGCAATATTTCACTTTGATGTTTAATTGTTTTATTTTACTTTTCTTTAATTATGTTATTTTATTTTTTTCTTCGCAACTTGCAACTCACTGTTAAATGTACCAAATCTACTCAAAATCTACTCAAAACTCAACATGACTATAGAACTTGCTAACACAAAGCTTTAACTTTTATTAAAATCTTGATCTCCATTTCATCACACATCAAAACCAAAAGATACAACACCAATTTCAACCATAAATTCGGGTTTCTTTCACGCATAAGGAACCTTTATCCTGTGTGTCTCCGGACCAGCCACCATATCCTCCCAAATCAGATCCGATAGCGCCATTGTCAACTCCCCAACTTTCCCTGAAACAGAACCAACATCATCAAATCACACGAAAACAGTTCATTTTCACAGTAAACAGACAAAAACAGCAGTTAAATTAGTTATTCAGTTATTTACCATCACCAATCGGCTTCTCATCCCACTCGATAATTGGCAGTAAAGGCAGTGTGCTTCCAATGTACATCATTTCTGCAGCTTGTTTGGCTTCCTCAACTGTTATATTCCCAATTTTCACACCCTTCAAACTCCCATTTTCAACCAGCTCTGGAGCCAATTCAAGAAGCCGTTTCGCGGTACACCCGCTTAAAATCTTGTCAAAATATGGCAAAATAAGCTCTTTTTCGCGAGTCACAAAACCAACATTCACATTCGGACCCTCAGCGACATACCCTTCATCATCCACCCAAATTGATGCAAAAGCACCTTTCTCTTCTGCTTCAAGCTTTGACAGTACATTTGGGAGGTAATTCACATTCTTGCTTGTAGCAAACATAGGTAATTTCATGGGGATTGTTGAAGTTATCACCTTTACTCCTTCTTTACACTGCAAGAATTCTTCATCAATAACGATTGCGTAGAACGCAGATGTTGTGGACTCTGAAGGAGTAAGCAAGAAATCCCCAGGTCCTGCACTTATCCAATATCTTAAAGTTCCTTTCTTGCATTTTGATACGGCTGCCAGCTGGATAAGGATCGATCGAAGAGTTGATCTTGTGAATGGAGGCGAGAGCTTGGCTTTCGATGCTGATATGAGGATTCGATCAAGATGACCATCAAGTTCATACAGGTATCTATTAATACACATATCCAATAAGATTAGATTTTGTGAAGTCACGTGTTATTAACTTATTGATAAATGATTACAGTATGAGTGAAACAGTTTCTACACAAAGTGCAGTGTAAGACTGCATCCATCAAATCGCGACAGTAACAGTATGAGTGAAAAATATAAGGTAAGACTGCATACATCATATCGTTACGATATGAGTGAAAACAAGAACTAACCCATCAAAGATGATGGCAGTATCGAACACACCGTGGCCTCGATGTGCCATATGATCATCGATCGGGATGACCATCATAGCAGGATCAAGAATAATCCCACCATAAACACTAGAATACATTGCAGGATATGGCAGTTTCTCGACTGATTTCCACTTCTGATGCAACTTCTCAAGCAACTAATCAAGAAAACAAACACTACCAACTTCAGATTATATTCTTCAAACTCAATTTGCAGGTTCAAAAATGGCGATTCTTGATTCAAAATTGAAAATTGGGAACAGGGTTTTACGAAATGTACCTCTGTGGACGATGAGAAGACATGAACTTTTGATTCTTCACCATTATCAACCTCAACTACAAGATATCAGCAATCGAATTAAACATCAGATTGTGAAATTAACACAAATTAACATCAAACCCACAAGAATTCACAACCCTAGTGACAGAAATAGATGAAATTAACCTGAATTGGTAGCCATTTGAAGCAAGATTGAAAGGGGGATTACGATTGAGTGAGTGAGTGTGAAGAGTTGTGGCTATTTATAGAGAGAGTGGGTTCTTCCCCAAATATAAAAAGAGAGGAATCCATGGTGGATTTGTGGATTTGGGGAAGAAGAGATTAAAGGTAAAGACGATAGCGGGTGGCTAACCCCTTTGTTTGATTCTTTGTTAAAGTTTGCATCTTTGATTCTAAAAGATTTTATTATGGAGAAAAACATTGAAATCTATCAAGAAAGACAATACGAAAGACATAAAAGATGAACAATACAAAACATTAACTATTAACTAAGTGGATATTTGTGGTTAAGGGGGAGGTGGGAGGCTTTGCCTCTCTTGTAGGTTCAAGGTTCAAACCTTGGTATGGATGAATATTACTAACTTGGTGATACTAACAACTAACCAGTCGTTCAAAAAAAAAAACTAAGTGCATGTTTGGGATTCTATTTGAAAAGGAGCTTATGACTTTTGAAGGGGTAAAAAGACAGAAATACTCCTCCAGAAGTCACTAGAATTACAAAATTATGACTTCTAGTGACTTCTGGAGAGGTATTTCTGTCTTTTTATCCCTCCAAAAGTCATAAGCTCCTTTTCAAATGAAATCCCAAACATCCCCTAAGTTGGAAATTTTTCTAAACTGTAAACAAGTTTTCGAAGTGGTTTAAATTGACTTAATTGTTTTTATACATTTTGAAGAAATTTCAAAAAGAAAAAAACATTTTACATGTTTGTTGAAGTTTTCATATTTATTTTAAGAAATTAGAATAGGCTTCTCGTAAGTTTCACATTGTTTGAGTGAAAGAAAACACACTTTTTTATAGAAGGGCGGCGTGAGTGAAACCTTCTTTACCAAAACATGTTTTCTCTAGACGAACATACTTATCAGATAAAAACAAAACATTGAGTTCATGTATAGACAACCCGTTGAGGTTAAAAGTGGATAATATCTTAACATGATTTATTTGGGTAGTTACAGATAATATTAGATAAGAGAGTGGAGATGTAAGTCATATATCGATTGGTGATAACAAAACCTTCCTTATGAGGATAGTGGAAACCTTTTCTACAATGACGCGTTTTGCTTGGCAAATAATTCGTCAGGTAAAAACAAAACCGTGAGTTATTAAAAAAGCAACCTCTCAGCGCAAAAACAGACAATATCTTGCCATGGTATACTTGTGTTGTTATAGCTTTAATCTTTTAAAACCTTTGTATAAATGTTATTATAAAAATGAGTATTTGGTTTATTATATAATGCTTTAGTTATATAAGTAGTGTTATTTTTTTAGCTTTATAATTTTTGTTTATTGGTACGGTTGAGAGTGATATAAGACACCTTATATCAAGATCATGAACGCCATACTTTAGATAAGCTTCTAGACATCGGCTACAACTGGACCCTATAAACATGTAATTTAATACGTGTGAAATTGTTAGGAAAACTTATATGTTGCGTGATTGAAATAAAACGTAGTACATGGTGAGTATAGTATCTAGTTAGAGAATGATGGCATGAGCAACTTGTGAACTTGTTAGGCTAAGCAATCTAGTCGATGGGATTGGTTCGACATAACTTAGACGGGTGAAAATTGGTGTGATAACGAGACAGCGATACATATTACAACTACTTGATTTTCCATTAATGGATTATACACATAGATAGGGGCGAAGCTTCATTGGGGGGGGGGGGCGTCTCCCCCTCCTTTTTTTTCGTAAATAGTGGAAATTTTTTAATAGAGTCCACCCCATAAAATAGTTTACTTTCGCCCCGCCCCCGCCCCACGTAGCTTTCGCTCAAACTCCGCCGCTGAACATAGAGGGTTGACTGTCATGTTGCATAACTTATTTCAAATTAAGAAATAACTATTTGAGAGTTAATTTGATAACATTATAAACACAAGAACACTTCAATACCCTGATGAAATAGACATTAATAATTTAACATTGAATCAAACAATCGCATGTGAACAAAATATAAATGGACGTAATCACATCTAAATCAACTTATGCTACCCCTATAAATTTTTATTTTGATAAAACAATTCATTGATCTCATCTCTCATGTGAATTGTTTTAAGCTCCTGATCCTTGGATAATTTCAACTAAAAAGACAAGATCAATTGCAAAATAAACCTACTTTGATGGTCCACAATATAATTATTAAAATTATTGTTATAAAGCCTTATCTATAAAGAAAAAAGGTTGGGAAATATGATAGAGCTACCATGATAAACTTGCATATTTGGTGATTAAATTGCCGTTAACAGATTATTTGTATATTGATAAACTTGAAAACAGGAATGCTAATAAAAATGTTGTTTTAGTTTAATACCTAAATGTATTATAAGATTTTTATTGAACATTTTGAACTCCCAAATGTCCTCCGATTCATTTTGCGCAAGTATTCTCGTCCATGTAAATATGATTATTAAAAAATGGCATATGAAATCCTTGTATACATCTTCAATTACTTATCATACGCGATAGTAACTGTCTCGTATGCTCGCTCATATATCGCAAATATGAACATCTATAATGGAATAAAAGACCTTTAGTACCTACCATTCAAATATAATCTAAAAAACGGAAATTGTCTTTCCATGTTATCAGCATTCTGTAGTTCGTTTCGCATCCGAAACATTGTATTAAGCATCTTAACGCCAAATTGAGAATCTTCAACGAAGTAATCTTCCGCCCATTAGCAATTACTCAATCAGATGATCTCTACCCATGTATGTTCTTGTTCGACCGGTCCACTTGAAGCTGCTGCATAATTAAAAATAAGGGTGGTTTGAGCCATTGGGTCGAAAATGTGAATGTTACATTCATATAAACTGGTTATATATTCTCTCTAAAATCCAGTTATTAGTTAAATAAACTCATTAATGATTATTATTAGTTACAGAAAATATAGAAGTGAATCTTTTTGGCTTTATTACGAAATATAATTATAGTATAAACAATGCAAAATTTTGAATAGTATTTGTAAATTAACGACCAAGTCGATTTAATTGTGTTCATAATTTTTATATCTACAGCAGACGGAACCTAATGTTATATTTTATATTTTCTTGTATGATACTAATAAAGTAATATTGTTAAGAATTTTTTTTTTGTCGGATCCCTTTGTCTGATCCATTAAGAGGAATAATTCTGTAAAGTACTAACTGGGCCTTGAGCACAATTTGGATTTTGTGGCCCTCAAAGACGGCCCAGTGAGTGAAAGGGGACATAGTTACATATGAACAATTATTGTTTTTTTTTTTAATTTTTTGTTTTTGTTTTGAGAATAACAATTACGTTCTGACTCACGAATAAATTGGAGATAATGATGAACATTTGTACCTCTCGTAATGCTAAATAGATGTTCGAATACGGCTTTATAATAGAAATTTGCAACATCATGACATATCGACATAGATGATGACAACAAGAAATCGCAAATTGGGTGTTGCACAACACATACTTAAAGATACACGAATAAATAAAAATGAGCGGTGATATATGAGCTCATGTCTCAAGTTATGTATAGCGGATAGATTCATGAAATGAAAAAAAAAATGTACATGATCACTAACGTCTAAGGCTTCTAATTAAGGTTGAAATGTGATTGCGTATAACATGCATTTAACTTAGTAATTAGAAGGAAAAGTTGTTATTATTATTATTTTTTGTGAACAACAAATGCCCAGTCATCCAGAATCAACCTCACGAACGGATCATCATTCCCCCGAAGAACAAAACGTGGTAACCCCGCCCACCCGTCCCTAAGAAATATCACAACTGGAAAATCTTCGTGACTCACCTTAAGCATATTATAATAGATGAGACTTAAACCCACGACATTCTATTTCAAAAGGCATGAGACTACCACTTGGGTTGAAGGCTTCAGGGTAGGGATATGTTATATTAGGTGAGCATATGTAGATACACATCCAAAGATTCATGTATCTAATAGTAGTCGATGAGTAGGTTGACATTAATTTGTAGTTGTATAAAGCAACTTGAAAAATGGATAGTTTTTTTAAGTTTTTAGAGATTTAGAAAATGAAATCTTAAGTAGTATACTATATCTTAGTTTAGGGTTAGAACGATTAGAGTTTTGTATTTTATCTCGTGTCTGTCTTTATGTATATTTTTGTACATTGTTTATTGATGACTGTAATACAAAGTTACAAACATTTATAGTATCAGAGCTTTAAAAACTTTATATCTTTTTTCTTGATGAACCCACTCCCATTCAAAGCAAAAAAAGACGAGTACAGATAAACATAATTAAAAATTGTGTATGAAAATGAATTAAAATACGACTATCAGAATCAAATATGATTCGCTTAAGTGTGCATGTATATATATAATTTAGAGTTAAATTCGGTTTTACTCCCTAAGATTTAATAAAAAAATACAATTTCCTTCAAAAGCTTAAACAATAACACTTTATATCCAATAGTTACGTTAGTTATCTCAATTTTAGACTTTTAGTACAAAAGTTTTAGAGTAAATTACGCTTTTCGTCCCTATGGTTTGGTGGTTATAACGCTTTTCATCCAATAGTTTAAAAACGTCCGATTTAACCACTGTGGTTTAATATGTTACAATCAAGTCCAAGACACTAACTCTCATCTAACTTTTCTGTTAAGTGTATGCAAAAAGACAAAAATACCCTTGGACTTAAATTGTTACTTACACACACTCACTCTCTCCCTTCATCCTCTTCACAACCCTTTATTCCCCCTCCATCACCACCACTGCCGTTACCGCCACCATCGCCTCCGCCTCCATCACCACGTTCTCCCACGCCAACTGCCGGAGCTTCTCCGGTGTGCAGATCCTTGTCACCCCTACCAAACGAACCACCCCGTGATCTTCCCAAACCCCAAAAGCAAACTCTACACCAATTCCACCATTAAAACACACAAACATATAATCTCACACTCATCACCCCTACACACTCACTCTCTAACAACAAACTATCAAAAAACCCCAAATTCATCCTCCATTCATATCATCAATTCAATCAATTCATGCTCATCTCCAGATTATTCTACATCAATCACTGATGGTTTCTCTTCAAGAATCTCACGGTTCTACCCGGGTCGAGTCCAGATCACCCGCCCGTATTACACACCACCTCCATCTTCAGCTGCTTCTTCACCCTCGCGGTTCCAGAAGCATCTAGGTCGTTCCATGAGAACCGTACGGTCCAATTTCCACCAATCGGAGTTCGCCAACAGCTGCTCCTTCGCCTTCACCGCTCCGCCGGAGCCGCCGCCAGAAAACCTTACGGATTCCGTCATCGACATGCACTTACACCAGCTCGCTACGGCGAATTTGAACTGTAGCTCGTCGTAATCTTCGTCTTCTACGGCGTCGGTTGAAGAGTACTTAGGGATTTCTTAGGTGTTCAGTGATTTCTCGGCGTGTAGCAGTGATATCTCCGGTGAATTGCAGTGTTTAGCGTGTTTGCCGGAGGAAACTGGCGATGGCGATCGGAATCAGGACAACACGCCGAAGCCGGAGCCGTGCTTAGGGTTTCTACAACGGGAGAACTTCTCGACGGAGATTATTGAGAGCATTTCGCCGGAGGATTTGCAACCGACGGTGAAGATCTGTATCGATAGCTTGAGTTCTAACTCCGTTGCCGTGAAGAGGTCAGCGGCGGCGAAGCTACGGTTGCTCGCGAAGAACCGATCGGAGAATCGAGCGTTGATCGGTGAATCCGGTGCTGTTCTGGCGTTACTTCCTCTTCTCCGGTGGTGGTAGCTGTAGGGTGGTGGCGGTGGAGGTTGCTGGTGAGTGGCGTGTGAAGGTGGTTCGGGTGGTCAAAGGAAAAGAAAGTGGGTTAAGGTATAGTGGGGTGGAGTGGGACCCACATATTGTTTATTTGTAATATAATAACAATTTTAGTTCAAGGGTATTTTCGTCTTTTTCAAAAAAATTAACGGAGAAATTGGATGGAGTTTACGGTTTGGACTTGATTGTAACATATTTTAAACCACAGTGGTTGAATCGGACGTTTTTAAACTATTGGATGAAAAGCGTTATAACCACCAAACCACAAGGATGAAAAGCGTAATTTACTCAAAGTTTTATTAATTGTTTTAATTTCGGTTCAATTTACCTTCAAAAATAAAAATTTTGGATTGAAATTAAAACAAATTATGAAACTTTTGATTTGAAATTAATGTTTTTAAACTATTAAGAAATTATCGTTTTTATCAAATCTTAAAAAGCAAAATAAAAATTAACTTTAAAATTTAAAAGAGAAAATTAGAGTGGAATGGGTATGATTTTTTAGAATTGCTTTTTCCAAACACTTAAAAAAGAGTATGGTAATTATATTATACATTTATACGATCCTTTAAAAACCAACTTAGGTGAGTTCTCCACCGGCTGCCATGTGTCACTAGCCCATTGGTTGATTCATACCTTATGTGCTGAGATGACTAGATGCATGGTCCTCAAATGAGCAACCGTATGGAGTATCCTTTTTTGTTATTTATATTTTTTTATTTATTTTATTTTTTCATTTAAGTTGCCTTATTTAAAGTTGTTAATTAAGCCATAACATCCGTGTCATAATAGTGTTATCTACATATGTTTATAGTTCTAATATTGTTCTTTCATGTCCTTCAGCACGTTAATGTTACTGTGGCGATGTGTGTAAGGAATGGTACCATTAGACATGAGATTGGTACTGATCGAAAAACATGTTTACCGGCTACCGCTATATGATTGTTTTCTATCATACGTTTCGTTATTTAATAAAATACATTTCTTTTATATACTTAATCATGTGAATGTTACATCTGAAAATACATGTACTAAATTTTACAAACTCGCCACATTACGCAAATTTAATTTCTAGTTTGTTTAAATAAAACAACCATACAACTAAATTTGATGCGTGCTCTAAAATATGATTTTGTAATGGATCGAAACAACCTGAAACAATGGTTTACAAACGACAAATAGTAAGAGGAAGAAAGTGCAGAAGGGTCAGAGCCATGGAGCCAGGGCTCAGGGGTTTAACCAATGGTTCACGCCATGTGAGGGGGTCTGAACCATGGGCTCAACGAGTCGCTGGGGGTAAAAGTAATTAACTAACTAGTAGCTCTTTAACTAGCATAGGAGGAGGGCGGCGGACATGACCTCAGCTTGTCGTCACCTATTACACACTATTTTCACCAATCCCATATTAAATGACAACCTAAATTTTTAACCAATGTTCTAATTTTTAATTTGTATGATTAATCGGTGTTGACTATAATAAGTTTACCAATTAATTAACGATGATTCATAAAACATTCCGCTGTATAATTGTGTTATAGAGTTTTACCTTTTAATGTTAGTGACTCGGGTACACTAGACTATGGCTGGTAGGTCGATCGTTTATTTTATTCTCTCACGACTTATGTTTGCCAAAAATCAACACCTATTACTATCGTCATTCACCACCACTGCTATCGATTATGGTCACTATACTCACTCGGTTGGTTGGTTCCAAAACATTCCTGGTTAGTTATTAAGCGTTTAGAACAAAAAATGTAGCATTATAACTTATAAGGTTTTCTAGTCAAGCATATATAGTAAGATTTGATGATGAGACGTGTTATCGTGCTCTAAAACTTAAAATGTTGTTTTTGGTTGACTGGTGACTTGTACGCTTGTGCATTGTCTCTTCCACGCCCATACATGACAAGTGACACGTGCGTTGTCGTTCCATGTGTCCGGACATGGTATCCTGCATAGTTGCTTGTCCGTGTCACGTCATGCATAGTCGTTCTCTACCCCTAATTGTATGACCGTATGGAAAAGGGGTTGGAATTAAATTGTTACGGTTATACTATATGTGGGTAAATATCATTGATTTTGAAATTTGTATATAATCAAGCGTTTATCACGGTAGTTTATAATAATAATTATTAATTTATTTATTAGTTTTAGTTTTACTTGTTTACTACGATCAATGATACTCTAAGTATATATAGGCCCATTTAGCCTCACACGTATTACTTTTTACGAAATATTGATTTAGATTCTATTTGGTGCCTAAAATACACCCTTGCTCAAAAACAAATTGTGTTTAAATATATTACTTGAATAAATAGTTTCGTTTTTATTAGATTAGTCAGATTTTAAATTGAACCACATTATACTCATCACTACATATAAATAAGTATAACTAAAAAATAGAAACGTAAAAGCTAATAAACAATTTATAAAGTGTAAATTTTATTTTTGGTCCCTGTGGTTTAACCATTTTATCCATTTTTGTTCAAAAAGGAATCTTTAATCGTATTATGTCCTGTGGTTTTATTTTTGTATAGCTCTGTTAGTTTTATTGGTTCCTCTCATCCCCCTCCCCCTCAAGATAATATGATACACATGGTCAAACGTTTGTGGCTGTTGGCAAAACCGCCACCAACCGCCGCCTCTGCAATCTCACCAAGATTCAACCTCACCACCGGAACTTTAACACCGTCAGCAACGCCATCATCTCTTCCACCTTCAGCATCCTCATCGTTTCCATCCAATTCCTTCGTGATCCATGATTTCGCCCCATGGGAAACAGCCACCGATAAAGCTTTCTCCAATGCTGATGTTCTCACCTCCGAATCACGATTCTCAAGCGCTTGTCGGTAGTACACAAACGCTAAACAATCCGCCGGAAATGTGTAATCGAAGCAATCCCACCCACGATCGCCTTTCCGACGAGGGAAATCTTTAATAGCTCTAGCAAGTTCATTCGCATCATCTGTCTTGAACTTATTCTCCAACATGTATCTCGCAGCAGCACGTTGGCTCGCATTCAAAAACGGAATCTCGTACAACAATCCCACACCATCGTTGTCGTAAAAAGCAAGGGTTTCATCATCAACACCCGATTATACCAACGACTCTCTGACATGGGCTCCGACCACCAGCCGATTCTGCTCAGCTCCGGCGATACCGGTGATTTCTTATAGCATCGATGGGTCCAACCCTTCTTGAAAGAGGGGTGGGATGAGAGGGGCATATTCGTACCACAACATGAGGTGATTGGCGAGGACATCGAGGCCTGCAGTGGTGTCGAGGTCTCGGAATTGGGGGGGATTGGGGATTGCGACGGTGGTGGTCGGAAGGGTTGGTAGAGTTTTCCCGGCGATGGTTGGGGGTTTGATGAGGGGATGATGGAGGCAGAGACGGGTTTCCGGTGGAGTTTGGTGGTGGTGCGGTGGGAGTTGAAGGGGAGGGGGGATGAGAGGAATGGTGAGTGGAGGATGGTAGAGTTTAGGGTTTTATTTTATTTTATTTCATTAATTTGATTTTAGGTGTAAAATGACCAAAATACCCTTAGATTTAACCAAGAAAACTAACAGTTACGGTCAAGGACCAAAACCGTTACAAAAATAAAACCACAGGGCATGATATGATCAAAGATTCCTTTTTTGGACTGAAATTGTTAAAATGGTTAAACGACAGGGACCAAAACCAAAATTTACTCATTTATAAAAGTAATATTCAACTATAAGTATATCACAAATTATCCCTAGCCCAACTGGTTAAAATAAGATACTCATAACATGTACATAATTACGAGGTTATGAGTTCAAGTTTCACTCTTAACAAAAATGCTCGCATTTCGCTTAGAGTTGAGTCAGATGATTTTCTCAGCAATGGTTTCCTCCTAAGTGGGTTTAGAGTGCGCTCCCGACTGAAAAATGCATAGACAGACCCTATTAAGAAAACACTTATTTTTCAAAACATAGTCGCATATTTACTGTTAAAAAATATAAGAATGTCTTTGACAAAAGAATATATAAAATAAAAATCGGCTAGCTAAAACTATGTAAAAAGTTGCAAATATTAAATGCATTTTGTCCTGCTCTTAAAAACAATAAACAGAAATTTGTGCATAGTATTTGTTTAGATGATAGTGATTGGAGTAAAGTAATCGATGAGATTTAGATTGTATGATATGATATAAAGCCTGGTATTCATGCATATGCATGATGGATGGATGGGATGGATGACTAGATACATGCATGACTTTCCACATCTATAGTCTTTTTTTTTTAGTTACAGTTATTATATTTTCAAAATGAAAATCATTCTAGAAAATAGCACTTTGATTTTATTTTTTTTTAACGGTTAATTAATAATTTTTAAGCCCGATAATCCGGGTAAATCAATTGGCGAAAGGTCACCCACGTCCGCGAACACAGACAGCGTTGGTGACCCGGCTCGCCCATCATTTCAAAAGAAACCCACCACCCAAAGGCTCACTGCGGTAAAATCCTTGACCCACTTAATGTATATTACACCTAGTGAGACTCCAACCCATAACCCCACTTTAAAAAGTCATATGATGCATTTTTCTAAAACAGTTAATTTAGTCTCTTAAGAGTCCACGGGTGATGACTACAACGTCAGAGATCTAGACAAAAAATGTTGTGTGAATTGAGGGCCAGAGATACCCTTCGAAATGTAATGATATGTGACAGTGATTAGAATAGCCTTAAGTGATTAGTACACTCTTAAAAAACAAGAGAGAAATCATTTTCTATCTTTAAGTATCCTAAACTGAGTGATGTATGAACCGTTACGTGCACACATAAACGTACTAAAACAGAATGTTATAGATTAGCATAACAATTATACTCAGTGTTGATATAGGATGGAGCCTTCTTTCAAAGCATCCTAAGAGAAAAAAAATAATTAAACTTGAATACAACTCAACATACAGTCTTGAAATTTACGATTGCACATGTTCTTCACTGTATCTCTCTCTTCTTACATTCTTTTTACACTTACATATTTATCTCTCTTCTGTATTTCACAAGCACCGTGTAAAGTAACATATAATGAGAGTTGAAATAAAAATTCGATTGTGAAATTGTAATGGGGTGTCCATTACAACGCGTATGGGGCGATACGACCCGTATAGTAATTTTGGGATGTTGATTTAAAATAATGAGGTGTCTATTTAACCAGACTTAATTTTTAAAAGAGGAGGACAATAATTACACAAGATAAATACTTTGTTCCATTACTAGGCATCTAGGTAATTGAAGTTCATGTAAGATTGACATTCATTACCCAACGATCATGGACATGTTATTTTACATCACAGTCATTTTACAGTACTAATTAAAAATCCGTAATCTAATCGAGATGGTAATTTCAACTAAAAGAGTGTTTAGAAATAGAATTTGGTGAAGTAAAAGTTTTTGTTAAAAAAACAAATATATATACGTGAGTTACTGTTAAATAATGACTATTGTTTTAATTTATTTTCCAAAATTATATTAACTTTTTTGATGAATAATTGTTTTCCACAAGTGTATTAGTTTTTGTCAAAAGACTGGTATACTTGGCGATGAGATAAGATCAACAGAGCAAACAATACCAGAAAACATCAAACCATACGATTAACACAAGTACGAGTCTCTACACCATAAACCAAGAACAAAACCAGACTCAGATCATCATCATGATGATCTGAATGACTATACAGAGAAATAGCCTAGAACAACAAGATCAATAGACTAATCAACAGACTAATCAACAGCGGTTCATTGAATCAATGAAACCCTAGAGAATATACGAGAGAAGACGAAGCGTGTGTGTGAGATTTGAGATATTTTTCTTATCTCAATCTCACACACTCTCTCCCCTATATAGGCCAACAGGCCGGACACACAAACAAGCAGCCCAAGAGCAAACCTTAAGCCCTTAAGCCCATGACTGGATCAGCAGCAACGAGCCCACATAAGCAGCAACAGCCCACATACATAAGCAGCAACTCAACACCAAGCCCAGCAGCCACAATAAACCATACAAATATAAAAAAAGAATTATTAGAAACTAATAATCATAGAAAACAAATAGGATAGAGATGTACCTTTTTTAACACCCCCCCTCAGCTCTATCCAGTGAAAGGATCAAAAAGATGGAGCTGACTACACAAGAACTCATGAGACTTCACAGATAGACCTTTAGTAAACACATCAGCAACTTGAATTTCAGATTTGATAGGATGAGTTTGAATCAACCCATCTGCAATTTTTTCCCTTAAGAAAAACAAGTCCATCTCAAAGTGTTTTGTACGCTCATGAAACACGGGATTAGCTGCTATGGAAATAGCAGCACTATTGTCACAATGCAAAGGAATTGGCAAAGATATTGACACTTGCAACTCACTAAGAAGATTTTTAAGCCACATTACTTCACACACAGCAGCACACATTGACCGGTATTCAGCCTCAGCTGAAGATCGAGCAATTGTGCTCTGTTTCTTACTTTTCCAGGACACAAGCGAACTCCCAAGAAATATACAAAAGGCTGTGATGGACCGGCGAGATTCTAAACATTTACCCCAATCACTGTCAGAATAGACAGTCAGACCAAAAGAAGTGCCTTTGGACAGAAGAAGACCTTGTCCAGGGGCACTCTTGAGATACCGAAGCAATCGAAGAGCAATATGAAGATGCCCTATTAATGGGTTGTGCATGAACCGACTTAGGAAATGCACAGCATATGCAATATCAGGCCGGGTGTGGGACAAATAGATTAGTTTACCAACTAACTGTTGATAACCAGTAACATTTTCAACAGGATCAGAATGTTTGTCACACAAGGCAGTTAACACATAATTTGGTTCAATAGGGGTATTAACAGGTTTGCTAGCAGTCATTCCAAACTCAGATAAAAGCTCAAGGCAGTATTTTCTTTGAGAGAGGCAAATACCTTTATCAGATCTTATCACCTCAATCCCAAGAAAGTACTGAAGCAAACCCAAGTCTTTTATCAAAAATTTAGACTGAAGAAGTTGTTTTACTTTATTGATAGAAGATGAGCAATTCCCAGTTAATACAATGTCATCAACATAAACAAGGAGAACAACAAAGACAGAATTATTCGAGAAAATAAACAGGGAATGGTCACACCTACTTTGCACAAACCCAAAATCTTTTAAAACCCCAACCAATTTTTGGTTCCACATCCTAGGGGCTTGTTTAAGTCCATATAAGGACTTACGCAGTTTGCAAACCCTCGGGTCTTTAAAAGAGTGAAAACCTTCAGGAGGAAGCATGTATACTTCCTCATTTAATTCACCATACAAGAAAGCATTATTAATGTCAAGTTGATATAATGACCAGTTATGTTCAACAGCCAAACTAAGAACACAACGAACCGTTACCATTTTAACAACAGGTGAAAAAGTCTCATCGAAATCCACCCCTTCCTTTTGTGCAAACCCTTTTGCAACAAGGCGAGCCTTATATCTCTCTATTTCACCTGAAGACTTATATTTAATCTTATAGACCCATTTACATCCTATTGGTTTTCTGCCCTTGGGCAGGTCAACTAGTTCCCAGGTGTTATTTCGATATAAGGCTTCCATTTCACTATTCATGGCATCAATCCATGCAGGATTCTTTTCAGCCTCTTTATATGTTTTGGGCTCAAAATTCTTATTTAGGTTTGACACAAAACACCAATTTTGAGAAGGAAGGTTAGAATAGTTTAAGACCCTTTCAAGACCATACTTAGCTTTGCTATTGAGAACATAATCTTTTAATTTTGTTGGAAAAATAATGTTCCTGGATGATCTTCGTAATTCAACAGGTTCAGTATTTTGTGAACCTTGCCCCTCAGAACCATGATTGTTTTCAGCAAGAGCTGTATCAGGAATGGTTTCTTCATCCCTTGCCCTGCCATTGGGAGCAGCAAAGTCACTGGGCAGTTGGTTGTCAACTACACTGTCAGTGACATTAGAGCCACTACTACCAGGCTGCAAGGACCCACGAAGAGGAGTTTCATTGGTTCTATTGTCATCATCGGGGACTTGACCATCATGATAAGTATTAGACGTTTCAGTTTCAAAAAAATCAAAAAAATTTAAGTGATTTAGAGAATCATGCTGTTCAGTGTGATTAGGTTTGTTTTCATGACCTTGTTTAAACGGAAACACAGATTCATAGAATTTTACATCTCTAGAAAACACAATTTGTTTATTTTCTAAGTCCCACAATTTATATCCCTTTTTTGTATAAGAATATCCTAGGAATACGCACTTAACAGCATGACTACTAAACTTATCTGAATTATTAAGAACAGTATGAAAACACAAACATCCAAACACACGAAGATGGTTCAAGGAGGGCCTAAATCCATGAATTAGTTCATATGGAGACTTTCCATCTAGGACAGATGACGGGGTCCTGTTAATAAGATAGGCAGCAGTTAAAATGCATTCATTCCAGAATTTTAAAGGAAGATTTCCTTGAAACAGTAATGATCTAGCAACATTCAATAGGTGACGGTGTTTTCTTTCAACCACCCCATTTTGTTGAGGGGTGTAAGCACAGGTGGTCTGATGTAAAATGCCATGTTTATCTAAAAGGTCACTAACTTGATGGTTAACAAACTCTGTGCCATTGTCTGTTCTAAAGACCTTGATTTTTTATTGGAACTGATTTTTAACCAGATTTATGAAGGTGACTTGTAAGGCCCCGCTCACCGGGCACCTTACTGTTGGTTCTTCATCGCACGTATGACATACATTTAATACATGATCATAAAATACGCAGCGGAATTAATAAAACATGTATTCTCATTTCATCATAAAAGCTTTTACATCATTGACTTGATCACAAAATACAAGCTTTTCTTTATGTTGCTTAACTATACTATGATTGCTGCTGATGCATATTCCACAACAATCATAGGGTCATACAGCGACCTCTACCGAAATAAAATAATAAAAAGAAAATATATTCTTCTTCATATAGAAGATATTATGTTCAAAAATATATTTTCTTTCATAAGCAAGATTTCTTAAATAATCATGTTTATCAGGATTATCAAGAAATCTTGCACTTGCATGCAACATAATGTGTTGCGCGCATTACGGGCCCACAACACATGATGTGGCTGCATAATCAAAAAGTGAATGCCATCCCAAAAGAGCTGAGTAGCCGCCTCGTGCCATCCTCAGCAACACTACCTGCGAACTGGAAAACACATAAAAGTCAGCGTTGCTGAGTGAGTTCTAGTTTATAATAAAACATACTTTCATTCTCATTAACTGCTCTTTCATACATGTGTTCACACATCATACGTACACGTAGATAATATTATTATTATCTCATCATTCATTACTTACTTTCATTCGTGTACACTTTATCATTCTCATTTACTTTCATACATACTTACTTCACGTACATTCATATGTACTTTACTTTCATTCTTACATTCATTACTTACGTTCGAACATTCATTACATTCATTCATACTTTCATTACTTTCGTTCGAACGTTCATTACATTCATTCATACTTTCATTACTTTCGTTCGAACGTTCATTACATTCGGTGACATGTACAATACCCCCGTTCATCATACATACTATTGGTGCTGGACCTGTGGTGGTTAGCCACGAACGTTGTGCACAAAGCTGATCCAGTCACCTGGGGTAGATACATGCACCACTTAACTTTCACTTTACTACTAACATACGTTAGCCGAGTCTCTTGCAGTGCGCGACTGCTCACCTCAGTGACAATCTTATGATTGCCTGCTAACCGAGTCTCTTGCAACACGAAGTTGCTCACCTCATTGTCAATCTCAATGATTGACCCGATGTACATCCTTCGGGGTAGCTAACCCGTACACCGTTGAGCTAACACCTGCCAGGGGTGTGCACCTCCTTCATTTGCTTGCAAGCCTTTCTTACTCTCTTTCATTAATGCATGCATTCATTCATCATGTTCCTTCTTTCTTTATCTTTCACTTTACGTTCTTAATACAATCATTTCTTTCGTTCATTCATTCACGTAAAGTTATTAAAGATAAAACGCATATACATAAGGAACATACATACTTACATATCATCAGTATTCACCATCTATCATGGCGACATCATACTAACATACATACATCATAACATTCATTCATCATCCTACTAGGCATCATTCGTACATGGCATATAACAGGTACAACCGTGCAACATCATCATCACTATCATGCCTATGTTACTCATTTTCCTCAATTAATCAGATCTTACTAAGCCTGTTCTACATTTCACATTCTGACTCACCCGCATTAGTCTGATCATCCGCATTAGTCAATGCGGATGAGTAATACCTTATCCGCATTAGTTTGCCTCATCCGCATTAGTCAATGCGGATGAGGAATGTCTTACCGCATTCCTGAGTTGGTCTCCCGCATGGGTTAATGCGGCTTACTGCCTTAACTGCATATCGAGTGTACCCGTATTGGGTTAATGCGGATGAAGGAAGGGCCTTGACCGCATTTGCTTGGTCATCCGTATTAGTCAATGCGGTTGCCTGATGCCTTAACCGCACTTTCCCTGGTCATCCGCATTAGTTAATGCGGTTGACCACAACCACATTTACTTCGGCAGTCCGCATTTGGACAATGCGATTGAGTAAGGCAACCTGCAACTTAACCTGTTCCATTTCTACAATCCATACATCATCTCAACATACATTAGCACGATTTTACCACATCCGTTACTTAGAATCAACTAAACATCATGCATATCATAAGAAGGACTTCTAAGACATACATTCAGCAGTACTCATATGATCAACATGCTGAGATTCATCCATCTGCCCTAGGAATCTTACATACCCTAGGTATAGCAGTCCGAACAGACCATACACACTGTCATACTCATACATGCATACACAGATTGAGCGCTCACAGCTCGAAAACAGTTTCAATATGTGTTCCAGCCCCAAAAATCGTTCAAAATATGTAAAAGAAGGGGTCTTAGAACTCACATTGTGCTGCTGGATATGACTCCTTCGAAATCAGTAGCCGTGGAACCCAGTACCTCGAACTCGTCTTCCTCTTCTTCTTGTTCTTCCTTCAAACTCGTAGTCTGCTCTCTTTCTCTCTCTAAAACTCTCGCTGAATTTGGGGGTTGTGAGAAAAATGAAAGAAGTGGGCAGCCATCCCTATGTATATCAGATATTTCTCCTTTCTTGTACTTTTGCACAAAACCCCCTTCTACTTTCTCTTTCTTTTCCTTTTCCTCCAAAATTCTTTCTTTTCTTTTCTTCTTATTATTTCCCTTTGTCCAATCAAAATTGCGGGTGTTACATGACTATGTTTTCAAAAACTTCATTTTTTTGTTTTAATAGAAATACCCAGACAGCTCTAGTGAAATCATCAACAATTGTTAAAAAATACCGAAAGCCCTCTCTACTAGGCACTCTATAAGGACCCCAAACATCAAGGTGAATGATTTCACCAAGGGTGGTGGTCTTGTGGTCACTTAGAGGGAAGGGCTCCCTGTGTTGTTTAGCTTTGTGACAGATTTCACAAGGGTCACTATCATTAGTCTGATTTAGGTTTAGACTTTGTTTTAACATATTTAGGACTTGGTTGGATGGGTGACCGAGTCTAGCATGCCATAGGTCAGCCTTAAAATTGTTATTAAAACACACCTTGTTACTAATAGAAGAGTTCCCACAGAAGTACAGACCATCAAGTTGATTACCAGTCACCAGGATGCTCTTTGTGTGAGAATCCTGAATATGACACACATTTTCATCAAAGACAACCCTAAGTTTGCTATCACGAGCCAATTTAAACACAGACATCAGATTTATGCAGTAATCAGGAACATAGAAAACATCATACAAAGTGACTTTATCAGTGAGTTTAATGTTTCCTATTTTTGTAACATGAGCACTAGACCCATTTGGATGAGTAACTTTAATGCCATATTCAGAAACATCAATTTGATTAGTTAGAAATTTATCAGTTTGAACCATGTGTTGGTTGGCACCAGAATCAATTATCCACTTAGAATGTTCAGATAGTATATTACCAGTTGAATTAAATGTGAACACATTTTTTTCACAAGAGTAAGATGCATTTGTAACCACACAGTTACCTGCTATATTGGTGGTTTGTCGGTCATCACAACTTCTTTCATTTAAGAGACCAAGCAGTCTAGAAATCTGATCAGGGGTGAGAGAATTAGGACCATTTGAGGAAGTGAGATCAGTTTTAGAATTGTTTGAAGATCTGTTAGGTAGAGATCCTTTGTTCCTGAAACTAGGTGGATAGCCCACTAGTTCATAATACTTCTCAACCACATGTCCCAGCTTGTTACAGTGGGAACATTTCAGATTAGGATTAGGACCTCTAGTAAATTTCTTTTTGTTTTCAGTTGAGGAATTAGGTTTATCAAAAGATGCATTTGTTTTTGCATTGAACCCAACAGATGAAGTTTTAGGAACAGATGAAGAGTTTTTATGTGATTCTTCCCTAGAGACAATGGAAAATGCTTCTTTAACAGTTGGAAGAGGATCTCTAAGTAACAGATTTGATCTTACAGGTTGATATGCATTATCAAGGCCCATAAGGAACTGCATTAGTTTAATAAGATGATTAAAGTCATTAAATTCCTTTGATGCTTTACAGGAACATGAAGGTAGTGCAAGTATTTGATCAAATTGTTTCCATAGGGTGTTAAGTTTATGGTAATATTCAGACACAGTCATACCTTCTTGACTTAATGAGTTTATTTTTTGATACATCCCAAACACAACAGACCCATCAATTTTATCATAAGTTTCCTTCAGTTCCTTCCAGACATCACTTGCTAAATCAGAAAATATTTGTCCCATATACAGTTCTTCAGATACAGAATTCAAGATCCATGTTATAACAACAGCATTACATCTATCCCATTGCCTCCCAAGAACCTCATTATCAGTTGGTTTCTTTAGAGTACCATCAATAAAACCTATCTTGTTTTTAACTTCAAGAGCAAGTTTCATAGATTTAGACCAGACAGTGTAATTTTCAGTACCCTTTAGTTTTATTCCAGTAATTGTTAGATTACTTGTATCACTAGCATGCAAGTATAGAGGGTTACTAGAGTCCAATTTACTGACCAAGGTCTCACTAGATTCACCCGAACCCTTAGGATCCTCAGATGAAGACCCCATCACATCAAACAATCACAAAACAAACAAATAGACAATAAGAGGTAACAAGCAGACAGAGATGATCACCAAGATTCAGACGAATTTCAACTGATTAACGAAGCCTGATCAGTGTCCAGATTCTTACCAGTTCTAGTGGTTCGACAAGTCTTAATCAGGGAGTTAATCAGTAAGTCCAGTCAATTGGTGATCAACACTAATACACACACACGACAAAGAATCACAAAAAATAAGAGAAAGAGAGAGAAAAGGAACGATCTCACAGCGAGGATTTCTCTTGATAGTAAAGAGTCTGAACCCTTTGATTGGGGGTTCGGACAGTGTAATTTCTAGGGTTTTTACGACCCCTAGAACGTCGCCTTCAGTTATTGGATCTAGGGTTTATTTTTAACCCTAGATTCTTGATGTTGTGAGAACAACCAGCGCAACAACAGATATCCCGACTGATTTGATCAGAAACCCTAGTTTCAGATGAGCAGCGGAAAGCACCAGAGATAGTATAATCGTATAAGAGCTCAGAGCTCTGATACCATGTCAAAAGACTGGTATACTTGGCGATGAGATAAGATCAACAGAGCAAACAATACCAGAAAACATCAAACCATACGATTAACACAAGTACGAGTCTCTACACCATAAACCAAGAACAAAACCAGACTCAGATCATCATCATGATGATCTGAATGACTATACAGAGAAATAGCCTAGAACAACAAGATCAATAGACTAATCAACAGCGGTTCATTGAATCAATGAAACCCTAGAGAATATACGAGAGAAGACGAAGCGTGTGTGTGAGATTTGAGATATTTTTCTTATCTCAATCTCACACACTCTCTCCCCTATATAGGCCAACAGGCCGGACACACAAACAAGCAGCCCAAGAGCAAACCTTAAGCCCTTAAGCCCATGACTGGATCAGCAGCAACGAGCCCACATAAGCAGCAACAGCCCACATACATAAGCAGCAACTCAACACCAAGCCCAGCAGCCACAATAAACCATACAAATATAAAAAAAAATTATTAGAAACTAATAATCATAGAAAACAAATAGGATAGAGATGTACCTTTTTTAACAGTTTTTAACAAAAAAAAAAATAATCCTATGCTTATTCTACTTTACATATTGTTCAAGGAGTAATCTGAACTCTTAGTGTTTCGTTAATAAAAAAGCATAAATATGTATAGATATTGCTAATGACCCATTGATAAATAGACTTGTTAGGCCATGGTTCGCATTACGTCATCCACTTTACCCTCTTCGACTCCAGAAAAATAGTTTTACCTTCTTTCACGTCACTTTTTTTTTTTAAATTAAAACTTAATAACAAACATGAAACAAGATTTAACCTACCGAAGCATTGACGCCAACCCCATTAATAGCCCTTAATGCCATGAGAGTGGTGTTTAACGCCTTTAAACCCTCCGTATCGACCTAACGTCATGGGGCATATATGTATATCGCAAGTCCTAAGTTTATTATTATTTGAATGTGAAATAACACATGGGGAGTACAAAATATAAATCGCCTATAAACTAGTTAACTCAGTTTGTATTGTGTTTATGTAAGAGTTAATTAGATAACCGGAATAACTTAGCTAAAACAAAAATTGAAATCACACAAATTATATATAAACTAGAGGGTGACGCGTTTTTGTGACGATTCTCTTTTAAATAAAATGAGTATCAAAATGTAATAAAATTTAAGAATGTTACTGTGATATACAATAAAAATCTAATCATAGATAAAACATTTACAACTATGAAAAAAGCAACTCACGATGAATAGTACTATTCACCATGAATAGTACTATTCACGGTGAATAGTATCCGAAGTCTGTTTATATGCAACTCAAAACCCGCTTCTTCAACTAGAAGCTCAGATCCATCAATGGCGATCACACTCAACTCACTACAACTATCAACCACCATCATCACCATTATCAATATCTATCTCTCATTCCTCATCTCATCTTCATCCTCTCAGCCACTCACCACCACTTATTACAAGCAATCATGCCTCAAATTCGAGCAAATCATGCAGGAAACCACCACCAACAAGCGGATCACCTCCCCCACCACCGCCGTGGCGACGCCTTCGACGTCGTCGTTAGGGCTAAAACCGCCCTCGAGCTCGCCTGCCCCGACGTCGTCTTCTGCAGCTCCGTCTCCGGTGACGAAATGATTCAATTGAAGAAATTGCAGGTGGATGAGTGTTTTATAGGGTTTTTACAGTGAAATGGGAGGATTTGAGTAGTGGTAATGAATTTTGAATGTTGTTGGTATTTCTTAGGGCTTTTTGGTTGCAGAGATAAGGAAAATTTTGCGGTGTGGAACTTTGAATCGTTTGGTTAAGAGAGATGTTTAGTGAGATCTTAGTTCTTCAAATTTTATGGTTGTTTCTTTTGGATATGAAGAGAGTTGGTTGTTTATGATGATTTGTTCATTGATTAGTTATAAAGAAGGCCACTTGCTGTTGATGTCTTCTAATTAGTATCATTTTGTGATGAATGAGACTGGATTTTTTGAGAAAATCAGGCTTATATAGATTCTACTGCTTAGTTTTTAGATTATGATTGTCTAATGACAACCTCTTTTTCAAGTTTATATTTGTTTTTTTCTGTGTGTTTTTGTTTTGTGAGTCGGATTGTATTTGTTGAGTAGAAACGGAGGTGTAATAATGGCCTGAATTTGCTTAATGCGAGGCGAAAGTAGAAATAAAACCTTATGAGTAAACTTTGATGTCAATGCAGGGCGGAATCAAGGTAGGAGGCTTTATGGAGGCATTGGAGTTCCAGTAAAGAAAGGAAGGTCTCATTTTTCAGTCTCAAATGTTGCCACTGAAATCAACCCTGCTCAAGAACAGGTACAATTGCTCATAACATTCATTTTATTAAATGGTTAGTTGGTTACTATTTGGGTTGAGTTGTGTCTTTCGTTTAAAATTGTTTGTTGTTTCATAACTGTTAGGATTGACTTTTTGTATAAATATGGATGATAGGCGATGACGATAAACGAATGCCCTTTGATATTTTTGTTTTTGTGTGGTAAACGGTTAGTTTGCAGCCATAACAAACTAGAATTTCCGAGCCTTTTATCGAGTTTTCTAAGTATCGATTCAACCCCGCCGCAAAGCGCGGGGGGAGAAAACAACTAGTTCTTTGAATTTAAAAAATCATTATATATCATTTGTGATAGTTTTACTATCAATATCTAAATTCTACTTATAAATATCAAGGGCGGCTCTGAGGGGGCGGCAGGCGGGTGACCGCCAAGGGCACGATCTCCTCGGGGGCGTGGATTTTTTTATTTAAATATATTGTATGTATGTATATTTAAAAAAAACCTATAGGTCATTAACAAACCCAATAACAATTTATTTATTTTAGCCTATTATACTCTAGAGCCCATTAATATTTTAATTAATTTAGTACACTAACATTTACCTAAGTTAAACCAATTCTAAAAATGATAGGAGAGCTTAACAATTAGTTTAAGTAAGTAAATTAGATTATTTATCTATAATACTTTTATTTATTGATGTAATAATTATCGTTATATTATAGACTATTTACAGACAACTTATTGAGCCTATACCATATAGGCCCATTTTTAAATTGCCCATAACAATAATTTTCAAGAATTTTTGGGGATGACTTGTTTATAATCGTTTACTCTTTACGTTTTTGCGACTAGTTTGCAATTATTTGTGTGCTTCACAAAATTTACACCAATTTTTTACCGTTCTGAAAATCATGCCTAATTCTATAAATATGTGGAAATCTGTCGCTAATTGTGTGCTCGTTGTTGTCAAATGTAAATTTTGGTTGCAAACACCAATTTTCCAGTAGCGAACTCTCGATATCATCGATATATTTACATCTTAACACACGATTACGCGTTGGTAAAAAGAGCATTCACAATGAATTTCTTATATTTATGTGAGTGTATTCTCTATATTATACGAATTGTATGTTGTGAATGAAAGAAATAGAAAATATTACTGTTCGTTTGTACATTTGATAAAACATTATTCACCTCTTATAACTTTTAATATTTTATGAAAATGGTTGTGAGTGGATTGGAGAAAAAAGTTAATGATAAAAATAGAAAAAACTATAATTTAATTGAAAGAAAAAAATAATATTTTAATGTATTTTATAAGTAGAACGATAACCCATTGTGGATGCGAGGACATCTAAACTTTCGATGGTAATATAAAATGGGTGAGGTTATTCTACAAAGTGTATTTTGCTATAAAGTGTGAGAAGACACAATAAGTCTAAAAAAGTCACAAAAAAATTTATATCTCACAATCTAAATCAAAATTTAAAAAAACACTTCGAAGCCTTTGTTTATCTCGTTGTCCACTTTCAGAAAAAAATAAAAAAAATAATTTTTTTTTCATTGTGTCATTATATGACACAATAACGTCATTGTGTCTTTTATATTGACACAATATCGTCATTGTGTCTTTCATAATGACATAATGAAGTTATTGTGTCTTTCATAAATAACACAATAAAAAACGTTAATTTTTTATTTTTTCGTTTATTTTTTTTCTTATTGAGGACGATTAGGGGAACAAAAGCTCCGAATTACTTTTTTGAAATTCAATTTTGATTGTGAGATATAATTTTTTTTATGTATTTTTTTGACTCATTGTATCTTTTTTTGACTCATTGTGTCTTCTCACATTTTGTAGCAAAAATACACTTTGTATTTGAACTTTTTTCATATAGAATATCATATCTATAAACTTTAACTATTAACTATTTAAGACGTTTAGGGATCGTCATTTGTTAAAAAATAGAAATCAACGCACAATTCAATTCCACTATGAAAAAGATTACAGAAAAGAAAAGAAGGTAATACAAATGTGTATTTTGAATGAATTAATAATCTAATGTTTTCACTCATAGAAATGGAGGGGGTATAAATACCACACCCATCACACGACGTTACAAACGTCACAAATCAAATTTTATCATGTCATATTGTATGTTAGTGTTGAAGTCAAAATATTTAGTCAATTTGTACAGTTGACTAAAGTTGATAGATGTGTTACTTAGTCTGAGCATAGTTTAGGGGCTATTAAAGTCAACATTGATAGTTTAGGTGCTGATTTTTGTATTAAGGTTATTAGAAGTTATTAGGCGTATTAAGAGGTTTGAAGAATCTTGTTCTTCATTCATTCTTTCACTGTAATCAGTTTGGAGAAATTAATCAAGATTGATTGATGTTTTAGTTCCTTATGATCTTATTGTTCATTTTGATTTCGATTAAACACAAACACAACACATATTATACACATACTAAAATTTGGAGGCGATAATGTTGTCATATCATACCATACCACATCACTACACCATACACACAAATTGTGACAAACTCATTATGACCATTTTGTTATAGGTTCACAATGAGTGTTTTTTTTCCTTTTATAATGTAAATTCTATTCATTTTATTTAACACTTGAATTGGGAAGCAATACTCTAATGCATGCTCGTTGTTAATATACTTCGTGATGAAACGTGAAAACTCATACCTGTGTGCAGGATCGGATTTGGGTGGTTTTTCTCTCAACTCACTATGAATCAACACTCAGCAAGCAGTCTTATGAAGAGTTGATCACAATATATCAAGTAACAAGCAGTAAGAAAATTTAACACAGCAAGTAAATTTTCAAGGTACTTTTATATATTGCTTCTCAACTCAAAGGATTACAAGACACTTGGACTCAAATCGCTTATCTAAAGAGTTACAGGGAGAAGATATATATAATACTACCTACAGCCGGATATACTTTGATACCAGCTGGACACCTCTAACCTTACATTTATACTACAAGACTCTAGGTGAGGTCTTTCAGTCATTTTGCCTGAAAGTTGATAGTCAGGACATGTCCCTGACTTACCTTTTGTCACCAACTAAAGTTGGTAACATGTACTATCATAAAAAGGTGAACAGTAGAATAAAGTATGGTCAACAACATGGCTCTTTAGGAAGATGCCATGCTGTATCAGAGGTCTGCAGCGGACTGTCAGGGACCATACTTTTATCTGCTGGACATAACAATGTCTTCCGAAGGATAAAGTACTTCGGAATAATAACTTCTTCCGAAGCCACTTATACTTCGGAAGACTGCTTCTTCCGAGGCTTGGAGTCTTCTTTGTCTTCGGAAGCAGACTTTGTCTTCAGCTCTTTCATCAGACTTTGTCTTCGGAAGCTCTTTCAGACTTTGTCTTCGGAAGCTCTTTCAGACTTTGTCTTCGGAAGCTCTTTCAGACTTTGTCTTCGGAAGCTCTTTCAGACTTTGTCTTCGTAAGCTCTTTCAGACTTTGTCTTCGGAAGCTCTTTCAGACTTTGTCTTCGAAAGTTGTTCTTCAGACTCTCGGAAGATCTCTTCTCAGCTTCGGAAGCCTTTGAATGTAGTACCAAAAATTGACTATGAAGTGATTTTGGTTGCACCAGCCTTATCATGATCCAACAAACTCCACCTAGGCTGATGCTACCAAAACTTCACTTCTCTCCTCTTCTCAAAGCTCTCAGCACCAAGGAAAGCAGGTGTTTATCGGTGTCTTCATTCTTTCCTGCTGTGGTGCTGAGAATCTTGTACAGATCCTTGGTGGACAGAACCTCTACTCTGTCACCTTGGATTATATGTACCCTCTGTTGTGGCCCTCTGAAAAGAGTTAGTTGATGGGAAGCATAGTCATATTCCCATCGAACTATTGGTTCCAATTCAGGACCTTCCACCATCTGTAGAAAGGCTGTGCCTTTGGTAGTTGATCTTTCCTTGTCTTCTACTCTCTTCAGCTTCAACTCTTCTTCAATCTTGGCTCTTCTACTTCGTTCAGCCAAGTGGAGACCACTGATATGGTTTCTGATGTGTGCAGCAGTCTCAGAGTTGGAGGGATTGGAGAATGGCTTCTCTGCAAGCTCAGCAAGATCGAATCTGCTGAGATGAAGTAGGGAAGTGGCATTAAGCCTGTTGGTTTCGCCATTCTCCCTTTCCACAACAAAGTTGTGAGAAGGTTCATCGAACCTCCACTGGATTATATCATTTCTAGGTCCAGGAGATTGACCAGAAATCTTGTCCTCTTTCCTGGTATCCAGCAGAGTCACCAGTCTTCTTCTTAGTCTCTTCTCCTCAGCATTGAGGATATCGGAGTTGAGACCAAGAAGTCTTGCAGCCTGGCCCAAGGTGTCTCTAGGCAATTCAAGAAATTGGCCTATAGTGAGGGAGCTTGAAGAGTTATCAACATAGGTGATGTTGATAACCTCACCCTCACAGGAGATGCTGCTCAAGGTAGTGCAGTTGATGAGCCTCGTCTTGAACTCCTTTATTTCCTCAAAGGAGAGATGTTGAGGAGGCTGAGGGGATGGTCTTGGTTGTTGTTGGGTAGGCTTAGGTTTAGTGGTTTTGGGTTGAGTCTTGGGTTTTAGGATGGGTAGTTTGGGTGGTTGAGGTGATGTGGTAGGTTTGGGTAGAGTTGTGGGTTGAGGGGTGAAGGTTTCATCAGTGGGTTCTGTTTTAATGGGAAAAGGGGTTGGTTCTGGTGTGGGTTGTGGCTGTGGTTGAGTGGCTGGGGTGAAGACCATTCCTTTCATCCTCCTATACATCTCCTTCCTTTTCCCCAAACGGATGTCAGCTTTAATTTCACTGACTATCCGCTGGAGTGTCCTTTCGGACATAGGTCCCACCTGCCTACCAGAGAAGCCATGAGCCCGGAGGTAGTCGTTCATCCAGGCTTTGTCAGTTGACTTCTTGGTAGGAGTGACCTCCTTCTCTTCCTCCCTCTTCCTTTTCACCTTCAATTTCTCCCTAGCAGCCTTCTTCCTTTCCTTCTCCATTTGATCCTGCTCTTTGTTGTGGAGCAGCAGGATCATGTCATCATCATGTGGAACAGTTCAGGAAGACTGAAGCCTCTTGAGAGTAGGAACTTGATCCTTACCTCTCTCAGCTTCAGGGCTGCCTCCCTTTGCTCTTGTTCTTCCTTCTCCAAGGCCAACCTGGCTTCTTTTTCTTGTTGTAGCCTGGTTGACCTCTCCAAAGTCACCAACTCCTCTAATGGTAGCAGGAGTATCTCCTCATTGGCAGCTCTTAGATTGATGAGCTGGTCAATGAGTGTTGTTCTTCTCTTCTGGTTGATTTCTTCCTGATTGGCTACAGCTGCCTTAGAACTAGCAGCTAGCAGTTTCTCAGTAGGAAACCTACCTTTCTTTTTGGCCTTCTCAATCTTCTCCTCCTCCTGAAGCTCTTCCGCAGTCAATTTTCTTTTGCTTTTGTCTTTGATGGTGTTTGACTATGGTGGTTCTTGGATGGAGGGTTGTGATTGAGAGAGAAGTTCAGCTGGTGCTTGGGTTGGAGGAATGTCAGAAATGTCCTCCCTGCTCACCTCAGATGCAATTTCAGCAATGACATCTGTGATGGTCAGTTCCTCGGACATCTGAAATAAGCCTTCCGCAGCTTCTATTTCGGCCTCGGAAGACTTGTCTTGTTCTTCCGAGGCTTCCATGTAAGCTTCGGAAGCTTCAGCTAGAGCTTCGGAAGATGAGACTGCTGCAGATTCTGTCCCAACTGTTTCAGTTGCTGGGCTATCAGTCCCCATTTCCCCTTCGAAGCTAATCTCAGGTTCCATGAAGACCTTAGGTTGACCAACTTCCTCCACAGTGGTAGAAGGTGCAGTCAGTCTTTGAAGCTCCTCAGCCCCAAAGTATGCGAGTGTGGTGTCGGGGCTGGGCTGTTCTAGGGATGATCTCAATACAAACTTTGTGAAAAGTCTGTAGAGATCTTGAAGCATCCTTGAGTCAATCTCCAGAAAGGATTGAGATGACTCAGGTAGTGTAATGATTTGGGAAGAAATGAGTTGGGTCTGTGGTTCCTGTGGTGTTTGTCTCTGAACTTTCTCCCCCTTTTTGTTAGCATCATCTTGAGAGCTAGATGAGCTAGAGGAAGAAGTCATTGAGACCTGAATTGGTACATGCCTAACAGACCTCTCCGTCTGTTTCTCAGCTAGTTTAGCCTTGAGAGAGTTAATCTCAAGTTGCTCCCTGATGAGCTGTTCATTGATGACCAACTCCTGGCCACAAACTCGGGTTCTCAGGATTCGAACCCCATTCAGTACTGCAGTTTCACCGTTGCTCCAAAATTCTGACATATGGTTGGAGTATACGGTGGGGTTAACTGTTAGTGCAGTGAGGTAGGTGGATTCGGTGAGAAAGGTGATGATTTGGGTGAAGTCGGCATCCCTTGACGAGTCAAGTAACGCGACTTGGTTGTGCTGAGGATTTAGCGCCATTGGAGAAAAGGTAAGCTTGAAATTTTGGGTGAAATTGAGGGTTTTACAGTGAAGAGAACAGTTAGGGTTGTAAAGTGGTAAAAGAAGATGAAATTGATGAGTCAAGATTATTTAAAAGGGGTGAATAGTGGTAGTAGTGGTAATAGGGTAACTGTTTTGGGGTTACTGTTGGTGGTATGGTGGTTTACGGCGGAGAAATGACAGTGGCGGCAAAGATAATCTTAAATAATCTGACCATCATCAACAAAATCTTTACTTTTTACAGAGTGGGGCCCAAAAGATATCCGTTACATATAAAAACCTTTACTTCCGAGGGTAAAACATTTCGGAATGTAATTTTCTTTCGAAGGCAACTTCTCTTCCGAAGCATGATATTGCTTCCGAAGGTAAAATTGTCCTTTGAAGGCACTTTATCTTCCGAAGCAAGGCATTGCTTCCGAAGGTAAAGTTGTCTTTCCGAATGGAGAGTTGTATAAGTTTCGGAAGTAGATCTGATATAAAATCAATCGCTTCTTCCGAGACCAAAAACTCTTCCGAGAAGAAAATTTACATTGAGGAATTTGGCTTCGGAAGATATTCAGGAATATCTTCCGAGAGTTAATTCCTCTTCGGAAGGAATTTACACTTGGAATAATTTAAAGATCTTTTGTAACAGGGCTTAAATTGTATTGACACAAGACATTACTCATTTAAAAAGGTATTCAAAAGAGGTAGTTATTCAATGTTTATCATCCCAATTGCTGATATGAGATACTTAAATCTTTGTTCATCAAATGCCTTTGTGAACAAATCAGCATATTGTTCATTTGAGTCAACTTTGATTAAATTTATCAGCTGTTTCTCATGAATATCTCTAATGAAATGATACCTGATATCAATGTGTTTTGTCTTGGAGTGCTTCACCGGATTCTCAGTAACGGAGATAGCACTGTTGTTGTCAATATGGATAGGAGTAGTCATGAAGTTGAATCCATAGTCTAACATCTGATTTTGAATCCATAGCAGTTGAGCACAGCAGCTAGCAGCAGCATGTATTCAGCTTCAGCAGTTGATGTAGACATACAGGATTGTTTCTTGCATTGCCATGAGATAATCCTTCCACCAAGAAATTGACATCCTCCTGATGTTGATTTCTTGTCAATGTTGCAGCCACCATAGTCACTGTTAGAGTATCCATAGAGATTGAAATCACTATTTCTTGGATACCAGAGACCTAGTTTAGGTGCTCCTTTGAGGTATCTGAGGATTCTCTTTGCAGCAGCTAGGTGAGACACCTTTGGAGCAGCCTGATATCTTGCACAAATGCATGTGGCAAACATGATATCTGGTCTACTTGCAGTGAGATACATCAGAGAACCAATAATTGCTCTATACTGATGTTGATCAGTATCCTCCCCCTCAAGGTCAGGGCAAAGATTATGGTTTCTGGGTATGGGTGTCTTGGCTGTTTTACAGTCCTTCATTTCAAATCTTTCTAAGATGTCTGAGACATACTTAGATTGACTTATGAAGAACCCCTCCTTCATCTGTTTCACCTGGATTCCAAGGAAAAAGTCCATTTTTCCCATGGAACTCATCTCAAACTTCTGCTTCATAATGCTTTCAAAGTCCTTGCACATTTGGTCGTTTGAAGAACCAAATATGATGTCATCAACATAGACTTGTACTAGCAAAATGTATTCTCCACTCTTTCTGATGAAAAGAGTCTTGTTAATGGTACCTCTAGTGTATCCATTCTTCAGGAGAAACTGAGACAAGGTCTCATACCACAGCCTAGGTGCTTGGTGCAGCCCATATAGAGCTTTATCCAGTTTGCACACGTAGTTGGGGTGCTGTGGGTCTTCAAATCCTGGAGGTTGACATACATAGATTTCCCTATCTATATCCCCATATAGAAAAGCACACTTGACATCAAGTTGGTAGACTGTGAAGTTCTTAGATGCAGCATAAGCAAGGAAGATCCTAACTGCCTCAAGTCTTGCAACAGGTGCAAAGACATCAGTATAATCAGCTTCGGAAGCCTTTGAATGTAGTACCAAAAATTGACTATGAAGTGATTTTGGTTGCACCAGCCTTATCATGATCCAACACTGTGTAAATATACTTTATATTTGTGACATTTAGTAACAAGGATGAACAGCTAACCGGTGGCGCATCTTAGTGATTAGGGCTCCACTTCTCGATATAATTAGGTTACCGGTCTTGAAACGAGTAATCATGACTTGGTATTGGGTAAAGATGTAGAGAGCTTTATGGGAGACACCGACAGAAAACTAAGAAACTTGTTTTGACGCGAAGTTAGTGTGTGTCTTCGATGGGGGTGAATTTGAGTTTGGGGAGGTCTGTATGACCTACACAATTCTGGTATCAACCAGTATTGTTTGCTTTATTACCAATAATTCACAATTTTATTTATTTATTCGGAGGAGACTCTCCATGTAGTCATGCATTCTTAGATGCTCCAACCCAAGCATATATAACCATCAAAATTTACCCCTCGCCCAAACCAATGGCCCAAAAACAGATTTATGCCTTTTGCGTTTAGGTATTTTTTTTGAGTCAATCATCCATCCCGTCCACAACCGCTGTGATATTTTCCTTACTAGACTCCTAGCACTTGAAAGATTTGGTGCTAGCAGGGTATACAAAGCATACATAGGGAAAGAAAGAGTGCGCACGCTTTACGTTGACTTTCTAAATATTCTAGTAAATAAAACAAATAAGTCATATCTCGTTTTTGTCTCTTACAAGTTACGATTACCGTCAAAGTCACCCACAGTTCCCACTTCTTGATCAAACTCACTACTTCAAATTTTCCAGTCTAGCGAAACCAAGTTCAATCCACTCGTATTGGTGTAGATCTTCACAAATACATCAACGGGTCTCTTTCTCCTCCAGCACAGTTTCCCGATCCTGAAGCCACAACACGAACCTTGATTTTTCTTGTTTGGTGACAATAGGAGCAAATTTGATCACCTAATAACATACGAGTACACAATTATTATACTTACTATAATATATTACTTGTTGGGTTTTAAAAATCTGTTATGCTACGTTCAAATGTAAAAAAATATTGGGTGATGTTATTCTACAAAGTGTATTTTTGCTACAAAGTGTGAGAAGACACAATTAGGTTAAATAAGTCATAAAAAGATTAATATCTCACAATCAAAATCGAATTTTAAAAAAATACTTTGGTTCCTCTGTTCCTCTCGATGTCCTCTTTCAGAAAAAAAAAATAAAAAAAATAAATTTGTTTTTCATTGACGTCATTGTGTCTTTCATAAATGACACAATAAAAAACCGTAATTTTTTTATTTTTTTATTTTTTTGTTTATTTTTTTTTCTTAGTGTGGACGACTAGGGGAACAAAAGCTCCGAATTGCTTTTTTGAAATTCAATTTAGATTGTGAGATATAATTTTTTATGTATTTTTTTGACTAATTGTGTATTCTCATACTTTGTAGCAAATATACACTTTGTATTTAAACTTTTTATAAAAGTATTTTCCTACATCTCGTAATACATAGATATTTGTCGTAAACTTTGTTTTAAATACAAAATGATAACTTTTTTTGAACGGCGACTTTCTTATGAGTGACTCAAAGTCACATCGCCCCCTGGGCGACCCTAGCCAAGATCTGCTCCAGACTATGTTGTCTGAGCCGGGCCCACGCTGGATTGTCAGACTTGGTTACGGCGTTTCCCCGGAAACCGTACTGTCTCCACAAGGGTTGCCCCTCTGGAGTAACAGCCGGATGAAAACCGGGGTCGAGCTCTGAGAATCGGCCTCCGCAACCACTGGCTTAAAGGAAAATTCTATTCATTGCTCTAAATATCCCCAAACCGTAACCAGAGAGGTTCGAACCCCTGACCTACAAATTGGAAGGCGGGATCCTTACCACTAGGCCACAAGTCTGAGACAAATACAAAATGATAATAACAAATTTATTTAGGTTATTTTTCGTAAATTTTCCTTTCAAATAATTAATCATTAGATGGACGGATTTACCCTTGCGTTGTCACTTTCCACGGGATTATTTAATGCGGTACGATTCTGTCACTAGGATATGAATCAGCCTTTTATAGAAGGGGCCTACTAAAGAGACGCCCTCCAGGATATCTGGACGCCCTCTTTACGGCCCGTAAGGCCCTTCACGGGCCGTATGGTCTGTCGCAAGTCAAATCGGTCATTCAGAAACGTAATTCAAAAACGTAACGGCCCGTGAATACGATCACGGTCGTGTTTATTTACGGCCCGTGAATTTCTTCACGGCCCGTATGGAATTCGTCTTACGGGCCGTGAACTTACTTACGGGTCCTAGTTTCACTTTTAATAATTTGACGAGATATATTATTCCTCGTTTTTCGTGTAATTATGTATTTATTACGTTATTTGATATGACGTAATATTCCTCGATATTCGTGTAAATTTGTATTTATTATATTATCTGATATGACGTAATATTCCTCGATATTCGTGTTAATTATGTGACGAGATGCAATATTCCATTTCAACTACTATATAAACGTTAGTTTATAAATTCATTTCATAATTCAACGATATAAATTCATTTCATTTCAACTACTACATAAACGCAATATTCCATTTCAAGTACTATATAAACGTTAATATCTAACGTTACGATGTCTTTCTGGGATAGCAACTATTTATTTGGTTCGGAATATAACTATTACCCTCAGGAGGGTTACGGTTATTACGAAGAGGCTGCTTCAAACTATCCAGGACAGTTCGCGTCCAATTACGGCGGGAATGACGGCGGCGATGACGGGGGTGATAACGGTGGCGATAGCAGCGGGGATAATGACGGTTCTGGTTCCGGTAAAAAGGGTTTATACGACACGAATCAGGTTATAAGATATATCATATTTAATTTTACTTTCATTTTACTATCATTTAGTAATAACTAACTAAAAATATTAAATTGATTAGGTTTTCTCATCTCGTGAAGAATTAGTTGATTGGGCAACTAAAGTGGGGCGAGATAATGGGTTCGTTATTGTCACCAAACGTTCAAAAAGAAATTCGAATGGTTTGGTGGTTAAAATTTGGTTGAAATGCGATCGGGGTGGTGTATATAAGGGAGCATCCACTCTAAGAAAAAGTGGCACGAGTAGGTTCAAGTACTGATTTTATATAATTGCAGAGCCTGGCGTCGGATTTCTGAAGGATTATATATTTCTTTATGTGGGACGAGTAGGTTCAAGTACTGATTTTATTCTCCAAAAGGTTGATTTAATATTATTCGTACAAACCACTTCCTCCACAAGCACAACCAATTGTAAACATATAATTAAACATTTAAACGTCATCCAAAATAACTCATAATATATAAACATAATTTTACAAATTTTTTACATGAAAGGTAAATAAAACAATAAAATCCTACTATCTATGCGTCATGACCACCACCAGCATCACCACCACCAGCATCCTCCGCATCACCACCACCAGCAGCCTCCTCGTCATCACCCGCAGGTCGTCTGACAAACGGAGGCAACTCCGGCCGAGGGGGGAGGTCGATACCCTGGCCCGCAGCCAAAATGCTGCACGCATCCGCCGTCCATAATAGCAAGGCCTGGGACTGGCGCAACATATGTAGTGCCTCCGCCATAAACTCCCCCGTCGGCGGAATCTGCCGAATGATGGTCCTGGGAACAGGCGGTGGGACGGGTGGTCCGGCGTGTGGCTGGGGCTGCGGCTGCTGCTGCGGCGCCGGCTGCTCCTCCTCCTCACCAACGTCCGGCACCGGCTGCCAGACGGTCCGACCACCATCAGTGGACCATCGGAGGTCGTCGCCAAATTTGGCGGCAATCCCCATGGCCATGACGGTCTGTCGACCCAAAATCCGAGGCGGCGTGTCCGTAGTCTGCCTCGCAATTAGGGCGTCCGTAAACAACCCTAAGCGCGAGGCAATGACGGTAATGTACGAGCCGCAAACAATATGGCTATCCATCTGCAAAACAATCAAACAATAGGCATAATTATGAATCGCATAATAGATAATACTTATTTGTTAACAATTAGTAGAAATATTTTTACCTTGCCCTGAATGACGCTCAAAAAATAGGCGGCCATGCAGTGAGCTAGATTCACCCGTCTAGGTGAAAGCAAGGCCCTCAAAAAAAATAAGTCAAGGAGCGACACCTGCTCCATGCTCTGGTCTCTGCCGGCAATGGTGCCGGCAATGCACCGGTGTATATACCGGTGCAAAGGATCCCTAATAGAGGTCGCCCTAATGGCGCCCTCCCACGGCTGGTCGGAAATGGTCGGCCACCATCCGACCAAAGGAGCCGGCTCCGACTGGACCTCGTCAGTATAAAAACGAGGATCCTCCGTCTCCTCTTGGGTGTAAAACCCAAGAGTCACCGCCCACTGGGCGAGGGTGAACTCGTACCTACCGGTGGCCCCCAGCCTAAATCGAACCGCTATGTGCTGGCGGGGGTCCTGATCCTCAAAGGCGGGAGTGAACTGAAACGTACACAAAAACTGCAACGTCAGCTCCCGGTAGCCCCTCCTCGATCCCAAATCAAACATCCGCCTCCACGGCGTCTCTCCGTCCAGCCCGATGATATCCTGGGCACGTGCTATGTCTCCGACCTCCTCCAGCACGTCCCAGTCGATGGTGCGTGTCCCCTTCAGGGGACGTCCAATCAGCTTCCACAGCTTTTGCCGTGGCTGGGTCTCCCTCGGAAAACGAAGATCAGGGTGTGGGTCCAGAAAGTCACCCTGACCCTCGGGCTCAGTCTCCGGACGTGTACGTTTGCGGGGCGGCATAATCTGCAAAAAAAAAAAATAATAAATTCACCAGAAAAAAAAAGGGTTACGACCCGTGAAGAACCATCACGGCCCGTAACCCACTTAGGTTTCAAAGGATTACGGGCCGTAAAGGGCGGTCACGGCCCGTAACCCTCTGAAAATTCAAAAGGATACGGCCCGTGACCACTCTTCACGGCCCGTAACCCCCAAACTTTTCAATTTTCCAGATTTTTTAAAATACAATTTTAATATATTTAAACGAAAAATACACAAAAATAAAATACGGATTTGAATACGTACCGTAGTATGGAGTCGGATGTATGAAAATGATGAAAATACGGAGGTCGTGACGGGAGTAAATCGTATGTGTGTTTTGGGGGCGTAAATGAGCAAATGGGCCGTGAGGTCCTATATATTATCGGGCCTCACGGTCGTGACGGGCCTCACGGCCCGTTACATATTTTCCACACGGCCCGTTACCTCTTTCACGGGCCGTGATGCTTTGTACTTTTAAAACCCGACCGTTGACACTACACGGCCGTATGGTGACACCCTCACGGCCCGTAAAGCCTCTCACGGGCCGTACAAAACTTTTTCAAGTCTATAAATTCAGCCGCTTGACACAAACAATTCACACAAATTTACTCAATACCCAAAACATGAGTGCTACAAGTGATCAAAATCCGTGGACGGATGAAGAGGAGGTGACTTTAGTAAGATCTTGTATCGAAAATTCAGGTACTATCCCGCCAAATTCAATATTTTGGAACCGGGTTTCAACTCGTTTTCATCAAATTCTCGAACGTGAAGAATATCGCACCACTCGTGAACTTAGCAACAAGTGGTCTGACTTGAGAAGGAAGGTCACGACATTTCACCAGCTCTACAAAGACGTTTACAACAATCGAAATATGTTATGGAATGATACGGATATTATGACAAGAACTCAAGAAAGATATCGGGAGAAATTTGGAATTTCCTTCAACCATTTTGCGGCTTGGATCTTTTATAAAGATCAAGAAGATTAAAAATTATGTGTTTTATTTTTGTGTGATAATAACGGTTTATCGTTTTTGAATGTACTAATAAACGTTTATGTTTTAATAAAATATTTCATTACTGTTCTACATTACACGTCTAGAATACAGTTCGTCTGCCATAAATCTTCGGAATCTAAAGCAAGCATCCTGTAAGCTAACCTCTTGCCACTCTAAAGATCTATTTTGAACCAACCTACGCAATAACATACAAATTACAACTCCCGAATCTCGACCAATATGACCGGCGTTAGGGGGCCAAACGGTTTCACCCGATACCACCAGTTCTTCGATTTCTTCTTGTCCGGAGTGCTGCCAATATTGTATACGTGACAGAAAATGTAAAAAGTACGATTCGAATTGTACGAAAATCGTTCGCGCATTACGATGAATGCACCATGAATCATCACACGTATTTGGTCGGCATTCGTATGGAGAATATATACGAACTTGTAGTGAGTCCATAGAAATCTTAAAAAAATACCAATTTTCTTCGTCATCAGTCATTGGTACGTAAACCTACAAAACAATTTAATTCACGGTTATAAATTTATGATTTTTATTGTAAAACATGAAAACAGTATTACCGTATCAACTTCCCATAACGCGGGATATAGACAGTCACTCCCGTCTCCAAATTCGTTACCATTAACGGACCCCGAGTATATTAAGTTAAACCACTCAAATGGGAGAATCGTCCAACGATCACTACCCGGCAACTCTTCGGTTCTACGTATTTCTTCGTATCTCCATATTGTGAGTCTATTTGTCCACGCCCGAACATGCTATAAAACAACAACTTTTTAATCGTTAGAATTTTAAAATAAAATAAAATATATAAAAAAACTTTAAATCATACCTCTGTACCTAAAGACACGTTTCCGAGTAATTCACGCCAAAATTGTAACGGAATATCGGAATGACCCATGTAATACACTCTACATGTTTGGGAGTCACCGTTACGTATAAAGTGAATAATATTCTGAGACCAGTTCCTCCCGTTCTGCCAATTATGGTTATCTATTGGATCGGGAATACTTTCCACAATATCTCGTGAGTTTGAAGATGACTCATTTTGACGTCTTCTCCTACCTCCACGAGAAAACATTTTTACTGTTTCGTTTCTCACTAACCATATAACAAGTCATATATATAACGGTTTATATAGAATCTTAAATCGAATCAAGGAATAATACGTCGCGTCACATAATTATAAAATTTAAAAGTGCACGCAAAACGAGGAAAGTAAATTCTCAGAAGGACAACTACGGCCCGTGAAGGATCTCACGGGCCGTTATTGAGGTAGTTAACGGGCCGTGTGTGCCGACGTTTACGGGCCGTTTGTTCCTTAACGGGCCGTGATAAAATGCAGTTGTGAGAATTAAATTTCGAAGCCCTCACGGCCCGTAAGGTCCTTCACGGGCCGTGAAGAAAGTCAAAGGGCGTTTATTTATCACCTGACAGGGCGTGCAATTATCATTGGCCTTTATAGAAACTACATCTTCCAGAAAAATCGAACAAATTGGTTATTCAAAATTATTAGTTCGATATGAGGGGATAAGTTATTTGAGTTTAAATTATGTCACTTTTTTTTAGTTTAAGCGTACGAACTCTGTCTAATAGAGTTAACATGTTATTCCGCGTGCAGGATTGAATGGTATTAGATGTAACATAACATTATTAAGTTGATGTAGAGGAAAAAAAATGATGACACAGAAGAATAAAACAAAGAGTACTTATTGATTGATTAATTTAATAGCATGGAAAGAATAAAAATGAACATAAACCAGAGATTAGAAGTAAAGAATGAAAAAAGGATAAAAGAAGTGACGGAATCAGGAATTTTTTTCTACGGGATTACTATTTTTTGATAATTTGATTTGTAACGAAACTGCCTAAAGTTTTTTGGGTATTCCGATTGGGTCGGGTCAAAATGTAATTAAACTGTGTTGAAAATGTTAACAAAACAACACAAAATTTTTGCTTTTATTCTAAAGGATCTCATGAAAAATCATTTAAATCAATTATTGACTAGTATAACTATTACTAGCTATAGTAACCCGTGTGTTACACGGGTTGAATAAATAAAAAAATAATATAACAAAATTTATTAATTATAAAATAATATTTTAAGATATAATATCACTGAAATTATGTATTAGAAATGACTGTAAGTTATAAAATAGTGATATCAACTTCTTAAAACTTTATTTTTTCAAAAAAAGTAAATAAACGTTTTGTTCTAAAACAAACCGTATAAAAATTTAATTTTTAAAAATTTTCATATTATCTCTTAAATTTAATTATTTTTGGTTTTAAAAAAATAACTTTTTAAAAATACTAATTTTAAATATTTTGTATTTTTAAAAAAAGTCTTATGCTTTAAATAAATTTATTATTTTATAAAAAAATTGTTTATTTAGAAATAACATTAATAAATAGATCTCTTTATTAATTTATTAAATCTAAAAAAGTGTTAAATAGTATTATTAGTAATTAAGGTAATTATTTAATAGGAGAGAGAGACGGGAAAATTTTGGTGAGAATGATTGTGGTGTTGACACGTGTCATCCCAGATACCTTTTTATTAGAATAGGAAGATTTGATGAAGAATGAACGTTCGATAGTTTTTCTTTCCACAACAAAATGGTTCATGTCGAGGGGCGGCTCAACCTTTTTGGGGAGCCTAAAGCAAAATAGAATATGGGGCCTTTTATAGGTTTTTGTATCTTTAGAACAGATGGGTATTTAAGGTTAGGGGGGTATTTAAGGTTAGGGTTTCAAGGGTAAAATTATAATTTTAGTATTTAAATAGTGGAAAAAAGATATCAAATTCACAGCTTGCAAGGCTAGAACTCGTGACCTCTTCCCCAATTGCACGCGTGTTAACCAATGAACCAAGGACATCTTTAAGTTATAATCTGAAACTAAAAATACTAATGGGTTCATTTCCTGAAAAACTATGAGTTTACTAAAAAATTCGATATTAGACATTACACTACCGACTCAAAAATCAACGGGGTCACTTGACCCCATTCACTTAGTCTTAGTTCCGCCCCTGGATAAAAGGGAACATGCGTACTCATACATCTAACGTATAATAGTAGGTTTTACATGAAGTGACATAGAGCTACGTCGTAAGCAGAGCCGTATCAACGTTTTTTGGGGCCTCAATCGAACAAAAAAATTAGGCCCTTTTCTAAAAAAACTACCAATTATCAAATACTAAATCAACTTAAATACCTAATCAAGGAAATTTTTTTACCTAAAGCAACCTAAGACAACAAATTAAAGGCTCAAAAGCTATAGTATTTAGTAATCAAAGGCTCAAATGTAAACAGAAACAATTAGGAATGAGCTATCAAAAATCAAAGAAATTAATCAGGTCAGTTATCATAATCAAGATTCAAGATTCAAGAATTATCAAGAATAATCTAACTTTGAATGCTTTACTTTAATTTTGAACAAAAGGAAAAATCAGTTATCAATAATTCAACTTTCAATCTCAATCTCACTTGCTGCCAAGTGTGAAGTCAGAAGTGCCAAGCTCAATCTTAATCTCGCTTGCTACCAATCTCAACCGATCAGTTATCAAGAATGAAAATTCAATATTCAACTTCAAGACTCAAGATTCAAGAACACTGCTTGTTTAGTTGTTTGTGGGTTAAATTTGTGCTTACCGGTGATATTTATGCAGGTGTAGCACTGCAGACATACAGGTCCGCGTGTGGAGAAGTGGAATAGCCGAGCAGTCGACCCTCGACAGCCGTGCAGGTCCGTTGGCCGCCGATCCGCCACCTCCGCTACATCAACGATTGTGCAGTGAGTCGATGAGGTTGTGCGTCGAATCGATTACTCATCTTGGAAGTTGGAACTTGGATAAGTCGAAAATTTTGAGTTGTTGTCTGTAGTCTGAGTCTTGAGCGAATGAACGGCTTATCAATAATTCAACAGACGCCAAGGCAGAATTCATATTGGGACTGTTAGGGTGTTCTAACTCATGACCCAATATAAAAATTTTTTGAAAAACTAAGGGCCCTTAGTTTTTTGAGACCCAAAGCACAATGCATCACTTCATATGAGTATAGGCCGGCTCTGGTCGTAAATATACGTAGGCATATGCTGAGATCTCGTATAATACACATTTTAAGGTTAAAAGGTGCATATGCGGTCCTGACTTGAGGGTTTCTTGTCTTTGAAATAAAATCAAAGATAGAATTCATTATTATATCGTTTGTTTGCATGATTGCTTGCCATTTTATCGTGATTGATTTGGGGTTCATTTGGCTTTTTATATTTGATCTAATCAAGTTCCTTCTAGCCCTAGGATCATTCGTGATATCCATTAATCTTCCTAAATTTTATTTTGAATCATAATATCGTCGAGTGCATTGTGCATCTAGTAGCATACACATTAAGCATTTTGTTAAATTTCTTTTTCTACATGTATACTAGTGTATTTAGATGGTTGAATATGGTTTCTTGTAGCTTGGTTTCGCCTGCCAGGTACATAGAAAAATGTCTCGTGGTCATAACTAGGCGTAAGATTGAAGTATATTAAAAGCTTTGATGAATGATGATCGTATGACTATTATTGAATTATGAGTTATGACTATAGAATATAAATTTTTGTCTAGCTTGTTTGATTAAGTATAAGACTATCATTTTCCTCCATTATTTAATATAGTTAAGAATAAGACCATTGGTGGGACACTCCATAAACCATGCACAAGGTTAGGTCAATTACTGACTGTTAGTTATATCTCTATAACCGACTGAATACATCTTTAATATAGTTAAGAATAAGACCATTGCTTTATAATTTTATATAATCAGATTATGTTATCTTGTATTTCATGTTTGATTTGATATAGATTAATCTCACAATCAAAATCACATTTTGATATTAATTTTAAAATCAAGCAACACGACTTATACTAACTACTTGTAGATACGATACTTTACTTATTTTAGTTATTTAAGGTAATTAAGTTTATACGTGGCTTAACAACTATCATCAAAATAAAATAGTAGGAACATCTTAAAACTTATAAATTTGTTTCAGGACACTAAGCAAACCAAAAAGTCAAGGGTATAAAGTTTAGATTATAAAGTCCCATCCTTTATTTCAAACAGACACCGGCAATAACAAACTAAAAGCTTAATTAATTATTGGTGTAAACTTTTTTTTAATATTTTTAGATTAAAAGAAATATATATCGGCCAAGTCCACCATACAAATTTATCTGTATGAAAATTAAGCCCTGTATAAATTAGAGGCTCAAAGCTTGGATTTTATGAGTCACTACAAGAAAAGAGCTTTTTTGCGGCGATATAAATCGTCGCAAAAAGATACTTTCTCGTCGCAATATATTATTTGCGACGAAACTTTGGTAGCAAAAAAGTCGCCGTAAAAAATTGGTCGCAAAATGTTATTTGCGACGATTTATTTTGTGGGCCCCACTTAGTAAAAAAAAGTGAAATTCGGGAGAAAATATTTTGCGACGATTAAAAATGTGACATTTGCGACGATATCTTCTTTTTTGCGGCGATATATCGCCGCAAAGTTTTTGACCAAAATATTTTTTGCGACGAAAAAATTAAATATGAATCATTGTTTTTTGCGGCGATAAATCGCCGCAAAGTTTTTGACCAAAATATTTTTTGCGACGAAAAAATTAAATATGAATCATTGTTTTTTGCGGCGATAAATCGCCGCAAAAAAACTTTTTTTTTTAATAATTTTGTTGCATTTGCAGCAATCCACCCAGATTTTTCTGGGTACCAAACCTGCTGTTCAAAATCACTAAACACTATCAAAACCATCAAACCATTCGCAAAACATAGCATATAAACAAAATATTGTCCAAATATAATACGTTAAAAGTCACACAAACAAATGTTTGAAAATATTCATAACAATCACTAAAAACCATCAAACCATCAAACCATCCTATAACGACCCACCTTCATCATCTTCTTCATCTTTATCATTTTGTTGAGAATGACCACTTCTCTTCAACGCGCTCTGAACTTGGCTTTGGATTTGACTTTGCATTTGTGCCATCATATTAGCCATCATCTGTGACTGCCATTGTTCTTGCTCACTGGCCAGTCTCGCTGCTATCATTTCCTCAACCTCAGATTGTGAGAACATCCGCTGATCTGTTCTATGAGGTGGAGGTGGGGGTTGTGAAGGCACGCTCGGTATTGGACCGATGCCACGTTCCCACCCGGCCGCTCTCCCAAGACCTGGCGCATGATCTGTTTCTCTGACATTTCTGGATGTTGTAGTTGAAGCGCGACCATTTGCTCCTTTGTAGTTTACAAAAAAAATAAACAATGTTATATATATGGTGATTTATATATTACTTTATTTTTATAAAATTGTAAGACGTGTACATTACTTACATAGTATGCAACGGGTTCAGGTTGATAGAAATTACCGCTTGAATCGGTATAGAAGCGACGATATGCTAATATGACACTCCCAGATTCATCAGAACCATCTTCCCGCTGTAAACACATTTTATAGTTATATAATAATATAAAAGTAACTTACAAACACATAAAACAAGTTATAAACACATTTGATTAAAACAACTTACAAACATATAACGACATTGGGCTAAAGATGTCCGGCCGCCATGTCTCTTGATCGTCTGCTTCCCTTTGTTGGACTTGTTGGTTTGCAGACCGAGCCTTGACTTCAGGAGAAGTGTAGTAATCCACATAGCCTTTCCATTCAGATTCTTGCATATCAGGTGGCACAACATCAGAAATATCAACCCTGTCCTCCCCACCTATTTGCTAAAATGCTTTTGCTTGAACCGGTATTTGTGATCTTTATACCGGTTTGCAGCATATTTCTCAATGCCTACCCTCAGGCCTTCGTGGGAAGTCATATCAAAATACATCTGCAAATTATGAAAACAAATAGCTTAGTTTATATATATTTAATCACTGAATTTAATTATCAAAAACATAACCTGTAAGTCAGGCCAGATAGTCGCCTTCAAATCTACAGGTATCTTTCTCCAGCTCTTGTAGTTTTGAGGAAATCTGTCAACGATTGTGCCAACCAGTAAAGCAAAGGTCGCCTGATTGACACCCACAGGTTTGTAGGTGTCATGCGTACCTTGCTCAAATTCAATTGTGAGCAAATTTCATTGTGGATTTCTCTTTCGCATACCTTGAAGTGTTGTCTTTCCACGCTTGCATTGTCCTACAAATTGATAATAGTATAAAAATTCTATGTAAATTATATATTTTCATTTTAAAAGATAATAGTATAAAAAATTCGTCATACCTCGTCCGCTGCCGCTGCCGGAGTCATCACTGACCTCGCACTGTCGTGGCGGCTGCCACGATCGATCATCATCGGGAGGACCACCACCAGGTGGACCACGGCCATAGGTATCCCCACCGTGACCTCGGGCCACGTCTGCCATCTGTAAAAAAGATTATATAAGTATACAAATATACCACAATTGAATCATTAGCTAAACACACAATTGAAAAAAACAATTCAATAAACATAATAGATCAAACATAATAAATGATTCGGTTAAAATAAAAAATTACAATCAATCGGATTCATCGATGTGATAAGAATCTTCTCCACAATCATTATTAAATTCGTCTAATTCATCATCTGAATTATCAGAAACGTCAACAGCTTAGTGTGCATCGTCGTCTTCACCCTCAGCCGTATCTTCATATGTCTCGTCCTCTACATTGACATGCTCAAGGGAAACATCGACTTCTGTAGCTTCATCTCTACTCATACCATCATAAGTTAACTTATCTAAGTCAGCAGACAACAAAAGCTCAGATAAAGTGCTGCCATGAATTAAATCTGCTTCATTATTTTCCATTATAATATCTCGGTCCCAAATCTACCGATGATTCACCTCTTGGACGACCTTCCAATGTCTGATTGATTGAACTTTTTGACTGGCTTTAGACGGTTCGTCAAGATAAAAAACTTGCTCTACTTGTGTTGCAAGAATGTATTGGTCATTTGTAAACCATTCAGTTTGGGTAGAAATACTGGTTATGTTATTCTTAATGAACAAAGTTTGTTGTTATTAGTTTTAAACCATTTACATCGAAACAACACAACCTTACAACGGTCTAGATAGCTAGCTCCAGAATCTCTTCCAACAAACCGTAATACTTTGTTCCATCTTGACCAGTTGTTGAGATGCCGCTATTTTGAGTTGTACGGCGTACGTCTCGGCTATGAACTACAAATCTCAAACCGTTAACTATACAAGCGGTGTAAGAGTTTGCATGTCGTGGTCCATTTGCTAAAGCAAATAACTGAGGACTAACACTAGATTCATTTACTCGCCGACGGTTGATCTATTTGAAATAAGAGAAAATTACAATGATTATGATACTATTTGAAATAAGAGAAAATTACATGATATTAGTTTGTATAATCGGTTTTATACACAAATGAGTTTACCTTCTATTTAAACCAGTTAGGAAAATTTGCTTCCAAGTCAGTTCCATGCGACATTTGAGTAATAAATTCACTATAAATAATATTACTTGCGTTAATAATAATCACTATAAAGATAACTTATGAAAACACAACCTGAAATAGAAAATACTTACTCTTTGTAATCTTCGATCTCGGAGCTGTTGTTAAGGACAAACCAATTTAGATTTGCCCAAAACACACCATCTATTTTTTTATCAACCCCCTTGTTGATAGATGTGCATAGCGATTGGAAGACATAAAACTCACGTGTGGGAACTGGGGCGTCTTCGTTTCTGTCCGGCCGATTAAATCTCGTTGGTACACCGTCAAGATACCTTGAACAGAAAGTTAAGGCCTCATCAGCGACATACCCCTCCGCAATGGAACCCTCGGGCCTAGCCTTATTTCTAACATAATTTTTCAGCCTTTTCATGTATCTTTCAAATGGATACATCCACCTTATGTAAACTGGCCCACCTTGAATGGCATCTGTAACATCTCGTAATTTTGAATTAATTTAAAGTTAGTTTTGCTAATAATAAATAATACAATAATAATAATAATAACTAATAATAATAATAATAACTAATAATAGTAATAATAATACTAGTTTAATTATAAAAAAATAATAACCATAATGTCAATAGTAATAATAATATTAATAATAATAATTATTAATAACAATAATAATAATAATAATAATAATAATAATAAAACTTAGAATTAAAGTACAGGGGGTTGTTTTGTCATTTTGAAAACTTTAAATAAAAGTTTATTACATAAAATAATAGAATTCGAAAGTGCAGGGACCATTTGTGTAAATTATTCAAATTACCCAACCGCCCCCCTTTTCCCCGTCGGAGGCCTCGCCGCCGGCCAACGGCTCCGGCGAGCCCACAACAACCAGATTTCTCGATTTTTAACCGAATCAAACACCCCGACACATTCATGTGGGGGATTCGAACGCGTGCTCAAGTTTAATTTGAAAATCTCAGTGCGATTCAACCCCTGTTTCTTTCCTCGCGTGGTCGACAGCTTTAGCAGTCCATCGATCGTACTACACATTAAATTAAGTCAATTAAACACGCACAAACAATCTTATATCTAATCCTAATCAGTTGATGAACTCAGTTGCATCAAAAACAACCAAAAACACTCCTCTCGAACATCCACTCGATCGCGGACCTGCAACCCAATCCAATCCATTGTACGAGCATCCTTAATCGAATTTGATTGAGGGCTTTCATTCCTCATCACCATACGAAGCTTCATACAAGATTAATTTGATTTTCATTGTCTATTTCTCCCCCTTCGATCGACTCCACTGCCGCGAACCTGCAAGTTAGTCGAGGACCATCTTTCAAGCAAGGTGAGACCAAATTGGCAGAGGGCTTTGCATCGAGGCCATCACACGAAGCTTCCTGCCAAGTTAATTCGATTATTATCATCGTTTGCATCTCGAATCGACTTCAACTCAGTCGCGACCACATTCGACCTGCAACCATCAAATTCCATTGAAACAGTAGGTAATCTGATACTCATCTGGTTCGTTTAACCATAGGGAACAAAAGCCCTATGGTTATATTCGTTAACGACATCAAATCGAGGGTCAATTTGACCCAAATCGTTTCTAGGGTTCATGTGAAATTTGGGGGTTTGTTTAAGTTGGTATTTAAGAATCAAAACATGAATCCTAATGCGGCTGTACGCCTTGGTTTACTGGTACTGGTGCGGGAGTATGGGTTTGAGGTCCCGGGTTCGAACCCAGGGACCCTCAAACCATTTTTATTTTTTGTTCTAAGTGGTATTTTTATATATAATTTTTTTTAAAAATTATAAAAATCACTTTTATAAACTTTGGTTATTTTCAAGGTATCCAAATATTTTCTGTAAATTTATTTTTATATAAAAACATTTTGACATTTAATTTTAAAAATTTATTTACAAATGTTATAACTAAATATATTATAAAAATAATAATAATAATAATAAATTATAAACTTATTAAAATACTAAGACACTAAATTATTTTCTGAAAATTTAGTCAATAAAAAAAAGGATTTAATATTTCTTTTTTTGGTTTAGATAAATAATATTTAGTTTATCTTTTTATAAAAGGGACTTTAAGTAGTGGTTTGAATCATTAAAATATTTGTTCAATAATATCTACATACGTTTATAAACGATGATTACTATTCCAATTTATGGTTAAACTTTGCTACAAATATTATTTTTCCTTTGCATTACTTTATACGAAAATGTACAAATAGTACAATTTATTTTCTTTCTATTAAAATGTTTAAGTGGTGAAATTCTTTATTAAAACAGTTAACATACTTACAAACATTCCCGAATTCTACTTAAAACCCTAGTTCCCGTTAAAATAGTATAATTAAACTTAAATCTTGTAAATATATATATTCTTAGGTATCTCGTGAAGGTTACATTGGAACACCGTCTATTATTCTTATTAATCGTCATTCCTATACTTATTTGACAAGTGAGTTTTCCTTGCCCCTTTTATTTTATTTCACACCATTTTGGGGTGAAACATGATACTTATACATCATACACTTATAAACGTTTGAGACTTGTGAAGCACTTGCAATTCATCCTTATATTTTGTCATGGTTATTTGTGTGATGTAAGTGATTATATGAGATACATAGTTTGTTACAATCATTAACTATTGCTAGCCTGGCGACGTCTTAGATCTTTGGGCCTGACAAGCCTATTTGGTGCTAAAGTCGATGAACTGCCGACTCCTAGGAGCCGTATGCTTGTGCACTAGGGAACCAAATACACTTAGCCAATCTTATATACTTGTAATCAAGTCGAGGTTTGATTGTAAAGATATGTGTTCTATAACCTTACTAGCTTATAACCTATGACGCGAATTGCAACTTATAATCTTTTCTTATTATGTATGAAAACATTGGAAACTCACCAACTATTTTTAGTTGACCTTTTATTTTTATCATGTTTCAGGTAACCCCCAAGTTTAAAGTGGTCTTTTGAAGCTTGCAATAAAACTAGGACGTGGACCTAGTTAAAATAAATGAAATGTTATGTTATGTTTGATATTTGCTTGAATGTATTTCATGGTTGAGACTTATGTTTGTAATTCCTGTTGAAACTATTAATTTGAATATTTACATTTAAACATAGCGTTATGTGGCTGTGAACAATCTTATCCCTCACACCTCGACGATTCCGCCGTCAAGGTTGGGGTGTGACAGATTGGTATCAGAGCCCATAACTATAGGGAATTAGGTTATTAGAAATGGTGACCTAGACTATAGCATATGCATGAACCTTATATAATTATATTCCTATCTTTTAAAGTATATGGTTTGCATGCTACATAATGCTATGTTCCCTTATGTGCAATTTGATGCCTTAGCATAGGATTGCCTAAACATTTCTACATGTCTCCCAAAACTTATATTTGACTCTTTGACTCTCCCCGAACATGAAACCTCTTAATCTTATTCTCGACGACACGTGGAATCGTATACTTATGCTTATGACTTGGATCTTTAGACGTTATGTCTAATCTATATAAATCTCATCAAGGTTTTGATTTCATGAACCTAAGAAATATTGTGTGACACATAGACACCTGTATTCTGGATTTCCTGGCAAAAAGCCTTCGGGCTAAGGCAAGCGTATTCGTATAAATCTCATTGTGAGACCCGTTACGCTACCTGGGGATTTCTGGGATGAGTGATAAACTATGGTCAAAATACACAAATCTCTAAGGCAAATGAGTCAATTTACCTTGAATGGAGTAAACAAGGTGAGTTTTCCTAACGCCTCAATCATTTTCATGCAACAACTTAGTTCATGATTTTGAAATGAATCACCTAAGCAAGTTCTAAAATATTACAACATTCGAGCCACTCCATAATTAACAAAAATGTGGGCATGTGATATATAGTGAATAACCAATGCTCGAAAGGCACAAGAGTTTTTTACTCAAGGAAACGGGGTCGTAGGAATCGATGCAGACTTTGGCATAAAAATCTTTCAATCAACATGACAATTATTACGATATTTTCAACATTGTTTTTGCATTTTCGTTGGATTCTCTTAGAAATGTGATTTCAAAATTGAGCTTATGCTTAAAAATCTAATGTTTAAGCAAAATGAACACCATAAAAAAAATTATGCCAAAATAAGGAATTTGTTGGAAGCAAAAATATATAAGATCGGTGTTTTTGATGAGATCAAACAAAAATCCTTAGCATCCCCACACTTGAACGATACATTGTCCTCAATGTGTCAAGATAAGTAAAAACAATACAAGTAGATGCAATTAACATGCAAGTGAGAATGAAAGAGAACAAAAGAACTCCCCTTATCAAAAGATTTCTGGTCGCGCGCGATCAGATTCCAAAAATAAAACAAAGCAGCCGCGCAATTCATGTAACCAAGAGTTCAATAGAATTAGTCCTCCATGAGATCATCTCCAGAAGGCTGGGGCGGGAAAGGATGTGGCTCCCGTCCGGCTGCACGAGCAGCCTGCTGCAACTCCTCAACTATCCACTGAATGGAATCTGACATCTGAGAAACGGATTTGACAAGTATCGCTTGAGTTTGAGCAATTTGATCAATGCGCGTCGCCAAGTCAACATGTGGAGGAGGGGCTGGTGCTTCTTCTCTAATGGTAATCGCGGATGGTTCTTCGCGACGTAGATGAGCAGGCTGCCATGGATTTCCATCTTCATCAATAAACTTCCATCCTTCATCACCAAAATGTGCAGCCAAACTCATGTTTTCCAGCATTGATGTGCTAATAACCGTTGTAGGAAATAAAGGTGTTAATCCTAAAATAACATCATTAGTCATGAAATCAAAAGACAAAGCCAACTGTGTAATGAAAGAACCACCACAGATGTAACTAGCGGGTTTTGTTCCGATGCACGATGAGAAGAATTGTGCCATAGCGTAAGCCAGATTACAAGGCACTTGCTTGATTAAAGAATACTAGAAGAACAAATCCTTACGAGTCACCACACCCGTGCTGTTTTTCCTACCACAGATCGAATGTGAAATCACACGGTGAAAATAACGATGAAGCGGATCTTTCAGCTGTGTACTCATCGATAGCTTTGGGGAATGATTGCCCGTGCCAATTTCACGCCAGAAAGCAGATAAAGTTCCCTGATCAACCTTCTTTAAACTTTGAAGAAATGGCGATCTTTTCAGCTCAGATTTAGTATAAATACCAAGCGCGCCCCCAAGCTGAGCAACAGAAAGCTTGCGTTCCTCACCACTCAATCGGAAAGAAATGGCATTCTTATCATGTAAGTCAGTAACCGGGTTAGCAAACCGATAAGTAGCACAGAATTCCAACACTAGCTCTTTGTACTGAGGCTGACGAATCGAGAAGAAACGTCGCCATGGTTTCGTGAGCATAGCGTCAACACGAGCCTTCTCTCCAAGAGCTTCCAAGGTGGACATGCAAATCGTACGTGATGGTTCAAAGTTCCTTAAGCGAATGGCTTCATATCGCTTAGCCCTCTCGCTGTCTTGCTCAAATTGAAGAAACCGATGAAGATCGTCATTCGCCATCACCTGCAAAAATGAAAATGTGAGATAATGATTTAAACAATATACGTGTGTATAGGTATACGCATATATATATATATATATATATGTATACACACACACATACATCAACAATCACACATCAAAATATTATAAACCTAAAATTGATGAACCGATATCATACAAAATTCAAACAATAACTACCAAACTTATGAGACACATTATACTAACTTCCAATGTTCAAGACACAAAGATGAAGTTGATAACATGCTTTAAACACTACCCCATGACTTGTCCAAAGTGTAGATGAAATAACAAGTCCAACTAGTCATCCAACAAATAGAAATGAACTTGTTATAACCATTGAAACTACACACCAAGAGTGGAATAACATGAAATTGCAATTGTCATGTGAGCTAATTTGATGCATTCAAACAAGAATCATTCAACACACATGCACCAAATTAAATCAAAACAACACAAGTCTCATCTCAACAACTGCAACAAAAAGATATATATCCATAACCTATTCAACCCCAAAATACATGTGAAATATCATACTATGGTTCAATTTCACCAAGCCAAACCAATTGTCAACAGAACCTATCATGAAAATGCTTTGAATCTAACAAAAAATCAGCACCATCATTTAATCGAGCCAAGAACAATAAGGATAAAAAAAAGTAAAAGAAGAGAAAATAAATAAAAATTTCTATTTCTATACCTTTGTAGCAGAAAGATTAAAGAGAAAAAGAAAGGAAATGAAGTTGAATCCAAGGGTTGATAGTGGTGATGGTTGGGGTTGCTGGTGGGTGTGGTTGCGGTCGTGAGTAAGTGGCGACTTCGGTGGTGGTGGCGACTTCGGTCGACTTCGGTGTGGGTATCGCGAATGGATAGTAGTGGTGGAGGTGCGAATGGGTGGAGGTGCGAAAGGGGTGACGGTGGCTGTGGCTGGCGATGGTTGCTGGTTGTGGAGGTGGTTGGAGCGATGGTGATGGCGATGGTTGTGACCTGCAAGTTGGGGATGGTTGTGGAGGCTGGGAGGAGATGAGATCTGTGAAATGAAAGAAGATGGAGAATGTAGTGGTAGATGAGATCTGAGATTTAGGTTTCTTTTAAGATTCAATTTTTTTGCTTTTAAATATAAATATTTAATGGGTTATACCAAAGGATAATGATTTCAAAATTTAGTTATTGGTTTTTCGAATGATTAGCATAATCACTTAAGAAATACTTACCGAGTGACGCCGGTAATTAAATCTCGAGTTTCATCATGCTATAAGAAAAACAACGATTTCCTAAAAATCAAAACATTATAGAGCCCGTAAAAAGAGAACATACAATACCATAATGCGTTCAAACCCTCGGGTTGCCACCCGGAAGCGCTTAGTTTATTAACGAGTCTTTAGCTTGACTTGACCCCGCATTAATTGTTCTTGGGGTGAAGATTCACAATCTCCAATTCCTCATCCACCGGGCCTTCGATGTAATGTTTCAATCGATGACCATTCACTTTGAAAACTCTTCCGTCCGGATGTTCTATTTCAACAGTGCCATATGGAAATACTTGTTTCACAAGGTAAGGACCTGTCCATCGTGATTGTAACTTTCCTGGAAACAACCGAAGTCTTGAATTGTAAAGCAAGACACGCTCTCCTACTTGAAATTGTTTGTTATCCTTCAAGTGATTGTCGTGTGATTGCTTTGTTCGTTCCTTGTAGACTCGAGAGTTCTCGTAAGCTTGATTTCTCAATTCTTCAAGCTCATGAACCTGCAACCATCTGTTTTCACCTGCACATCTTAAGTCAAGGTTAACTGATTTTAAAGCCCAATATGCTTTGTGCTCAATTTCAAATGGTAGATGACAAGCTTTTCCGTAAACCAACTTAAATGGTGTTGTGCCTATTGGTGTTTTGTAAGCGGTTCGAAAAGCCCATAAAGCATCATCTACCTTATCTGACCAAATCTTTCAGTTTTGCCCCACTGTTCGCTCCAGAATGCGTTTAAGGCCTCGATTAGTGACTTCCACTTGTCCACTCGTTTGTGGATGATACGCCATTGAAAATCTATGGTGAACACCATAGTGTGATAAAGCTTTTTCAAGTAAAGAATTACAAAAATGAGTGCCTCGGTCACTAATTAAGGCCTTGGGGGTTCCAAACCGTGTGAACAACTTTCTTAAAAACTTTACAACAACCCTAGCATCGTTTGTGGGTAATGTCTGTGCTTCCGCCCATTTTGAGACATAATCAACAGCAACTAGGATGTATTTGTGTCCTCGTGAAGATGGAAATGGTCCCATGAAGTCGATGCCCCAAATATCAAATACCTCACATACCTGAATCCCGTTTTGGGGCATCTCATCACGAGATGAGATGTTACCTGCTCGTTGGCAAGCATCACAAGCTTTTACCAATGCATGTGCATCCTTAAAAATGGTGGGCCAATAGAATCCAGAGTCGTAAACCTTCTGGGCGGTGTAATTAGCCCCATGATGTCCACCAGTGGGTCCTTCATGACAATGGCGAATAATGCTCATCGCCTCACTGCCATGCACACATCTTCTCACCACTTGATCTGCGCATACCTTAAACAGATGCGGGTCTTCCCAAAAGTAGTGCTTTAAATCAGTAAAGAATTTCTTTTTCTGTTGGTAGGTCATTCCTTTAACGAGAACCCCACCTGCAAGGTAGTTTGCAAAATCTGCGAACCAAGGATGATCATCAATCTCTTGAACCTGCAAAAGAAATTCATGTGGAAAATTGTCATTTATGTTGGATTCCCGTAGTTCTTCTAAAGACGGGTTCTCGAGACGAGAAAGATGGTCAGCTGCGACGTTCTCAGCCCCCTTTTTGTCTTGTATCTCTATATCAAACTCTTGTAAAAGCAAGATCCATCGAATCAATCTCGGTTTTGCATCTTGTTTTCCAAAAAGGTATCTGAGAGCTGCATGATCAGTATAAACAACAGTTTTCGATAAAACAAGGTAAGAACGAAATTTATCAAAAGCAAAAACCACAGCAAGCAATTCTTTTTCAGTTGTTGTGTAGTTCTCTTGAGTATCATTAAGGGTTTTGCTTGCGTAGTAGATTGGATGAAAATGTCTTTCCTTTCGTTGCCCTAAAACTGCTCAACTGAATAGTCACTAGCATCACACATTAGTTCAAATGGGAGATTCCAATCCGGGGCTACCATTATGGGTGCATTTATTAATTTCTCTTTCAACAGATTAAATGCAACCAAGCATTCATCATTAAAAACAAAAGGCACATATTTTTCAAGAAGTTGGGTCATAGGTCTTGCTATTTTTGAGAAGTCTTTGATAAAACGTCTATAAAAGCCGGCATGACCTAAGAAACTTCTTATTGCTTTGACAGAATTTGGTGGTGGTAGTTTCGAAATGGTTTCCACTTTTGCCCTATCTACCTCTAGCCCCGCATTGGAAATCTTATGACCTAAGACAATGCCTTCCTTCACCATGAAGTGGCATTTCTCCCGATTCAAAACAAGATTTGATTCCTCGTATCTTGCAAGCATCCTTTCCAAGTTACTTAAACAATGATCAAATGAATTTCCAAAGACCGAGAAATCATCCATGAACACCTCCATTGAGTCTTCGATCATGCATGAAATATGGCAACCATACATCTTTGAAACGTGGTCGGTGCATTACATAACCCAAATGTCATTCTTCTGTATGCGAAAGTGCCATAAGGACATGTAAATGTCGTCTTTTCTTGGTCCTCGGGTGCAATAGGAATTTGAAAATATCCTGAAAAACCATCAAGAAAACAATAAAACATGTTCCCAGATAAACGTTCTAACATTTGATCAATGAAAGGTAAAGGAAAATGACCTTTTCTTGTTGCATCGTTGAGCTTGCGGTAATCGATGCAAACTCTCCAACCCGTGACGGTTCTTATGGGTATAAGCTCATTCTTTTCATTTGTCACCACCATCATACCTCCTTTCTTTGGTACCACTTGAACCGGGCTAACCCATGGGGAATCGAAAATCGAATAGATTAAGCCCGCATCAAGTAGCTTGATTACTTCCTTCTTTACAACCTCTTGCATGTTAGGGTTAAGGCGACATTGGTGTTGCACCACCGGCTTATACTCATCTTCCATTAAGATCTTATGGGTACAAAAGGAAGGATGTATTCCTTTTATATCCATGATCTTCCAAGCCATAGCTTTCTTGTGCATCTTTAACACCTCTAAGAGCTTCACCTTTTCATCATTCGTCAAATCGATAGCGATAATGACGGGTAATTTGGAATCCTCATCCAAGTAGGCATACTCCAAATGAGATGGTAGCTCCTTAAGTTCCAATGATGGTGGTTCCTCAACAGATGGTTTAGCCTTATTTGCTTCATCTCTTTCCGATACTTCAAATACTTTTGGACTTGAGGATGGTTCATTGGTTAACGAGCAAGCTAACTCATCAACAACTTGCACGTGACAAATGTCAAAGTTCTCCCCATCAAGCAATTGTGTGTCCAAAGCATTTTGTTCACAACTTTCCTGCAGATAATGATCCACATATGAGTCAATAGTATCAATAAAATATAATGAATCATCATGATTTTGTGAATGTTGCATGGAATTTTTAATATCAAAGACTACCTCTTCTTCATCTACCCTTAGAGTTAATATACCATTGCATACATCAGTTAAGGCTCTAGAGGTAGCTAAGAATGGGAGACCTAAGATAAGTGGTACATTTTTATCTTCATCCATGTCAAGAATTACAAAATCAACCGGAAACACAAATTTATCAATTTTAACCAACATGTTCTCAACTATGCCTCTAGGGTACTTTACAGATCGATCGGCAAGTTGGATGCTCATTTGGGTCGGTCTAGGCTCACCTAGGTCTAATTTTGTAAATACCGAGTAGGGCATCAAATTGATGCTAGCTCCTAAGTCAGCCAATGCATTGCTAACAGATAAACTACCAATTAAACAAGGAATAGTAAAACTCCCTGGATCGGTCATTTTCTTCGGTAGCTTGTTTTGCAAAACCGTCGAGCATTCTTCATTCAACGTCACATGCGAAAGCTCCTCGAGTTTCTACTTGTTTGTTAGAATGTCTTTAAGAAACTTGGCATACTTTGGCATCTGTGATAAAGCTTCAACAAACGGTAAGTTAATATGCAATTGCTTAAAAAGTTCAAGAAATTTACCATATTGTTCTTCCATCTTTTCCTTTTTCAATCTATCGGGATAAGGAATAGTGGGCTTGTAAACTCTTAATGGTTCTTTGACTTGTGCGGTACTTGATGGGCTTTGCCTAGTATGTTACACCTCGTCTTGAACCTCAACTTCCTCTTCATCAATTGGCTCGGATGTAGAAGCTAAGTTATCCGAATGAGTGGTCTTGCCACTTCTAGTCGTGACCGCCTTCACATGAGCTTTAGGATTAGGCTCGGTGTTACTCGAAAGACCACCATGTTGCCTTTCGGATAATTGCCTTGAAATTTCTCCCACTTGAGCTTCTATACTTTGCATTGTGGCTTGATGGTTTCTCAATTCCATCTCGTGTTGTTGGTGACGAGCTTCCGAACTTTGATGACGAATTTCGGCTGTAGATAGAAATTGTGCCATCATCTCTTCCAAATTGGGTTTCTTTTCTGGTTGTGAACCACTACTTGATCCTTGATGTTGGAATTGTTGATATTGATTTTGATTTTGGGAGCGGAATGATTGTGAGTTTGTTGTTGATACGGTTGATAGCCTTGTTGTTGATGGTTTTGATATGTTGGTCTTGGTTGAAATCCCGGGGGTTGGTTGCTACCACTTGCCTTCCAACTAAAATTTGGATGATTTTTCCAACCCGCATTATATGTGTTACTATATGGGTTATTTTGAGGACGAACTTGACTTCCCATATAATCAACTTGCTCCGGAGGGTTGAACATTTACCTTTGTTGACAATCCGAACTCATATGTGGTCCCCCACATATATCACAAACTACTTGGGCCATGTTTACCTGCATTTAATTCATTCGATTTGTAAGTGCTTCAACTTGTGCAGATAAAGAATGATATGTATCAACTTGATGAACACCCTGTCTGGGTTGCCTTGTTCTTGGAGCTTGCCATGAACAACTGTTGTTAGCCAAATCTTCAATCAACTCATGTGCCTCCTCGGGTGTTTTATCCCAAAATGCACCTCGCGAAGATGCATCAATAATCTGACGACTTTCCGGACATAACCCGTTGTAAAATGTTTGGATTTGAAACCAAGGTTCCAATCCATGGTGTGAACACTTCCTCATTGAATCTTTGTACCTTTCCCATGCTTCATATAGTGATTCTCCTTCATCTTGCATAAATGATGTGATCAAGTTCCTTAATCTAGCGGTTTTCGATGGTGGAAAATACTTCAAAAGAAATTTTTCGGCCATTTGATTCCAAGTGGTGATGGAACCAACAGGAAGTGTGTTCAACCATTGCTTTGCTCTATCACGTAATGAGAAAGAGAATAATCGGGGTCTAATTGCATCATCACTAACTCCATTAATCTTGAAGGTATCACATATCTCAAGAAAGTTTGCAAGGTGAAAGTTTAGGTCATCATCCGGACGACCATCAAATTGACAATTGTTTTGGATCATTTGAATTGTGCTTGACTTGATCTCAAAGTTGTTTGCTTGCACATTCGGTCGTACAATGCTAGGTTTTGCACCTTCTAAAGATGGTTTGGCAAAATCATAGATTGTTCTTCTATCTTCTTGCCCGGCCATTGTGTCTTCGGTGTGCTCTTCTTCACTTTCTGTTCCATTTGTATCCTCCTTTTCACTTTCGGTCTCGTTTGAGTACTCTAGCCTCGTCGCTTCACCTTCTATTTCTTGTGCTACTTTGTGGGATCTTGCCCTCAAGTTTCTCCTGATTACTTTTTCGGGTTCAGAATAAGGCTCTACAAGATCATCAACCGGTGAAGATGCGGACATAAGCTTCCTGAAACACAAACACTACCAAACGTGTAAAGAAAGATAAAGGTAACAAAATAATTATATTAAATTAAAATAGTAAATACAAAGGATTGGCTAAAGTAATGACTCGAATCTTTCTCAGAATTGCCGTGTCCCCGGCAACGGCGCCAAAAACTTGATGTGTGTTTTGATATATAACTTTAGCAACAAATTTTACACAATTAAGCTTTAAATTTATAAAATGATTTTCACCCTATGACTAACTACACACACAATAGGCAAGTGTACCTATCGAATAGTAGTATAGCTTTTGGTAAGAAACAAGTATCGATCCATGGACACAAGAGCTCCTGATACTAAGTCTTTATCATTATCTAGCCGATGAAAGAGGATTTATGAATATTATCATTAACTAATTTAACTAATAATTAAACTAATTGAAGAAAGTAGATGAAGATGAAGATAACCAATCAGAGGAATGTATCACTTAGACTTTGAATCCGCTTAGCAAAACAATGACGACATGTATGAACCTATGGTGAGATCATTTTCTACACACGAAACATGGATATAAACTAGACTCTTGTCAAAGTTATCTAATTATATAACTCTTTGGAAATCTAAGACGATAAACACACAATAGCCACCTAAAGTTATGCCATGAAGAACTAATGATAATATTATGCCAATGTTAAATATGATTTGGACTCCCGTCAAGGATACCAAACCCACAAATCTTTGGAAAGTCAACACGATGAACACGTGGCAACCACCTCAATTCGCGTAATGTAACAATACCTATGTATATCCTTCAACTTATGAATATCCTATCATGAATTTATGAACCATAAATTTGCGCATTATCTATGGTTTTACATAACAAAGTTAGGAGGTATTCATAACAAACACAATGGTTTTCACAAACACATGTATAAGGATGCATACTTGTTCAACTTTACTAGATATTCAACCATTCATTCACTATTTCTAGTCAAATGCCATAAACTACACACTAGGTTATGCAATTCATGAATAAATGTTCCAACACACATGGTTTTCCAACATAATATGGTTGCAACACCCACAAGATTCAATATTTCATCAAGTTAAACAAGAACACACCACCATTAAAGGACATTCATAGCTTTGTAATGAGCATTGACATAAACACCACCAAGAGTTTCATACAACATGTCAAAGTATGCTAAGCTTCATCTAATCTAAGTGATTAAGAGTGTTTAGCCCATGAGGTTTACAAAAGCCATAACCAAACTCATAGAAATGGAAGAAAACATGTTAGGTCTAGAGATTTTCAAACCAAAGATGAGTGAGGATGGGTTGTGTGAAGTTGAATCTTTCTTTGAAATGCTTGATCTTCAACCTCTCTTGCACTCTTGAGAAACTTCCTTCAAATCTCCTTCAAAGATGAAGAAAAACTAGGGTTTGATCTTCAAAAACCGTTTTCCCCTAAATGAAGAAGAAGAAGGGGTTAAAAAGGGGGCCTGATGCGTGTCATGGCCATGACCCAGTTTGTCATGGCCATAATGCGCTCAAAAAGGGGGGTCTGCAGCTTGTTATGGTCTTGACAGCTCCTGTCATGGCCATGACAGCCTCTAAACTTCCAAACTCTTCATGAATTCCTTGGCTTTTTCTTTTGAAATCATCAAACCACCATTCGAAGCTACAAAAATCAAATTAATCACAATTAAGTATCGCTAAAGATTAATTTGAAACAAAAATCACTTAAAATGGGAAAAGATATGTATTCTTAACATGTGTAATTTTTCACATATCACGTGTCAACGTTTCCAAATGGTGATGCGTTACCGACTGGAAACATTCCGCATAATTCATGATTCTTACTTTAACTGTCTATCCTTATTGTCCTTTTACCCGTTCCTAATCCAACTCGTATTTTTCCAGCATGTCTCGTCATCATGGAAAGCGTGGAAGTTCCGATCGTAAGCTAGCCGCCATGATTGCTCGACAAATGGCTGCTGTCATCCCGACCATGGTTGCTGAACTCAATAGCACTATGATGGCCAACTCTAGCAACAATGGAAATGGTCAAGGAGAGAATAGTGCAAACAAAGGGCACAACAACCAAACTTGCACTTTCAAGCACTTTAGCTCTTGCAAGCCCACTAGTTTTAGTGGCAAGGAAGGAGCCACTGGTCTTCTTGAGTGGTTCGAAAGCATGGAAAACACTTTTGTCAATTGTGAGTGTCCCGAGGCACTCAAAGTCCGTTATGCTAATAGTATGCTTCAACAAAGGCACTTACCTGGTGGAATAGCGAGAAAAGAAACCGAGGGGCTGATGCTATTTTGGGACTCTCTTGGGATGAGTTCAAGAACATCTCCATCGCGAAGTTCTGCCCGAGAAGTGAATTGCAAAAGCTGGAAGAAGAATTCTGGAATTTGAAGCAAAACGATGGTGATCATTTGGCCTACTCAACTAGGCATCATGAGTTGAGTTTATTGCTGCCTCACATGGTCGATACCGTTCCCCGCAACATCGAGAAGTTCATTAAGGGTGTACCACCCAAAATTCAAGATGCTGTAGTGGGTAGCCGACCCACAACTTTAGAAGAAGCCATTACTATCACCGCTCAACTCACCGAGAACCATATACGAGCGGGCACCATGTCTGTGAAAGGTTCAAAGAAGGTGGAAAAGATGGCTAGTGAGGCCGTTAAGGAGACCAAAGCTAAACCGTCCAACAACAACAACAACAACAAGAAGCGCAAGTTTACACCGGCACGCAACTATGCTGTGGCTGCACCCAAACAACCCCAAGGACAACTTGTACCTGCCGCTGCACCTGTGGCACAAGTGCCTGGGGCTAGAGCCTATGCTGGTCCGCAACCTATGTGCAAAACATGTAGATATCATCATCCGGGGAATCAACCATACCGTATCTATACCTTATGTGGTAAATATGGTCACTGGGTGGCGACTTGTCACCGCGCGCCTAACAACGCCACCATGGTCACAAACCGTGTTTGCTACAATTGTGGGGAACCTGGTCATTTCCGCCCATAATGCCCTCGCCCTGTGGGTAATGTGCCACCAGCTCGAGGACGTGCTTTCAATATCAACGCCAACCAAGCACAAGTCAGCAATGACGTTGTGAATGGTACGACGTTGAACCTCGTTTAAATCATTTCTTGTACTATTGATGTTTCTATCTTTGTATTCAACGTATCAATAATAGAATTTTTACCAAACAGGTATGTATCTTGTGAATGATCATTATGCATCTGTATTATTTGATTCGGGTGCGGATAAGAGTTTCGTGTCGTTAGAGTTCGAGCCCATACTTTCTAAATCACATATTAATCTGAAAAGACCCTACACGTTCGAAGTCGCCGATGGGAAATCTATTGTCGTTGACGACATAATACTTGATTGCATCATAAGCCTTAACAACCACGAATTCTCCATTGATCTTATTCCTATGAAACTTGGAAGCTTCGACGTCATCATTGGCATGGATTGGCTAGCCAAACACCATGCCGAGATCGTTTGTTTTAAGAAGTGTAACCGTATACCATTACCATCTGGGGATACTTTGAAAGTGTTCGGCGAGAAACCATCCCAAGGACTTAAACTCATGTCTTGCACTCAAGCCCGAAAGTGCTTAAGCAAGAAGTATATGGCCTTCTTAGCTTATGTGGTCAACACAAAAGTCAAATGGGAAGAACTTAAGGATGTCCCTATCGTACGAGACTTTCCTGAAGTATTTCCCGATGACCTTAGCGGTTTACCTCCCGTACGTGAAGTCGAGTTTAAAATTGACTTGATACCAGGAGCAAACCCTGTGGCTAAGTCACCATATCGGCTTGCACCATCGGAAATGCAAGAACTCTCTAGTCAACTTCAAGAATTGACTGATAAAGGTTTCATTCGCCCTAGTTCTTCTCCTTGGGGTGCACCTGTCTTATTTGTAAAGAAGAAAGATGGGTCATTCCGTATGTGTATCGATTACCGGGAGCTCAACAAGTTGACCATCAAGAACCGGTATCCTCTTCCTCGTATCGACGATCTGTTTGATCAACTTCAAGGAGCTGCTATATTCTCGAAGATTGATCTACGTTCTGGGTATCATCAATTACGAGTCCATGACGATGACATCCCAAAGACCGCGTTCCGTACTCGTTTTGGACACTACGAGTTTACGGTTATGCCTTTCGGCTTAACAAATGCTCCTGCGGTCTTCATGGATCTTATGAACCGGGTGTGCAAGCCATACCTAGACAAATTTGTCATCGTTTTCATCGACGACATTCTTATTTATTCCAAGTCCCGTTCCGATCATGAACTTCATCTCCGTCAAATCCTCGATCTGTTGAAGAAGGAACAACTGTACGCGAAGTTCTCTAAGTGTGATTTCTGGCTCGAGGAAGTTCAATTTCTAGGACACGTGGTGAATAGCCAAGGAATTCACGTTGACCCTGCAAAGGTGGAAGCTGTGAAGAATTGGTGTGTTCCCACGACTCCAACTGAGATTCGTTCTTTCCTTGGTCTTGCTGGTTATTACCGGCGATTCATCGCCAACTTTTCAAGGATCGCGAAGCCACTCACTTCCTTGACACAAAAGAATAAACCATTCGAGTGGGGGCCCGAACAAGAAGAAGCTTTTGAAGCGTTAAAGCACAAACTGTGCAATGCTCCTATCTTGACCCTACCCGATGGAAACGATGATTTCACCGTATATTGTGATGCATCAAGACAAGGCCTTGGTTGCGTTCTTATGCAACGAGGAAAGGTCATAGCTTATGCATCAAGACAATTGAAGGTTCACGAGGTGAATTACACGACCCACGATCTCGAGCTTGGTGCTGTTGTTTTTGCCTTGAAGATTTGGAGGCATTACCTTTATGGTACGAAATGTATAGTCTACACCGATCACAAAAGCCTTCAACACATTTTTAATCAAAAAGATCTCAATATGAGACAACGTCGTTAGGTTGAGTTGATTAATGATTATGACTGTGACATTCGTTACCACCCTGGGAAGGCAAATGTCGTAGCCGATGCACTAAGTCGTAAAGTCCATAACAAGATGACCTCGTTTCAAGAGATTCGCGATCGACGACAGTGCTTTGATACTTTGAGAAGATTCGATACTGAAATTTGACTAGATGTCAACAAGGCTACCATACTGCTTCAAAATTTGAGAATAGATAGTGACATCGAGTCTAGTATCTTGGAGGCTCAACAAATGATTCAACAAGAAGGAAGAATGAAGGATGAACTGGAGCATAACCTTCTAACTCAACTTGAGACGAAACCTAATGGGTTGATGTACTTCTCGAATCGAATTTGGGTTCCAAATCGTGATAATCTTCGTACCCTTGTCATGGACGAAGCTCATCAAACTCGTTATTCTATTCATCCTGGCTCCGATAAAATGTACATGGACCTGCGTGGTCAATATTGGTGGCCTGGAATGAAGAAAGACATAGCGACTTATGTAGCTAAGTGCCTCACGTGTACGAAGGTCAAAGCCGAACATCAACGTCCAAGTAGGTTACTTGAACAACCCGAGATTCCTATGTGGAAGTGGGAACACATATCTATGGACTTCATAACTAAACTACCCCGAACCTCTCGAGGACATGATAGCATATGGGTGATCGTTGACCGATTGACCAAATCGGCACATTTTATACCCATACGTCACACTTACAAGACATCAAGGTTGGCTCGTATATACGTTGATGAAATTGTAAGTCGTCATGGGGTGCCTCTTCATATCATATCTGACGTGACGCCCGTTTCACTTCACATTTTTGGACGTCTATGCAAGAACTCTTGGGTACACAACTAGATCTAAGCACGGCTTACTATCCTCAAACTGATGGTCAAACCGAGCGGACGATCCAAACCCTGGAGGATTTGCTACGCCTGTGTGTCCTTGACTTTGGTGGTGATTGGGATACGCATCTATCGCTTGCGGAGTTTTCGTATAACAATAGTTATCACTCGAGTATCAAGATGGCACCATTCGAAGCACTTTATGGTCAAAAATGTCGTTCACCGATCTGCTGGACCGACATTGGTGAAAACTTCATCACTGGTCCTGAACTCATACAAGAGACGACCGATAAAGTTTCTATCATCCGAAAGAACCTTGAAGTGGCAAGAAGTCGACAAAAGAGCTATGCTGATAAGCGACGTAAGCCATTGGAATTCCAAGTTGGGGAGATGGTTCTTCTTAAGGTTTCACCGTGGAAGGGTGTTGTTCGCTTTGGAAGAAAGGGTAAACTGGCTCCAAGATTTGTAGGACCCTTCAAGATTCTGAAAAGGATTGGGAAGGTGGCGTACAAACTGGAATTACCTTCCGACCTTAGTGGAATTCATCCTGTGTTCCATGTCTCGAATTTGAGGAAGTGTCTGGCTGACGAAGGTCTGCATGTCCCGTTGGATGACATCCAGATCGACGAGTCATTACACTTTGTCGAGAAACCCGTTGAAGTTATGGATCGCATTATGAAGAAGACTAGAACCACCACAACCCCAATCGTCAAGGTTCGTTGGGAGAATAAGCGTGACGCTGAATTTACTTGGGAACGTGAGGATCACATGAAGAAGAAATACCCGTATTTATTCACCTAGTTTCATTTTTAATTTCGGGACGAAATTCTTTTAAGTTGGTGAGACTGTAACATCTCGTAATTTCGAATTAATTTAAAGTTAGTTTTGCTAATAATAAATAATACAAAACAAACAAACAAACCCAGTATATCCCACTCAAGAGCAGGGTCTGGGGAGGGTAGGTGTAGGCGAGTCTTTCCTCTATCTTGTTAGGTAGAGAGACCGCTTCCAAAGAGACCCCCGACTCGGTAGCAAAAGGCATACTGATAGCAAGACGACATACACTAAATCATACAACACATAGCATACAGTATACAATAATAATAATAATAATAACTATTAATAATAATAATAACTAATAATAGTAATAATAATACTAGTTTAATTATAAAAAAATAATAACCATAATGTCAATAGTAATAATAATATTAATAATAATAATAATATTAATAACAATAATAATAATAATAATAATAATAATAATAATAATAATAATAAAACTTAGAATTAAAGTAAAGGGGGTTTTTTGTCATTTTGAAAACTTTAAATAAAAGTTTATTACATAAAATAATAGAATTCGAAAGTGTAGGGACCATTTGTGTAAATTATTCAAATTACCCAACCGCCCCCCTTTTCCCCGTCGGAGGCCTCGCCGTCGGCCAACGGCTCCGGCGAGCCCACAACAACCAGATTTCTCGATTTTTAACCGAATCAAACACCCCGACACATTCACGTGGGGGATTCGAATGCGTGCTCAAGTTTAATTTGAAAATCTCAGTGCGATTCAACCCCTGTTTCTTTCCTCGCGTGGTCGACAGCTTTAGCAGTCCATCGATCGCACTACACATTAAATTAAGTCAATTAAACACGCACAAACAATCTTATATCTAATCCTAATCAGTTGATGAACTCAATTGCATAAAAAACAACCAAAAACACTCCTCTCGAACATCCACTCGATCGCGGACCTGCAACCCAATCCAATCCATTGTACGAGCATCCTTAATCGAATTTGATTGAGGGCTTTCATTCCTCATCACCATACGAAGCATCATACAAGATTAATTTGATTTTCATTGTCTATTTCTCCCCCTTCGATCGACTCCACTGCCGCGAACCTGCAAGTTAGTCGAGGACCATCTTTCAAGCAACGTGAGACCAAATTGGCAGAGGGCTTTGCATCGAGGCCATCACACGAAGCTTCCCGCCAAGTTAATTCGATTATTATCATCGTTTGCATCTCGAATCGACTTCAACTCAGTCACGACCACATTCGACCTGCAACCATCAAATTCCATTGAAACAGTAGGTAATCTGATACTCATCTGGTTCGTTTAACCATAGGGAACAAAAGCCCTATGGTTATATTCGTTAACAACATCAAATCGAGGGTCAATTTGACCCAAAACGTTTCTAGGGTTCATGTGAAATTTGGGGGTTTGTTTAAGTTGGTATTTAAGAATCAATACATGAATCCTAATGCGGCTGTACGCCTTGGTTTACTGGTACTGGTGCGGGAGTATGGGTTTGAGGTCCCGGGTTCGAACCCAGGGACCCTCAAACCATTTTTATTTTTTGTTTTAAGTGGTTTTTTTATATATAATTTTTTTAAAAATTATAAAAATCACTTTTATAAACTTTGGTTATTTTCAAGGTATCCAAATATTTTCTGTAAATTTATTTTTATATAAAAACCTTTTGACATTTAATTTTAAAAATTTATTTACAAATGTTATAACTAAATATATTGTAAAAAAATAATAATAATAATAATAAATTATAAACTTATTAAAATACTAAGACACTAAATTATTTTCTGAAAATTTAGTCAATAAAAAAAGGATTTAATATTTCTTTTTTTTGGTTTAGATAAATAATATTTAGTTTATCTTTTTATGAAAGGGACTTTAAGTAGTGATTTGAATCATTAAAATATTTGTTCAATAATATCTACATACGTTTATAAACGATGATTACTATTCCAATTTATGGTTAAACTTTGCTACAAATATTATTTTTCCTTTGCATTACTTTATACGAAAATGTACAAATAGTACAATTTATTTTCTTTCTATTAAAATGTTTAAGTGGTGAAATTCTTTATTAAAACAGTTAACATACTTACAAACATCCCCGAATTCTACTTAAAACCATAGTTCCCGTTAAAATAGTATAATTAAACTTAAATCTTGTAAATATATATATTCTTAGTTATCTCGTGAAGGTTACATTGGAACACCACCTATTATTCTTATTAATCGTCATTCCTATACTTATTTGACAAGTGAGTTTTCCTTGCCCCTTTTTACTTTATTTCACACCATTTTGGGGTGAAACATGATACTTATACATCATACACTTATAAACGTTTGAGACTTGTGAAGCACTTGCAATTCATCCTTATATTTTGTCATGGTTATTTGTGTGATGTAAGTGATTATATGAGATACATAGTTTGTTACAATCATTAACTATTGCTAGCCTGGCGACGTCTTAGATCTTTGGGCCTGACAAGCCTATTTGGTGCTAAAGTCGATGAACTGCCGACTCCTAGGAGCCGTATGCTTGTGCACTAGGGAACCAAATACACTTAGCCAATCTTATATACTTGTAATCAAGTCGAGGTTTGATTGTAAAGATATGTGTTCTATAACCTTACTAGCTTATAACCTATGACGCGAATTGCAACTTATAATCTTTTCTTATTATGTATGAAAACATTGGAAACTCACCAACTATTTTTAGTTGACCTTTTATTTTTATCATGTTTCAGGTAACCCCCAAGTTTAAAGTGGTCTTTTGAAACTTGCAATAAAACTAGGACGTGGACCTAGTTAAAAAAAATGAAATATTATGTTATGTTTGATATTTGCTTGAATGTATTTCATGGTTGAGACTTATGTTTGTAATTCCTGTTGAAACTATTAATTTGAATATTTACATTTAAACATAGCGTTATGTGGCTGTGAACAATCTTATCCCTCACACCTCGACGATTCCGCCGTCAAGGTTGGGGTGTGACAGCATCCTCAGGTAAATGCATAACCAAATGAATCATTATGTCAAAAAATGACGGAGGAAATATTTGCTCGAAAGAACACAAAATTTTAATCTACTTCTCCTCCGCATCTTGCATGTCAGATGACATTAAGTTCCGAGCACAAAGTTGCTTAAAGAATAAGCACATCTCAATTATTGGTGTTGAAATGTTTTTATCCAAGTACGCTTGAGCACCAATCGGAAGCAACCGTTGCATCATTATATGATGATCATATGATTTCATCCCCGTTATTTGGGTATCATTATCGGTTACCTTATGTTTAAAGTTGGAGCCAAAGCAATCAGGTAGTTTTACTCCCTTAATGAATTGATAAAAAAGACTCCTTTCGGTGTTTGAGAAAGAGAACTTAGGATGAGCCTTTGAGAGCTTACCGCGACCGTTATCTAAAAGCCACAAGTCACCTGTCACATCCCGGCGGAAGCGTGAACGAGACGGATGGAATGTGACTAGCTTTTATCAGAGTGCAGTGGTTTATATTAAATAAACACAGATATAATCGAAACATAATACAGACATGCTTTTTATTTCTTAATATTCAAGATTACATCTTGTTACATAATACACCAAAATTAGATGTAACTAGTTACAACTAGGTTACAGCATATCTAAAACCTACACAGACCCGTCCTATGACTTTGCCCCAACCATCATGAATCTCAAAGCTGAAATCAAAGGTGTTACTCATTTCCTGAAAAAGTATACTTAAACCAGTCAATAAAAATGTTGGTGAGAACATAGGTTTAATCCAAACAAATATTTTGTTGATGTGTTAATCATAACCAAAATTACAACCAACCCTGCTCAAACATAATCATACTGTCACGAAATAATAAGAATCAAATAATATTACATCCTAACCCCCATTCGGTTAGATGCAGGAAAATAGTAGCAACCCTCATCCGGTTGGTACAAATATCCTCCTAAGTAGCGCTACTAATATTATCGACCGGTTCCTCATTCGAACTAATGGTTGTGTCGTAAATGACAGTAAGCACATAAAAATATATTCAAAATAACACATCAACCCAGAAGTATACTTTTCCCCCAAAACGTTACAGAATACCAAATGGTTGAAAATGGGGCTATGAACTCACCGTATCTTCCCACTTGAACCTAACAAGATAGTTCACAGTGTCAGATAATACTTTAAATATTTTTTTCTGGTTTTCATTGACTGTAAAATTTATAGAAACACCTTCGAGTCTCCAAAATTTCTTAATTCATAATAAATTGTGATTTATTCAAAAATCACACATAAAATAGCTATAATTGATCGAAAATTACCAAAACTGGTAAAATATAAGTTTGAACAATCTAAACTTTTTCATAAATTTCCCAGCCTTAATTTCTTCACAAATTATTTCCCATAAATTCCACAATATTCTCAATATTTATCATAATATCTTATGATGTCCAATAATTCCCAAAAATTTCGTAGAAACTTGTTCAATAATTCAGCAACATCACATAATTTTTATAGAAGCCAACTATTAACAGATTATTTTCTGTGAATTTTATAATATTCCCATAAATACTTAAAAATAGCTTCTGTTCATGAACAATTCTCAAAATTTTACAGAAGCTTTCTCAAACAGAATCAAGCATCATATAATTAATTCAGAGTCCAAAAAGTAAGATAACAGTTTCTGTAATTTTTACAATAATTTACATATTTAGTAAAAATATTCATATTGCTTCATAATTTATGAAAATAATATATTCTGCACCAATTGTTGTAATATTTCTTCTATGATTTTATCCGAATTTATTATGTACTTTAACTATTTATTATGATTTATTTATTACAGAACATATAAAAATTCGTATTTTAATCATAATAAGGTATAAAATTCTGAAATAATTCCAGAGGCTTTTATACCTTAACAGAATCATTCTCAGATTTTATCAGAATTTTCCCGAATTTATTTATATTTTTGACATTTTCTTCTATTTTCTATTATAAAATAATTTATATAAATTATTTTGTTTGTCAAAATTATACCAAAGTCTCCAGCTTATTATTTTAATATAAAAACAAGAATTTTCTATGTTTATTCCCACAATTGCTTTTATTTAATATTTATTTTGATTTCCTTAATATTTATGTTATATGATTTGAAAATTTTCAAATATATTTTTCTAAAATATAAGTTCTGGATTTTGAAACTTTATTACTCAAAACTAAGGGTTTTGAGTTCCTTAAAATGGGTTTTAGGTGACTACACCCATTTATATACATACATATCAATATGTATGTATATATATGTGTTTTGTAACATATGTGCAAATTAAACCTTTTTATTACCTTTGATGACAAATTTGATGATGTTTTAGCTTCTGGAATTCGAGAACAAAGCTGTGAAAGTGGTGGATGATGATAGTAGGTGATGGTGGTGTGTGATTGTTGGTGTCGTGGGTGTTCGGTTGTTGTTGTTGCTTTGTTGTTATGGTTGTAACCGAAGGTGGAGACAAGGTGGTGGTGAAGTTGCAGCTAGCTATAACCGAGAGATGAAGAGGGAGAAGCAGAAGGTGATTTAAGGAAGGTGGTAATCAGGTGTTTGGTTTGGGTTGTGGTATAGTAACCGAGGGAGTGAGGGTGCGGTAAAAGGGTGGTGATGTTTGATGAAAAACCGAGGGAGTGATGCAGAACGTAGCTGGAGTGGGTGTTTACGGTAGCGATGATCGAACGAGGGTGGTCGTTGGATGCTTTCGGTGGGTGATGGTGGTTTGTTCTTGGAAAGAAGATGTAAGGTAGTTGTTTTTGTGAGGTATGTGTTCCAGAACTTGCGGTTTTAAAGCAATGGAAGAAGGGTGATTCATCATGACAAGATTGATAGGTGGCAAGTCCTCAAACCCCTTTACCCGAGAGGTTGCCACATCCATGGTCTTCATGAGAGTCTAGTTAGGAGTCTAGGTTCTTAGGTCTTGACTTTGAGCGTGAATGGGAGGTATCCAAGGAATTCTCCTTGAAATTGCCATATTCCTTGTAATGATGGAGGTGTAGGCGGTTTTTAAGGCAAAAATCCAAAGGGTGAGGGGTGGTTTACCGAAGGTGGTTTGGGGTGGGTGGTTTGGTGTTCGAACAAGACAAAAGAACCGGGTCAAGGTTTGATGGTTTTCGGGTGTATTGTTTGCATAAGGTGGCCGATGGGTGTTGTGGTGATAGTTTGGGTGTTTTAGTTTTATGTTTTAGTTAAGTTGTGGTTGTTTTTGTTTGATTGGTTGGGTTAAATATATATATATACCCGTAAGTATGTATATATACATATATAGAAGTAAGCTTACATATATATATATGTAGGTACACTACATAATTGATCTTTTTATATATATTATACCCGTAAACATAGGTGAGCTATATATATATACATATATATAAATTTTTGGCACATAAACATTCGTATATACTTAAACTATCAATATACATACATGCATGTAACATGCATACGTAAAACATACACATATATGCACATGCATACGTAAATCTCATGCAAATATATATATATATTCATGTAAATTTTTCTCAATACTATACGTGCATGTAAGCATGCATACGAAAATATATATACACATAACATTTTTATAATTAATAACAATTATATACCTATATAATTAAAAAAAATCTTAAGGTTGTTACATTCTCCCCCGTTAAAAGAATTTCGTCCCGTAATTCTGTGGAGTATGTTTTAGAAATTTAAATAAATATTACCTCCAAATAGGTGGGGGTACTTCTTCTTGATTCCATCTTTCCTTTCCCACAATGGCTATTGGTTCTTCTATAAAATGCAGTTGTTTATCTACCTGTATTTCTTGAATTGGTATCTCTAGGGTTTCGTTGATTAAGCATTTCTTGTGGTTGGACACATGAAATGTATTGGGTACTTAATTCCTGTGATAATTCTAACTTATATGCTACAGGACAAATTCTATCTATAACTTTAAATGGACCAATGTACCTAGGGTTCAACTTACTGGATTTCCTAATCCGAAAGATTCCTTTAGAGGGAGAAATTTTCAGATAGGTTCTGTCTCCAAAATTTTCAATGCAGAGAGCAGGGATTTAGTATTCACATGAGGGATTATGATCCAGAACATAATAGTATTAATAGACAAGAAATAACAGTGGCCAGGTGTCATTGCTTATTTATTGCAATTATAATGTTCTAGCCATTATCCTCCATGATTCACCAAAACCCATTACCCAATATCTATGCAATTAATCAAATTATCTGAATATTAGTTAACCCAAATGGCATTACAAGAAACTCGTAATGTTCGTACCTAGTTCTGAATGCAGTCTTAGAAATATCATCTTCCTGTACTTTTAATTGATGATATCCAGATCTTAAGTCTATTTTTGAAAAATAACTAGATCCCTGTAGTTGGTCAAACAGATCATCAATTCTAGGAAGTGGATATCTATTCTTTATAGTAACCTTATTAAGTTCTGTATAATCAATACACATTCTAAAGGTTCCATCCTTCTTTTTAACAAATAATACTGGTGCTCCCCAAGGGGACACACTAGGATGTATGAATCCTTTATCTAACAATTCCTGTAATTGAGTCATAAGTTCTTTCATCTCAGTTGGTGCTAAATGATAAGGTGCTTTGGCAATTGGGGCTGTTCCTGGTATCAATTCTATTTTAAATTCTACCTGACGAGGGGGTGGTAATCCAGGTAATTCATCAGGGAACACATCAGCATATTCATTTACAACGGGAACATTTTCCAAACTTTCCTTATCAAGTTGTGTATCAACAATATGAGCCAGGAATGCTAACAATTCTTGTTGAGGTATTTTCATGCTTTTTCACAAGTAATCAATTTCACAGTATTATATGGCCTATCACCATAAATGTAGAGAATTTTATTTTCCTTAGTCAAAGGAATCTTAATCATTTTTTATCACAAATGATTTCAACATGATTTGCATTTAACCAATCCATTCCTACTACGATATCAAATCCTCCTAATTTAATAGGTATCAGATTTATATCAAAACAGTACTCATCTAAATTTAAGATGCAATTAGGAATGATTTCATCAGCTTCAATTATCTTATCATCAGCTAACTCTATCACATAAATGTCACGTAATTTTTCAGATGTTAGATTAATTGATGTTCTAAAAGTATGTGAGATAAAACTGCGGGTTGCTCCTGTATCAAATAATACTTTAGCGTACTGGTTATTGATAAGGAACGTACCCGTAACTACTTCTGGTTCATGACGAGCTTCATCAGCTTGTATCACAAAAGCTCTTCCACGAGGGTTGTTTTGGTTAGTTGGAGCCTTACCCTTTCGTTGTGGACATTCGTTCCGGAAATGACTTTCACTTCCACATTGAAAGCAGACAGTTTTGTTGCTAGTAGGGTTTCTACAGTCTCGGGAAACGTGTCCCTTCCTTTTACAGTTATAGCACACCACTGTCATACAGTTTCCTGTATGATATCTCTGACAGATATTGCACTGTGGTGGTTCTTCTAATTTCTTTTCTTGAGTTGTTCCTAAAAAGTTTCTTGGTGGAGATCGGGTTATTCTTTTCTGAGAACTTTCATCAAATCTCTTTTCAGAATGGTTTTCAGTCCATTTCCTCTTTTCTCCTACCTGTTGGTGACCTAATGATCCATTCCTGATCATTTCATCTGTCAGACTTCCTGACAGGATTACTGCTTCCTGGAAGGTTTTGGTTCTAGCAGATTTCACTAATCCTCTTATTTGTGGCACTAATCCCCAAATATACCTTCCTATTCTTTTGGATTCCGGGGTTATCAAGTGTGGTACTAACCTGGATAATTCATTATACCTATCAGTGTACTCCCGGTGTGCAGATCCATTCATCTCTAATGCTAGGAATTCAGCTTCCAGTTTTTCTATCTCATTGTAAGGGCAGTATTTTTCTATCACTAGGTTTCTAAATTCTTCCCAGCTCAGCTTATTCATAATATTCCTACCCTTAGTATGTATTTCCATTTTCCACCAAGATTGTGCTTCTCCTTTTAAGGAATGTGAAGCAAACAGTGTTTTGAGATTTTCAGCACGGTTGCTGATTTCCAGAACTCCTTCTATGTCATCTAGCCATCTTAAAGCTTGTACTGCTCCACCTTTTCCATCAAATTCCCGAGGTTTACAGGACATAAAAGTTTTGTAGGAACATCCCTTTGACATTCCATTTAAGATCTCTTCTACCTGTTGTTCTTCCATGTTTATGTTTTCAGGCCCGGTTGGTGGGTTTGAGGTAGTTCCAAAATTCAAGTTTTGCTGAAGTTGGTTAATTAGGGTAGGTAAAGTAACTTCTAGTTGTTGGGCTACTATCTGAGATATCCTATCAGTTTTATTGACATCAGGATTCACGGGTGTTTCTTCCCCGAGTCTGGTTCTGGGTCGCCCCACTCGAGCTGTTCTCCGGACAGGCTGAGTGTTTCTTTTTGGCGGCATGATTTACTATAGTGAATTTCAATGTTAGTATTGCAAATAAATATCTTAACACAAAATTTATCTAACATAGATTAAATAAACATGTTAACACAAAATACATATATCAGTTAAGCTCTTATTTCATTTTATTCTAACAAGTTAAACTATAACTATTAGTTTCTACCGAACCATTTCCACATCCTGGTAAAAAGACTTTGCTTGGGTGTCTTGAGCTTCTTAATGTCTTTTTGGATTTTCCAGATTCCCAGCTGTATTTTCTTAAGTTTCTTAAGAGTCTGTCGGGCTGTTTTCACCTGATCCAACTCTGGTTTAATAACTTTATCTTCATTCAGGGGAGAAACAGGAGGTTGTGTCTCTATATCCTTAGTTGGTATAGCTCTAAACTTGTTCCCATGCTTTACCTTTTTCCTAGGAGTTATAATTGTATATCCTCCCCTTTGCATTGATGCACGTCTAACATAAAACCTTGATGTATTTTTCATTCCAGTTGGGGAAACATTTATAACCCGCTGAGGTTCTGATTCAGGTACTATTTCTTTAGGGCTGCTATGATATGGTTCTTCTGAAGGATCGGTTTCATAATGAATACTATCTGGATTCATACTACAAAATTGCTTAACAAGGTTTCACAAAAAGAGTTAGTCAAATAGGTTTTGTTAAAATCTTAAACATAAAATCATAAACTTTCACATAATTCACATAAATTCATATAAAATCATAAAGTATCTTTTTGAGCTTATGGTTATAGTCTAGTTATTTACTTAAAATAACTAATTCTCTATAACCAATGACTCTGATACCAACCTGTCACATCCCGGCGGAAGCGTGAACGAGACGGATGGAATGTGACTAGCTTTTATCAGAGTGCAGTGGTTTATATTAAATAAACACAGATATAATCGAAACATAATACAGACATGCTTTTTATTTCTTAATATTCAAGATTACATCTTGTTACATAATACACCAAAATTAGATGTAACTAGTTACAACTAGGTTACAGCATATCTAAAACCTACACAGACCCGTCCTACGACTTTGCCCCAACCATCATGAATCTCAAAGCTGAAATCAAAGGTGTTACTCATTTCCTGAAAAAGTATACTTAAACCAGTCAACAAAAATGTTGGTGAGAACATAGGTTTAATCCAAACAAATATTTTGTTGATGTGTTAATCATAACCAAAATTACAACCAACCCTGCTCAAACATAATCATACTGTCACGAAATAATAAGAATCGGATAATATTACATCCTAACCCCCATTCGGTTAGATGCAGGAAAATAGTAGCAACCCTCATCCGGTTGGTACAAATATCCTCCTAAGTAGCGCTACTAATATTATCGACCGGTTCCTCATTCGAACTAATGGTTGTGTCGTAAATGACAGTAAGCACACAAAAATATATTCAAAATAACACATCAACCCAGAAGTATACTTTTCCCCCAAAACGTTACAGAATACCAAATGGTTGAAAATGGGGCTATGAACTCACCGTATCTTCCCACTTGAACCTAACAAGATAGTTCACAGTGTCAGATAATACTTTAAATATTTTTTTCTGGTTTTCATTGACTGTAAAATTTATAGAAACACCTTCGAGTCTCCAAAATTTCTTAATTCATAATAAATTGTGATTTATTCAAAAATCACACATAAAATAGCTATAATTGCTCGAAAATTACCAAAACTGGTAAAATATAAGTTTGAACAATCTGAACTTTTTCATAAATTTCCCAGCCTTAATTTCCTCACAAATTATTTTCCATAAATTCCACAATATTCTCAATATTTATCATAATATCTTCTGATGTCCAATAATTCCCAAAAATTCCGTAGAAACTTGTTCAATAATTCAGCAACATCACATAATTTTTATAGAAGCCAACTATTAACAGATTATTTTCTGTGAATTTTATAATATTCCCATAAATACTTAAAAATAGCTTCTGTTCATGAACAATTCTCAAAATTTTACAGAAGCTTTCTCAAACAGAATCAAGCATCATATAATTAATTCAGAGTCTAAACAGTAACATAACAGTTTCTGTAATTTTTACAATAATTTACATATTTAGTAAAAATATTCATATTGCTTCATAATTTATGAAAATAATATATTCTGCACAAATTGTTGTAATATTTCGTCTATGATTTTATCCGAATTTATTATGTACTTTAACTATTTATTATGATTTATTTATTACAGAACATATAAAAATTCGTATTTTAATCATAATAAGGTATAAAATTCTGAAATAATTCCAGAGGCTTTTATACCTCAACCGAATCATTCTGAGATTTTATCAGAATTTTCCTGAATTTATTTATATTTTTTACATTTTCTTCAATTTTCTATTATAAAATAATTTATATAAATTATTTTGTTTATCAAAATTATACCAAAGTCTCCAGTTTATTATTTTAATATAAAAACAAGAATTTTCTATGTTTATTCTCACAATTGCTTTTATTTAATATTTATTTTGATTTCCTTAATATTTATGTTATATGATTTGAAAAATTTCAAATATATTTTTCTAAAATATAAGTTCTGGATTTTGAAACTTTATTACTCAAAACTAAGGGTTTTGAGTTCCTTAAAATGGGTTTTAGGTGACTACACCCATTTATATACATACATATCAATATGTATGTTTATATATATGTTTTGTAACATATGTGTAAATTAAACCTTTTCATTACCTTTGATGACAAATTTGATGATGTTTTAGCTTCTGGAATTCGAGAACAAAGCTGTGAAAGTGGTGGATGATGATAGTAGGTGATGGTGGTGTGTGGTTGTTGGTGTCGTGGGTGTTCGGTTGTTGTTGTTGCTTTGTTGTTATGGTTGTAACCGAAGGTGGAGACAAGGTGGTGGTGAAGTTGCAGCTAGCTATAACCGAGAGATGAAGAGGGAGAAGCAGAAGGTGATTTAAGGAAGGTGGTAATCAGGTGTTTGGTTTGGGTTGTGGTATAGTAACCGAGGGAGTGAGGGTACGGTAAAAGGGTGGTGATGTTTGATGAAAAACCGAGGGAGTGATGCAGAACGTAGCTGGAGTGGGTGTTTACGGTAGCGATGATCGAACGAGGGTGGTCGTTGGATGCTTTCGGTGGGTGATGGTGGTTTGTTCTTGGAAAGAAGATGTAAGGTAGTTGTTTTTGTGAGGTATGTGTTCCAGAACTTGCGGTTTTAAAGCAATGGAAGAAGGGTGATTCATCATGACAAGATTGATAGGTGGCAAGTCCTCAAAACCCTTTACCCGAGAGGTTGCCACATCCATGGTCTTCATGAGAGTCTAGTTAGGAGTCTAGGTTCTTAGGTCTTGACTTTGAGTGTGAATGGGAGGTATCCAAGGAATTCTCCTTGAAATTGACATATTCCTTGTAATGATGGAGGTGTAGGCGGTTTTTAAGGCAAAAATCAGAGGGGTGAGGGGTGGTTTACCGAAGGTGGTTTAGGGTGGGTGGTTTGGTGTTCGAACAAGACAAAAGAACCGGGTCAAGGTTTGATGGTTTTCGGGTGTATTGTTTGCATAAGGTGGCCGATGGGTGTTGTGGTGATAGTTTAGGTGTTTTAGTTTTATGTTTTAGTTAAGTTTTGGTTGTTTTTGTTTGATTGGTTGGGTTAAATATATATATATACCCGTAAGTATGTATATATACATATATAGAAGTAAGCTTACATATATATATATGTAGGTACACTACATAATTGATCTTTTATATATATTATACCCGTAAACACAGGTGAGCTATATATATATACATATATATAAATTTTTGGCACATAAACATTCGTATATACTTAAACTATCAATATACATACATGCATGTAACATGCATACGTAAAACATACACATATATGCACATGCATACGTACATCTCATGCAAATATATATATATTCATGTAAATTTTTCTCAATACTATACGTGCATGTAAGCGTGCATACGAAAATATATATACACATAACATTTTTATAATTAATAACAATTATATACCTATATAACTAAAAAAATTCTTAAGGTTGTTACATCACGTCGAATGTTCATTGTTCTAACACAATTCTTGCCTTATCAGTGTCTTTGGATTTTTCCTTGTTCATCATCAACGTATTCAACAAACTCTCACACACATTCTTTTCGATATGCATGACATCCAAATTATGTTTTAGTTGAATTGAAGACCAATATTCAAGCTCGAAAAAAATAGAACGCTTGGTCCAATTCAATTCAACATTGGAATCACGTTTTCTCTTCTTACCACCAAACTTAACATGTTTCCCAGAAATACGGGACGGCAAATTATTAAGTTGTTCCAAAATCTGATCATTAGTTTTCCTGTTAGGAGGACGTCTACTCTCGTTCTTACCATTGAATGACTTGTCCTTCCTCCATTTATGATTCGTTGGTAACCATCTTCTATGCCCAACATAAGCAGTTTTTCCCAATACATGAACAGATGGAGTGTCTTCCTTACATGTTGGGCATGCAAATTAACCTTGCCCACTCCAACCAGACAAGCTACTACGAGCAGGGAAATCATTGATAGTCCATAAAAGCATTGCACGCAATGTGAGGAAAGTGTTTGTAACCGCATCTCTTGTCACGACTCCGTTCGACCAAAGAGTTTTCAATTCATCAACCAATGGTCTCAAAAAACATCAATGTCCTTCCCAAGTGATTTAGGGCCAGGGATTAATAACGTCAGTATGAATGAAGACTCTTTCATACATAACCATGGCGGCGTATTGTATGTTGTCAATATGACTGGCCACATGCTATAGGACGTACTCATGTTGCCAAATGGATTGAAGCCATCAGCAGCCAACCCTAATCTAACATTTCTAGGTTCTTTGGCAAAAGCAGGATACATTGAATCGAATTCTTTCCATGATGTACCATCCACCGGGTGACGTAACTTACCATCTTCCGTGCAACATCCAGAAGCATGCCATGTCATATGTTTTGCAGTGTGTCTTGAGCTATAAATACGCTTTAATCTAAGAATTAATGGAAAGTAACGCATAACCTTGTTGGCAACTTTCTTTCCCTTAGTGTTTGCGTCCTTCCATCTACTTTCATAACATATTGGACATTTTTGCAAATCTTTGTTATCATTCCCCCAAAATAAACAACAGTCGTTCTTACAAACGTGGATCGATTCATATCCTAACCCAACTTTCTTCATTATCTTCTTGGCTTCATAGTTTGACGGTGGGATTTTAGCAAGCGGAAATGCAGTTTTCAGAAATTCTAACAATTGGTCAAACGATGTATTGGTCCATTTATTGATGGCCTTCATGTGACTCAGTTTTCCCAGTATTAACAAACATTAACTGAAATAAAATATTGTTGTTTCAGACATAGTTCATAGTTTATACGAGAATGTTTTGAATATAGAATGTCATTAATAAAACCATAGGATTATGAAACATGAATCATGATCGAAGAAAACAAAAGAAAACTACAATCTATCAACCTCTGAAGGTATTTCTCAAAATCAAAAATCATAAAGGTCACTTCAAGGCAGAAAGGTGAGTATTTGGTTCTTACATATGGAATTCTGGAAGACCTAACATCAACTTCTCAAAACCATACACACATATACATACATTCTAATATATACACATACATATTCATAGACAAAAAATTAGTTATTACCTTTACAATGTAGTGGAGTAGCGGTGGTGGTGACGACAAATGGCGGGGGTGGTGACGCGGCGGTGGAGCAGGTGGCGGTGGGGGTAACGGCGCGCGGTGGTGGTGCGGTGGCTGATGGCCGTGGTGGTGACGGTGCTACTGCGTGCGTTCGCGCGGTGGTATGGCCGTGGAGGTGACGGTGCGCGGTGGTGGTGCGGTGCGGTGGCAGGTGGCGGTGGCGGTTGGGTGACGGTTGGGTGGCAGTGGTGGGGGCCATATACAAAGATTTGGGGGTAATTTGGTGTGAAAATGGGGAACAGATCTGGAATCCCCGTTTTCATAAATTTGAATAACTGAATTGAGGGAAAATATAAAAAAACTTGAATATATTTTTTGCGGCGACAAAGTTTTTAATTATATTTAATTTTAATTCTTTTTTGCGACGAACATTTTTTGCGACGCAACTATCGCCGCAAAAAACCAAGCGGCAAATTTTCCCTCCAACTAAATAATTCGGGGAAAATATAAATATCTCATGGGTATTTTGATATGATCATAGATGGAGCATGCCATAGGACTATATGAGATCCCGCCTCGCTTGGTTCAAGTTTGCCCATATTCTTTGACGCAATATTCTTTGTCGCAAAATCATAGGAAAAAAATTGTAATGACCGTTTTCTAATTAATAATTTCCTCTCGGAACGATGTCGCAAATCTTGCTTCCCATTAAATTTCCAACATTAACCTTTGTAGAAAACTTCAATGTTTTTCGATGGTACACATTGTTGAACCGAAAATCTTTATCTACCACGTCGATCTCATGAACTTGAGCAGAATGTGTTCCACACAATTTTTGAAACCTACAAAAGAAAGACTACATTGAATTAACATTATTAGTATTCAATTAAATTACATTATAGTACATCAAATCTAACAAAAGAAAAATAATTTAAACAATAAAATATAAACACACTACCAACTCCATCAGAGTTTCACAAAGAAAAAAGGCCCCTACCCATTCTCACACTTTCACATCACACTTTTAAAACTTCTGCTTCTCTGATCGTTTGTTGTATGACATTTAATGTATTATATTCATAAAAAGTTTCTAAAATTCAAAAAATATAAATTTTAACTAAGAAATAAAACGTTATAAATATACAGAAATAATACAAAATCCATACTGTTCACCATCCTCTTCTCTTTACTTGACTGACAAGATAAATACCCTGCAAACACTTGGTTCTCACACGCACGCATACTCTTATCACTTACACACACTTTCTCTCTAAACCCATATGGATATGATAAGAGCCACGGCAGAGTTGCAGACCTAAAAGACACCAATAAAGAACCCTAATTTCCATTTTTTAATTTTTTTACACCTCACTAAAGTAAAAAAGAGTGTACCAATAACTCGATTATTGCAGACTTGAGCTCGGCTCTTTTAGAAATTAAGCCCAGCCAGCTCATTTAACTTATCAAGTTCAAAAGATGATCATGAGCTTGGCTTGTTTTAATACAAGCTAAAGTGAGGCGACTCACAAGCTAACTTGTTTGTTAAAAAGAATAAATTTTGTTATTTTTCACAACATATATCCATACGTATAGAAACAATATATTTGTTTTTATATTTATTTATTTTAGCTTGTTAAAACAATAATATGATATTTGTATTTCATACATTATGATCATCTTCTATCATTTTATACTTGGAATTTTTTTTTAAATATAAATTAGTCATATATCTGGGTATGATTATTTAAACAATATAACGAAAATTTAGTTTATAGTTCATAAAAACTATAATTTAGCTTTTAAATGAAAATCAACAAGCCAGTTAAATAAAAATATATAATCAGTTAAAAATTATATTTTGTATAAGACACCCTATACTTTCTAAAATATATTGCACCCTATGACTATGTGTAATATATTTGAGTGGTCAAAAAGTTTTATCACGGTGTGTCTTTGGGTGATGAAAACCCCTTGGAATGATGGACGATCTGGATCACCAGCGCTGTCTTTGTTCGCGGGCATGGGTTTACCTTCGTCAATGGGTTAATTACCCCGATAACGATGCTTAAACAATATTCGTTAACCGTTAAAGAAAAAAACTGAATGAATTAAAAGCGAATTACGAATTACGAGGCACGAGTTTTTTTTTAAAAGAACCTACAAATAACCACCGCGTATTTTAACCCTTCAATGATGGTACATATTATTATTATTTTATTATTATTATCTTGATTCTGTGAATCCCATAAACAACAGCCCCCACCCCTATATATACATCATCACACCTCTCACCTCCTTGTAACATCAACCACAAATCACCACCACTCTGGTTAACTTTTCTCCGGCAGCCGTGTACGGTGGTGCAATCATGGAATTCTACGGTCACCATCTCGATCACAACAACACTGAAGCCTGTTTGCCACCGGGGTTCAGATTCCACCCCACCGATGAAGAACTCATCACATGCTACCTCTTAAGAAAAGTCCTCGACCGGAGCTTCACCGGCCGGGCCTTCGCCGACGTCGATCTCAACAAATGTGAACCATGGGAGCTCCCACGTATGTCCTTTTACTTAAACATTCATCATTTCATGTATACACTCTCATATCTTTGTGTACGTACAAATAGTGCTAATAATATGTAACCATCTCATGATTCTTTAAAAGATACTCCGGTTCGAACCTCTCTAGGTTAACATTTTAAGAAGATCAGAAATTATTTAATTGTGGTTAATAATATTTTAGGGTTTTGTGTTGTTTTTTTTTTTTAATTGACAGAAAGGGCGAAGATGGGGGAGAGAGAGTGGTACTTTTTCAGTCTCCGGGACCGGAAGTATCCGACCGGGTTGAGGACGAACCGGGCGACGGAAGCGGGTTACTGGAAAGCGACCGGAAAAGACCGGGAGATCTACAGCTCGAAGACGTCAGCGTTGGTGGGGATGAAGAAGACACTGGTGTTTTACAGAGGGAGAGCTCCTAAAGGGGAGAAGAGTAATTGGGTGATGCATGAGTATCGTCTTGATGGCAAATTTGCTTACCATTTTTTATCCAAAAGCTCTAAGGTATATATGATCATATGATGAACTAATCAAGGTTTTGGATACTTTTTTAGGGTTTGTGGTATATGGGTTTTTGCATGGTGGGTTTTTGTTAGGTTTGTTAGTTGGAGTGTGGGTATTTAATGTGTGATCTTTAACGGTTTAAACAGGTATTTGCTTTTAATAATTAATAATTCAAAAGTTAGAGGTGTGGATTCATAGTCTATGGTATTGTACACCAACGGTTTATTTTGTTTTAATTTGAATTTCATTTATGGTGCGGTGCAAGTGATGATACATGTAATAGTCTTAAATAACTAAAGATAATCTAAAACTCTAAAAATACATGTTCGTTGTCGTATTAGTTGAAAAACTCTTTTTTTAATTAGGGTAAAGGCTCACCCTTTGTTGTTTTAAAATGTAAACGATGATTAAAAGATTCAAACAAGAAATAAACCACCAAACTAGTGTTAATTAATGATCAACTCTTGTTCTTTACATCTTTGTTGGATTACATTAATCTTCTTTTTAAATGCTCACTAAAATTAGTGTTTTAACAATTTAACATGTAGCTTAATTGTGTCTTTTGTCTTTGTAACAATGGTGTTAATTTCATTGCTGTATAGGACGAATGGGTGATCTCAAGGGTCTTCAAGAAAACCACCACCGGAGCTATCACCACCGGCGGCAGCTCCGGCAAAAAATGGTTCACCGGCGGCAAAGACGCCACCTCCTCCTCCACCGTCTCCGGCTCACTACCCCCGCTGCTCGACTCCTCCGCCTACACCTCCGCCAACTCCGGCGACCACGACACCTTCTCGTACGACAGCAACGCCGCCTCAAAAGAGCACGTGCCCTGTTTCTCCACAGCCTCAACCACCACCACCCTCTTCGACATCCCACCGCCGGAGCCGCTGACGTCATCTTTCAACGCCTGTGTGTCAGCCTTCCCAAGCTTGAGGACACTTCAAGAGAATCTTCAACTACCTTTCTTCTACTCCGCCGTGGCGCCGCCCATGCACGGCGGAGATACCAGCAACTACGGTGGCTCCTCCGGCGAGAACTGGGGGCCACCGGCGACGGTGGATAACGGCCGCCAGAAGCCGGGCCCCACGGAGCTTGATTGTATCTGGAGTTTCTGATGAGAGACGGCGGCTTTAATTATTAATGTTCGTTGTTGTTGGTGATGATGAAGAATTCGTGTGTTTGTTTTTCGTCGGGAGTTTTAGGGATAGTAAATGTGGTAGGATGCTGTAGTATGTGTGATGTACGTTGTGTTGTGTTCGTGGTGATCAATGGTGTTTTGTTGGGTGATGTGTGTGATAATAAATTAATGTTGTACTCGTTGTCGAATGTTTCTATGAATCAATGCTAGCTTGTTTATGATCTTGTTCCTTAAGCTGCATTTTGGAAACTATCAAGACTATTTTCTTAGGCATTTTTAACATTAAGTTATGGTTTTAAGCCAAAGTTGAGATTTTAACACCCCATCAAAGGTATTAAGGAGAAAAGAAATCCATATTATTTTATATATTCATTGATTCAAAGAATGGTTCTAGTTTGTTGCTTTATGCATGTATTCTTTTTGTGTATATATTTGACTATTTGAATAGGGGTGTCAACCATAGTAATTAATTACATAACTAATTATCATAATATGTGTTAAACCTGGTGATGTTTACTCATAATGGCTATTTTGATAGTTGATTGTAATAAGATGGGTTGGACAAGATAACGTCTAGTCAAGATGAAAAGTTATATGATGTGTAGCAATCATAATTTGTGATTAACGTAATTAAATATTATATACTTTTAAACAACAATTTTAAGTTATACATTTGATCTCTTATTTACTTCTATATTCTCCTCACATGTAAAACCAGTTAGCGGTAATAATCCCTAATAGTTACGAAATGTGATGTGGTACATAAAGTTTAAATTTGTGTTTCATATAGAAATTGTTTAAAATATAATAGTTTGATTGTTTTTGATAATTTTGTTATTAAGTAAACTATTCACATAGACAAACAAACAAACAAACATACCCAGTGTCTCCCGCTGGAGGGCAGGGTCTGGGAAAACTATTCACATAGACATTCTTATATATTATTGATGTATTAAGAGTACTACACCAATAAAGGTTTTGACATCTCTAATGTCATGTGCTTGTTTTGTTCTCTTCATGTGGAGTCCTCAAAGTGTTTAAATAATTTAGGATCGTTATTAGTATATGAAGTTTTATTGCGGTGTGGTTGGAGTTAAACTCTTTGGATTCTGTCACGCAATCTATTCTTTTTTTCTAGTTGCTTTGATTGTTATTTAGTCGTATCTTTGTATCGGTAATAGGAATATTAAAACATCAAGATTGATCGGGTAGAGTCAATGAAAAATCCTTCATTATTCTTGTAGTGCACTTTTGATTTTAATACAGTTTGATATTGTTTTTCTTAACCAATATCTGTATGTGTGTATTTGATGTTCTAAAGAAATTTATTAAAAATATACTAGTTGCTGGAAAACATATTCTTTGTAGTATATAATTCAAGTTACCTCCGATGATCTTTTGAAGACCAAAGTTGTGATGTGAATTATTTAATTAGTTAGCAGGATGTTGACGAGTTCCAGATGTTTTTAAATAACATGATCCTATAACTAAAAAATCTAGTTATACGTACTTTTTCGTAATATAATTAATTAACAAAAGAAATGAATGTAAAAAGCCATTAAAAAAGTAAACATTTCAAAAGGAAAATCATATCTTTATGTAAATATGTATATACATAGCATAGTTGTAAAAATAATTAGGGGCTGTTTGACCATATTTGAATGATTAAGTGCTGAACCAATAAGATGTCTGAATCATTAAGTGCTAAACCAATAAGATGTCTGAACCATGAAGTGCTAAACCATTAAGAGGTCTGAACCATTAAGAGCTAGTATATTGTTTAACTATTCAAAGGCAAATGTCTGACCAATTCAGATAAGTGGTTATAACCATTCAGCATTAGACCTCTTAACCATTCAGCATTAGTATAATGCTTAATCATTCAGAGGCAAATGTCTTAACCATTCAGACATTTGTTCGTGAAAAAAACAGTCTGAACCATTAAGTGCTGAACCATTCAGACATCTGAACCATTAAGAGGCTGATTAAGAGGCTGCCAAACAGCCTCTTAGTCGCTAATTGATCTAGGGATCAATCGGGATTAGTTAGGATTAATAGGTTGGAATTTTATATGTAATCTATATATGCTTGTAAAATATACGAAAACTTCATTTTAATTTATATAATTTACTTATGTGTATACATTTTTATTTTGGTAAAAAGAATAAAAGAAATATGAAATTCTTTTTATGAAGGATGGGTGGACATTAAATAGGTGGTTGTGGTAGGTTTAAAATGTTAAAAATGAAAAGATGAGGGTTAAATTCAGATATTCACATGGAAGCTACTAAGGGGTCTATGAGGGTAGGGGAAGACTATTTAAATCCCCTATTTAAATTATATGATGAGGATTGAGGAGTGGACATATTTATTTATTTCACTTAAAACATGACCCCACTTCACTTACCCAAATCACCCTTTGATTTTACAACTCACACCCACCCAATCTTACTGTGCACCTGCACCGCCCCTCTCTTTTCATTCTGCTACCTCTTCTATTCTATTCTCTTTTCTTGCTATTATTATTATATGTACACAGACACACATTTATATAGTATATCAGTATTACAGGCTGTTTGACAATATCTGAATGATTAAGTGCTAAATTAATAATTGGTCTGAACTATTAAGTGCTGAATTACTAAAAAACCTGAATAATTAAGAGTTAGTATATTGCTTAACTATTCAAAACCAAATATCTGATCAATTCAGATAAGAGGTCTTAATCATTCAGCATTAGATCTCTTAACAATTCAGAGGCAAATGTCTTAACCATTCAGACATTTGCTTGCGAAACAAACAGTCTGAATCATTAAATGCTGAACCATTCAGACATAGGAACTATTGAGAGCCTGATTAAGAGGTTGTCAAACAGCTCCTTAGATTATCATTCTTAGCCTTTCATGTTACACGAAAACATAAAATCATATTGATGTTTTATGAAATTATAAAACGTGAATAAGAACAGTTTTATTGTTATATCTAAGAAAGGCATGTCCTTATTAAGTTGTATGAAAATCACTATATGAAGGTGATTTAAGAACCGATCTATTTAGTTTCTTATGTTTGTATACCCTTGATAATTATACAACATCGTATCTGCAAATTAAAAAACAAAAGATATCTCATTTTAGTCCTTAACATTTTATTAAATTTGCAATTTGAATATATTTTTTTTACCATTTCAATCATTTTAATACGTCCATTCAAAATACTTAAAAGTTCATACTAAATTATTTCGTCAACAAACACTTAATGATAACCATAGACCTATTTATACTCCCTAAACTTTCATGTCTTAATACAAGTCTACAAAAAGTTACATTCTTTATAGAACAGCAAACAAATTTTATATAAACTAGCAAGGAGACTTAAATGTTATATATTTAGAATTATAAACTTACACATCACTTAAATATTCTTAAATCAATACATTGTCCACCACGAGACTTAAATGTTTAACTTCTTGAAAAATGACATCTTTTCAAACATTTTAGTTATGCTACATCAAATGCCCTTTGCATACCAATTTTACATACATGACCAACTTAAATATATATATTAATAATAAAAATTCTTTTATACAACTTATTAGTTTTACTCTAACTATTTAGCATATCGTCATGACCCTATTTTTGAATTTAGATCCTAGAGAGAGAAAATAGAATCACAATAATTATTATAATAAAAGTAAAAAGAAAGAAGTTGCAGGTGAAAATGGCAGAAAGTGGCTTTTTACAACAGTTAGGTTGTATTGTAAGGCTGGGAAGTCCATCATCAAACTTTTCGAAATTTCACTTTACCGTTTTCTCTATTAAAGCCCATGGGCCCCACTCTTGCGCCACGTGTGTCAGACTCTTGATACGCTCCAGATTTGGGCCGTCGAGTAATGGGCTATAAATGGGCTGTATGCACAGGTATTGTTTGAAGGTTGCAACAGAGTGTTGCTATTTATGGGTTCAAAATGGGCCCATTTCTTAGCACGCCGGTTTGCAGTTTTTGTATTGTGGTGATGACTGATGATGAGGATCCGCCCCAAAGTTTCGGGTTACCACTTTTTTTTTTTTTTTTTCAAATAATATTTAGCTCAACTGGTTAAGGTGAGATATCCATGACATGTAAATAAATAAGAGGTTATAAGTTCAAGTCTCACTCTGAGTAAAAAATGTTTATAGTTAAGTCAAAGGTTTTTCTTAGCAACGAGTTTCCTCCTGAGGGGTTGGGGGTGTGATCCCGGTTGGAAAATGGATAGATGAGTCCGATTAAAATAACATAATATCCTCCGAAGTAGGGTCGTACATTTGTCGTTAAAAAAACCGCTCTTTATTTATTATCATTATCATTATAATAATAACTATTATTCTTATTCTGTCAGACGAAATAATAATAAAACAAATTTGCAGACATCAAAAGGCGGGTGGGTTTGGGTACTCCGGTGGCCCGTAGGATAATCATTCGACTATCAATCATGTCTTTTGTTTGAACATAAGAATGTTACATCATTTTCTGTTTTGTGTTAATATGTTTTTATTTGTTTTTTTATATGGAATCAATGAAGTCATATTGCTTCTGTTTCTTTATGTGAACTTTTTTTACAAATTATGAAACCCATATCTACAACGTCTTACTATTGGTGTTGTGTGGTTTGAGGGCTCGATGATATCTAGTGTAACGTGTCCAAGTTTGTCTGAACTCGATGTGTACTCGTTTAGTTTAACGAATTCGAGTTTGGTTCAATGCGAACACTATGTTTAAGGCTTGAGCTCAGGTTGTATGTAATTTGCGAATTTGAGCTAGGCTAATTTATTATTATTAAATTTTTGTGGGGAGTAATTTCAAACAATTTGAGCATACTTGGGAAATAAAAACTTAAATTTCCAAATGATTGAGTCTATAAAAAATTGTATATGGTTCAAACTAAAAAGCATGTTAAAGACTTCCACTTATAGAAGATTCTTTCTAAAGATTTGTAAAAGGTTTTTCTTTATTCTTATTTGTTCTTCGAACTACCTCAAAAGAATATGATTTATTTTATAAAACTACATATTTATAAACTTTTTTTTTATTTTATTAAACGTGTCTAGTGATATTTTCAACTCTCCGTATTTTATTTAATCATACTTCATTTCATCTTTAAGCCGATCTTCTATGACCTTTAGTCATTTTATAGAACTTTGACTTATATTATACAACATGTTTTTGCAAGCATTATAAAAGTAAATTGGATTTAAGTGATCTAGATCTCAATTTAAAGAGACATCACATATCCATAACTAGGTATATCTTGAATATATCTAATGTTGTATAGGCTCGTTGTTGACTTGAGGGTCGTTACATGCATCAGTGGCTTAATCTCTTGGACATTATTTGTGAAAGTATGAAATTGACACATAAGTAGTTATATTTAGTATTTGTGTTATATGTACATATTTTTATTGCAATTATAATATAAGTTTGTTTTAAGGATATGTCCATTTATGATTTATGTGCCAACACATAATTCTTCTAATATGATTGGAGATTCTGCCTCGTTAAAACTTTAAAGCTATACAAAGAAATATATTGGGACACCACGAAAGGAAATAGCACATCAAGGATTTTCTCCCCTAGACTATCACATCACTTGATCTCCTTAAGTTGATGTAATTTAATATGATTACTAACGTTGGTGTCGATCGTCTGTCAAATGACTATTCGACATTGACAATAGTTGAAAAACTAAATCGTAAAACTTAAAGAAAAAGAAACTAAAGAAATATGATCCAAATTATAAGGGAGTCAAAGAATTTCCAAAAGGCTCACAATTTCATCGTGGATCAATCAGTCTAGGGTTTGTGCTCTCCTTTCGGAAAAGTTGATTTTTCGACCCATCTTAGCAAATATTATTCTCGACATGATAAAATACCTTTGCACACCTTCAAGTGATTTGTAACTCTGTAAACACCTTTGATATCAGAAGAGGGGGAGGGGGAGATCATATATAAGCAAGAGATGCAGTATTTTAGTATTCTTATCATAATATTGTTTCAAACACTTATTTTACGAGTTATTCATAAGTACATCAGAGAGAACTCACTAAGATTATGGAGAAGCTATTGATGATATTTACCATATTAGAGAGGACTTTTATCGTCAATCTCTGCCACATTAGAGAAAAGCTTGTTGGACATGGGATCAAGAGCAAATCATATGATCAAAGTCATTATGTTTGTGAATTCGTATTATGCAAAATATGTCCTGTAAAAGTCAAATAGATTTAAACACGAAGCATGTAAGACGTTTGGCAATAGGACACCCATTAGTTAGTTAGTTAGTTACAAACGGTTTAATAACTGCAAAAACCATGGGTACAAATTCCCTGCATGTAACGTCATTTTATATATAACAGTGTGTGTTTTGTTTGTGAAACTTGTTCATCCAAATTATATCTATGTTATAATCGATCCCGGGCAACAAAGTTGTAGTGGTAAAGATATAAAGTGATCCCTACTTTCATTAGAGAGAAGATCGGTAACGTTGATGTACAAAGATTAGGGAGAATAATATAAATATTAGTTGTATCTGTTTAGAAATTAAGATTGTGGATTACTTGATATCCACTTATAGAAAGTATTGCTTGAAGACTAATTTAAGTGGATAGAAAGTGGGTTACTTGACATCTACTTGAACCACTATAACTATGTGTTATGTGATGATTTCTTTCTATCATACTATTTTGAAAACCAGTTTGGACAACCGAGGAGACTAGTTAGGCAAGAAACCGACTAGTCATGGATTTAGTTACATCAGTTAAATCGCTTGAAAAAAAAGAAGCAATCTGAGCATAAATCAAACTGGCTCAACGAGAATTGAAGGTTTTGATTTGAGTCGAGTTTAAGGAAGCCATTATATTCTCACATCGAAAGCTTGGGAAGAAGGTTGGAATGCAATTTACTAGGGATGTAAACGAATCTTACGTTTAGTGAATAATTCGTGAATTATTCGGCGGAAGGTTCGTTTATGTTTGTTCGTTTAATAAATGAACAAAACACAAACAAAAAATGTGTTGATTAAGTTAAACGAACAAACATGAACAAATTCATATTCGTTCATTTATGTTTGTGATATTTGGTAATGTATCCGTTTGTGTTTGTTCATTTAAAATGAAACCCTAGTTATACTACATGCCTCCGTCAACATTTTCGTTTGACTATTTTCAACTTCAACTTATGTTAAATCTTGAAAAACTTCTCTTTTGTGTTAATAAAAGTTTTTTTTTAATTATGTCAAGTACGTTGTAAAATTATGATAAGTTTGTGTTAAATTTTGACAAACTTTTGTTTGTATTCGTTTATATTCATAAACATTTGTCGTATTCGTTTGTTTTGTTCGTGTCCACTTATGTTCGTTGAATATTTGTGAATAGTTGATGTACAACTTTCTTTACTTCATGAATAAACACAAACAAGAAATCTTGTTCGGTAAGTGTTTATGAACAACTTCATTTTCATAAGACATTGTTCGTGTTCGTTCGGTGTAACATCGCGTATTTTCGTTAAATAAAAAAAATTTAAACAATCAAGTTTAATACGTTGATGGCAATTCCAATAATTACAATAATCAAATAATAATAATAATAATGATAATAATAATAATAATAATAATAATAATAATAATAATAATAATAATAATAATAATAATAATACTAATAATTTTTTTTAAAAACTAAACCTTAAAAACTTTGGGTTGAAATGGTAATATTTAAAATTTATTTTGAAAACTCTTGACATAAAATAATAACCAAGGTAAATTGCAGGGGCCAAAGCTGTAAATTTTTTTAAAAATACCCCATCCCCCCGTCCCCCTGTTCTTCGGACAAACTCCGGCCAACTCTCCGGCGAGGCCACACGCTCAACAATACGCGATCTCAACTGAATTAAAAACTCCCGACAACATCATGTGCCAGATTCGAACTCAAACCCCACTTTGATTTGAAAAATATATCCGATTAAGTGCGATCCAACCAAACCCACGTTCTTCGGCCGACCAACCTCGATCGATCGCACTAAAACTTATAAAAATGAAATTAATCGAATGGGAACGAGTATATAAATGTCTCTAATCTTCCATTGATTTCAATTACATCTGAAACCATCGAAACACCACCATCGATCAACCATCTTCTCCGCGACCTGCAACTTGGTCGAACACCACCTTCAGGACTTCGAAACCTGAAATTAAGTGAGGGTTTTGATTCATGGTGGTTCTCTAAAGATACCCACAAGTTTAATTTGGTTGAAAACATCGAAATCAAGACCCATGTTCAGCGCATAAAGGATCGAAGCTTTACCGAGCATAAACACTTCAATTTGGTTGCAATCGAGTAAGTTTAATACACCATTATGCTCGATTACACATAAGGATCAAAAGCCCTATGGTTAATCCGAGTGATTACAACGAATTAATCTTCAATTTTGCTCAAATCAAACTAGGGTTTATACGGGTTTGGGGAAAATGAACTGAAGAAGCTTAAAACCAAATGGAACCCAACGCGGCTTAGGCCCTTTGGTTCGCTGGTCCCGTGCTTCCATGTATTCTAAGAGGTCCCGGGTTCGACCCCGGGCACCTACACATTTTTTTAAAACCTCTTTTTAAGCCTTTAAAAATTCCGAAAAAAATTCTAGAAATTATAAAAATGTTTTTACAAACATTAATAATTTTTAAAACAACTTAATTATTTTTTGAAAGTTATTTTAACACTTTATTTTTTTTATTAAATGTTTTAAATAAATAAAATTACAAATATTACAAAATTATTAATAATAAATTTAATTTATTAAATTATTATTGGACACTATATTACTTTTAATTATTCAAGATAATTACCATTTTATGTGTTTTATAGATTTACAATTTATTTATAAAAAGTCATTTTGTGTTACTTAATTTTAATTAATTATATCATATAATTAATTAATAAAATTAATTATTTATTTTTCCCACACTTTAGCAATAAATCAAACAGTTACGCGTAATAATACATTTATTAGATTCAAAACATAATCACTTTCAAATTTATTTTATTTATTTCAAGATATTTCAACTAAATAAATTATTTAATTTAAACTACAATTCAAGACCCAATGGAAATCCTAATACATTCCCAAATTCCCAAATCATTATTATTCTAATTCGAGACACCGTTCCTTAGGTTAATCGTAAGGAAATCGTTGGTGTCTAATCTATCACATCCAGATTCTAATCTCATCAATCAAGTGAGTATTCATATCTTCTTTTTATATCATTTCTTATTTGGGGGAAATAATGTGATACAATATATTCAATCATGATATTCTATTGTTATTTCATTCTAAATTCAATTCAAGACAGGTTATGTTATTACTTGCAATTATGTGAACATACTATGATAAACTGGACGACAGTAAAACCCTAATTCAATCAATCAATCCTGGTATCAATGGTAGATCTACTGGTTTGGATAACCCACCCATATGGCTTACGAGTGGTGATTGTGCCAGAGGCAGGAGTCAATCTATGGTGTATGTGTGGAGTCTATTATATGTAAGTGTCAAGTCAAGGGGTTGTTATTGTGTCAGTTTATCTATATGCTTACTATTGCAATATAAGTGTTAACGTTACCTTAGAATTGGATTATTCTCAATCAATCAATCAATCTATATGTATACTCAAAACTATGATTACTCACCAGCTAATTCGTTAGCTGCCTTTATTTTCTCACATGATTTCAGGTTAAGCAAGTTAGTGGACTTCTACATGCTCATATAACACCCGAACTTAGTCAAAACAAAAGATAATTACTATTTGTGACTTTAGCTGTTGTATTTGTATCTTTAAATTCATGTTATCCTGTAATCTGATTTAATATTATTTTCACTATTAGACAATCATGAGTTATGAACAATCAATCATTCCCTCGTCCGCTCCGATGATTCCGCCGTCGGTCGGGGTGTGACAGATTGGTATCAGAGCCATGGTTATAGGGAATTAGGTTATTAGAAATGGAATGAACTAGACTATAACTAAGTACCCTTACACATGAGGCCTCTCATGTATTTTACATGCTTAGACAGGATTTTATGTGCCTTATATGTTTATATTTGATTATGTGATTATATGCCTTATGTGATTCTTCTTATACTTTGAATCTTATCAATGTACACACGAATCTTAAATCATATTCTAAGGCATTGTGTGCCTAATTCAAGTGATTTCAAACTCCAAAACTCGATTGTTATTCATGGTTTTCAAATTCATCAAAGTCTGTGTCTTACAACTTGAAACATGCTATGCTGGAAGAGTGGGATACCTGTATCTCGGGGTGTTCTGTCTAGGCAGGGTATTTGTATAAATCCAAATCAACCGATGGATCTGTCTACCTTACCTGGGAACCCTCGGGATGAGTATCTGCTTATAGGTACGCATGTCTTCAATAAGGTTGTGTTGGACATAACACTTTGATTAGTCAACGTACTCGCTTTGATTTACGAATCAAACGATTACACTCGGAACATATCATTGTTATTATGCCAAATTCCCGATTGTCGTTTTCATAGCTCATATTATCCAATTCTCATAAAATATCTTAATGATATGTCAGAATGTCTTCTCGTCGAATCCGTTCACGATCTAGAAACTCTGGCCGTAAGATTGCTGCTATTGTAGCACGTGAAGTTACTGCGGTCATCCCAACTCTACTTACCCATTTGAACCAAGGCAACAATGTTGTTCAAAACCTAACTGCACCAAACCCTCCTCAAACTTGTACTTACAAACATTTCAGTTCTTGCAACCCCACTAAGTTCAGTGGAACCGAAGGAGCCACTGGTCTTTTACAGTGGTTCAAAAGCATCGAGAACACGTTCCTAAACAGTGAATGCCCTGAAAATCTAAAAGTCCGGTATGCCACAAGTGTTCTCCAGAAACGCGTATTTACTTGGTGGAACAGGGAGAAATGAACCTGTGGAACTGAAACTGCTCTAGCCTTAACATGGACTGAAGTTAAGGAGCTCATGACTAAAGAGTTCTGCCCAAGAATGAAGTCCGGAAACTGGAAGCTGAGTTCTGGGAGTTAACCCAAGACAGTGGCGAGAACCTCGCATACACTAACCGATTCCACGACTGAGCCTTTTGGTACCGCATCTTGCTACCCCTACCTCCCGAGCCATCGAGAAATACATTGGTGGACTACCCATGCAGATTCAGGATACGGTGCTAGGAAGGAATCCTTCAACACTAGAAGATGCTATCAGGTTGGCTGCACAGTTAACCGATAACCATGTGAAAGCTGGTTCTTTAACCAGGAAAGGATCGAAGAAAAAATACGATAAACTTCCTAACAAAACCGACAAATCCGACCAAGCCGTGCTTTCCAAGAACAAGAAGAGGAAGGCTCAATCCCAAAACTTTGCTGCAATTACCCCTGCTGTGCCAATTAATCAACTCCCTCCAACTCATCAACTAGCAGTAAACAACCAATCGCTGATGAAAAAGCCATACGCTGGACCCTATCCGCAGTGTAACAACTGCAATTATCACCATCTCGCTAACATTCAGTGTCGTCAATGCACAAACTGTGGTCGTTTGGGTCATACATTCAATGTGTGCAAGAGTGCTGCTAAAGCTCCGACTAATGCACCAGTCCACCAACATCCTTCTGCAATTACCCAGGGTCGTGCATGCTATCAATGTGGTGATCCGAACCATTTTCGCAATCGATGCCCTCAACTTGTCAGCCTAGTTCCTACGGCTCAAGGACGTGCATTTAACATCAATGCCCAACAAGCTCGAACCACCAATGATATGGTGTTGAATAATTCTTGTCCTTGATTTCGTCTTCCTGATTTAATTCAAGATTTGTAATCATGATTTCCCTTTTGTTACATTGATGTAATTTGAAAATTTCTAAATTTCTAATTGAGATATTTTTTCTTTCGTTATTAAATCGAACTTTGAACCGTTTACACCGTGGGAGATGCAGGAGTTTGCAAGTCAACCTATGACTAAGAACACTCACATCTCCTAAATGATTGTAACTCATCAAAACAGGAGTGATTCCCTTACTTTGGTGATGATCCTTTATTCATTTCAATAAATGGTTTCTAATGATGTGTTTTATGAAATTTCATCCTCTGGATTAGGGTGATTTCCTTATCTCGAGGACTGACTTCAATTATTCTCTTTGGAACTTACATTTCACAAATGACATGATCTCACCAAAATAGGATGAAACCCATACTTTGGTGACAAATGTCAATCTTCGATTGCTTTCTTGATTCAATCATCAAGATAGGCATGAATTCCACACCTTGATGATAATTTCATTTTTATGGATTGTATTTTCTCAAATGAAACGATCTCGTCAAAGTAGGAGTGAATTCTGGATTTTGATGAAGAAGTTCATTCTGTTACATTTTGTTTTGTAAAACTTCATCGTTAAGATAGGATGATTTCCCTTACACTAATGGTGAGTTACCTCGTCTTATTTCTGTGGATCCCCAACAAATCGAATTTTTGATTGGTAAGTTAGTGGTCATACCTTGAGAGTACACCGTCAAGTTAGGGGTGAAAACCGTACCTTGATGACTATTCTCATTTCTTGATCTCCAACTTACCAAGGTTGTAATCAAGTGACGAGAGGCATGTAGTAACTTGAAGGGTGAATCAATGATGGTGATTCGACCTATCAAGCCAAAGCATAATCTCTGAACTTGAAAAGAGACCCGATCACTTTAAGCTGATTTTGATTCCAAGCTTGGAGCATTTAAATTCGTAAATCGATTTCTTTTTCCCTTATTCTCATGTTTTAACTCGATCTAGCTACATCAAACCATTTATTCCTTATCTATCGACTTTCATTGCGAGTTATCATCAAAACATGTTTACGTGATGGTAATCTTCCTAAACAATCCTTTGTCAAGTAAAGATATTATCTCTGATTGCGATGGTCGCTTCCTCTCTTGTTTCTGGAAAAGTCTCCAATCAGCTCTCGGGACTCAACTAAATCTTAGCACAGCGTATCACCCGCAAACCGACGGTCAGACTGAAAGAATGATACAGACGCTCGAGGATATGCTCCGGGCTTGTGTCATTGATTTCAGTGGATCGTGGGATTCTCATCTTCCGTTGATTGAATTCTTTTACAATAACAGTTACCAGACTAACAGATGGCACCATTTGAGGCCTTGTATGGTCTGAAGTTGGTGAATCACAAATTACTGGTCCGGAACTGATACAAGAAACAACCAACAAAATTCGTAAGATCCGTGATAACTTGGTCGCTGCTAGGAATCGTTAAAAGCATTATGCTGACAGAAGACGTAAGCCCATGGAATACAATGTCGGGGATCTCATACTTCTTAAGGTATCACCTTGGAAGGGAGTGATTCGCTTTGGAAAGAAAGGAAAGCTAGCACCTCGTTACGTGGGTCCATTCAAAGTGCTCGAGCGAATTGGGAAAGTGGCCTACAAGCTTGAACTAACCCAAGAGATCAGCAATATACATCCGACGTTTCATTTTTCAAACCTCAAGAAATGTCTTGCCGATGAAAATCTCCACATTTCACTCGACGAAGTCCATATTGATGAATCTATGCACTTTATTGAGAAACCTGTGGAAATTATGGATCGGGAAGTCAAACAACTCAAACGTAGCCGGATACCTATTGTCAAAGTCCGCTATGAATCTAAACGTGGCCCAGAGTTCACCTGGGAACGTGATGACCAAATGAAATCCCAGTATCTTCATCTTTTCGTTTCAGCCTCCTCGTGATTAAAATTTCGGGACGAAATTTACTAAAGCATGGGAGACTGTAACATCGCGTATTTTCGTTAAATAAAAAAAATTTTAAACAATCAAGTTTAATACGTTGATGGCAATTCCAATAATTACAATAATCAAATAATAATAATAATAATAATAATAATAATAATAATAATAATAAAATAATAATAATAATAATAATAATAATAATAAATTTTTTTTAAAAACTAAACCTTAAAAACTTTTGGGTTGAAATGGTAATATTTAAAACTTATTTTGAAAACTCTTGACATAAATAATAACCAAGGTAAATTGCAGGGGCCAAAGCTGTAAATTTTTTTAAAAATACCACATCCCCCCGTCGACCCCCTGTTCTTCGGCAAAACTCCGGCCAACTCTCCGGCGAGGCCACACGCTCAACAATACGCGATCTCAACTCAACTAAAAACTCCCAACAACATCATGTGCCAGATTCGAACTCAAACCCCACTTTGATTTGAAAAATATATCCGATTAAGTGCGATCCAACCAAACCCACGTTCTTCAGCCGACCAACCTCGATCGATCGCACTAAAACTTATAAAAATGAAATTAATCGAATGGGAACGAGTATATAAATGTCTCTAATCTTCCATTGATTTCAATTACATCTGAAACCATCGAAACACCACCATCGATCAACCATCTTCTCCGCGACCTGCAACTTGGTCGAACACCACCTTCGGGACTTCGAAACCTGAAATTAAGTGAGGGTTTTGATTCATGGTGGTTCTCTAAAGATACCCACAAGTTTAATTTGGTTGAAAACATCGAAATCAAGACCCATGTTCATCGCATAAAGGATCGAAGCTTTACGAGCATAAACACTTCAATTTGGTGCAATCGAGTAAGTTTAATACACCATTATGCTCGATTACACATAGGGATCAAAAGCCCTATGGTTAATCCGAGTGATTACAACGAATTAATCTTCAATTTTGCTCAAATCAAACTAGGGTTTATACGGGTTTGGGGAAAATGAACTGAAGAAGCTTAAAACCAAATGGAACCCAAACCCAACGCGGCTTAGGCCCTTTGGTTCGCTGGTCCCGTGCTTCCATGTATTCCAAGAGGTCCCGGGTTCGACCCCGGGCACCTATACATTTTTTTAAAACCTCTTTTTAAGCCTTTAAAAATTCCGAAAAAAATTCTAGAAATTATAAAATGTTTTTACAAACATTAATAATTTTTAAAACAACTTAATTATTTTCTGAAAGTTATTTTAACACTTTATTTATTTTATTAAATGTTTTAAATAAATAAAATTACAAATATTACAAAATTATTAATAATAAATTTAATTTTAAATTATTATTGGACACTATATTACTTTTAATTATTCTAGATAATTACCATTTTATGTTTTTATAGATTTACAATTTATTTACAAAAAGTCATTTTGTGTTACTTAAATAAATATTTTAATTAATTATATCATATAATTAATTAATAAGATTAATTATTTGTTTTTCCCACACTTTAACAATAAATCAAACAGTTACGCGTAATAATACATTTATTAGATTCAAAACATGATCACTTTCAAATTCATTTTATTTATTTCAAGATATTTCAACTAAATAAATTATTAATTTAAACTACAATTCAAGACCCAATGGAAATCCTAATACATTCCCAAATTCCCAAATCATTATTATTCTAATTCGAGACACCTTTTCTTAGGTTAATCGTAAGGAAATCATTGGTGTCTAATCTATCACATCCAGATTCTAATCTAATCAATCAAGTGAGTATTCATATCCCCTTTTTATATCATTTCTTATTTGAGGGAAATCATGTGATACAATATATTCAATCATGATATTCTATTGTTATTTCATTCTAAATTCAATTCAAGACAGGTTATGTTATTACTTGCAATTATGTGAACATACTATGATAAACTGGACGACAGTAAAACCTTAATTCAATCAATCAATCCTGGTATCAATGATAGATCTACTGGTTTAGATAACCCACCCATATGGCTTACGAGTGGTGATTGTGCCAGAGGCAGGAGTCAATCTATGGTGTATGTGTGGAGTCTATTATATGCAAGTGTCAAGTCAAGGGGTTGTTATTGTGTCAGTTTATCTATATGCTTACTATTGCAATATAAGTCTTAACGTTACTTTGTGAATTGGATTATTCTCAATCAATTAATCAATCTATATGTATACTCAAAACTGTGATTACTCACCAGCTAATTCGTTAGCTGGCTTTATTTTCTCACATGATTTCAGGTTAAGCAAGTTAGTGGACTTCTACATGCTCATATAAGACCCGAACTTAGTCAAAACAAAAGACAATTACTATTTGTGACTTTAGCTGTTGTATTTGTATCTGTTAAATTCATATTATCCTGTAATCTGATTTTAATATTATTTTCACTATTAGACAATCATGAGTTATGAACAATCAATCATTCCCTCGTCCGCTCCGATGATTCCGGCGTCGGTCGGGGTGTGACATTCGGTTCATTTATGGCCCTACCGTTTACCAGCTAAACTTGTGTTTGTTTTTTTGTGAAGTGTTTGAGTTTGGAATTTAATATGCTACAAGTCTTGAATATATTTTTAACTATAATGAATAGAAACAGCCAACGGGAAACTTTGCAAAAACAAAACACGAAAAACAAACTTATAAAAACAAAGCAAGAAAAACCAAGCAAGGCGTAGGGAACAATACCGATGAAAGCTACACATGCCCAACCAAAACACCAATCTCAAGCCGGTTTTGATGATTATATATATACTAGTCTTAAAAAACTCGTGTAATGCACGAGTTAAATAATAATAAAAATTATATATCATAAATTTGTATATACTTCTAACTACTTAAGTTATTTATTATATATTAAACAGGTTTAGAATGGATTGTATGTATGGTATTTTTTCATTTAAAATAAGAAGCGAATTAGAAAACGTTAAATTGATTCTACGAACTAATAAAAAATGAAATGGTAGTCATAAAAGTGTATCTAAATTTTAGCCTTAATTAAATAATTACTAATTGCTGTAAAAGTAGTGAAATTAGTTTGAGAGGGAAAATAAAAATTTTAGTAGTTTATAATTATGCCAAATGTGCTCTTGAGATATTTTTTTACTAGCTATAGTAACCCGTGTGTTACACAAGTTGAATAAATAAAAAATTAATATAACAAAATTTATTAATTATAAAATAATATTTAAGATATATAATATCACTGAAATTATGTATTAGAAATGACTGTAAGTTATAAAATAGTGATATCAACTTTTTAAAATTTTATTTTTTTTAAAAAAAATAAACGTTTTGTTCTAAAACAAACCGTATAAAAATGTCATTTTTAAAAATTTTCTTATTATAACTCTTAAATTTAATTATTTTGGTTTTAAAAAAGTAACTGAAAAGTTACCAATTTTAAATATTTTGTATTTTCTTAAAAATTCTTATGCTTTAAATAATTTATTATTTTATAAAATAATTGTTTATTTAGAAATAACATTAATAAATAGATCTCTTTATTAATTTATAAAATCTAAAAAAGTGTTAAATAGTATTATTAGTAATTAAGGTAATTATTTAATAGGAGAGAGAGGAGGGAAAATTTTGGTGAGAATGATTGTGGTGTTGACACGTGTCATCCTAGATATCCTTTTATTAGAGTAGGCAGATTCGAGTAATAAGATTCTAGAAAATGACTCACATTGATCATAATATTTTTTGGGAATTTTATATATCATTTTAAAACATACAAAATTACATATTTTTTAAAACATAAGTTTGAATACATAATTCATAAGATTTAAAAATATTTAAAGTGATTTGAGTGCGATCTAAGAAATCTACCTACTCTAATAAAAAGGTATTTGGGATAACACGTGGCAACACCACAATCATTCTCACTAAAATTTTCCCGCCTATCTCTCCTATTAAATAATTACCTTAATTACTAATAATATTTCTTTACCATCTTTTAGATTTAATAAATTAATAAAGAAATCTATTTATTAATTTTATTTCTAAATAAATATTTTTTTATAAAACAATAAATTTTTCAAAAGCATAAAACTTTTTTAAAAATATAAAATATTTAAAATTCGTATTTTTAAAAATTCTTTTTGAAAACAAAATATAATCCAAATTGAGAGTTATAATAGGAAAATTTTTAGAAATGACATTTTTATACGATTTTTTTAGAACAAAATATTTATTTTATCTAAAAAGTTTATAAATAAAATTTTAAAAAGTTGATATTACTGTTTTATTATTAAAGTATCATTTTAAAATTATAAATTTTATTATGTTGATATTTTATTTACTCAACCCGGGTAATACACGGGTTTACTAAAGTTAATATAATATATTATAAGCATACAAGGATACAAATTAGGCTAGTCTTATATAGTTATATAGAAACACTATAAACTGTGATGGATTTTAATTGGGCCGTGGGCCGAGCCTCATGCTTTGATGAAGTGATGATTCTTTACCGGCCCAGGTGGCCTCGTACACAAACAGTAGTATGGGTCAAATAAATGGATCCAGCCCATTAAAATGATACACTCACCTGAGCCCTGAGGGCATTTGAACCGTGGGTTTTGAATCTTTTTTCCAAGAAAACAAGCAGATCAACAGGGTTTTTTTATGCTCAATTAAGAATATCTATTAAAATTATTATTTTTTTAGAAAAATATTAATTATTGTGTTTCCTATTTTTTAAAACTTATGGAAGTTATAAACAATAGTATAAATTTATTTATTTATTTATTTATTATTTATTTATTTATTTATTTATTTCTTTATTATTTATTTATATAGCAGCATCAACCATAGTATGAATCATCTTCAAATTCGGGCCATGTTTCATGTTAATCAAGAAATTTTAAAATACGCAATTTTACACTGAGATTTTCATAATTAACACAAAAACAAGTCATGTTACAATTTGATTCACCATAAGGTGAACCCACTGGTGTTTATTAGTAGTTAGTAGTTATGCTTGTTAGTAGTTAGTAGTTTACCATCGAATGTAACATGTTTTTACGTTAATTATGAAAATACCATCTTATAAAACAGATTCAATGGATAAAAAGTGATTTAATAAAATAACTGATACAAAGATAATATGAGATCTTAAAGTACAAAAATATGCATTACTTGAAGCTAAATGTTGTTGTGGTCCCTTTTATGACCTCTATCTTTCAACTTAATGTTAATAGCATCAACCAACAACTTGGTTCTTGGCTCTGCAACCATTCCTTTAGATATCATCTTGTTATAATACCCCATAGCCTCCTCTAACCGCCCCTTGTCGTAGAGCCCGTGCACCATAATCGTATACGATCTCTGGTCCGGGCCCAACCCGTTTCTCTCCATCTCGACCCAAGTCGACCCGACCCGTTCGTCATCGCCCCACCCCATAAAAAGCCTCAAAACCAAATTATAAGTATCACCCATCATCTTACAACCATTTCTCTCCATCCTCTCCATAATTTTCACTACCTCATCCGCCTTTTTCGCGGAGTTTAACAAGTACCCATAAGTCCTAGCATTCGGTGCACACTCGCCACCCTTAACTGTCATCTCGTCCAAAAGCCCGTTCACCTTTTCCATTCGTCGAATCTTGCATAGGTGTTTGATCAATGAGTTATATGTAGCAACATTCGGGCTGCAGTCTTTCTCATTCATTTCTTTGAATATCTCAAGCGCCTCAGGGATCCTTTTCTTGAAGCATAGTCCGTCGATTATGCAATTGCAGATCGTCACATCCGGGGTGCACCCTTTCGCCCACATTGCTTGAAACAACTTAACCGCGGTGCTGATCTTTCCAGCCTTCGTTAACGAATTGATAAAGATACCATAAGTGAACTTATCAGGCTTATACTTTGATGTAACAATATCATTCCAAAACCTTTTTGCTTCACGTAAACTACCTAAAACACACCATCCATTAAGAATAATGTTCATGGTCTTAATATTATGTCGAAATTCGTTCATTTAGAGTGGAACAAGAACTCTGCAGCCTCAACATGCTTGTATCGACACAGTGACAACAGAAGTGTTTGAAAAGCTATTAGATCAAGATCGAGCCCGAATTCTCTCCTCTTGTAGAAAAAGTTAGTGGCTTCTTCAATCTTATGAGCTGCAGCATATCTATTAACCATAATGCCATAAGTTCTTTCATTAATCAAACTTTTATTTCTCTTAGACATTTCGTCGAGCACTTGGGCTACTTCACTGAATCGTTTCATTCTGCCTAAAATGTCTAGAATCTCGTTGTAAGATCCTGTTTTAGGTGAATACCCACTTGCGTTAGACACCCAATTGAAGAACACATAGGCTGATTTCCAATCAGAACGATGCCTACGAAGTACATTAAGCACAAAATCTTCGGTTAGTGTCGGTTTCAGTCGAGTGAGAGCTTGTTCGATTTCGTTTACTGTTTTCTGCCCGTTGATTCGCTTGAGTAGGTCTTGAACTTCGAGGGCTTTTCTGTTCATCGTCGAGAGTTGTTCATCTGTAATGGGTGTTGGTGATCGCGTAGATTCTTGGTCGCTTTCACTGAAACTCTCTGAATTTCGAGTTTGATTGTGAAAATTTGCGAATGTTGAGGGTAATTTGTGATGGATGATGATCGGAGAGTGCTTGTGATTTTGTTTGAAAAAGATATGAAATTTGTGGGAGTAAAAGGGGCGAAATCTGGGTTGCATGATTTTGGGGATGAATTGTCTCACAGTTTGAACGATGATCAATCACGAGAGTTTGTTACCAAACACTATGATATGAAAACCATTAGACAATATTAAACTAAAGATAATCACAAAGGATACTTCTTGTGGTATGTTTATATTACTAGTTCGGTACTAAACTTTAAGAAACTATAACCGTGTATTTAACCGGTTGAGAGATTGTAACGGTGTTAGTTTTTGGAGTTAATGGACGTTAGTTTTTGGGTTTGTGAAACAACATTTTTTCTGGTCGCCACTTATCAACACTAACACCACAACCATCGATCATCCCCTTCCCCACCACTATGCATATCCTCACCTCCTCCTCTCGTCTTTTCTTCCCGTTCCTTACTATATTTTGCAATAAAAAAGAAAATAATATCAAATATGACTGAGTTTTTCAATGTTTCATGTTTTCTTCTCGACTTGAAAACAACCACCGTAGGTGGACCCACTCTTAGGATGAAATTGATATTACCTAATCAATCTCGCGAAAGGGGTTGTCGCGAAGGTGGTGGGTGGAAATAGGGTTGTGCAAGAAACCAAAATAATCAAACCGTAATATAATTACTGACGTAACCAAATCAAAAAACAAAGAAATAAGAAATCGACAGTTTGGTTTGATGTAATTTTAAAATCGTTCGTTTTGTTATTTTTCTTGTAACAAAAACCCAAAAAGTGAACCGATACTGTACAACGAAACTTGTAAATTTACAAGGTAAAACCTTTTATTAATTAAACTAAATAACACTGATTAAACACTACTTTATTTCGAAATACATATGTTTTTTCCATTGCATCGCAAAGGGAAAAGTTATTAGTTTGAATTAAAATGGAAACTAATTACATTCTAAAACTTTATACAGTTTCTTAAAAATAAGAATGAAAAAGATGCGTTTAAAACATAACGTATCTCAAGCATCCTCTCAATCTTAGAGCATTCATAACGGATTTCTTATAATTATATGAGTGTAGTTACTATATTACAAGTAATGATTGTAAATTTCGTTAGTGGATAAGAGAAAAATTTACAGTTCATCTGTATATTTGGGAAATCACTATTAAATACCTATAAATTTTTTAAAATTTTAAAAGTTGTTGTGAGTGAATGAGCGAAAAAATATAATGATAAATGTATATAAAATTATTATTTAATTAAAAAGTAAAGAGAAAAATAATGTCTTTTATTATAATTATATGGATAATGATAAAATACCGCTGTGAATGCTCTTACCTTTTCCACCTGTATCCCTTTTTCAAATTAGCCATCGACTGTGACCCTCACAAAAGAAAGAATGTTCTCGTACTAGCAAGTAGCAACATATAACATATAAGAGTCAAGCCACTTATTAGATTTTGATAACGACTTGAGGTTTTGTATATAACATCGATTAAACTCGTGATCTTAGATGAGAATATTGCTTATATAAATAACAGTATACTTATATAGGGAATAGTTAGGGTGAAAAGCAAGTAATTGTGAGACGACTAAGGTGTTGTTTGACAACTTTTGAATGAATAAGTGCTGAACCAATAAAAGATCCGAACCAATAATTACTGAAGCAGTTTAAATTTATTGGTTGGATATCTAAATAACTTTGTAAAATAATTATTTTACCCCTTTGAATTATTATGAATCACTAAATGGGATCAACAAATCAACAATAACATTAAACATCAATCAACCAGTTTATCCAATTAACATCAGTATTAACAAAAAATAATGATCTGTTATTATATATTTTTCATAAGATTTGAGAGCTTGAGCGGCGTGATAATAACCACACTCCCGTTATCAATACCCACCACATCTACTATTATTATTTGCATTTCACAAAACTCAATTCACATTTTACAGCGACCACAACATCCACTACAGAAGCTCACAGATCTCCATCCCCAATTTCTCCACCTTCACTCATCAGATCCCAATTGTTCAAACCCATTTCTAATTCTTCTTTACTTCAAACAAACAAAACTCACCTTTAACCCTTTAACCTAATTCAAGAAACCCAAATTCAAGAACTTTATAGCAGTCTCACCGTCTGTTTCAACCAACCCACATCCTCATTTGAACAAGAAATCAAAACCGAAACCCTAAAATCGGCTTAGGCACTTGCCAAAACCAAGGGAGCACAAGGGCGGCTGTGAGTTGGAGCTGAAGGGGTCGATCGTGAGTCCGAGGTGAAGGGTCGGGCGAGTTCCTGAAGGGTCGGCGAGTTCGGGTGTACCGCTTGTCTGATCGAGAGAGCTCAGGAAGAGAAGGGGAGGTCGATGAGAGCTTAGGGTGGGAGGAGTGTTTGGGTCAGACAATTGGAGATATCTAACCTAATAAAAGATGGAATAAGATGAATTTTCATTCAGTGGTATCCAACCAAACGTCAAAGTCTGACCGAGTCAGACATAGACACCTGACCGGTGTCATTAAGAGCCAAACAAACAGGGCCTAAGACACATATTAAACCATTGAACAAAGGGGTCTCACTGGTTAAGATGTCAAGAGAGTGTCATGTAAGTGATAATTATAAGTTAAAATAATGCTTTTATATAGAGGTGGCAAAAGAGATCCAAAGATGTGATTTTAGGTCATAATGGGTGTTTTAAAAATAAAGATGGGTTAAAATGGATTAAATAAAAAACACAAGTGGGTCAAGATGGGTTAAAAGCTTTTTTGTAAAAAAAGAAACATAGGTCAAGATGGGTTTTCAAAATTAGATCTACAAGTCTAAGTCAACGTTCTTTCACTCAAATTGATCGCCTCCGTCTCAAAAGGCACCACCGCACCACCACCACCACACCACCGCATCACCACCGGTCCACCACACCACCACCGCATCACCACCGGTTCACCAAATCACTAACACACATACAACCTCCTCTGTCGAGTTTCATCGCGCATCACCTCCGGTTCGCCGCGTCGCCACGGGTCCGCCACGCCGCCACCGGTTCGCCGCGCCGCCACGGGTCCGCCGCGCCGCCACGGGTCCGCCGCGCCGGCACGGGTCCGTATATGCATCTATCTATATGTGTTGTTGGATTGTAGAATACTAGTAAAATTGTGTTGACTTTTAAAAAATGATCCATCCTGATCCGAATCCATCCTGATCCAAACCATATTGACCCAAACCCATCCTGACCTTTTTTTTTAAATGACCCATCCTAACCCAAACCCATCCTGACCCAAATCCATTCTAACCTAACAACCAACCCAATTCAACCCACCCATTTTACACCTCTACTTTTATATGATAGTATTTTTCTTAACCATTTTAAAACATAAACAATACTTTTATTGACTTATTCAAACTTTCCAACTATTTTAAACATAAATAATGCTTCTATATGATAGTTATTTTTTTAAATACACCATATAATAAATGCTTCTATATGATAGTTTTCTTTTTTTTAACATGATATTGCTATAGTTTTTTCTTAATAACGAATATTAGTTCCACAAAACAGCCACTAGCAAGATGCGGACCATACATCGAAACAAAATAGAATGGGAAGTTTACAATTAGAAATTACACCATGCATATCACGATAACTCATGACATCCAGCTAGAACTATCAGTTTTATCCGTATCTAATTAACCCGCCCGACCCGATCTCACCCGTACTCGAAGAAGCCCATGACCCAAACATCCAAAAGCGAATAAACCGATTGTTATATGGGTCGAGTATTGGATATAATATAGCAAATTATTTTATACAATTGTTTCGATGGTCCAAATTGAACAAATTGTTTGTATACAACTATATATTTAAGCACATTTTATAATTTATAGAAGTATACTAATTTAACTCCACAAAATTTATAAAAACTTTAAAAGCAAACTCATTAGAGTCTACTAATTTAAGTTATTGTTTAATAACTGAAACCCGACCCAAACAACATGTTATCAGGGCCGGCTCAATGTTTTATGAGGCACCAATCGAACTAAAAAATTAAGGCCTTTTCAGAAACGCAATCTAAACATAAGCAATCTAATCAAATTTCATTGAACAAAAGGAATAAATCAAAGAAAAATTCATATACTAACTTTTAGCCGTTGATAGTTGATTTCTTAAATAAAAAAAGACAAAAAAGGGCTAGTCGATCATCCAAATTTTCATCTAGACTCAACTATCAAGTGATTCCCGCTTCAAAACTTCATTGGCTCATATAATATCAAAACCCAGTATAATTTTTGTTATAAAATGGGGTCCCTTATAGTTATGGGGCCCCAAGTCCATGCTTCATAAATTACACTATAGAGCCGGCCCTGCTTGTTACCCGAATAACCTGAAATCGATTAATCTGAAGTTATTCGGGTCAGGTTTTAGTATACTTTCAAAGCTAAAAAACTCGAATAACCCGAACCAATTAACCTGAAACCCTAATACCCAATGTTTTTAAAACCGGACCGGACAGTGAACCGGACGCCACCGGTTCAACCGGTCGGACTGTATATAAGAACCGGACCGTATTTATGTAAAAATTACAAAAAAATAAAAAATTTTATAAAAAAGCCGGTTCACCCGGTCCGGTTACCGGTCCGACCGCCGGTTCGACGGTTCAACCGGTCCGGTTACCGGTCCGACCGCCGGTTCGACCGGTTCAACCGGTCTGACCACCGGTTCACTGTTAAACCGGTTTTAAACACCGATCCGGACCGGATTGAAGTCCGGTCCCCGGTCGAACCGGTCGGACCGGCCGGTCAGTCCGGTTTTCAAAACATTGCTAATACCTAACTTGATCAACACCACCACATCTAGCCATGTGTTTCAATCATGAAAAAGACGTGCATATAATTTCTTCTATCGCCATGACCAACGATACTGGTTTGCACTTGAGCTTATAATTCTTCTAAGGGACTTAATAGACAAAATGTCAGATTTAAGTCACTAGTATTGCGTTAGTTATTTTTATAAAAATATATATTTTAAAACGTGATGAGGTAGGTGTGTTAAGTGTGGGGTTTTCATTTCGTATAACTATGTGCTTTTGATTGTGTGCCCATAGTCCTTTATATGTAAAGAATGTATTGTGTGTTTTCACGTCTAGAACCATTGTGCGTTTTCGTGTCCAGATCATCATGCGTTTTCGTGTCCAGATCATCATGCGTTTTCACGTCTAAAATGGTCATGTGTTTTCACGTGTGTAATGTAGACCAAAATTTCATGACGAATTACTCTCATCCTCTTGTTATACGTAATACATGATGGTGGTTTCTCACACTTGTTAGAAAATAATCCTTTTAGTGTAACCCTATTCTATTTCTGTAATACAATATATAATTAAATAATAAATATTATAACAGATACCTGAAATAATTTAGATAATATATTTCGTACATTATAATTACTGGTATGAATATATGAATATGTAATGTAAATAGTAAGATAATACAAGCATAAAAGTACTTAAGCAATAAACAAACAAAACATGAGCCAAGCTCCTAAAATTACTCACATTACAAACTCAGCTTTTACATTAAACTTAAGATAAATCAGACAAAGTTTTTTCTAATAAAGAGTCGAGTTTAAATAGTTTTAAATTAAACTATATGAGCTCGATGCTCATTTACACGTGCCATGATCTACGTGTTGAGTGGTCCGAGATTTGGCTTCTAATCTATTATGTTACCTTTGAAACTTAAATAGTAGTATATAAATTTTATAAAAAAAGAAAAAAGAAAAAAATACAATAAGATATATAAAATAAATACGATACATATGATTCAGAAAAAAACAAATGTAGTTAATTAATAGCTTAATACATTGAAGTGGATATTAATTCGCCGTCCACCAAACTTGCTTTTTCTCATTTTTCTTTTCAAAATGATTTTTTTATATGAGTGTTAAAAAGAGAGTTGGTTGATTCATTGTCTTTTCATGTTTCATTAAAATAAATAGAAATAAACATTAACATGTTGTTGTTTGCACTTTGAATATCAAATATTATATGAAAAATATATTCTCATTTAATCTTACTTTTAAATGTAAATTAATATCCGTTAGAAAGTGAAACACTCAACTGCATGAAGAGAAACGCTACCATGTGTCTATTATACACAATTAAAATATCATTAGAATATAAAACCATTTGATTATTTATCAAATATGTAAATAGTTATATCTATTGTTATCACAATTTTCTATCTTAAACGACACGAAATCCTATTTGGCTATTCGCCTATTCGAGCTTATAATTGAGCTCGTTCGGTTAACTTAGTCAAAAATATACGTTTTGAAAATAGTTAATCTTAAAATGTATACATAGTTAAACTTGAATTTAGATCAAGACTTGAATAGATTCTTATAAAATATATATTAACTACGCTTTATGGTTCGCTTATATTCATGTTTGGTTGTTTGTTTTAAAAAGAATATACCACGTCAATCTTACGTTTACTTGGTTAAAAAAAAGGTTCAAATATATATGTAATTTTTAAAAACAATGGCGAAAACTAGAATATTGAAATACTACATTTGAAATTTGTTCAATTAATTAACAATATAAAATGAGTTACCCTTATATAATAATTTGTATATATATAATAGCAATATGTATGTAATTAAACTTCAGATATTTCAAGCTATGATTGATTTATTCAAGCCCAAACTTAAACTTGTTTCATTTAAACGCTTCTCAAACGTTTAAATAGAGGTTGCTTAATCAAGCACGGTTTCATGAATATGTATAAGGCGTTTTAAACACAACACGAAAGCAAATAATAATAATAGTAATGATGATGATAAATAAAATGAATGAATGTAGTGTTTAGTAAAAAAAACTTAATACTCTCATTCAAAAATATATCTAGATTCTTATATGTTTATGAGCCTGATTTATATAACAACTTCATTTTTTATTTAAAAAAATAGATTGTACATTTGAACTTGGAAATCTTATAAACATGTTAGATTTTTTTTAAAACGGCTTCTAATCTACTACAAAATTACTCTAATAAATCACCATCACCTGCACTTTATAAGATTTACGCCATCTACCTTTTAATAAAAAAGTGACACCTAACCACAAAAATGTTTCTTTGGAAAACGGGTGACATAATGTTTACTTTAGTCTACAACTTTACTATATAGATAGAAATATAAAAAAAATATTGGCATTCTTATAAACAAACTAAATGTAACGGGTTCCCACAAATATAAATGTTTTCGAATTAAAAATGCATAATGTCACAAAATAATAAATGAAATAACTATTTACAACTGAAAAAAGAATTATTAAAGAAATACAGGCGAAAACTATATGTTGTCGGCGTAAAATAGAGAAAAGTGGTTGTTATGCTCATTATTATTATTATTATTATTTTATAAATGACGTCTAAAATACATTTTCGTTTTATGTCATAAAAGTGTGTGGTCACCCTTGATTATACATGATACATTTATGTGTCCATGTTTATTTTGACGGTGACCTAAGATCAAACCAATGAAGACCACAACTCAACGGTGACCAAAAAGAGAATAAATTCAAGTTTTCTATCATTTGGATAGATGTTTACTCGAACCGCAAAAAATCTTTATTTAAACTATAAGGATTAAATTCAAAATTTTAACATAACCATAAGTCAAATATTTTTACTATTATTTTTTTAAATCAGGATCTTCACTTTAAAAAGCTTTCAATTGGACTAACCTCACAATAACATTTATAGTAGCATTGATACGGTCTAATACCAACTAGCCCTATAAAAGTTTAATACAAATTGTCATGAAATTTAAGACCGATATAAATTAAAATTTAATATCGACCCTGAGAAATTTAAATATTAGCAACACAAAATACATAACTTAACGAATTAATTTTATATCAATTCTAAGACCATTGATTTTGATAATCTTTCTTTGGATTCAACAAACGAAAATCAAAATTTTCTTATCATCCTAATTAATGTATATTGTATTTTTATCATCTATTTTTAATAACGATAAAAGTACACTTAGGGAGGAGAGGGCACTACCATCGACAACACTGGACTACACTATAATATATCAATAACACACTGACGCATCACAAGTACCCTGAGCTACCTTGAAACACCCCAAAAGTTAGAAATGTAATCCTGGACTACCCTGGAACTTTTATTTTATATTTAAATAATTCAAAAAAATAACTTTTACTAAAAATTAAAAATTACATAATTATAAATAAAACATTACATAATTAAAATAAAAGATTACATAATTAGAAACAAAATATTCCATAAATATTAAAATTAACATATTCCTCGTCCGAAGCGAGGTACGTTAAATCTAAACTTAAAATATTTCGACAAGATCATATCGAAATCGGAAATGTTATTATTTGTTCAATTAGAAGGTGAAATGATTACGGGAATATATATTAAATTATTTTTGTGTTTATTTAATTAACCTCTCAAAAATGGCCCTCCTCACCCCACCTCCACCTTCTCCCTCCACGTCACTGTCCTCCGCGCCACCACCTACCACCTCTCAACGCCACCGCAGCGCCATCACCTCGTCGCCCTAAAAGTAGATATTTTTTTAACATTAACGGTCGAAAATAACGGATTTATAGCCGTTATTTTCTCGGCTACCCCTCGGCGACTACTACCCGACCTTTCATACCCGCAAGGGTGGCGGTACTGTACCCAGCTGGATACTCCCCTACCCGAGCAGGCACCCGAGGGCGTCCCCTCCTCCCTTAGTCACTTCCTATGTAATTTCAACTAAGTATTTTTTATATTTAACTTGCTATTATCCTTATTATTGTATAACGAACCTTAAATTTTCCAACCTCAACAAAAAAGTCCTTGGTTGACCACTGATTTTGGGGTGTTTGGGATTGCTTTTCAAAACGATTTCTGACTTTTTGGAGAGTTAAAAAGACAAAAATGTTCCTTCAAAATCAGCAAAAGTTAAAAATTTAACTTTTGGTGACTTTTGGAGAGGCATTTTTATCTTTTTACCCCTCCAAAAGTCAAAAGTAGTTTGAAAAGCAATCTCAAACACCCACTTTGTCTATTACTGCAATTTGTAAAACTTGAACTTTCTACCTCTTAAATATAGAAGAGGCATCTGATCACAAGAAAATGTCGTAGACGTTTAATAAGCTAACGAAGCAAAAATATTACGTGATTTGAGTTTACTTTTTTTAACGGCGTTTAAAACTACCTCTATTACCTGAGTGAATTTTGTTGAAACGAATGTCAACTTTTGATTATTTTTAACACTCCCAAGTCCAAGTCACCGAAAAATACTATTAAGGAGGAACCCACGACTCAAACATTGGACCAAAATTCTGTTGGTGTGATTTGAGTTTATTATACTCCCGAACGATCCACAGTTTTTAGAATCAATAGGTCTTCAAATCGTTTCTTCAACCACCACTAACAATAAAAACACCGGATCCTATTGTTGACAAAATAAATTGTATGGCTAGCGATTGAACCGGAGTTTGTAAGAAGTCCATGTCCATAAGAACCCTTACGCAGTATTACCATCGATTGAGTAAAATAAACGCATACCAATGATTTTTAACTCAAGTGATTAAGTTAAGAAATCAATACATGTAAATATGATGAGATATTGGGTTGAAGTCTCACTCTAAATAAAAATGCTCATGGTTGATTCAGTTGGTTTTTCTAATTATTAGTTTCCTTTTGAGGGGTTGGGTCGGGTTTGTTATAATTGGATATTTAAAAATTTCGGATAGTAGACTTCACTATCTGATTCTGAAATTTATATATTCAAATTTCGGATGTTCGATATCCAAAATTTTATAAAAACACCCGAAATACCTGAAACATCTGAATTTTATAATTAATGTTATTATTTAATATTTTTATAGAAATATTTCGGATAATTCGAATATTACCGAATATTAGAAAATCCTCAAAAACACTTTTCGAATCCGAATTTAAAATTTCAAATATCTGAATTTTGAGATATCTAAATTTCAGATATTTCGGCTTCAAATTTTTGGATATTTTAAATTCGATTTCGTTACGCGTGTGATACCAAATATAAAAATAGAAAAAAGGGGCCTGATTAAAATAGAGGGTATGTTTCTTTAACAGTATCGTATATTATAGTTAAAAAAATAAAATTCACGCACGAAGCCACACACCCACCCCCACATTCTCTCTCCTGTCGTCATCAAAGCTCTCTAAATAGGCCCACATCTTTAGAATATTTGCATTTTAGTTCTCATCTTTATATCACCTTAATTTCTATGCATTATGGAAACGAAAACATTACTTTTGGGTCCCTTTACTTCAAGTAACGTGCCAATTAAAAACATCAACGATCCTTTATTCCTTTGACCCAATCTAACTCCTCAGTTGAGTCCTTCAAAACTTAAAAGTGTGCAACACAAAGATAGGTGAACAGATATTATTTATCAAAAAAAAAAGTGAATTAAGTGAACAACTGATAAACTAATGATTATATTTAAATTGATTTTTGTTATTTATTATGGTTAAATATGTATAATAACTGTAAAAGTGAAAAAATTTTACCACTACAACTCAAACTTATTCGATTTTTGTTATTCGATTATGATTAAATGTGTGTAATATTGTTTTGGATGATGATAAATAGGATACAATTAGAAATCCATATAAAGTATAAACCCTAAATTAAATTAGGAGATGAATTAGTAAAGTAGTGAATAATATGAAAATTGAAGATATTGCTTCACAATTAAAATAGTTACGTCGTTGTGTTTTAGATATCCCCTACTATAATAAAATGTAACTAGGGTGCACACATGGTAATACCATATATCTTCTCATAAATTATATTTAATTATTTTTTAGATTAAAATATTTTTAATAAATTAAGAAAGATGTTTTTTATTAATGTTATTTCTACAAAAATAAATACTTTATAAAATAAGAAAATTTTATAAAACATCAAACTTTTTAAAAAATACTAAATATGTTTGAATTGATGTTTCTTAAAGTAAATCTTTTATTAAAATAATTCAAATTGAGAGGTATAATAAGAAAGTTTTTAAAAACAAATTTTTTTAAAATGTTCCTTCTAAAATAATTTTCATTCTATTTATAATATAAAAAATTTTAATCATATATTATCTTAAAATATCAACTTATAATTAAAAAAATTTATTTTATTTTATATATTTATTCAAACCAAGTTATATACGGATTCACTTTAATTGCTCTACTTAGAGACAAGTTCAAAGATTAAACTACTATAAAATCTCTCTATAGGATAACATGTTATAGAAATTTTCCAACTAAAAAAATATTGAAACCCTATTATTATGTTAAGTTTTTATTGCCCTTCCTTAAAAACTAAGTTCGTCATCTATCACACACACCTTCCACAAATAATGACCTTACATGAGAACTCACAAATATATTTAGAAGTGTGAGAACTCTTATCCGTACATAACATTTTTATCTTACTACTCTAATAAAAGGGTAACTATGTTTGCCACATGTCATTTTTTAGACTCATTTAATGCCACGTGTCAACACCATATTCAATCTAATCAAATTTTCCCGCTTCTCTCTCCTATTAAATAATCACATTAATTACTAATAATATTATCTGTTTGTTTTTACATTATAATTAATTTTTTAATAAATTAAGATAAATTTTTATTAATGTTATTTCTATAGAGATAGTTTTTTATAAAAGATTTTTTTCTAAAAAATAAAATTATTTTTACTTAATATTTTAAAATTGTTTTTAAAGTATTTTTTTAATAAAACAAAATAATTAAAATAGGGATTTATAGTATGGGAATTTAAAAAATAATAAATGTTTTAAAATAAAATACCTATTTATCTTTGAGAAAATAAAAAAAATTAAAAATTCATATTATTATTTTTTTACTTATACTATTACTTATACATAATTTTAATCATATCATGTTTTAATCTATCTTTTATAATTAATAGTTTTTATTCAATTTAATATTTTATTTCACCCGTGTATTACACGGGTTTACTAAAGCTAGTGTTTTATATATAAAATGATTGAAATATAGTTTTATTAGTCTCCCTAGATATTAAAAAAATAGCTAACAAATTGAATTTTTATATATAATGTAGACATGTATAAATCGTATAAATGTTAATACTATTTACACTTGCGTAACTAAACAAATAAAAAGTTTAAAAACATATAAAAACATCCCTTTGATGGTTTTTATGTTACTTTAATAATTTTTAACGTACATAAACATACATAAATGTATATAGTAAGTATAAAATTTAAAACTACAAACTTATTAGTATTAATTTTATGATTCTTAATATTTATATGGGTTCTTGGCCTTATTAGCATAATTCGTTGTATATATTTACGTTACCTAAACTAATAAGTTTTGTGTGATGAAAAAAACAAAGTTAAGGTGAAAATATGAAAAAGAAGAAAAGTTGTAGGGAGTAAAATGCAAAATGAGAAGCATTTAAGGAGGCAAACGTCATGAGGGGTTTACTCACATATGTAGTCAAAGTTGAAATGGACTATTTTCTTCGCCTAATCAAACTCACCGCTATCACGTGTCTACGCGTCTTATTTATGCTTCAACTACACGCGCACAACCATCAGCAGTCTCTTTTTCGATTAAAATATGACTTTTGTTTCTTTTTCTTTTAATAAAATATTCTCATATACATGTGATAAGGTGAATTCACTTCTAGTTATTTCACAAGAAAAAGAAAATAAATTTTTAGTCCTTCAAACTATTATGCATAGCCGGTAATAATTTAATTGATAATTTGATTAGTTGTTTTATCTTAACTTTTTTACTTTTGTTGTCAAGTGCATTTTGTTCGTATAATATTTGAATATTAATACTCGATTTGCTCATGTTATCTCTCATGCTTGTGATTATAATTGAAATGAAAAGTTTAGAAGTGAAATTGAGTGGACGTAAAATGTAAATAGAGTGTAAATAATACTCATGGCTGAATTGTAATTGTTACTGATATAAAAGTTAGGATTGTAATTGATCAAATTGAGAATATAAAAGTTTATCAGGAAATACGTAGTATTTTAGTTTATTAAAATCAATTTACTTAAAAAATTACATAATGGTCTTAATTGTTTACATCATTGTCTCACATGGATTTAATATTTCAAAGGTACACACACGGAGAGGAAAAGTTTACTATACAAAGTGATATTTCCGTTCGATGTGTACGAAGTTATCACGCAATAATAAACGTTACGGGTGAATTATAATGCAAACGTTAGAACTAATTACACAGAAATGAAATTATCACGTAAATATGAAGTTATCATGCAAGAAGGTATTCTTGCGTGATAATTTCATCCTTGCGTGATAATATCAAGTAAGTGTAACTTTCTTGCGTAATTATTACTTGTTCTTACGTGATTATTACTTGTTCTTACGTGATTATTACTTGTTTTTGCATGATAATTCCACCCTAAAATTTGTACATTTCGCACGAAAAATGCACTTTGTAAAATGTTAATTTTTGCAACTATAGTTTGATCCTCAGTTAGTATATTAAATTGCAATCACTAGTGAATATATCATAAATGTAATATAAGTTGCTTGATGTTTCAAACCTCTACCAATGCGAAAGAAACCAATAATCGATTCTATTAGAGTAGGACGTTATTGTGTTAATAGTCAAAGGTAGATTATGTAACTTGTATTTATTATATATGTATTATGAATGAAAGGAGAAGGGCAAGCCGGCCATTATTCCAATATGGTATTAGAGCCTAGGCTCTATTGATACTAACCCTAACCCTAGCCGTCTCCTCTCCTGTAACATCTCGTATTCTTACGGCGTTCAAATTTTTTTTTTATATTAATACTATTAATAATTAATCATAATAATAATAACTAATAATAATAATAATAATAATAAATATAATAATAATAATAATAATAATACTAATAATAGTAATATTATAATAATAATAATAACTATGATAGATAAGTTCAGGGGTTTGTGGTAATTTGTAAAACTCAAAAACTAAGTTTTGAACACAATAAAAACATAAACCACAGGGACTATTCTGTAATTCCTTGAAACAACCCAACCCCACCCCCCAATATTCTTGTCAACCACCATCTCCACATCGGCCGACATACCTAAAAATCCGGCCACTATGCACATTTTTAATCGAATTAAAACGCGCACTATCGATCATTAAATCGTTTATAATCATCCACCAATTCCAATTTCACTCGAAAAACGTCAAAACCACCCTCTCGAACACCCCCCTCGGCCGCGGACCTGCAACTCGAATTTATACCCATCTCCGAGCAATTTAATCAAATTGAATAAGGGGCTTTCGATCAGGATTATCATAAGAAGCTTCCCCTCAGTTTAATTCGATTATAATGGTCGTTTGAGCACCATTCGATTGACACCTTTGTCGCGGACTGTTCTTGACGAGTTCAGCACCAAATCGAACACCATTTAGGTAATTGAACACACACACATACTCGGTTTTTCATGGGGAACAAAAGCCCCATGATTTCACAGGCTATTGAAATCGAATTGGTGGTTAATCGGCCAGGATTCGACCTAGGGCTCGAATTGGGAAATTGGGTTTTTGGTTAAGATGGTTTAAAACAATTAAAACCGGGTTATTAACGCGGCAGTTGCCTTGGTTCACCGTTTGATACATGTTAACCATCCTTGAGGTCCCGGGTTCGACCCCGGCCACCTCCCTTTTTTTTAAAGTTTTTTTTAGCTTTATAAAATTTCAGAAAAATCCTCAAAATTATAAAAAACAAATTCTATAAACTTTTCATATCTAAAATGTTACACAAATAATTTCTGTAAATTTATTTTAGTTAAAAACCTTAATAATATATAAATATTATAAATAGTTAATTTTTATAAAAATAGACTTTAAATAATAGTTTAAAAGATTAAATTATTATTGGTCACGATGTAAACGTAATTATGAATTTCTCGTAGAAATTATATGTATTTTATAGTTAAATTTCACAAATTATTATAAAGGATTAAATTTCCTTAAAATTGTATAAATGATACATCCGTTATCAAACAAGTATAATAATCGTTTATTAACTTTATTTATAGAAATAACCCCAACTCCTACCAAAACCATAGTTCGCTAAAACGTTAAAACTTAATATAATTAAACTTAAATCTCGTCAATATATATATTCTTAGGTATCTCGTGAAGGTTTACATTGGAACGTCGCTATTATCTTTATTAATCGTCATTCATATACTTAATCGCCATGTGAGTATTTCTATACCCCTTTTTCATATTTTCACACTTTGGGGTGAAACATGTTACTTATTAATCATTGCACTTGTAAACGTTTGATTCTTGTAAACTTATGGCAATTTACTTGTATGTTGTGATTAGTTGAATATTGTAGCTACCATGTAATGTCGAATACATGTACAATCATTAACTATTGCTAGCCTGGCGACGTCATAGATCTATGGGCCTGACAAGCCTGCTTGGTTGATCCAAGTACACTTAGCTGATCGTATATATTTATAACTTGGTTGGTCCAAGTACACGTTTGAGACTTATGAAACTTAGTCAAGGTTTGATTGTGCATTCTGTCTTACATCCCTAGTTACCTTGTTCTCTAATTTACAACATGAATTGCCATCTTTTATATACTTATGTATGCAGAACTATAGAATACTCACCAACAATATGTTGACCTTATATTTTTAACATGTTTCAGGTTACTCTTTGAAGCTTATCACATTTAGGATTGGACTTAGAGAAATAAACGAATGATCTGGATACTTTTATACTTGTATTCTGGATGTATCTTTGTTTGAACAATTACTTGTATTGTTACATTGAATCTTGATTAATATATTTGGAACTAATAATAGCGTTATGTGGCTGTGAACAATCGTAACTCTCACGCCTCGACGTTTCCGCCGTCAAGGTTGGGGTGTGACATCTCCTGCTTCCTCATAAACTCCCTTCTCCTCCTCTTCTTCCTCACGCAAACCACACACAAACTCTACATCATCCTTTGATCATCATGGCAGGCGAAAACCCAACCAATCCGCCATCCAACCCGACATCCATTCATCCTGCCAAAACCGTGAGCAACATAAAAAACAACATCAACCTCGTCTTGAGCACCGAAGAAGACCATTACAATGCATGGGTAGTTCTCTTCAAAACCCAATGCGCTGCATGCAACGTTCTTGAGCACATCATACCATCCGACACCACCCTCACATCCCGATCCACCACTGATAACGATTGGAAGCAATTAGATGCCATTGTCTTACAATGGATCTATGCAACCATATCCAAAGACTTGCTGCTCACCATTGTTAAGAAGGAGATCACTGCCGCCGAAGCATGGAGCGCCCTTGAAAGTATTTTCGTTGATAGCAAACCTACCCGAGCCTTGCATCTTCGACAAAAATTCAGTAACACGAAGCTAGATGATTTTTCTTGCGTAGCAGCTTATTGTCAGGAGTTAAAAACTCTCTCGGATCAATTGTCCAATGTCGACGCACCTGTGACGGATCAAACGCTGGTTCTACAACTGATTTCGGGTCTCAACTCGGAATATGAGAGTTTTGCAACCTTCCTGCAGCAAACCTCCCCCTTGCCTGACTTCAACAATGCACGTTCGAGACTTGTTTTAGAAGAAACCCGGAAGAAACATCAAGTTAAGCCCACTGTCCTCCATGTGTCTCAATCTTCGCCTCAACCACCGACCAATCCACCCACATCGGGCAGCTCCGAACCACCCACTAACCGCCGCGACTACGGTCCCGGCCGTGGCGACACATCCCGTGGTGGCTAGAGTGGTCGTGGTCGCGGGAGGTATGGTGGGCGTGGCAGGTTTGCGACGACTCGTGGACGGGGCCGCGGATAATCACCCTCACAATATGGGTACAATGGTTACCCCGGTAACCACAATAACTATCCACAATAGTGGATACAACATAACTCAATGCAACCGCAGTGGGGAGTTCCACCTTGTCCGTACCCTACACAACCAACTTTGAGGTCAAATTTTAATAACCGTGGTGCGGGAATTCTTGGTCCTGGTCCTAGTGCAGCTTATGCAGCCTCGAAGCATGCTTACACTCCTACAAATATTGAACAAGCTCTTCACACCATATCCTTAAACCCGGATCAGAATTGGTATATGGACACGGGAGCCACAAATCACATGTCTCACAACACAGGTAATCTCTCTTCTTTTATCAATAATCGTCGCTTAAATTCTATTGTGGTTGGCAACGGTCTCCAAATACCGACTACAGGCACTGGTCACACCACTTTATCCCCACCCTACCCACCCTTACAAATCAACAATGTACTTGTTTCCCCTCACCTAATTAAAAACTTACTTTCAGTACGTAGATTGACAACTGATAATAATGTTTCTATCGAATTTGACCCGTTTGGCTTTCTAGTGAAGGAATACCAGACCAAGATTCCTATTCTCAGATGTGACAGCACGGGGGATCTCTACCCGCTATCTTCTCCGAACACCTCAGTCACTTCTCCATCAACCTTTGCTGCTTTGTCTCAGGATCTCTGGCACTATCTCTTGGGACATCCGGGATCTTCTTTATTACATGTTTTAAATAATAATAAGTCTATTTCAGTTCGTAGAGTAAAGAACAATCGTTTGTGTCAGTCATGTGTGTTTGGCAAACATGTTAAGTTGCCTTTTTCTCATTCCTTGTCTACTACGTATTTCCCTTTTGATATCATACACAGTGATCTTTGGACCTCCCCGGTCAAAAGCTCGGGAGGTCATAATTATTATATCTTATTTCTTGATGATTTTACCAATTTCTTATGGACCTTTCCGTTAGCTAACAAATCAAGTGTGTTCAACGTGTTTCTTCAATTTCATTCATTAATCAATACTTAATTTGAAAGAAAAATAAAACTCTTCAATGTGATAATGGCACGGAGTACAACAATCAAAAATTTCATCAATTTTATCAACAAAATGGCATGCAATTCCGTTTCTCTTGTCCCTACACGTCTTCACAAAACGGAAAGGCGGAACGTAAATACATTCAATAAATAATATAATTCGTACTCTCTTAACACATGCCTCCCTTCCCTCTTCTTTTTGGCACCATGCACTTGACATGGCCACCTACATTTAAAATATTCTTCCCTCCAAAGTCAAAAACAATTACACACCAACTCGTCTTCTATACCATCGCAACCCATCTTATGATAACCTTCGCACCTTCGAGTGTCTTTGTTATCCCTTGTTCCCTAACACCACAATCAATAAACTACAACCACGCTCCACTCCTTGTGTATTTTTAGGGTACCCTCCAAATCATCAAGGCTTCAAATGCTATGACTTATCCATAAAAAAGATTACTATCTCTCGTCACGTTGTCTTTGAAGAAACAATTTTTCCCTTCTCATCTATTTCTCCTCGCTCCTCTTATGACTTCCTTCACGAAGAGGGCGAATCGGGTTTACATCCTTTGATCATTAATCAGTTGTCGACTACACAAAATACCAACCAAACAAACACATCCCAAGGACCTACCAATCAAAACAACTCACCAAACCTTCACCAACCAAGCTCACCCACCAGCCTATTATCACACCATCCTACCACCTCAATCCCTGCACCAAGCCCACCACCAAGCCCACCAACATCGGCTCCTCCACCCAACCCGCCCCCATCGCCTACTGCCGAACCAACTACCGCAACCCACATCCCTCCTCCACCATCCCCACCTTCGCACCCTTCCCAAACCGACCCTAATCCACCACCTCCGCCACAACCAACCCACCCGATGCGCACTCGCAGCATGACCGGCCACTCCAAACCAAAACTGCCATTTAACCTTAATACAACAACTCTTTCCCCAATTCCACGAAACGCGTCAGATGCCATTTCTAGTCCTGTTTGGAAACGTGCTATGCTCGATGAATTTACGGCTCTTATCGATAATAAGACTTGGGAACTTGTGCCTACAGAACCAATATGAACATTATCCGGTGTATGTGGATATTTAAACACAAGTTAAAATCGGATGGGTCAATGGAGCGCTACAAAGCACGCTTGGTGGGGGATGGTAGGTCTCAACAGGTGGGAGTTGATTGCGATGAAACATTTAGCCCCGTCGTAAAACCGGCCACTATCTATGCAGTGCTATCCTTAGCCTTGCAAAATAATTGGGAGATCAGCCAACTAGACGTAAAGAATGCCTTTTTGCATGGTCACTTGTCTGAAACAGTTTTCATGCACCAACCCCCGGCTTTCGAGACCCCTGTTATCCTGATCATGCTTGCAGATTAACTAAGTCCCTCTATGGACATAAACAGGTGCCACGGGCATGGTACCAGTGGTTTACTGATTATGTTGCTCGTCTTGGGTTTCATCACAGTGCTAGTGACCATTCATTGTTCATTTATCGACATGGCTCAGATTTTGCATACATCCTTTTATACGTGGATGATATAATTATGGTCACGTTTCCTCAGCACTGAAACAGTCTTTGATGACCAAACTGTCTTCAGAATTTGCTATGAAAGATTTGGGGCATCTCAGTTATTTTTTGGGTATTTCTGTGACCCGTCATAATGGAGGTTTATTTCTGTCTCAGACTCGCTATGCTCAGGACATCATTAACAGGGCCAAGATGCAACAGTGTAATCCGGTAAATCCTCCTGTTGAAACAAATAGTAAACTTAGTACGCAAACAGGTGATTTACTTGAGGATGCAACCACATACAGACAATTGGCAGATGCTTTACAATATCTTACATTCACCAGACCAGATATCTCATACGCGGTTCAGCAGGTTTGCATGCACATGCATGCTCCGCGCACAGGTCACTTCCTTGCTCTTAAGCGCATCATTCGGTATGTCAAAGGTACGTTGCATATGGGTATTAATATGACATCTTCCTCGGCACACACATTGGTTGCCTATACCGATGCAGACTGGGCCGGCTGCCCCGACACACAGCGTTCTACTTCGGGTTATTGTGTATATCTGGGTGACAATTTGCTATCTTGGTCCTCAAAACGACAGATAGTCGTTTCTCGTTCGAGTGCAAAGGCTGAATACCGGGGTGTTGCAAACTTAGTAGCAGAGATTTGTTGGATTCGCAATTTATTGTTAGAGCTTGGGGCGTTACCAACTCGAACCTCTGTTGTTTACACGGATAATGTCAGTGCTATCTATCTAGCCAGTAACCCGGTCCATCACCAGCGCACCAAGCACATCGAAGTTGATATACATTTTGTTCGCGAACATGTTCGTCGAGGTCATATCCGAGTCTTACATGTTCCCTCCAGACACAACTTCGCCGACATTTTCACCAAAGGTCTTCCAAGGGTCCTCTTCATAGATTTTCGTTTCAGTCTAAACATTCGGAATCCTCCTCCTTAGACTGCGGGGGTGTATTAGAGTAGGACGTTATTGTGTTAATAGTCAAAGGTAGATTATGTAACTTGTATTTATTATATATGTATTATGAATGAAAGTAGAAGGGCAAGCCAACCATTATTCCAATAGATTCATCAAAAGCCAATAAATATGTATACCATAACTGAATATAAACTATATTCATGCATTTGCAAGTGCAATGCACGATTTAATTTGCAGAAAATAATTTAAAGAAAACTTCCAAAGTAATACGGTTATGCATCACACCTTGGTTTTGGCTGCTTGTAACACTTATAATGTCATACCAAGTTATTAAACACTCAAGAAATTCATCTGTGACATGTTTTGAACATATGCTACCAAATTATTACTTGAAAACATGTAACTACAATATTTAAATTCAAAAATTAAATCATCACTCAAGATTAGAAACGTATCCATGATCATTACAAGGCAAATTCTACTTTACAAGTTCAATTATCAAGCACCAATATGATCCTTAGTTCCACATAGCAACCTATCAACATGTCTATTTAGAACTTCAACTTTCCAACAAACATAGATAATCTATGCATAATTTCTATTATTCAACTACATTGAATAGTCCATTTAGGACTTATCCTAATACTTATAGTAATCATCAAGATTGTCATAGGTAAATACCAACCTACTTACATATTAATGATGTCTACATATTAGATACTTCCTCTAACCCTTTAAAGAAATTCAACTTAATCATCTATTCTCGTCAACATAGGCATAGGATATCAATCAAATTCGTAAGTAATACAACTCAATAACCAAATAACTTTATAACACATCAAGTTCTATAAATATGTTCCAAACATGATATAGATCACTCTTATTTGCATGTAGAATAGGCTATACCTTGAATTCCCTTGACATTGCGTTAACTTCATGAAGTCAAACATCCACTTCAAGAACAAAATGTGTTATGATTGAATTAAAATAAAGACTAAAGGTGTAATTTCTCATATCATAGGGACTAACTGTTATAATTATGGTGTAGAAATCTTAAAGTTATAAATTAATCAACATTGCTTATTTTTAGTAAATTTAAAATTCAATTTGTAATGTGCTCTTAAAAACATAGATCACTCACCAGGTGTATATAAAATAAATAAGTCACATAAATGTGTATATGTTTATATTGTATATAAAGTGCTTATGAGATTTGATGAGTTTGAGTTTAGTTATTTGAAATGAGAACGACAACATGTCTCATGTATTTGCAATGTGGGATGATCAAAGAAGATAACGAGAACCATCACAAGGGTCATATAAAATCTCCACAGTGATTACATGGATTCATAAATAAACAAGTATGACATAAACTGATTATAATTAGTGATATGATAAAACACCTAGTCAATTATGTAGTAGGTGTTACTTTATACCTTTATATTTTGATCCTTGACTAACAACATAGTTTATACTTAATTGATATGAATTTTTGTGCAATCACTTATTTGCTAAGCCAAACCAACAATTTAGTAAGTAGGTAGTAGTAGTTGGAAGTTATAAAGATTAGAAGCGTCACATGATTGAAGATTGAAGATTCAAGGCCTTAATCAGTTTTATATCTATACATTTGATCATGTATACGTTTATGTAGGGTTGACAAAAATGTCTTATTATGTTTTACAGGTTAAACATGATGCGAGGAACATAAATATCAAATATGAAAATAATTTGTTTAACTATCTATTTTTATGCTTATAATTTTTTTTAAAATGTTTATATGCACCAAGGATGAGAAATAATGAATTCTACCCTCCTAATTTAATTATTTAAAAAAATATAAATAATTACAAAATAATATTTTTATTTAACAAATTTAATCGTGTAATAAATAGACCAGGCATTGCCAGCCCTACATTTATGTTTATGATTGCTTCTTTTTTTATCATTATGGTAAGCTAGATAATCCTTGTATTGTCTAGGAAGATATGAACCAAGACCCGGTTTGATTAGTTATAATTTATGGCTATGAACTTCTTTAAATTTAGTAAAGGATTTGAATTTATTCTTGTAATAAGTATGTATGTTTGAAGAATCGTTTGTCATTTTCGAATTTGCTTGCGACAAGTCCTAATTATATGTCTTGTTTGAGTTTGTTGAGTTAGTGGTATAGACTAGTACTAAAGGGTATTCAAATTTTATTCTCAGAGTTTGATACTCAAGACTCTAACTCTAGTGAGTGCAAAAAAAGTCATAAATCTTAATTGGTAACTAATTGTGCTATGTGATAACTAAACTTGAATAAAAGGGTTTAGTATTTTGTTAGGGTTTTCCTATGCACTATTGTTGTATCGAAAAAATTATCTAACGAGTGACCTTTCATAAGTATGTGTATAAAATTCTAAGTCACAAGGTTTAAGATATTTTTAAAGTGTTGTCTTGATTGAATAAGTCACACTGAGTCTAGAGTCGTGATCTCTACCTTCACTGGTATTTCAAATGAAGGGGTTTTGTTTTAATCATAGTAGGTCATAAGGTGAAAAGGTAGAAGGTCCAAAATATTTATGATTTTGCGTGTCTATTTTATATTTTAGCAAGAGCCTAGATATCAGATCACCATTATAGTTAACTAGCTAAATTAGTTACGGTAGTTATTCATTAGGTTAAAGAGATTAAAACCTAGATGATATAATATTTTATCTATTGCTTTTCTTTTATTAATATTCTTTTAATTTAATTTTTCTTCTCATTACTTTACTAAAAACCCAATTTATGCAAACAAATCAAATATTACTAATCGTTTTTTCAGAAGAATGCACTACGTGTTCAGAAGTCAATACTTGGTTCTCCCCAAACTATACTATAGATACAATATATGCACTTGCCTATATTATCTTTATACTATTGAAGTAATTATTATTGTTTATAAAATTGAAGTTCATCTTTGCACGAGCTTACTCACAAAACACCGTATCAACTGCTAGAATACATTTAACATTTTTTGTTATTGACTTGGCTCGTAGTTCAAATCATAATTGGCACGTCTAAGACCGTCGAAGTTGATAAGCGTAGATTTGAGCTTTGATTATCATGTTAGAACCTTGTGTGATCTAGACATTAGGGTTACTGTATATGTCCTTACGTGAACAATGATCAAATTCCTCTTGAAGCTCAGTGTGCATAATTAATTTTATGGTACAAACATCTACATTAAAGTGTTGTATGATGATGAACAAAACAAGAAATATTAGAGTTCATGTAACCAACTTAAAAGTTAGAACGGCTACACACGAAAAGGCTCTTAAAATGCGTAGTTGTTACCATCAAATTCTAAATATAAGCAAGAAGTTAAATTTACCATTCCTTTATAGTTTTGTAATCTTATTCCATTTATCCTACTACTTGAAAACGATATTTACACTTCACTCGATATCTAGTGGTCATAAATTTTTTTCATATTTAAGTTTTGATTGAGTTATAATGGTTTTAGGTGGTTATGTTATCTTACAACTTATGTTTTTTAGTGTTCTCATCTACTAAATGTGTCATATCAAGACCTTATGTAGTAACAGTAGAACTAGGAAAATATACAAACATAGAATTTATCGACAATATGTATTTAGTTGCATAGATATGTAGTTTCACTTATAAAGCGCCCTACTAACATCTAGCCTCTACCAGACAAAACATAGTTACGTAATCACATAAATTCATTGACCATCCCACCCCAACCGAGCATCGTTTCAATAGATTTGACGCCATCCTTCTTAAAATGTCTTATGTCCTAACCTTGTCGCCAGACATAATAAGTCTAAAACATATCAAATATCTAGTAATCATGTGTTATGTTAGACCGCCGACACAAACATACCTCCATAACAAAGTAGTTTAACGATATATTTCCTATAAATCTTTGCACACGTAACCTATACCATAGAAAGACAACTCACAAAATAACATTCAAGAAGAACAAGTTGTCACATCCACATGCGTCTATTGTAGAAACCAAATTGACGATTTACCTATCGTATTACAGTAGTAAGCATGAACTCTAGAAAATACATTTTAATAACTGTCTAGAATGCATAAGTAATTTGTTTCTTAGGGTACCAAATGAAATTAGTTGATATTATATGCTCTATAATAGAAATATCAAAGTGTGAAAATGTAACAACAAAAAAAAACACCCTTAATTTAGCAAAGTATGGATGGGTGGTAAAACCTCTTGAAATTAGCCCTAGGCCACGGAGGAGGAGCCTAACATTTCATCCACACGCACACGCTCACGCGCCTATTGTCATGAGAGTGGCCTTTATTCTTCAACTCCCCACCACTATATAAACACCCCCACACCACCCTTTTTTTCTCACATTTCCCCTTTTCTCACACCATGGTTCCTCGCGGGAAACCTGACGTCATCACCGCCGGCGGCAACAACGGCGGCAATGAGACGCGCTACCGCGGTGTACGGAAGCGGCCGTGGGGCCGTTACGCGGCGGAGATCAGAGATCCCGGTAAGAAGAGCCGCGTTTGGCTTGGGACGTTTGATACGGCGGAGGAGGCGGCGCGTGCGTACGACGCCGCCGCACGGGAGTTTCGCGGTGACAAAGCGAAGACGAATTTCCCGACTCCGGCGGAATTGTGCCTCCCGAACGCCGCCGTGGTCGCCGGAAGGAAGAAGGTCGTGACGAAGAGCCGGAGCGGTGAAAGCAGCACCGTCGAGTCGTCGTCTAACTCCGGTGCTCCGATCGCCGTGGTTCCGGTGGCTCCGCCGCTCGATCTCAGGCTATCGCACTTGCGGGGCGGTTTTCCGGTGGCGCATTCGCTTTTCATCTTCCATTCGCAGATCGATCACCTCGCGAAACGCGGTAGCAACCGTCGTGATGTGGTGAAATTCGACGGATCTGTCGCCGGAGCACCTAATTTGACCATCGCTACCGCCCGAAACGGCTCTCAAAGCGACTCCGATTCATCCTCCGTCGTCAATTTCAGTTATCATTCCGATCGTCCACCGACGGAGAAACCTTTCGCTCTCGATCTGGATCTGAATCTCCCTCCGGCAGAAGTCGCTTGATGTAGCTTGTAAACAACCACCACCACCACCACCGTAACAACCACCCCAATCGCCACCGTAACAACCACCACCACCGACGTTACCGTTTTTTTTTTTCCTTTTTTTCTTTGATTTCAGAGCATATGAACCCTAAAGCTTAGAGAAATATGAAATATGAGAATGTATTAGGATTAAAAAGCAGCCTGATAATGTTTTTGATGCGCTGATAATGTTAAATCTCCTTGCGTTTGTAGATACATTAACAGAAATCTTCAATTTGTTACAATCAATCGATCTGTTGATTTTGTTAACCGTAATGACGACGATGAATATGATGGTGGTGATAATGATGATCGTTGTTGTTTAACGCGTGTGGATGAATTGGTTGTACCGTATGCAGTGATGGTTGTACTTTGGGGGTTATTAGTTTCGAAATGAGTAGACAAGTGGAGGCGCATGGCGATTGCATTGCTGCAACCGAATGAAACAGACGGCTTGTGATAATTGATGCTTTCAACGCCGTCCGCCCCCAAGAGAATAATAAACTTTTGTTTTTACTAATTTAAAAAATATAAAAATTTAATATTATCTATAAATGAAATCTAAAGTTTTGTAAAATATTAGAAAATGTTATTTAGTCGTGTGCTAATGCAGGAATTATGTAAAAATATTGTGACTATAATTTATAAACAATTTATTTATGAACAATTTTAATTACCGTTTTTTCTAGCAAAAAGTACAAATGGTTTGTAACTAATTCGGCGTAACGTACAAACTTTGGTGGAAACGCATTGACAGATTGACTTGTGTTTTGTCGAAGCTTGGTCAAGGGTATGTGTTCAACAAAAATATAAAAAAAAATAAAAGAAAATTTTATAAGCGTAAGGTGTTTATTTATGAAAGATTTTAATTTTGATCTAAAAAAGAAAAAAATTAGAGTACCTACATCTTGGTGTAGATGTAAAGTTTGCAACAAAATTTATATTGAGATGTGGATTTAAAATTATATAAAATATATATCAAAACGATAAACTAGAAAGATTATACTTTAAAAAAGACTGCAAAACACTTTCAAAGTTTATGGTATTGTTGTAAGTAGGGGTGAGAAAAAACCGAACCAGTAACTGAAACCGAACTGTTGACCGACGAAACCGAATCGAAATTAACCGAAAACCGAAAACCAAATAAACAAAAAACCGAATTAACCAAAAATCGGTTTCGGTTTTGGTTTTGTATCATTGCTTAACCGAATTAACCGAAACCGAACCCAACCATTTATACTTTCATGTTTTTCCTACATATTTTCATGTATTTTTAGTTTGATACCTTAAATACCTTGAAATGATATATGTTAAAATGATAGAATTTTTTTTATAATAGTTAAAATTAAAACTATCTCTTTTACATAAGTAGTTATTTAGTTCAAAATCTACTATTATATTAAGGTTGAATAAATTAAGTTTAGATTTTACATTTACAACGTTTATAATAGTTATTACACTTTAATATAGTTAGCATTTCTAATTATCAATAAAAATAATGCAATAATTTTTTTTCCTGAACTTACTCATTTATTTGTTATTTAATAAGATTTTTTGATATAGACATCTAGAAAAATGATAATTGTATCTTTAAAATTTATGAGCGCTTGATAAAATAATGAACTGAAACCGAACCAAAGCAAAAGAAAGTAAAAAAATATGTTGGATAATTAACCGAAACCGAACCGAAATCGAACCGAAAACCGAAAAATAAAAACCGAACCGAAACCGAATCTCGGTTACAGTTTCGGTTATTGGTTTTGCAATAACCGACAATCGGTTATCGATTCGATGGGAGCGAAAAACCGAACCGAACCGTACACACCCCTAGTTGTAAGAATGTGACCGTAATTACTATGATGTAAATAATAAGATCCTTATTGTTTAATGAAGTAGGCTTATTTAATGCGATGCTAACTTTCTATTAATTAAATGTTTGAATTTTGACACTTTAGTTTTTTTTTTTATTAAAAATAAGATTTGTCCTGTGGATAAGTTATAAACTAATCGATGTATATAAAAAGAATTAATAAAATGTAACAATTTGAACAGTGGACATTTAACTATCATATCCAAGTATCTCTATTTTAAATTTTAAATTTGTTGTTTTTAGTTTCTGTCATATTATATCTTGAATAACAAAAGATATCAGTATTAACAATTTTTAAGAATAATTTCGCTAAGTGTTACAATATATATTAGAGTTAATTACGATTGGTCCATGTTGTTTGCCATATTATATTATTGGTCATAATTTTTAAGTAATTACATGTTAGTCCCTACTGTTTGCTTAACCGTTACGCGATTGGTCACTGACACTAACTTCTGCTGAGTTTCTCAGTTAAATGTAAGTGAAAAGACTAAAATACCCCTAAACTAAAAAAACAAAGGGAAAATTACCAGATAGTCTGGTTTTGCCTAATAGCCTTTGACCAAGGTATTTACGAAAATGACCATGATATCGCCACGTGACGATACAGATGCATGTGTATCGCCCACGTGATTTAAAGCCAGCGATACTCTGGCGATATGTATTGCACATGGTATCGCCCAGGCCCAGCGATACGTCGGCGATACCAGATGCAGTCCATATCGCCCAGCCCAAAAAAAGGCCCATTTCATCTAAAAAAATTTCTTCAAATTATTGTTAGTATAATATACATAACATTATCTAAACTTCATTCATTATCCAAAAAAGACTCTTACTTTATTAAGAAATATATCTATGGATAAAAATCAATACTGTTCTCAACCCGCTCCAAAACCATCATCTTAGATCATGAGTAAATGGAGGCGTCCAAAGAATCAACACGAACCTTCAACTAAAGAAAACCCTCTCGAAAACCGTCATCATGCTCATGAAAATGTTCAAGCCAAAACATCTTCAGTACGTAAATGGGCCATTTCAGATGATAAAGCAGAAAAATGGTCAACAAATGTTATGGATTTTTATAATAAAACGGATGCACCTTTTTGTTATTCTGCTATCTTTTTTGTACCAACAAAACTTGACAAAAATTTTGGGGGTATTTTACTCGGTTAGAGATGTAATGGTTATTTAACCACAGTGGTAAACTTTTGTATACATTATTATTAAATTTACTTTTATACTTGTATTAATAAATACATATTTATTCAGCACGTTGTAATGATTTTATTGTAATATTATGTATGATGTTTTTTTCTTCATATTATTGTTTTAGTAATCTAATAGGTATTATTAATGAATTTCACGCAAATAGACAGAAGAAAATCAGAAAATGGGTATTATTTTATAATTAAGTGAAATAATAATTGAAATTAATTACAAGGCGATATGCCGGCGATACGTATCGCCGGCCTTATTTTAATTTTCTTTTTCTGTTTTAGCGATACCTAACCATGATGTATCGCTAGTAGGCAATATTAATTTTTTTAATTTTTGGGCGATATACCGGTGATACATCATGTGTATGTATCGCCGGTTGGTTATTTTTGGCAATATATCATGTTTTCGTATCGCCGGTAGGAGATATTGTGCCACTTGATCATTTGTGATTGGTCTGCTATTTTAGTAAATACCTTGGTCAAAGGCTATTAGGTAAAACCAGATTGGTCAAATGACCAATCTGGTAATTTTCCCAAAAAAAAATACATATAATATATATGAGACCCACTTTTCATAATAAATATAATAAATATACACACTAATATATACAATTTTAGTGTATATATATGTCAACCACCGTGTCTTCTTTACCACCGCTACCCGACCACCACCACCACCACATTTCGACCACCACAACCACCATGTCATCACCTCCATTATAGTCCGACCACTGTTACCGTGCCATTGCACATCCACCGTCGCGATCGCACCACTATACCATCACAATCACCACCCGCCAATATAACAATTTAACCATGCCCCGACGACGCCTATAGCGACGACACCTGTCGATGCTATAGGTTGGTATATCCTGACGACAAGTCGTCGGTATAGGTTTACTGGGCTTTTTTGACCGGTCAAACTCTATATCGACGACACCTGTCGCTGCTATAGGTTGGTCAAACTTTATCAAAACCTCGTGCACACGACAAGTCATAGCTACAGGTGAAATATATTTTATTTTTTATTTTTTCCCTCACCGTTTATTTTTTATTTTTTTCCCTCTCCTTTTAAAGTTAATCGCACCAGAGGCTTTCTATCTCATTTTTTACCCTAAAACCAAAATCTCAAACCTCTCGTTTCCTCTCGGCTTTCACTCAAATTCTAAGCTATCTTTGCGTAAAAGTAAAGTGTTTGAAGGTAAATAATGATGTATTTTATTATAGTGAGGTTATATAATCTTGTTTTGGAAGTTTTATATAAATTTTTGTGTTTTAGGTAAGCTTGAAAGTTTAAGTTTGAAATTGAAGAGTTTGAAGGTTTTAAAGGTATGAAATTCATTTACATCTTATGATTTAAGTGTTATTAAGAGATTATGTTAGTGATTTGGCTTGTATGGTATTTGGGTTTAAATCTTATCTTGTAAAAGTGTATGTATATGAAAGTGTATTTGGGTCTAATGTTAGATTAAATTATGCCTATCAAGTGTTTGATGAAATGCCACTAGATATATTTTCATAATTTTAAGTTTGTATATGTTTGTATATATGTAATTTTATATGTTAATTGTAAAATTGTATGTATATGTGAGTGTATTTGGGTTTAATATTAGATTAGGTTATGCATACCAAGTGTTTGATAAAATGCCACTAGATATATTTTCATGCTTTTAAGTTTGTATATGTGTAATTTTATATGTTAATTGTAAACTTGTATGTATATGTAATTTTATATGTTAATTGTTGAAAGATTCATTTCTAAGAATTTTTACTATTCACAGTGGAGTCGTCCGATTGATCTCTTTCAGAAGATGCATTTTAAAGAAAGCATAGGATGAGTGAATGCAAGCGCAGAATCGGACTGGGTAAGTTTGAACGAACATTGTGTGATTCTAGTATGTTTAAGTGTGTTTGGGTCAAAATGACCCACTTTAAATGATTCTAGTATGTTTAAGTGTGTTTCAGTCAAAATGACCCACTTGAACTAATTTTGTGATTCCAGTATGTTTAAGTGTGTTTGAGTCAAATTGACCAATTTGAACTAACTTTTGATTGATTCGAGCATGTTTAAGTGTGTTTGGGGTAAAATGACCTATTTTAAGCAATTTTAGTATGTATAAGTGTGTTTGGGTCAATATGATCCATTTTAAGCAACTCTAGTATGTTTAAGTGTGTTTGGGTCAAAATGATCCATTTGAACTAACTTTTGTGTGATTCTAGTATGTTTAAGTGTGTTTGAGTTAAAATAACTCATTTGAACTCACTTTTGATTGATTCTAGTATGTTTAAGTGTGTTTGGGTAAAATGACCCATTTAAACTAACTTTTGTATGATTCTAGTATGTTTAAGTGTGTTTGGGTCAAAATGACCCATTTTAAGCGATTCTATTATGTTTAAGTGTGTTCAGTCAAAATAACATATTTGAACTAACTTTTGATTGATTCTAGTATGTTTAAGTGTGTTTGGGTTAAAATACCCCATTTGAACTAACTTTTGTGTGATTCTAGTATGTTTGAGTCAAAATGACCCATTTCAACTAACTTTTGTGTGATTCTAGTATGTTTAAGTGTGTTTGAGTCAAAATGACTAATTTGAACTAACTTTTGATTGATTCTAGTATGTTTAAGTGTGTTTGGGTCAAAATGACCAATTCACTAACTTTTGTATGATTCTAGTATGTTTAAGTATGTTTGAGTCGAAATGACTCATTATAAGCGATTCTAGTTTGTTTAGTGTGTTTGGGTTAAAATAACCTATTTGAACTAATATTTTAATATGTTTAAAGCAGGAATGAATTCAAGAGGGTCAAAATAAATACTATCTATAACGACGACTTATAGGGTTGACATGTCGTTCCTATAGCCAACTTTTTGCGACGGGGTCTATCCCGACGACTGTTTTACTTACTACGACAAATTTGTTGGGACAAAACCTATAGTGACGACATGTCGTCGCTATAGATCAAAATGTTCTGTAGCAACGACTTGTCGTCCCTATAATGTATCATTTTTTCGTTGTTATAGACCCACTTTTGTGTAGTACGCCAGCCACCATCACCATCTGCAAACCATGACCAGGACCATCCCCGGCCACCACCGTCCACCACCATACCACCACACACACAACGTGGATAGGTATTAACAAAGCTTCAACAAGTTGGCAATGAGATGGTTAAAATTGCATAGAATCTTTCTGATAAAACTAGGACCCACCATGAACAGATACATCAGAAGAAACTTATAAACTTGACAACAGTGTGTTCTTCATTATTAACATTTCTGCAACAGTTTGTCAGAAAACCAAGAGCAGCAGAACCTCGGGGCTGCCAGGGATGTGGAGGGAAAGTAGATGCCAGGAATGTGGTCGCTGGCGGGGAGATCACAACGATAAGGTGTTTAGGATGATAAGGTGGTTCTGGCAGCGGTCCAGCGACCACCGACGATGGTTCTAACGGTGGTCCGGTGGATTGTAACTGTGATAGAAGAGGGAGGGGGATGAGGAGGGGGTGGGGTGGGTTAGAGTGGGACCCACTAATTACATATATATTAGTGTAAAAGTGATTATTTTTTAAATATAAAGGATATTTTGGTCATTTCACACGGACTTAACTTGAAAAACTAACGACCATTCACTCCAAGGACCAATAAAGTTACGGTTTGGTAAACAGCTGGGACCAAACCTGTAATTTGTTAAAAGTTGGGACCAATATTGTAATATGAGCAAACCACAAGGACTAATTGTGTAATGAACTCTATATATTAAAAGAATTGAGTAAATTATGCTTTTGTTTCAAACGGTTAATTAAAAATAAGCCTTTGGCCTATAATGTCCTGAGATTTCATTTTGTAATGGTTATTGTTTTTACACTAACATTGTTAAAAAAAATTTAAGTTTAGGTGTATTATTAGATCACATGCATCATAAATGGTTTGTAGTCAATGATAGATTATGTAATTACTTCAAATGTATATTTACCCCTTGTAGTACTTTAGTTTTGCACAAGGATCCGTTATCATCACCATCATCACCTTTTAAGTGTGACTAGGTGGTGGGGTTGGGGGCACACATATTGTTCCTCACGGTGTATCCTGATATGGCATGGTAACTCCGCCGCCAGGAAAGAAAATATCAGCATGTTCTCGCCATGGTTGCGAACCAAAAGTCATCGTGTATATAGACCAAAATCAACTGTAGGGGTGTGGCATGGTGTGACAACATCATCGTCACCAAATAAGAGTGTGTGATGTAATGTGGTGTAATATGGCATAATAATATTTGATTGGTGAGTGTATGATACAGTTTGGATGTGTGGCATGAACCCTAACAATAAAATTACTCAAGCTACCATCACCGCCAATTATTATTGCAGCACCCCATGCTGTGAATGGTTGTCATCGTTGTTGTTTATCACAATCCATGTCACGTTCATCACGTTTAAAGTAATAACTTTCGCCTTCTCCTCACTACTCTAGAATTGTAGCTTCATAGCAATCGTAGTTTTACAATCTGGTTCAATTGTGATCTTCATTACAATCGATACTTGTTTTATTCTTAGAAATCTTCTTCATTAAATTGTTCTAAAAAGTTTAAACTTCCATTAGTTGATTCACATGAAAGTTTCATTTACAAGGAATTACACACGAAAGTATACAACTTTTTCCTGATTTTTGAAGTGATTAAATATTTTCTGAATTTTAGAGACATATGAAAAAAAATTAGAAGAAGAAAAACTTTTGCTTGTAATAAATGATTAGATGAACTCATATTATGATAGTTTGGTCTGATGTACTCTATTCCTAGCATCTTGCTAGTGTTGTCATTAATAAAAAAAATTATCTTTAAAAAAAGATAAGCTTACCATTGTTTTTTTAACTGTAAACATATTCAACTTTTATTCATAAATTACTTCATATTACATTATTGCTAATATAACATGCATCTAAGTTGTTAAAGTTGAAACTCGTGAATGTGAACACGAGAACGAGTGTTTCTAAAATTAGTTATTGGGTTACTATGAAATGTAGACGAGTCACTATTTGAACAATCACATAGGACGTACCAATGCCACAACGGTTGCGAGTATCATAAACCACGTTTGCATACATAGATCTTTGTTACCACGAGAGGAAGACGTTACCTAAATTGCATGCATGATCTCTTTTGTTTGGAGAAAACATTAAACATAATCTATACCTAAATTGAAACCTACATGTAAGGAATGCAAAGATCCACCCTATCTCTCTCTAAATGATCTTTTTATTGTTTTTTGACGTGATTGTGAGTGTATGCTACATATGAGAAAACCCGTATCCTAATATCAATGGTTGCCCTTCCTTATAGAAAAATTATTCCATCTCACATTTGTAACAACTCAACGGGAAATCACGTCAAATATTCTTGATGGAATCATGTACCCCACCCTCTCCCAACTTAAAATCCGACTTTCAGAAACTTAAACAGACTCGTGGGCTGTGTCAACCCGGGCACTAGTCTTTTAATTTTCGATCAAAGATGGAATTTGACCTAAAGATAATGTCATAGTAGGTATTACCGGTGGTAAAGCAACGATGGTGGTACGACGTCTACCGGCCAAGACCATTGAGTAGCTATAGCGACTGAAGAGGAAGAAATGCAACCTCAAAGCATGATGTAATAAAATATTTTGTTTTAGACTATATCAATTAAATGGTTCAAAGTCTTAAGGACCAAAAATGTTATTAAATATAAATTAAAATTAAGTTAAGTATTTTATCGATCCATCAAAAGGATTTTAGTCTAATTGTACTTAGGTGTGTTGTAGGTGTCTACTTCCCAATAGATTTAGAGTTTGTGTGGTGTGTCAGTTAAAAAAGAAAACTTCATATAATCATATAATAGTAATCAAATTTTTTAAAGGTATTCTATTTAGATTATATGATATTTTTATTTGTTTTGATCAGGTTATTAATATTTTATTTGTTATAATCAAATTATTAAAGTTTTAATGGTGTTTTAATTATGTCACTCATTCTATTTTTTAAAATAAATTGCTTTTGGTTTTTTCTAAATATTGTTAAATTTTTATATATCAGCTTATTAATAATATTTTATAATTTATGAATGAACTAGCTAGAACAATTCTAAGACTTTATTAACCTAATTGAGACAAAAAAAATATGAATAATATGAGTGGAACAAAAATGTTTATGAGTAAACTGATTAAAACAATTCGAGAATTTAATTACTATTTATAAAATAACCTATTAAAAACTATTTTATTGTGAATCAACTAGATAAATTTACTAATTTTTTTAAGATATCACCGCCTAAAACATTTCTATCAAAAAAACCATCACATCTTACAATGCTACATCATACAAGATAAATTTGCAACATTTTGATTGAAAGTACAACACTTATCATCGGAATTAAAATTAAAATACTATCATTTAGATGTCTCTGACACACAATGATACTCTTGTAAGGATGTATGGGGCACTTAGGTTATAAACTTTCATCACATCATGAAATCAAAAATAATAATGTGTCATATCAAACCATGTTAAACTACACCAAACATACACATTTCAAGATGCACTCATACCGCACTACACCATGTAAAACTAACCGTTGAGCGTCGTATCAGACCCGACGGTCGGATTTTGATACCAAGCCACGACGAGAGCTCGTCGTGAGATAACGCCTTCCGGCAGGGAGAATGTTGTTGTGCTGTGCCCCATGGTATTGGTGCCCCTCTCATCATACTGCAAATTAATTTAAAAACCATGAAATAGTATAAAGAGAATTCATTTTAGCACAAAAGTACACGTGTAAGTGTAATTAATTGAGGGATCCGATTATAGCTAGTTACGAAGATTGAACACAACTATAAAGGAGGCATGGGTGAATTAAATTTTTTAGGGAGGTGAACTCGATATATATATAAATAATTTACACTACTGGGCGAACAATTTACACTATTAAATTATGGGAAAACTTCACGAAATAGTAACCAAGTTTACTATGTGTTCCAATCAGGTCACTTATGTTTGAAACTGTTTCAATTACATCATTAAACTTTAAAGTGGTGTTTTAATCCTATATAATTAACCTGCTAAACAGGTAACTTTTTATTTTATATTTAAAACAAATTAAACAAATTAAACAAATAAATAAATAACATTAAAGAAACCCTAAATTCTTCTTCTCTTCTCCCTCTCAAATTGCAATCACGTACAGCAGACCTCTTCTTCTCTTCTCCCTCTCAAATTGCGCCGGTTCCACTTCACCGGCCTCCCGTCGCCGGCCTCCCCGTCGCCGGCCCCCCTTCGCCGGACTCGCCCCACACCGTCGTCCCCATTCGCCGGCCTCCCCTTCTCCGGCTTCCCCTTCGCCGGCCGCCCCTTCGCCGGCCGCCCCTTCTCCGACCGCCCCTTCGCCGGCCTCCGCCCCTTCGTCGGACTCCGCACCACCACCTGCCGGACTACGTCTCTCTTTTACAGGTCATCGTCTCTCTTTCTCATTTGTATTTGACTTAACATGCTAATTAGTAATTAACTTGGAATCTTTCTTCTTTTGGATCAGATCTTGTAAAGCTTGTTGGTGAATCGATTGGCGGATGCCTTGCACTGTCTGTTGCAGCCCGTGTCCCACATATTGATCTTGTGTTAGTTTTAGCTAACAGTCTTGTGCCCATCTTCGACCCGTCACCTTTCGAGCTATGTCAAGTATTGATAATGATACAAACGATAACCTTTATTCGGTACGAATCAAGCAACAGGTATAACCTATTTAAACTAGTTTACTTGTTGGTATTTCAAGTTTTAATTGATCACTAGTTTGATTTGGTGAGAATATGATTTGTCAGATTTTTGATGATGAAGATGTTAGTATGAATGATCCTTTTCTGAATTTACTATGTTTTGACAACACTGATAAGGATCAATTTGATGCTAGTTCTGTTGATGATTGGAGTGGAAGTGAACAAAATTATGATAATGATATGGATGATGTAAGTGTAGAGGATGAAAATGTCGTTTATCCTTGTTATGATCCTAATATGTGTATGTTGATATATAGATGTATATTGGTATAATTGGTATGTTGGAACACAATGTATTTTTTTTTAATTTTTACTGAAATTTGTAATTTTTTATTATTTTTTTCAATTTTTACGAAAATTTGGACAATGATTACGCATTTTTTAAACATTTTTTCAGTTTTTTAAAATATTCAACTATTTATTAATTATTTTTAATTTTTTTAAACATTTTTAAGTTTATTACCTATTATTCAGGTTAAATACGTATGATTGGAACATCAAAATAAAGTTTAGTGACCTGATTGGAACAAAAAAGTTTATGAGTGACCTAATTAGAACAATTTTCAAACTTGATTACTATTCTATAAAGTTATCCCTTAAATTAAAAAGGAAAATTGGTAACAAACGGTCCAAACTTTAACCTATTGGTAACCATTGGTCCCAACTTTTACATTCGCTGGGGATAGTCCCAACTATTTATCTTTGTGTTGTCATCGGTCCCACTCTAACAGAATGTTAACTCCGTTAACTTTTGCTGACGTGGCAATCCAGCTGTTGCCTACGTGTAAACTAGGGGACCCATTTTTCTCCTTTAAGCGCCTGCGTATATATAAACCCCTTTCTTAGTCGACATTCAACAACATCTTCAACAACATCTTCAATCCATCTTCAATCGACATTGAAGAACATCTTCAAGCCACCTTCATTAGCAGGTAATAACTTTCAATCGAGCTTCAAGAACATCGAAATGGCTTCTTCATCTTCTTCAACGTCTGCTTGTAAGAAAAAAACCCTAAAAGGTTTAAGGTAGATTTAGAGGGGAATGTGTACTGCAACCACGATTTAATCTCAATTCTTAGGGTTGCTGGACCTAGAAGCTCTCGAAATGGGGAAGAGTTCTATGGTTGCCCCTTATGGCCGGTATTTACTAATTATCAAGCTCCTGTTTTCCTTTTTTTTGCCATAATACACTAACATTATTTTACTGGGTTTGACTAGAATGAAGACTGCAAATTCTTCATGTGGAAAGATGAAGTTGATGAAGTTTCAAAGATTTGCTTTTCTAGCAAAGATCAACAAATCAGAGAGATGGAGATTGAGAATTTAAAGTTAAAAAACATGATTTTGCAAGAAGAGAACAAGAATTTGAAGTTGTTGCTATCAATGAAAAAGTCAAACTGGAAGAGACATAGTGTTTTAGGTTTAGCAATTATTGTCTTAGTAATATGGTGGATCTTATTAGTGTGAAAATGATGAATTGGAAGAGACAAAGTGTTTTAGTTTAGCAATTGTCTTAGCAATTGTTGTGTTAGCAATATGGTGGATCTTGTATGGATAATTAGTAATGAGATTTGCTTTTGACATTTGCAATTGAATTGTAATGAGATTTGCTTTTGACATTTGCAATGCAATTGAGATTTACTTTTTCTAGTACTGCAATGCAATTGACATACTACCAAAATGAACAATTGACATACTACCAAAATGAACAACTAGTATTGTTAACAATCAACTAGTAAAGTCAAACATACATCAGTCAAACATACATAAACCAAAATGAACTACTACATCAACCAAAATGAACTACTACCATCAACCAAAATGAACAACTACCATTGTTAGACATAGACATTGACAAAATGAAAAGTCAAACAATTACATCCACACTTGATTAAACTTTCTGCATTTACTTTCCCCTGCTCTTCCCCTGTACTCTTGGCTTTGTTTTTGTTCTTTTAGAAGTAGTTGATTGTTGGGTTGGTTGACTTGGCATCTCCATAGCTTGTGATGTGCCTGGACCTCTAACTGCCCCTCCTTCACTTGCAGCAGTTGATTGTTGGGTTGGTTGAGTTGGCATCTCCCTTGACATCTTAGGCTTTGAACACTTTCTGATATTATGCCCAGTCTCCTTGCAATTGCTACAACTCATTTGAATTCCATGCTTTGTCAATGTACCTGGCTTCTTAGGATTCTCATGAGGATCCTTCTTTCTATTTTCTTTGGTCTTCCAGGTTGAATTTTGATGGGAGGAGGATCCAATGGGTAATCAACATCAGGCCAGAACCTTTGACTTGGCAATGGTGGAATTGTGTATTCATATGACCTTAGGTATGTCTCTTTCAGGTAACAACCATCCACATATTGTTCCACAACCTTTCCAAGAAACCCAGCTACTGCACACACATGCTTACATGGGATACCTATTATTAAATGAAACTGATCAACATCAACACATATAGGTTAACAATTGTTGAACAAATATTGATATTTACCTGTTAAGTCCCACATCCTACATGTACAGGTTCTGTTGATCATGTCCACAGAAACATCATCAAAAAACCTAACTTGGAACACCTGATATGAAGATGGGTACACTTCACCTTGATAAGCCAACTGTTTCTGTTTATTTAACTTAGCTTGTATCCTTGGGCACACTAGCATATCTTTAGATTCCATTGCAGACCTTTTAGTTATTAGTCTAGACATTGTAGCAACCCTGATATCTTCTAACATGTCTATAATATGCTTAGATCTAGCCTTAACTATGGTTCCATTAAAGGTTTCAGCCATGTTGTTTACTATGACATCACAACATGTATGACTCTTAAAAAAACACCTTACAAAGCATTGTGGATTCTGTTGATTGAATGCCTCCACTGCATCTTGTGATATTTCTGTCATCTCCTTTATTGCCTCATTGAAGTCAGCCTTATTATAAGCCTTACATGCCTTCCAGAAAACCAGCTTTAACTCTTCTCCCTTGTACTTCTTATTCCAATTGGCATAGATGTGCCTTGCACAGTTTCTATGCTCAGCTTCAGGCCAAACAAATGCAACAGCATTAACCAGTCCCTGTCAGAAAATTGAATTTATATAGTTTACATATCAACAAGTTTACCATATTGAACTTATATAGTAAAGGAAATACCTTTTGTTGATCAGAAATTAGTATCCAATCCTTTCCACCATCTGTCACCTCTAAGCATTTTCTTAGTTCTTGCATAAACCAGGACCAACTATCATTACATTCCCCTTCAACAACAGCCCATGCCACAGGGTACATTTGGTCATTCGCATCTCTTCCAATTGCAGTGAGCAACATACCTCCTAAAAATGTTTTTAGAAAACAACCATCCAAGCACAGGAGTTTTCTGCAACCAGCTAAAAAACCCCTCTTCACCCCATCAAAACATATAAACAGTCTATGAAATGTCTCCACATTACATTCCCCTGGTGGGGCAGTTACCAATTCAAAGGTTGAAGTTGGATTTGCTTGTTTTAAAGCTTCAACGTAAGACCAAATTTTACTATAGTGCTCCCTCATTGAACCATGAAGCATCTTATGTGCACATCTCTTTGCATTATAAGCAAACCATTTTTCAATTATTACCTTATGTTTTTCTCTAACAGCATCCTGGATCTCTTTAGCACTCCATAAAGGGTTAGCTTTGAACATTGGCAAGAAGTCAGTTGCTATAAACTTAGAAGTCAATTGCCTATTTCGACTCATGTTTCTTTGACAGTTGTGCTTACCTTTGACAGTTTTAACAAAAAACATTCCTTCCCTTTATGAAATGAACAATACAAACTGAATGGACACCCTTGCACACATTTAACACCTAAACGCCCTCCTCTTTTCTTATTACTTGTAGCAATGTAAACATTTCTACCATTAGAGATAGCATACCTTCTAACTGCATCCTTAAAAGCATCTCTCGTAGGAAACTTTATGCCAACAACCCATTTAAAGTTAGACCAATCTGTGTGTTCACTTACAATTGGAACCTTAGCTTTGTACTTGCTCCCTCTAATGTCATCACCTTCACTATCTTCTGGTGAGTTTAACTCATCCTCTGAATCTTCATAACTGCTACTTGCTTCTATATCTCCTTGGACAGATTGTTTTAGGCACTCCTCTAGTAACTTCTTGTTTGATTCAGTAGCTTGTGCATTAACTTGATTAATTGCATCAATTGAGGCTATCCACTCCTCATCATCCTTGTCAGTTCCATCATCATCCTTTTCAGCAACATTAGTTTGATCCTCACACTCAGCAACATCTTCTAAACTTTCTGACTCTGATCCATCATCATCATTCTTGTCTGATCCATCATTATCATTCACTTGATCATCTTTTGATTGAATGCCTGGTCTTTTACCTTTTGATTGTGATGTTTCAACCTCTTTTGCCTCAATTGGTCTTTTACCTTGTGATGTTTCAACCTCTTTTACACTATCAGCCTCTTTTGCCTCAATTGGTCTTTTACCTGTTGATTGTGATGTTTCAACTTGTGATGTTTCAACCTCTTTTACACTTTCAACCTCTTTTGCCTCAATTGGTCTTTTACCTTGTGATGTTTCAACCTCTTTTACACTTTCAGCCTCTTTTGCCTCAATTGGTCTTTTACCTGTTGATTGTGATGTTTCAACTTGTGATGTTTCAACTTGTACAAATAGTGTTCTGGCTTGAGCTCTGGTTTTGACCTGTGAACATGGACTCAGTGGAGGTAGTCTTCTAGATTGAACACTTTCAGCCACTTTTGTCTCAATTGGTCTTTTACCTTTTGATTGTGATGTTTCAACTTGTGATGTTTCAACTTGTACAGATAGTGTTCTGGCATGAGCTTTGGTTTTGACCTGTGAACATGGACTCAGTGGAGATCTAGCTTGAGATCTGGTTTTGACCCGTGAACATGGACTCAGTGTATCATCATGTTGAGGATTTTGAGGTACTGTTCTGGCTTGAGATCTGGTTTTGACCCGTGAACATGGACTCTGCACATGGGCTTCAGTGCTAGTGGGCTGGGCTTCAGGGCTACTGGGTTGGACTTGACGGTTATTGGGGGTTTGGCTCGATTTTATCATAGGTTCATCTGAAACATATATACTAAGATGTTTATCAGATGTGGTGTGAAGAATTGAAACCATTTCAATCAATTGGGAATCAAGGTTTATCCTTTTCATATGCCCATCACCAGGGATCTTGCAATACAACCTAAGTTGCCTAGATTTGTAAGAACCAAACTCAATTGCATATTCTATTAATGCAGATAACGAAAAATGGCTGGCCGATATCCCTAATTTCTTTACACTTCCACCAGCGTACCTTATTATCGGGGGTTCAGCCGCTAATCTTCCACCAGTATGGAGATGGACAGGCACAACATGTACATCCATTGCTGTTCGGTGCAGTGGGGGATGGATGATGGTGGCTCTTTGATGTTCGATTGTGAATCGGGGATTTGTGGTAGTTAGGGTTTAAGAGTAAGAGATGACAGATTAAATAGATTACCAACTACTTTACACGCAAGCGTTTAAAGGAGAAAAATGGGTCCCCTAGTTTACACGTAGGCGACAGCTGGATTGCCACGTCAGCAAAAGTTAACGGAGTTAACATTCTGTTAGAGTGGGACCGATGACAACACAAAGATAAATAGTTGGGACTGTCCCCAGCGAATGTAAAAGTTTGGACCAATGGTTACCAATAGGTTAAAGTTGGGACCGTTTGTTACCAATTTTCCAATTAAAAATAAACACTAACGAAAAAAGAGGGGGGTGGTGACCCCTGGCTCCTGTTAATTATCTTTCGCCTATGGTTATTGAGATACCTCTCAATTATAAATTAACATCCAAATTTTCAACCGGGTCGTATAGCACTATACACGTCGTATAGTCGGCTTGTATAGTCCTAGATTAGATGTATAACACATCTGACAACCCCTGGAATTTTTAATTGTAGTTAGTGTCTAAATTTATTATGTCGTATAGTCATGTATGTGTCGTATAAGGGGTCGTATAAGGTTATATGAGACGTATAACCTTTCGACAGTCCTCTCGAACTTTCCTTGTTTTTAATGTTTCCAACCCTACACGTCGTATATAGTGTTATACAAAATGTATAAAGGGTGTTGATTTATAACATGAGACTTATTTACATGTTTGGTTTGGATGGAACATACATCCATGATAAACGGTGGCTGCGTTAGAAATATAGTTATGAGATCTAACGGCCATCATAGGCGGTCGCATTTATTACCAACAAATGAATTTAAGTTGGCTCCTTCTGTCATGGACGGCACTGACGGCGACTCTTCTTCATTAATTTCTCCGTCTCCTCGTTTTACTTTGTATTATTATTAATCTTTTAACAACCGTCTTCTTCCTTTTAATATCATTTTCTTTAAAAAAAGTTTTGATCTTTTCTACTTGTGTTTTATATTCTATACTGAGTTTAATAAAGGACGATATAATATTCAATCTTTTGGGTCACATTGAGCTTTTTTGTTTTACTTGTAATTTCTCATCCAAATTGGTTATAATATTTAAATCAAAAACTTGAAAACTAATGCGAGGCATCCATGGCTTTTTAACGTAGAGGTAATGGGTTCGGGAACAATTTACTATAATATACTTCAGGTGGGTCATTTTATTATAATGAGTCTTTGTGTGGTGGGTTTTTCTTAAATGATGGACGAGCCTAGTAATCAACGTTGTTTGTGTTCGCAGGGTGTGAGTGACATTTTGCCAATGAGTTTACCCGGATGGCTAGGTTTATAACATTTTTTGGCCGTTGAAAAAACTTAGAAAATAATAGAAATGAGCGTTGTGCTTTGTTTTTATGCTCCTGAGTTAAAATAATAAGAATTTGTAATGATTAAAATGGACGAAGTTCTAGTACAAAAAATCTAACTTGAGTAAAAATTAATTATCTTGAGTAAAAATAAACATATGTAGTATAATCGACAATATGATTATAGCTTAAACTAGATATAAAACAATTTTTATTTGGTACTTTGGTAGAGGGTAAACATACACTTTTTGAGAGGGATATTAACTTTTTAATGGAATTGGTCCACAAAATAATAAGTGTGGAGAACACGTTTGGTAGCATATACGAGTTTGTAAGATTCAACATCACTCTTAATTACTGGTGATTTGGCCATTTAGTCGGTCGATATAAATTTTGTCAATCTTACATATAAATACAAAGAAAAATACAAGAGTCGTTACAAATACATCTATTACTTATTGGGATACACTCTCTTATAATAACCTGTAGACGTAAAACACCTAAAAAAACACGACTTGTAATAAAACAAGGTCACGCGTCCTACATCCAGGGAATTACAATTATCACCAATCCTAACCGCAAATATATCACATACATGATCAAATAAAGGGTAAAGCCCAATTGCGTAACAAACTAATTTGATACCACTCCCATCATCATAAATGACCTTTTAACTGAATCATAAAACACTATAAATACAAGATATGGAGAATTGATTTTCTCATGTACAAATACTCCATAAACTCACTCTCTTACTTTCACACACATCTTTTACATCCTTATTTCTGATTACTTATTCTTACGACGAAAGGTTGTGACAAGAAGAATTCCCCCCTCTCTGACGCCTTAACCGGTGATGTTCAATTATGTGTAGGCTTAGAACACGGAGAATTGAAGTTCAGTTGGAGCAATTAGGATCCGGTTGGAGCTAACATTTACGTAATCAAATGACCATTCTACTAACCAAAGCCAAAAATATACATATGAGAATGGGTTGATATAACGCTGTTTACGAGTAAAAAATAAATCGAGTTAAACTTTTGAAATATCAGCATGTATATACTTATTATAAAATTAACATAACTAGGTCTTAACACCCCGCGCGTTGCGCGGGGAATCCAAACCACGTTATAACCGATGTCTAAGACACCCTAGCAAAACCTTAACATTCATTTCATTAAGATCCACACCCTCCTAATAACCATTTGATATAATTTTAACAGTCAAATTACATATGTTAAACTCAAATTGTGTTTTGATAAATAAGTTGATCGAATACATAATATGTAACTTTATAACACCATGTTAACCTAAATTCAATTTAACATGAGGCTCAGAAAAGACATGTTATTGTGGCTGCAAACAAAACGATTGCCACGCCATAACAAAAACCATTTGGAGTCATTTATCATCATTGTTTTAGAGTGAAACACTACAGTTCAACAACACACTTTTACGCCCCAAACAACAATTTATGTATGTAAGGGCAAATACAAAATGTGCACCTCACATGTAGTTGAAATGAAAAAGTTACACTCTATACTGTTCAATCACCTTGCTTTTTCATACATAGGTAAATTTATAATAAAGCTCAGACTCATAATCATAGAGGTGTGGTTACATGTGTAAAGCCATCCCGCACACTAATCAAAACAAAAGAACCACCAAAAAAACCTTGGCTATGTTTTACAACCAAACTTTTCGAACATAAATGGCAAACTTTATTTGCATAAAAGTTACATGAAGATTAGTCAGTGAAGGACGCATGACTGTTTGTGTTAAAGCCACTTTTTGATGTGCAGGTTTCTAAGGTAATACATATTTCCATCAAAGAACTCATGCGACAATCACTGCCTTTGAGGCTTACCAACGTATCATAGCATTCACATTTTCAAAAATACCATTCATACCCAAAAATGGGATTAGATGTAAACATACCGGCAAGCAAAGCCAACAATAAAACCCTCAAAAAATGAGGTTTACAAACATAACAACCATGGCTCCAAAGGTATCCTTCAAACATTTCTATCGAACATCTCATCTGCACGGCTCAGGTATGCATCACAACCACAGAATTTTCAAATCGAACTAAAGAAATCAAATAAGTTAATAGATCAGAAGCAAGAACTCAAAAAACCCCAAAATATCAATAACATAGTTTCACACCGACAAAATCGATCCATGAATCAAAAACCTAGACACCTTCATCACCCATACCACCGACTCCCTCCCCATCATCACCCCCACCACCGTCATCACCCCCATGACAACGCGACGACCCCCTCAACCTCATCACCCCTACCACCGTCGTCACTCCCGTGACAACGCGACGGCCCTCTCATCGTCATCACCCACACCACCGATCGTATCACTAAAACCCAGACGAACACTGTAACTTTTATGGTCCCGATAAGCTCGTTAATAGGTGAATCACGACTCAATGGTTGTTGCATGTTGTAGATCGGGAAAGAAAGAGGTGATGGAGTGCAAACTACCGCTGCCATGGCTAACTTTTTTAAGCGTCGCCGGTAGCAAGTGGCAAGCACCTATAGTGTGACGGCGGAGACGCGAAGGTGGCGGGACGACGGTGGCTGTGCGACGGTGTAGATGAAGCCTTTCCTTCTCTCTTCCATTTCTATTTCTCTCTCCAAATAATGTCTGCATCTACAATGAAGAAGAAGATGTCTTTAAATAGATAGCAAAGTAAATTACCAAAATAACCTTTGAAACAAACTTGAAATGACAGAGTCACCCTCGGTTTACTGTTCATCATCTTGCTTTTTTCATATATAGGTAAATATAGGGGTGTGATTAACATCAAATAAAGTACATTTTACATAAAAAACGAGAGAAAAGATATGTAAATACATAATCGCATTATGTACAATAGTTATCTCGTTTTCTGATATGTTTAATATGTTCGATGTATTTAACTCTCAAGTTGTTTATAATTATTTAAACCAACAAGAATATATATACAATCCGCAAAAGGAATTACAAATAATAAATAATAAATAATAAATAATAAATAATAAATAATAAATAATAAATAATAAATAATAAATAATAAATAAAAATATAAATAATAAATAATAAATAATAAATAATAAATAATAAATAATAAATAATAATAAATAAGGGATAGGTGTGGGGTGAAAAGTTATGAGGTGTTTGAGGAAGTTCATGTCGGGATTCCTGAAGTAGTCACGTGTAACTCCACCGCCCCAATCTTTATAACCCATTTCCCTTTCACGCGTTTTCCGAATTTCACACATTCACCCAACATTTTTTATTTTTATTTAATGTAAACAAATATAAAGATACAATAAATTACAAATTATGTTCTTTATTAATATATGAAATTGCAAGGTATATCTTTTAGTTTTAATAATTACATACGATGTTCTTTTATTAAAAAATTTACACACATATTGTCATTTACACTAACTATCACATAAATGTACAGTTAACTCAGTTATGTGTCCCTCACGTGAGAGTATTTTTATCATTTTTTTTCATGTCTAATATATTAAAAAATTATAAAAATAAAAATTTTTAATGAAAAAAAATAAAAGATATCGGACCTTTAGGTAAGTCGGTGAAACCAAACATTGTTGGTGTGTGTGTTCATTCGACTAACCGTCAAAACTATTAATGAAAATAACATCCAATAACATTTACTAAAGTAAGAAACTCACAAATAATTTAGAAGGTAGGAAAATCAACAATAAACACCAAAAAAGTACATGTAATACTTTATAAACTAATCACAACAACAAATAATGAAAAATCAATAAGGTACACAAACGTAGAGATTACCTGAGATTCTATGAATGCTTATATAATTGTAAAAGCAAGAAAATAAACTATGAGTCGTCGTTAATCACACAACAACATAAGCCAGAAATTCAAAGAGCAACGAAATATAAGGATTTTAATCTTACCATCGTTATTTGTTTGAGTTCAAAAGGTTTCAATGGTGTGTGAGATGTTGTAGGCGGTGAAGATGACCGGTATTGGACTATCAAATAGATGGGGATGATGGATTTAATGGTATTAAACGTAAGAAGAATGCGAGTTTACTAACTTACCCAACGGTCCGATATTTTGTTATTTTAATAACAAGAAAGGGATGTCATCTGCTGCATCTTGTGCTTCAATTTCTCACGTATTGGTGATAAATATTATTTATACGATTAATGGAAAGTTTGAGTAATTTGTTTTATAGGAAATCTTCACAGGTTTTGAGAAAGTGGAACAAGATTGATGATCAAACAAATGCATTGTTCTATTGCATGACCAAATTCTTGAATATTTTAAAGCTGCTTGCTTGCTTCATTCAGAGAAATCGTGATGTGTTTTTATTGTCGTTAGTCTCCATTGCTATTAATTTATCAAATTTGAAAGCAACCAATAAGTTAGGAGTTTACTAGGGAAATCATGTGGTTTGTTTAGAATTTAGTTGTGCTATATGGAATTAATTGAATCGTAAAACGGAAGATGGGATTGTTATCTAAAAGCGACTAATATCGAATTAGTCGAATCGTTAATCATTGGGGGATTACTAAAGTATTGGTTCGTGACTACGTATATTGAACTTCAAATTGGTACTTTATTCTTTTTTAGAAACTTTTGTTGCATTTACTTGACCTAATAGTGAACTTCAATTGTTCTTAACATAGTTCATATTTTTGTGCAAAATATAGTCTGTAATAATCTAATATTTGCATACTTGAGTCTTGATGAGCCCTTTTAGGTTAATGGAGATGATCTGGTGAAACACTAGGTGGGGAGGTACCAATTACAAATTAAGCATTGGTCATAAATACGTATTACAAGTTTGTGAGGTTGAATTATCACAATGTTGCTATGACAAGTAGTCATGGTTTGTTTCTTTTGCATTTCTAAATACTTTAACAAAAAATTAAGCCAAAAATTTCATCCTTAGAAGAAAATTCGCAGCTTAGGTGTATGTGTATTCATGTTAAAGAGGTAATTATATGCCATCCAAATCTACATGATACATTTATAGAATTTTGGAAGCTATTTAGTTATCTTGTCATGTGAAACTTTACATAAGAAGGTAAAGAAAACATTAGAGTGTTATTGAAGCTTTGAAAGAAAACGAATATGATTACACTAAAAGAATCGGAAGTTTAGGTATATTGTTTTACATTGTTGCTTCTACTTTGTAGTTCTGGTGAAAGCTCTCAAGCTTTGTGATTAGTGACTGTTTATTGTTTTGTCTTATGGTTGCATGTGTGTACTTTGTTTGTCTTTGTTATTACTCAAGGTCATTGCTTTATTTGGATTGTTTCTTTTTGTCTATTAACATATCTTATTTAATCATCTTTAATTTTAGGGGTTTTGGATTAAAATGATGGGTTTTAGAGTGTTAAGGTTTTGATTCTTATTAGGTTTTTCTAATTCAAATGGTGAGATTTTAATGGAGCGGATTAACATCTTGAATCACCATCATTTTCAAGAGTTTTCTTCATTTAAGCCAGTTTTTTTATGTTATTTAGATGTTACCATATGTCGTTGAAGCTCAAAACTTTGCTTGCTTTTCAGGTTTTAATGTTGGATTTTGTTGAGGTTTCCAGCATTTCTTGAAATTTGAACTTCTATTTAGGTTTAAAGCTTTAAAACTGTTTGAAAATTTTTGAATTTTGGTTAATATTACTATTTGGTTTTTGTTTAAGATTGTTAAACTTTTTTGTAGATGACCTAAATGTTCTTTATATTGGTTAAATTTACAAAAGTAGCTTCTACACTTGAAATGAGCTTCTTGAATAGATTTTTAGGTGAAAAATGACGTGCTGAGACAATGATGATGATGTACAGAACAGTTAAATCCTCAAACATGTTAATATTCCACCAATTTTGTTCATACACTAGAAATGTTACATTCTCATGTAGTGTTTTCTCATAGTTTTTTTTTGTGTGTGTTTTGTTGTTTTTCTTTTGACTATTAGGTATATATGTAGTGTTTTCTCATGATTCTTTTTGTATTTTGTTCTTTTGTTGTTTTGAGCTTAAGATGAATTTAGCATTGAATTTGAAGTGTTAGTACATATAAAAGTATGGATAAGAGTTAGTTGGATTCGGTTGAGTTAACTGTGAAATAGGTTTGGGTTAAAATAAGAAAAATTACGTATGGATCAAAACCGAAAACAAATTCGGTTTAGGTTAAACCCACCAACAGTGAAACTTGTCCACCTTATTTTGTTTTATATTTAAATAGTTTATTTGAACATAATTACAATCATTATGTTTTGACCTATATCCATACAGTTGCCCGTTACATTATGAATAAAATATAATTTGAATTAAACCGTGTAATATACAGGTCTATAAACTAGTATAAATATACAACTATACAAAGCCCAAGTGAAACGAACATGAACCTTAGAAAGATATTCGGAGCCGAAATCCACTAAGGCCCAATAATGTCAACAACAATTCAACTGATTGGGTCAAGAAATGGGTCTAGTTTCTCAGGACTCAGGAGTTAGAGGGAAGTATCTACAAAACACAAATGCAAGTGCAAAAGGTATTCATCTAATTTGTTATCCAATATTGCTATACATTTCTAATACATAGTTTTAGATATAAGGGTGGCTTTCACAATTTCTTTGATAGGATTGATTTCATTAATCACCGTGGTTGATAACTTTTACAAATTTACCATTTCGTGACGAAACTATACTAAACTAAAAGGTGGGCCATGTCGGGATGAACTTACGATGAGGAGTCTGTGTTTGATTAGGTTTTAGGGTAAATATCGATAATTGCCAACCAAAACTGACTAAAATTGCTTAAATTTTATTTTTGTACAAGTTAGCATGCAAAATGTATTACATGGTTAAATGTTGCTCACATAACATGCTTTTATGTAAAATTGTTGACAAATCATCATTGTTTATTTGTTTTATATAGTTGATGATGAAGATTCTCATTGTCCCACATAGATGAGTTGACGCTACAACATTAACTATGTCCAATTTGACCTTAGTAATATAGGTTGCATGACATTTTTTCAAGAAAAGTTAACAACTATAAATTAATAATGAAAGTTACGTTACTAATCGATAGCATGTATGATGTATGTTATTTGTCTATAGTTGTATGTTATTTGTACTTTGTAGTAATTTCCATATGAAAACAAGTGTTGCACAAACTATATGCTTTAGTGACTTGCATATAGTTGTATGTTATTCGTACTTTTTAGGCAATAATTTTTAGACGTACAAATCAATTTCACCACATATATATAGGATGCAAATTTTCAATTCATAAAGCAGAATGTTTTCATTTATGGTTATAGATATATGAGTAGGATATATATAGGAGTAAGAGAGATTTCCTGTTAAAAAAATATACGAGCTTATTTAATACGTCAGCTTTGAATACTGAATTCCTTCGATATAAAAAAATTATAAGTAGAAAAAGATAAGAGTTAAATGAGTTTTACGTCCCTGGGGTTTTATAAATTGCCATTTGAATCCAAAAGTTTAAAATGTTATCATTTGCATCCAAAAGTTTCACTAAAATTACTATTTGAATCCATTTTGCTAAATATAACTAACACGGTTAACTTTTTCTATTAAGTTTCCAACATGAGAGTTATTTTAATTAAATACAAAATAAAAAACCAGCTCACATGAGGGTTTTTATATGTTTAGCCTATTTTGATAATTGTAGTTATGATTTGACTTTATAATTGTATTTTATTATTTTGTCTTGTTAATGTATTTTGGTTTAGTAATTGTGTTACTTTTGTCCGTTTTATTAATTAAGCATAGATTTCTTTGGTTTAAAGCTTAATTATGATTACGATTATTGATGTTTTTGATTATTATTCATGGGCAGTTAATGTTATTCTATAAATTATTTTTATACTTTTATGATAATTTGTCTTTTGTTGTTATAATTCAAATAGTTTATATTATATGACTTGTTTGTTTATTTATATATAGTTTTGTTTTTTATGTTTTATAAAGTTATAAATAAATCACTTTTAGTTAGTTATACTTATATTTTATTTTATATAATATGATGTCCAAAGATGACTTTCTTGATTAAATAAAAGAAATGCTGACCATCATTCATCGTAAATTAAAATCGCAATGGTGATTATCAAATGAGACTGAACGCTTAAAATTTGCCACGTAGAGCTATTTTTTATTTTGTAATTGTTTTGACTAACATACATCTACTTTAGGAAACCTAACGCCGTTAATTAGGAGTAGTTAAGTGGATTCAAATGATAATTTCTATAAAAAATTCAGATGTAAATAATAAAATTTAAACTTTTAAATTCAAATGACAATTTATACGAGACCATTAAAACGAGTAGGACCAAAATCGTAGTTTATTAAACAGTATGGGGACTATTTTTGTAGTTTAGTAAGTATTAATCTGTAATCTATTTGTTCTATACACTTCGAAGTTCGATCCTATCTTACCCCAATTGATCATTTCGTGTTCAACGAAACACCGTATCGACATAAATTAGGGTTTAATTTTGGGTGTAATATGCTAATTTGAAGAATTCGTTGCTTATTTCGTGCTAATCGATCTCGATTTTTCCAAAATTTATCCATCGTATAGCCCTTTTGTGTTGTTGTTTATGTGTTTAAATCACAGGTGAAATCAACAGGAATTAGAAGCTTAATGGGACGCAGTGGTTCTTCCTCTAGAAGAAAACGCTCAAAGAAAAAGAGTTCGAAGGTTTCTTCCGAGGTTTGTTGATTCTATCCCAGTTTTTACTTTTAGGGTTTCGACTTTTTGCCTGATATTATCCAAATAATTGTTGTATTCTAGTTAATTTCATGTTTATTGGCTGAATCTCGACATTTTTGCCTAATTTCATGGTGTGATTTTTTTTTTGTCAATTTCGCTTTCTTTTTCTGGCATTTTGGATTAATGTGTTGTTTTAAAACGTGAATTGAATTATGGTGAGAACAACATACTTGAAGAGGCAATGAGGCATTCAATTGAAACTTGAAAACACTTCTTCTTTATGCTCATGTTGGTTACAATGTCATTAGGGTTACCGAAAGAAGAAAAGTAGAAGAAATAAATCCAAGAAGCTTCGTCGTCAAGATGATTCCTTTTCTTCTAGTTCGGATGATGAATCCACTGGTTCATCACTGAATTCATATTCCTGTTCAGAAGGTGAGTATAAACGTAAAAGGGCTCGTTCTCGCTCACGAAGTGAAATAAAGGGTAGTAAGAAACGACGTAGAAGAAGATCTTTAAGTGAGGACAGCGGTGAATACTCGTCCCCTGTGAAGAAAAGAAAAAGGTCTAAGAAAAGTAAAAAGATCAATAAGAAGAAGTCGAGAAGAGATGCTTATGTTAGTTCAGCAAGCAGTGATTCTGGAAGTAGTTCCACTTGTAAACATGAAGATAACAGTAGAGATGAACTCGGTTCACATGGGAGGTCAAGCGGTAGGTCCAGAGAAAAGGAAAAGGATCATAGAGAGACAACCAAGGGTAGAATTGAAAATAGGAAGAACAGGAGTAAGAGTAGGAGCTCTTTGTCACCAAGTAGTAATTATAGCGGTGAAAGCATTGAGAAAGTGACTGTGGAAAACAACCCGATGAGATTGAAATCAGTTATTACTGTTGCAAATTTAGAGCATGAAGAAGAAGACAATATGAAATATAACGAGGTTAAAGAAGAGATGGTGTATGATTATGATGATTACCCGTCTAGTAAAAGCAATGATAGTATTGATGCAGTTGATCGTTTTAACATGTCTTCTTATAAAAAAGATGTGGTTAAAGAAGTAAACTCTGGTTCTAACCTTGATAATGATAAGGAAAAAGAGAGCAATGTTTCTGGTAATATTGGATCAGAGGTGGATAATTTGGAATTAATTTTGAGACAAAAAGCATTGGAAAACCTAAGTAGATTCCGAGGTGGGATTAAAATAAAACCAGAAGTTCCTGTTGATGAAAAACCTAAGAGTGATCAAAGTGGTGTTAAGCAGCTGAAACATGAAACTGTGAGCACGATACCTGCGTCACAGCCAGTTATAAATAGGAGTAGGTTTACATGGAGAAGGGATCCTTCTGTTACCACAGCAAAAGATGAAAAGGCTGCAACTTACAGCGAGCAGCACTCTAGTGGATCACAGCCAGCCGAACCGAAATTACAGTGTGCAAATCCATCTTCCACGAGTAGGGTAGATAATAAGTTTGTGAATGAGACATCAAAAATTATGGCCAATACCAATAAAGTTGACCAAAACTCAACTGCTGTTGATGAAACACCCTCTTCTTCTTCCATAAAAGAAGGGAGCTCAAAGGAGCAGCAGAATGAAAGCAATGACAACTCGCAGTTTGAGAAGAAGACGATGTCTGTGATGAGAGGTGGTGAAATGGTGCAGGTAAGTGTTTACTGCTTAATGTTAATTGTTATAATGATATATTATATGTTAATATATAATGTTAAGTAGTTGTTTATTTACTCTCCCATTTATTGTAATGATTTGAGCTTGCAATGTTTTGTTGATTTCTGTTGCCAGGTAAGCTACAAGGTTTACATCCCAAACAGAGCTCCTGCTTTGGCTAGGAGGCAACTTAAGCGGTGATCTGTAACACGTACGTCATATGCATTCTTTGTCATGTTTCATGAATGATAAACGCAGGCAACAAGTGACTTCTAACTTTTAAGTTTGAAGAAAGACCTGTACTTTAAAAGAGAGCCACAGACATATGGTCATAGGCATCGAGTGAATGTTTATGTTTTGATCATCTTTCGGTGGTCATAGGCATCGAGTGAATGTTTATGTTTTGGTCATCTTTTTTGGACGAACATGTATGTTTTATCTTGTGAAGAAATAAAATTAAAAGCACATTTTGTTAGATTATCTGGCATTTACTTCCATATCAGTTTACTAATGTTAACAATTCATATGATATGAAATTATGAACTCTTTTGGAACATATTAATGGATAGCAACTGAATGCAGGAAATCATCCATAGATGTACAAGACAAAAAATTTTCTTCAGCTACCCAGTCTTCTTTGTGCCACGTATGCAAGCCCAATCATCAATTTGTGACACTTCCATATCAGTTTACTAATGTTAACAATTCATATGATATGAAATTATGAACTCTTTTGGAACATATTAATGGATAGCAACTGAATGCAGGAAATCATCCATAGATGTACAAGACAAAAATTTTTCTTCAGCTACCCAGTCTTCTTTGTGCCACGTATGCAAGCCCAATCATCAATTTGTGACACGGTAATCCCTTCCAAAAGATCTGAGTATCGGTCCACAACTGTAGGTACCTAAAACATCTCGATATAAGACAACTTATTTCCAAAAATTTTATAAACTAAATTGCTGGTTAGAAGGTACCTGCTCTAAGATAATACCAGAGAGACCGACGACACCACCAGGTTTAGCGTAAGAAACAATATGATCAGCCAAATCTAGCAACGGGTTCAAAAGAATATTTGCAACTACCACATCATACTTCTCCTTCTCATTAATATTTTCCACACCATGCTCTGCTACACCATCACTCTTCATAGCCCATTGCCATTGGTCTGTTGACATAGGGCTTAAGTTACTGGGAACAACCTGCAGTTCCAGTTTGTCGGGTCCTATGTTGTTTAAAGCAGCGTTATGACGTGCAGCTGTTATGGCTTGAGGATCTATGTCGAACCCAACGGCTAAGGCTGCACCAAACTGTACCTCATGGTCAAGATTGCAAACTGGTGAACGAAAAAAATAACTCAGGTGATTAAAGAAGTACCTTTAGCGCTGCAATTGCAAGAACCCCTGAACCTGTGCCATAATCCAAAACTTTTTCACCACCTTTGATTAATTTGTGCAATAATAGCAGACATAATTTGGTAGTTGGGTGGTCGCCGGTTCCAAAAGCAAGCCCCGGGTTTAGACTTATTATTGTTGCATGGATGTCCTGTTGAATTCCCAAATACAATTCAATAAGAAAACCTAATACTAGCATCGTAATCGGACCGGTCATTGAAGCCGACGTCTTACACGTTTACTAGTCGTTTCTTTGTGTTCTCTACATACTATTAATTATGAAAAGAATTTCCCAATATAACTCATTTAAAATTAAAATATGGAACTACCTTATCTTGTATCGTGAATTTGTAATGTTAAGAATATATGAAGCATGAATAGTAAATAAATCATCAATAAATGATATTTTTAACTAGTTGACGTTATATTCAGCGACCTAAATGAAGACAGTTCAAGAGTACTTCACGGGACCAGTTGTATAGGCGGCTCATAACACAAAACAGAAAAACTTGAAAGTTTCTACATATTATGAGCCATTAACTACCATCTTCCCCAGAATTGTAATTCGAGTAAAGTTCGCAACTTTTCAATTAGCTCTTTGTTGATTTTACATTCTTGCTTAAACAGAGAATCTAAAAGATGTTTTTGACCATGACGAGGTGTGTGCTAAAACAAAGACGATCTTTAAAATGGCAAGAACACATGAAAGCTATACCGGGGGAGTTTTCCACTCGGGCACAATCCAAAGGCCTTCTGTTACTTCAACAGGATGAAAAGATTCCTGCAACATAAGCTTATACCATATTAAGACCATATAACCATAGAAAGGTGATCATTAACATGTGAACATAATGTTCTTGTGAGAAATTAAGAAAGCACAATAACCTTAGAATTTTCAATCCAATCAGACTGGTATCCTGTGGTGACTTTGTAAACTGGTGTTTCTTTCAAGCCTATTGAATCAGCAGCCAATGCAATACTTTGATGCACATCATGAGACACATTAAATATCGAAACAATCGAAATCTGCAAGATTATCAAATGTGTAAACCACTAAAACTGTACCCCAAACAAAACATTTCAAATGCTTAACAACATATTCACATTTTTAGAAGGCATTCAAGGGTTTACCTCATCGTTCGATTTGCGGTTGTCGGGTTCAAACACACTTGTTGAAACAGCTCCAAAACATAAAAGCGCTTCTGAAAGCATATCCTGAAGTCACAAGATTGAAACTTGCAGTCATCCCATGGAAGATAATCAATTGGGCATGCATGAAAAGCTCTCATTTTTAACTATCTAATTTGAATTCCCTGATAGGGTTCCATTAAAGAATCCAATTTTATACAAACCCATGAAGACATTGAAGTCAAAATCGCTGCACATTCGATTATAGTGATTCTTAAACATATACCAACGTATGAGCAAAGATTGAAGCTTAAACAGAGTTGAAATGCTGAATCTTACCGCAACATCTTGACGACTTTGAATATCAACAGAAAGGTATGCACCAGTGGTCGGAGTTTCAGAAGCTGAAGAAGATGATGAAAATGCTGCAGTAACTGACCTCGAATTCAAGAAGTCTCTCAAATTTCTTGATGGGTGGTTTGTGGTGGAACCAATTAGCTTGAAAAGGCACAACGGAGTGAGATTTGCAGGGGTTCGAACCGACGAGAATGGGGTGCACGAAAGGTGTTTGATGAAATGACTACGAAAACAACCCAGAAGTAACATGGTTCGTGTATCAGAACAGACCAATTATCCGCTCAGGTGATGGCAACCAGTATTTTTAAACATCATAATCTTGAGGTTTCCTTAGCTAAACTCCTCAAAAATCTCGCGACTTGTAACTCGCTGAAAACTCACTAAAAGATCGCTCGAAAGTCGAAAGAAGCTCAATCGAAACCGGCTTTGTTTATAAACGAGCGGATCCTGAGCCAATGCAAGCTCGGCTCGTAGCTCATTTGTTAGTTGACTCGTTGGCTCGCCCGTGACCTTGCTTGTTAGCTAAGGCTAAGTTATAATTTTTTTAAATTATAAATCAAATTTACTTTCAATTATTTATATAAATCGTAAATATATGGTCAAATTGATACTGTTTAATAAAAACATTTAAGTAGAAAAATATAAAAGATTATCATAGTTGTTGAAATACCAATTTCTTATCATTGTTTAAACAAGTTAAATTTAGGCGAATGTGAAAAAATATTCCATATTAATTTATATATATGAATATTGGTTAAAAAATTAACAGGATTCATTTTTTAAAATAAACAAATTGACTCGCAAACCGACTCAGCTCATCTCTTATATAAACGAACTGAGTCAAGTTGTTTTTAAAGTTTACAGCCCTATCAACAATTGTTTTATAAGATTTCTGAAAACAATATTTTATAGGTATGAAATCAATGATAACTTAAATAGTTTATAAGAACGACGATGTATTTCTTAATGAATATGAAGGATGAATTTCGTAGATTAAAACAAACCAAAGAATTTGTTTTTATATGTAGAGAACCTCACAATAATTGTATACTATGAAAAGAGCAAATGATGAACAGTGGCGATAAACAGTTCCAATCCCGCCCCCCTTTCCCTTCTTCTTCAACAATGGCATCTTTCTCTCTCATTCTCCTACACATTCTGCTCCTCATACCCGCCGGAGTGACGGCAGATCTGTCCTCCGACCGTGCTGCCCTCCTCTCCCTCCGCTCAGCCGTGGGTGGCCGCACCCTCTTCTGGACCACCACCCAGCAAAACCCTTGCGTCTGGGCAGGTGTGCATTGCGACGACACCCTTCACCGCGTCACCGCCCTCCACCTCCCCGGTGTCTCCCTCTCCGGCCAACTCCCCCTCGGCATTTTCGGAAATTTGACTCGCCTACGCACCGTCAGCCTCCGCTATAACGCACTCTCCGGCCCCCTTCCCTCCGATCTAGCTTCCTGTGTTGGGTTCCGATTTTGTATCTTCGGAAGGTTAATTTTATTAGATTTAACTTCTTTTAGGATTCAATAAAATGTAGTTTCGCTTAAAATCGAAGGTATTGACAGAAAGACGAACCCCTAATTCGGTAACCGGAATTGAAGGTGTGTAATCTTCACTTTGTGATATGTGTTTTGTGATGAAATAGGTTCTTGAAATACATAAAATTCGATACGAAATTGAGCACTCTTAAGAGATTTTAGTAGCGTTCTTGACACTGTATAACTATTAGATTTAGGTTTAATGTTTGAAGGTCGCAAAAATCATTGAAATGGAACGATTAGGTTTAATGTATGTTTGGGTGCCTGTGAGATTTTAGTTCGTAATTGGTTTGTGCAAAATTCAGATCATTTGTAAAGGAAAAATTAGGTTTAAGGGGCTGCTAATAGTTTGTAATTATCAGACATGAAAATGGAATTTAGTTCATATATGTACCATAAACAAATGAGTGTTTTAGTGGTTTGGTATGGTAAAACTTATTAGTAGATCGACGATGTTGATAATCTACTTGAGTAATGGTGTTGAAATGTAGATGGTTAATTAAAAAGTATTGATTCATGTATGTATGTTTCAACTTTTATGAGAAGGGTAAAGTAGATGAGTTTGATATGTATAAGTATCTTTGACTCAATCAAACAAAACCGTGATGCTATGAAGGATTTTTTCTTCATATTAGTTTGATTATTGTGAATGTAGTTATTTTTTAATATAACACTTTCGTTTGACCTTTGAAATTGGTTGTGTAGGAATTGGATCATTGTATAATTTTACTAAAATCACAATGACAACAGGTATGTAGGATATTAGAATTTTGTTTTGAGTAATATGGTGAAATGTAGTAATATTTAACAATAATATTTGTGTTTGCAGATAGAATGAAAAGTGAAAGAATTGCAAAACGATCAAGTTTTAGTAAGTTCACCAACACTGTTGATGAACCCATAGAAATTGACGACACCAATGAACCGTCGTCTAATATGAAAGGTATGCAATTTAATTAGTTAGGAATGTAAATTTATTAAAAATAAAAGTGAAGGATCATTATGTGTTGATTTTTTTTGTTGTGTTAAAATAAAAAAGTTCATATATGTATCATGACATTATTCATGATTAAATCTAATGTATAATTTGAAAGTATGTTAAGTGAACATTGAAAATAGGAATTGAAATTAGATATTTTAATTTTATTTTGTGCTCCTGCTGTTACTGTTTTTCCTTTGTAGGAAGAGAAGCGCGAAGAAAACAAGCTCAATCGACATTGATGCGCTGAAGCTCACAAAGGCAGATATGGGTGCCGGAAGCGCTGCTGTGACGACATCTTCGGCGGTGGTTGGTGGTGGTGGTGGTGGTGGTGGTGGTGAAGGCAGTGGGAACAAGAAGCTTGTACTATGAAAAATACAACTTGATGAATAGTCAGGTTATGGATTGTGTGTTTTGGCCACCATACTTTCTTATGTTTGCAATATGGTCCCCTGAATGCGTTTCTGCATATACACCCATTTTCATAAAGAGAGGGCACCGTCTATTTGCTCTTTCCGTGTTTTGATGGTGTGTCTCGGTTGTTGTTGCCGGTAGAGGGGAGGTCGTCATCGGTGGCATCTGCATGCCACCATAGGTGGCGTCTCTTCGACGCTGGTGACCGCCGATGATGCGGTAGTTCCGACTGCTTTTGCCTGCCCGTGGTCTCCATTGTCATGAGTGTTTTTCTTATGGTGTATCCTGGTTCATGGGGTTGCGTCGGTTACGATCTCCGTAGATCCGATCGGTGGTTGATGTTCCCGGTTTTTGGGTCGCTTGGGTTCCGATGGCGGTGGATTGTGACCCCTCATCCACCTTTTAAAGGGTTTTTGGTCAGATATTTTATTGTGAGGGAAAGGGGTTTCCGGTATAGTGCGAGGTGGCTAGGGTTTTCGAGAGACCCTTCGTGACGGGTCGGATGGCTGGGGTTGCTGCTCCTCCGCCTCCTGTGTCCACCTAAGCGCCGCCTGTTTTCTCTTTGATATCTGTAACAGCTTGTAATTTTAATTAATTTAAAGTTAGTTTTGCTAATAATAAATAATAAAATAATAATAATAATAATAATAATAATAGTTAATTACAAAAATAATAATAATAATAATAATAATAATAATAATAACTAATAATAATAATAATAATAACTAATAATAATAGTAATAATAATACTAGTTTAATTATAAAAATAATAACCATAATGTTAATGGTAATAATAATAATAATAATAATAATAATAATAATAATAATAATAATAATAATAATAATAATAATAATAATAAAACTTAGAATTAAAGTGCAGGGGGTCGTTTTGTCATTTTAAAAACTTTAAATAAAGATTTATTACATAAAATAATGGAGTTTAAAAGTACAGGGACCATTTGTGTAATTTGTTAAAACAACTAAACCGCCCCCCCCCCTTTTCTCCCCGTTTTTCCGGCGAGGGACGCCGGCGAGCTCCGACGAGCTCCGGCGACCCCAAAAACCCCACCATTTCCTCATTTTCGTTCAAATTAACCGGCCCAACCCTCTCGACCCCATGATTCGAACCCGAGCCATAATTTAATTTGATTTTCCCGCGCGTTGACCTTCCTAATCGAGCCGAGGAGTAACCGTGGCGAAATCCGAATTCAAATCTTGACCAAATTCACAAATTTTACCAAATCAATCATGTCTAAAGATAATAAGCGGACTAATCAATAAATCAATCAACCAATAACGTGGATTAACAGACCGAATCTCCCTAATTTGGTAAACTACGAACGCGTTTTCAAACCGAGAGTGAAAAGCTCGAACACATGAAATCAAGCCTATAAATTGTGGGCTTTCGGTTCATTTTGAAGTTCCTAAACTCCCCTAACCCTCAATTTCACCAGAAATCCTCTCGATCAAAAAACCCCAAATCAAGAACACCCGAAGCTAAATCGAACCCGAAACCCCTTCAATACCACATCAATCAGGTAATTAAGACCTGCATCCGACTCGGTTTCGTTCAAGGATCAAAAGCCCTATGATTTAGGTGATTAACACCGAATCGAGGGTTGATTTTGGGTTTGAATGAAACTAGGGTTCATCCAAATTTGGGGTAAACCGGGGGACTAAGGTTAAAAGAATTACCGAACCAATGAAAACCAAGGCCTTGGCCCTGGTTCACTGGTCCCTACGCCCCATTCTTCACGGGAGGTCCGGGGTTCGACCCCGGGCAACCCCCCTTTTCCCTTTCTGATTTTTTCCTTTTTCTTTTCATTTCATTTTTTTTATTTAACCTTTTTAAATTCTGAAAATTTCTAAAAATATTTTATAAAATGCAGAATTTATCTAAAACTTTTCTTTAACTATTTTTGTGACTAAATTAACTTTTATAAAAATACTTTTGTATTTATAAATACATTATTGTATTTCTAAAAGTACAAAAGAAGTGCGTAAATATAATACTTGTGTATATATATATATATATATATATATATATATATATATATTCAAACAATTAACTTACTTAGTTACTTATACCTATATAAATGTATATAAATAAATATAGTTCATTTTAATAGTTAAATCATTTATTGTAATATACAATCTCTAAAAATCGGTTTAACGTACAATTAAATCAAACCTTTTTTATTTATATTATTCTTTCTCATACGCGCAAACAAGTAATTATTGCAAATATAAAAATCCATTCATTCCATTAATCTGATCGCATTATTAACATGTAATAAATACGAATAAGAAATAAATCCTATTAAACCTACAACCCTAAAAACATAATTAATCATCAAACAAATTATAACGCGCTACTTTATTTCATTTAGGTGCCTTGTGACGTTGTGTTGGAAATCTTATTCGTGATTACTCTTATTTCATCTACGAGTCTTCTATTATTCAAACATGTGAGTTCTTATGCCCCGCTTTACGTTTATTTCACACCTTTCGGGGTGAAACATGTTGCTTATACAAACTTACTCATACACGCTTTGATACTTATTACACATGTGCAATTCTTTACATAGTCGTGGTTGTTTGAATATGTTAAGTATTATATGAGATGTGACATACGTGTGCAATCATTAACTATTGCTAGCCTGGCGAAGTCTTAGATCTTTGGGCCTGACAAGCCTATTTGGTGCTAAAGCCGAGGGATTGCCGGCTCCTAGGAGCCGTATGCTTGTGCACTAGGGAACCAAATACACTTAGCTAATCATGCTTATTCATATTGTTCAGTCGAGGTTTGATTGTAACTATGCATGTTCTATATACTTACTATCTTGGGACCATTGACTAGAATTGTCACATTTTGTATACATATTGTATATAAAACCATGAGAACTCACCAACTCGTTAGTTGACTTTATTTTCAACATGTTTCAGGTAATGTGCAAGCTTAGCGATGATTGAAGAAATTCTTAAACCTAGAACATGGACCTAGGCTTAATAAGAACAATTGGATTTCCTTTTTTCGTTTGAGTTATTTTGAGACTTTGATGTATGTGGTGTTTGAAACAATTGATTAATGGCATTTTACATTATAATATAGCGTTATGTGGTTGTGAACAATCTTAACCCTCACACTTCGACGTTTCCGCCGTCAAGGTTGGGGTGTGACAGATTGGTATCAGAGCCCATAACTATAGGGATTTAGGTTATTAGAAATGGTGACCTAGACTATAGTTTATGCGTGATCCTTATAGAATAGTATTCTTATGAATACATACTTATTGTTTGCATGCTGCCTAACGCTATGCCTTATTATGTGCAATGTCATGCCTTTGCATAGGTGCCTTTCTGCATGATTAAATATTGTTACCCGTCTCCCTTAGACTTATTTTAAACATTGATTCTCCCCGACAATTGCTACTTCTTAAATCCATCCTCGTTACTGAGTAGGACTTATTGATAGAAATTCCTTGGACTTTATGTCTAATCTTGTAATTATCCCATCAAGATTTTTGATTTCATGAACCAAAGAACTAGTGTGGTACATAGATACCTGTATTCTGGTTTTCCTGGCAAAAGGCCCTCGGGCTAAGGTAAGCATTTCACATAAATCCTACGGGACCAGTCATGCTTACCTGGGGATTTCCGGGATGAGTGATAAAGTATGACCAACATACACAAGTTTCTGAGGTGAATGGGTCAATTCATCTTGACGTGTCAACGTTTTCAAATGGTGATGCGTCACCAAATGGAATCATTCTGTATAATTCATGATTCTTACCCTAACTGCCCATCCTTATTATCCTTTTAATCGATTCTAACCCAATTTGTATTTTTCCAGCATGTCTCGTTACCACGGAAACCGAGGAAAATCCGGCCGTAAGCTTGCCGCCATGATTGCCCGGCAAATGGCTGCGGTCATCCCGACTATGGTGGCTGAACTCAGCAGCACTATGATCGTAAACGTCACAAACAATAGCAATGGCCAAGGGGAAAATAGGGCAAACCAAGGCCGTAACAACCAGTCTTGCACCTTCAAGCATTTTAGTTCCTGCAAGCCTCCCAGTTATAGTGGCAAGGAAGGTGCCACCGGTCTATTAGAATGGTTTGAGGGGATGGAGAACACCTTCGTCAACTGTGAGTGCCCCGAAGCACTCAAAGTGAGGTATGCCACCAGTATGCTGCAGCAAAGGGCCTTAACGTGGTGGAACAGCGAAAAGAGAAACCGAGGCTCCGATGCGATCTTGGCTTTAACTTGGGAGGACTTTAAAAACATAGCCATCGCCAAATTTTGCCCGAGAAGTGAAATCCAGAAACTTGAGGAGGAATTCTGGAACCTGAAACAGGATGGCGGGAACCATCTGGCGTATTATACCCTTCATCACGAGCTGAGTATAATACTGCCACACATGGTGGATACTGTTTCCCGTAATGTGGAAAAATTTATTAAGGGAGTGCCGCCTCAGATTCAGGATGCCGTTATGGGTAGCCGACCGGCAACTCTGGAAGAAGCCATCACTATCACTGCACAGTTGACGGAGAACCACATCCGAGCGGGCACTATGTCTGCAAAGGGTGCCTAGAAGACCGAGAAGACGACCCCCGAAGAGGTCAAGGAGGTTAAGTCTGATAACAAGAAGAGGAAGTTTGTACCGGCACGGAACTACGCCGTGGCCGCATCTAAGCCACCCCAAAGACAGTGTGTTCCCGGGACTGCGCCGGCCGCACAAGTGCCCGTGGCAAGGGCTTATGCAGGCCCTCTACCTATGTGCAACACGTGTAGGTACCATCATCCGGGAAATCTTCCGTGTCGCATCTGCACACTATGCGGCACGTACGGGCATATTGTGGCAACCTGCCGCCGAGCAATGGGAAACGCGGTAACGGAACCAAACCGAGCTTGCTATAATTATGGAGAAACGGGTCACTACCGCCCCCAATGCCCTCGTCTTATGGGCAATGTTCCACAAGCTCGTGGACGTGCCTTCAACATCAACGCGAACCAAGCTCAAACGAACAATGAGGTGGTGAACGGTACGCAAAAAATTTCAACCCTATCTCCATAGAATTTCTCTTAAAATTCCTTGCTTATGTCCTTAAGTGCCTTTAAAACCTATACAGGTATGTTTCTTATTAATGACACCTATGCATACGTATTATTTGATTCGGACGCCGATAGAAGTTTCGTTTCCTTAGAATTCGAGCCGACACTTTCTAAACCTCGCTCAAATCTAGAGAGACCTCTCACCGTCGAAGTTGCTGATGGAGAACCCATCACCGTCGACGTGGTTATCCGCGATTGTCTATTGTGTCTCGATAACCATATGTTTCCTATCGACCTCATTCCAATGAAGCTTGGAAGCTTCGACGTTATTATTGGCATGGATTGGTTATCCAAGAACCACGCCGAGATCATCTGCTTCGAGAAGTGTATTCGCGTGCCCTTACCCTCCGGTGACATGATGAAGGTGTTCGGTGAACGGTCTTCCAAAGGGCTCAAGCTTATGTCATGCACTAAGGCTCGAAAATGCCTAAGTAAGAGTTATCCGGCATTCTTGGCCTATGTAGTCAACACCAAAGCCAAAGGGAAGGAACTCAAAGATGTTCCAGTTGTACGAGAATTCCCTGAGGTCTTTCCCGACGACCTTAGTGGGTTGCCTCCTGTACGTGAAGTTGAATTCAAAATCGACTTGATTCCGGGAGCAGGCCCCGCGGCTAAATCACCTTACGGACTCACACCATCTGAAATGCAAGAACTCTCTAGCCAACTCCAGGAATTATCCGAGAAGGGGTTTATCCGCCCTAGTTCTTCTCCTTGGGGTGCACCCGTCTTATTTGTGAAGAAGAAAGATGGGTCATTCCGCATGTGTATCGATTACCGGGAGCTCAACAAGTTGACCATCAAGAACCGGTATCCTCTTCCTCGTATCGACGATCTCTTCGATCAACTTCAAGGGGCTGCAATCTTTTTAAAAATCGACTTGCGTTCGGGTTATCACCAACTGCGAGTCCACGATGACGATATCCCAAAGACTGCATTCCGCACTCGGTATGGGCATTACGAGTTTATGGTTATGCCTTTCGGCTTAACCAATGCTCCTGCTGTCTTCATGGATCTTATGAATCGGGTGTGCAAGCCATACCTAGACAAGTTTGTCATCGTTTTCATTGACGGCATTCTTATTTATTCCAAGTCTCGCTCCGATCATGAACTTCATCTCCGTCAAATCCTCGAGCTGTTGAAGAAGGAACAGCTGTACGCGAAGTTCTCGAAATGTGAGTTTTGGCTTGAAGAAGTACAATTCTTAGGGCACGTTGTGAATAGTTAAGGAATTCACGTCGACCCTGCGAAGGTTGAAGCCGTGAAGAATTGGAGTGCTCCCACAACTCCGACGGAAGTTCGATCGTTTCTTGGTCTAGCCGGGTATTATCGGCGATTTATTGCCAACTTCTCGAAAATCGCAAAGCCACTCACGTCCTTGACTCAGAAGAACAAGCCTTTCGAGTGGAAAGCCGAGCAAGAAGAGGCGTTTGAGACATTGAAGCACAAGTTGTGCAATGCTCCTATTCTGACGCTACCGGATGGGAACGACGACTTCACGGTATACTGCGACGCGTCGAAACTAGGCCTTGGTTGTATTCTCATGCAACGGGGAAAGGTCATCGCATATGCCTCGAGACAATTGAAGGTTCACGAGGTAAATTATACGACGCACGATCTCGAGCTCGGAGCGGTGGTCTTTGCTTTGAAAATCTGGAGACACTATCTATACGGCACACAATGTATAGTCTACACGGACCACAAGAGCCTCCAACACGTCTTCAATCAGAAGGACCTCAATATGAGGCAATGTCGTTGGGTGGAACTAATTAGCGACTACGATTGTGATATCCGATACCATCCCGGCAAGGCAAATTTCGTAGCCGATGCATTGAGTCGAAAGACGCATCAAAAGATGGTCTTCGTTCAAGAGACTCGCGACCGACGTCAATGGTTCGACGCATTGGTAGAGTTTGACACTGAAATCCGACTCGATGTCAACAATGCAACAGTACTACTACAAAATTTGAAGATCGATTGCTACATCGAGTCAAGTATTCGAGAAGCCCAGCAAGCGGTGCAAACCGAAGGGAGTATGAAGGAAGAGCTCGAGCCAAATCTCTTAGCCCAATTGGAAACAAGAGCCAATGGGTTAATGTATTTCGCAAACCGAATCTGGATTCCCAAACGCAATAACCTACGGGCTTCTATCATGAACGAAGCGCATCAGACTCGTTATTCTATCCACTCGGGCTCCGATAAGATGTACATGGACTTACGGAGTCAATATTGGTGGCCCGGAATGAAACGAGACATAGCAACCTATGTTGCTAAATGCCTTACATGCACAAAAGTTAAAGCGGAACACCAACGTCCAAGTGGTTTACTCGAACAACCCGAAATTCCCATGTGGAAATGGGAACATATATCCATGGACTTTATAACCAAGCTGCCTCGGACATCACGCGGGCACGATAGCATATGGGTAATCGTCGACCGATTGACCAAGTCGGCACATTTCATACCCATACGTGACACGTATAAGACATCAAGGTTAGCCCGGATTTACGTCGACGAGATTGTAAGCCGTCATGGTGTGCCTCTTCACATTATATCCGACCGAGACGCTCGATTCACTTCTCACTTCTGGTCTATTATGCATGGACTTCTGGGTACGCAATTGGATTTAAGCACGGCTTACCATCCCCAAACCGATGGCCAAACCGAGCGGACGATCCAAACCCTGGAAGACCTATTACGTCTCTGTGTCCTTGATTTTGGGGGCGACTGGGATACACACCTGCCGCTCACAGAATTCTCCTACAACAACAGTTACCACTCAAGCATCCAAATGGCACCGTTTGAAGCACTTTACGATCGTAGGTGTCGTTCACCAATCTGCTGGATCGACATTGGCGAGAATCTTATCACCGGTCCCGAGCTCATTCAAGAGACGACCGATAAAGTCGCTATCATCCGCAAGAACCTGGAAGTGGCAAGGAGTCGACAGAAGAGCTACGCTGATAAACGTCGCAAGCCATTGGAATTCCAAGTTGGGGAGATGGTTCTTCTTAAGGTTTCACCATGGAAGGGTGTTGTTCGCTGTGGAAGGAAGGGTAAACTGTCTCCAAGATTTGTAGGACCTTTCAAGATTCTGAAAAGGATTTGGAAAGTGGCTTACAAACTGGAATTACCTTCCGACCTTAGTGGAATTCATCCTGTGTTCCATGTCTCGAATTTGAGGAAGTGTCTGGCTGACGAAGGTCTGCATGTCCCGTTGGATGACATCCAGATCGACGAGTCATTACACTTTGTCGAGAAACCCGTTGAAGTTATGGATCGCATTATGAAGAAGACTAGAACCACCACAACCCCAATCGTCAAGGTTCGTTGGGAGAATAAGCGTGGCGCTGAATTTACTTGGGAACGTAAGGAGCACATGAAGAAGAAATACCCATATTTATTCGTATAGTTTCATTTTTAATTTCGGGACGAAATTCTTTTAAGTTGGGGAGACTGTAACATCTTGTAATTTTGATTAATTTAAAGTTAGTTTTGCTAATAATAAATAATAAAAAATAATAATAATAATAATAATAATAATAATAATAGTTAATTACAAATAATAATAATAATAATAATAATAATAACTAATAATAATAATAATAATAATAACTAATAATAATAGTAATAATAATACTAGTTTAATTATAAAAATAATAACCATAATGTTAATGGTAATAATAATAATAATAATAATAATAACAATAATAATAATAATAAAAATAATAATAATAATAATAATAATAATAAAACTTAGAATTAAAGTGCAGGGGGTCGTTTTGTCATTTTGAAAACTTTGAATAAAGATTTATTACATAAAATAATGGAGTTTAAAAGTACAGGGACCATTTGTGTAATTTGTTAAAACACCTAAACCGCCCCCCCCCCCCTTTTCTCCCCGTTTTTCCGGCGAGGGACGCCGGCGAGCTCCGGCGAGCTCCGGCGACCCCAAAAACCCCACCATTTCCTCATTTTCGATCAAATTAACCGGCCCAACCCTCTCGACCCCATGATTCGAACCCGAGCCATAATTTAATTTGATTTTCCCGCGCGTTGACCTTCCTAATCGAGCCGAGGAGTAACCGTGGTGAAATCCGAATTCAAATCTTGACCAAATTCACAAATTTTACCAAATCAATCATGTCTAAAGATAATACGCGGACTAATCAATAAATCAATCAACCAATAACGCGGATTAACAGACCGAATCTCCCTAATTTGGTAAACTACGAACGCGTTTTCAAACCGAGAGTGAAAAGCTCGAACACATGAAATCAAGCCTATAAATTGTGGGCTTTCGGTTCATTTTGAAGTTCCTAAACTCCCCTAACCCTCAATTTCACTAGAAATCCTCTCGATCAAAAAACCCTAAATCAAGAACACCCGAAGCTAAATCGAACCCGAAACCCCTTCAATACCACATCAATCGGGTAATTAAGACCTGCATCCGACTCGGTTTCATTCAAGGATCAAAAGCCCTATGATGATTTAGGTGATTAACACCGAATCGAGGGTTGATTTTGGGTTTGAATGAAACTAGGGTTCATCCAAATTTGGGGTAAACCAGGGGACTAAGGTTAAAACAATTACCGAACCAATGAAAACCAAGGCCTTGGCCCTGGTTCAATGGTCCCTACGCCCCATTCTTCAGGGGAGGTCCCGGGTTTGACCCCGGGCAACCCCCCTTCTCCCTTTCTGATTTTTTTCCTTTTTCTTTTCATTTCTTTTTATTTATTTAACCTTTTTAAATTCTGAAAATTTCTAAAAATATTTTATAAAATGCAGAATTTATCTAAAACTTTTTTTAACTATTTTTGTGACTAAATTAACTTTTATAAAAATACTTTTGTATTTATAAATACATTATTGTATTTCTAAAAGTACAAAAGAAGTGCGTAAATATAATACTTGTATATATATATATATATTCAAACAGTTAAGTTACTTAGTTACTTATACCTATATAAATGTATATAAATAAATATAGTTCATTTTAATAGTTAAATCATTTATTGTAATATACAATCTCTAAAAATCGGTTTAACGTACAATTAAATCAAACTTTTCTTATTTATATTATTCTTTCTCATACGCGCAAACAAGTAATTATTGCAAATATAAAAATCCATTCGTTCCATTAATCCGATCGCATTATTAACGTGTAATAAATACGAATAAGAAATAAATCCTATTAGACCTACAACCCTAAAAACATAATTAATCATCAAACAAATTATAACGCGCTACTTTATTTCATTTAGGTGCCTTGTGACGTTGTGTTGGAAATCTTATTCGTGATTACTCTTTTTTCATCTACGAGTCTTCTGTTATTCAAACATGTGAGTTCTTATGCCCCGCTTTACGTTTATTTCGCACCTTTCGGGGTGAAACATGTTGCTTATACAAACTTACTCATACACGCTTTGATACTTATTACACATGTGCAATTCTTTACATAGTCGTGGTTATTTAAATATGTTAAGTATTATATGAGATGTGACATACGTGTGCAATCATTAACTATTGCTAGCCTGGCGAAGTCTTAGATCTTTGGGCCTGACAAGCCTATTTGGTGCTAAAGCCGAGGGATTGCCGGCTCCTAGGAGCCGTATGCTTGTGCACTAGGGAACCAAATACACTTAGCTAATCATGCTTATTCATATTGTTCAGTCGAGGTTTGATTGTAACTATGCATGTTCTATATACTTACTATCTTGTGACCATTGACTAGAATTGCCACATTTTTGTATACTTATTGTATATAAAACCATGAGAACTCACCAACTCGTTAGTTGACTTTATTTTCAACATGTTTCAGGTAATGTGCAAGCTTAGCGATGATTGAAGAAATGCTTAAACCTAGAACATGGACCTAGGCTTAATAAGAACAATTGGATTTCCTTTTTTCGTTTGAGTTATTTTGAGACTTTGATGTATGTGGTGTTTGAAACAATTGATTAATGGCATTTTACATTATAATATAGCATTATATGGTTGTGAACAATCTTAACCCTCACACTTCGACGTTTCCGCCGTCAAGGTTGGGGTGTGACAATATCGTTATATTTTGCCCTTGCTGCCGGTCATTTGATTACAAACCCTAGGTGGTGGGGATGTGGTTCTTCTGATTTCCGGCCTCACATGGCGGAGAGTAAAAACCCTAGGCAGCAATGGTTGGTCGACGGTGGTGTGGGTGCGGCCGAGGCCGCCATTGCTGCCGAAGTTGACTACGGTCATCCTAGCTCTGTTTTCTCAAACCCTACGCAACGATGGCTGGTTGGCTGATGCCGTCGATTCTCGGTATGCCCTGTATGTACAGTACTTATCGCCCTGTATGTGACAATGTTCTGGTTCTTCATGTAGGGTTTTCGTTTTTTGATTCTTACAGACCTCTAATGTTTTATGTTGATTTGGGTATTCCACGTGTTCACGAATCTGCCTGATATTGGTGGCTTCGATTCGCTGGATCACATGTTGTTGCTTTATTTTAGGTTGTTCAACCATTAGCAGATGTTCTGCAGCTAGAGGCGGCGAACAGGTTTGAGCAAACGTTTTTCTATCGTTGTGCTATTTCGTGTTTCAATTTGTGGGATTGCGCATTATCGTTAATGTCCTTTTATATGAACCTACATGTTTAAAACGCAGATGTAATAAGTTTTTGGTTTCGTGGTTTAGCCTGATTTTTCTGGTTTGGGGATATAATAAAATGGTTGTGATGAATTTGAGAGAAAGAATCGTTGTTTTGGTGGCAAACACGTTTGGTTTGCAACCACAACGAGAAACTAGATCTGAGCCAAGGGTTGTAACTAGGGTTGTACTAGAGATTATCGACTTCAGAATACTCGCGCAACGCGCGAGGTCGAATTCAACTAGTTATGTTAAAACATGTTATGCGAAAAAGAGTGTTAGTTGGGGTTATAACTATGGGTAGATATTCAAGTTACAACAGTACCTTCAATGTAAGAAACTCTTTAACATTAACTTTATTTAACATTAACTCACTTACCATTAATAATTAGTAAATCTTCAATATACTCAAATTGTTGTTGATAAACACTTGCTGCTAATAGCAATAATTGCTCAGGCCGCAGGGGCGGCTCTTTAGCTTAAAAAAATAAGCTAGGGCTTTAGGCCCATCTATTATAACAGGCCACCAAAAACTCGTTTTATTATATAGCTCACTCTCAAGTTAAAACTCAAAAACTTAAATTGAAAAAAAGAAGAAAACCATGTTACCCTGAAATTTCTTCACATCCATTCCGAGTTGGTGGGGGAGGGGAAACGAAGAGACGACGGAACAGAATGGTTAAGAACCCCTACAGGGCTACGATTTCATCATTCATATGATGCAGATTGCTAATTGTTGCGAACATAGCTTGCGATTTGATGCGATTAGCTACGAAGAGACGACCAAAACAACCACCTCAAGAACCCACTCAACCACTTTGCGATTGTGAACCTAGAACTCCAATGTCATCACTGGAGTTGGGTTTAAGGTACTAGGTCCCTTCTAATTGCTTCTCTAATTAACTGCATCTTCTCGAGTAAGATACTAAGGGCTCTGGTTTGTGTTTTGACGATCTCTATTTCACTTTATTTGACTGCTTTGTTTGGATATTTGATTTACTTGTTTTCAAATTCCTTATTTTGGGTTTAGTTTACTTCTCTGATTGACTGTTTTGGATATTTGATTTAGTAATTAGGAATTTCTTTGAGTATTTGATATAGGAATTTGTTTTAGTTTGTATTTGATTTAGACATTTTTTTAGTCAATTAAGTTTGATTTTATGTTAATATTTGATTTAGGAATTGTTTTAGTCTTTTAGATTTGATATTTTGATCAACATGTCAAAACGAATTAGAGAACAACATGAATATATATAAAATAATTCTAATGAACAATCAAATGATGCTCAAAATGATCCTAATCAACAATCAAATGATTCTCAAACAATCCTAATGATGAACAAAATCAATTAATTAATGATGAAGAAACACATAGTGCACAAGTAAATGAATCAAATAATAAACAACCGAAGTATCAAAAAATCAACAACCGAACAATGATAAAAGAGGATGTTTTTTAAAGATAAAGTTTTAAAAGGCCACCAATTTTATTTTCGCTTTAGGCCTCCAAAAACGTTGAGACGCAAATTGCTAATAAAACCTAGTTGTCGTTGATACCAGTTACGACTAACTACCAAGTTGTTGATGACACTAGTAACCATTGACAACCAATATGGTGTTCTGATCTGGAACCTTTTATGAGATAATTAAACATCGGTCTTGAAAATTTATAGAGGTTAAACTCTTTTAAGGAAATCTAAATTCATAATATCTTTGAGTGACAAAACAAACATAAAAGGACATATCATTGCGGCTATCATATACTCTTCATCACTACAACCATCGTCCTTGATGTCGCCATCTACACCATCACCGTACAACGAAAATGAAATTTATCATCAAAACAAGCAAATGGGGTTGGTTGCTACGACCATCATCTTCGTTGTCACCACCTATAAGACCACCACCACTAGGGGCAATAATAACGGTGATGACGTTGTTTGGTTAGGGGGGATGGTTGGTGCTGGTGACAGAGGCAATGGTTAGAAAAAACAAGAGTTATGGTGTTGGTGATAGATGTGCCGAGGGTGGTGAAAACATAAGTAAACGAAAAGTGGCGAGGTTGGGGAGCGGCATGAGCGTGGTTATTGCAATTTATTTGAATAAATCTTCTATAATTCAGAAGAGGTATTCCCGGCTTGGTTTCTAGGTCAAACTATAAAAACCGAACGCTACAAACGTTTTTTACAAATGTTTTTTACTGAAAATCAAAACCTATCATTTTGAAATTTAAGATTGAACTAAACCGAACTACGTCTAAAATAAAAACAAAAGAATATATAAAAAGAAGAAACATGTTCAAATACAAAGTGTATTTTTACTACAAAGTGTATTTTTGTTACAAAGTGTGAGGAGACACAATAAGTCAAAAAAAGACAAAAAAAATTATATCTTACAATTTAAATCGAATTTCAAAAAAGTAATTCGGAGTATTTGTTCCCCTAGTCGTCCTCACTAAGAAAAAAAAATAAACGAAAAATTAAAAAAAATTAACGTTTTTTTATTGTATCATTTATGAAAGACACAATGATGTCGTTATTGTGTCATTATAATAGACACAATGACGTCGTCATTGTGTCAATATAAAAGACACAATGACGTCATTGTGTCATATAAAGACACAATAAATTTTTTTATTTTTTTTATTTCTTTCTGAAAGAGGACAACGAGTGGAACAGAGGCTCCGAAATACTTTTTTAAAATTCGATTTAGATTATGAGATATTAATTTTTTATGACTTTTTTAACCTCATTATCTCTTCTCACACTTTATAGTAAAAATACATTTTATAAAATAATCTCACCATAAAAAGAATATGATATGTGTTCAGGGTTTTATGTTTTTTTAAGCAAAAAGAAATATACAAGTTATGCTATCAATGTTAAATACACATGACAATATCATCTAGTGATAACTAATTAACATTACATCATACAAAACATATCACATCACATAGTGGATCGGATATACATATAACCATTTACAAGGCTTTTACTAATTGCACGCCCTGTCAGGTGCTAAATGGACGCCCTTTGACTTTCTTCACGGCCCGTGAAGGGCCTTACGGGCCGTGACGGGTTCGAAATTTAATTCTCTCACCTGCAATTTATCACGGCCCGTGTAGGAACAAACGGGCCATAAACTACATCCCACACGGCCCGTTAACTACTTAAATAACGGCCCCCAAAACACCCATACGACTTACTCCCGTCACGACCTCCGTATTTTCATCATTTTCATACCGCCGACTCCATACTACGGTACGTATTCAAATTCGTATTTTATTTTTGTGTATTTTTCGTTTAAATATATTAAAATTGTATTTTAAAAATCTGAAAACTGAAAAAATTTGGGGGTTACGGGCCGTGAAGGTACGTCACGGGCCGTAACCTTTTGAATTTTCAAAGGGTTACGGGCCGTGACCATCCTTCACGGGCCGTAACCCTTTGAAAAATCGAAAGCTTACGGGCCGTGAGGTTTCATCACGGGCCGTAACCCTTTTTTGTTTTCTGAATTTTGAATTTTTTGAATTTTCTGAAAAATTGAATTTTCTGAATCGAAACCCTTTTTTGAATTTTTTTTTTTTGCAGATTATGCCGCCGCGCAAACGTGCACGTCCGGATACCGAGCCCGAGGGTCAGGGTGTCTTTCTGGACCCACACCCTGACCTTCATTTTCCGAGGGAGACACAGCCACGGCAAAAGCTGTGGAAGCTGATTGGACGTCCCCTAAAGGGGACACGCACCATCGACTGGGACGTGCTCGACGAGGTCGGAGACATAGCACGTGCCCAGGATATCATTGGGCTGGACGGAGAGACGCCGTGGAGGCGGATGCTTGATTTGGGCTCGAGGAGGGGCTACCGGGAGCTGACGTTGCAGTTTCTGTCTACGTTTCAGTTCACTCCCGCCTCTGAGGATCAGGACCCCCACGAGCACAGAGCGGTTCGATTTTTGCTGGGGTCCGGTAGGTACGAGTTCACCCTCGCTCAGTGGGCGGTGACTCTTGGGTTTTACACCCACGAGGAGACGGAGGATCCTCGTTTTTATTCTGACGAGGTGCAGTCGGAGCCGGCTCCGTTGGTCGGATGGTGGCCGACCATTTCCGACCAGCCGTGGGAGGGCGCCATTAGGGCGACCTCCATTAGGGATCCTTTGCACCGGTACCTACACCGGTGCATTGCCGGCACCATTACCGGCAGAGACCAGAGCATGGAGCAGGTGTCGCTCCTTGACTTATTTTTTCTGAGGGCCTTGCTTTCACCCAGACGGGTGAATCTAGCTCACTGCATGGCCGCCTATTTTTTGAGCGTCATTCAGGGCAAGGTAAAAAAATATTTATATTAATTCTTAATAAATAAGTATTATCTATTATGCGATTCATAATTATGCCTATTATTTGATTGTTTTGCAGATGGATAGCCCGATTGTTTGCGGCTCGTACATCACCGTCATTGCCTCGCGCTTAGGGTTGTTTACGGACGCCCTAATTGCGAGGCAGACGACGGATACGCCGCCTCGGATTTTAGGTCGACAGACCGTCATGGCCATGGGGATTGCCGCCAAATTTGGCGACGACCTCCGATGGTCCACTGATGGTGGTCGGACCGTCTGGCAGCCGGTGCCGGACGTTGCTGAGGAAGAGGAGCAGCCGGCGCAGCAGCAGCAGCCGCATCCCCAGCCACACGCCAGAGCACCCGTCCCACCGCCACCGCCTGTTCCCAGGACCATCATTCGGCAGATTCCGCCGACGGGGGAGTTTATAGCGGAGTCACTACATTTGCAGCGCCAGGACCACGCCTTGCTAGTATGGATGGCGGATGCGTACGTCATTTTTGCTGCTAGCGCGGGTATCGACCTCCCCCCTCGGCCGGAGTTGCCTCCGTTTGTCAGACGACCTGCGGGTGATGACGAGGAGGCTGCTGGGGGTGGTGATGCGGAGGATGATGGTTCTGGTGTTGGTGATGCTGGTGGTGGACATGACGCATAGATAGTAGGATTTTATTATTTTATTTACCTTTCATGTAAAAAAATTGAAAAATTATGTTTATATATTATGAGTTATTTTGGATGATGTTTAAATGTTTAATTATATGTTTACAATTGGTTGAACCTTTTGGATAATAAAATCAGTACGAACCTACTCGTCCCACAGAAAGAAATATATAATCCTTCAGAAAATCCGACGCGAGGCTTTGCAATTATATAAACAATTGGTTGAACCTTTTGGATAATAAAATCAGTACTTGAACCTACTCGTCCCACAGAAAGAAATATATAATCCTTCAGAAAATCCGACGCAAGGCTTTGCAATTATATAAACATACTTGAATCTCAGTCGGAAAAGTTGCACTGAAAAACATACTTGAATCTCAACAAATATTATGCATCTCATATCATTAACATTCTGCTAACCAAATGCCCAGCTCATATAAACAAAATTCAAATGTTGAAAAAAATTCGATAATCTTCTTATTGCATTTTTCATTGGAAAACGAAAGAATTGAATAAATAATAAATTACATGTTTACAATTCAACAACAATAAAGAATTGAATAAAAAATTGAATAAATAAAGAATTGATAAATGTATAAATTATACTAAATCTATACGTTCAACCGGGTCTACGGGCCTTATTTGAAGATATTTTTGAATTCGACTTCCGTATATAGCCTCCCAATCATTAGCGTTTTCTGTTTTGTACAAATACCAATATCTGCTCGGAACAGGCATTGGGTAGTCACTCACTAATCGAATTCTAATGAAATGACTATCTTGAACATAAGCAATTGAAATTATATGATGTTCACTGATATCACGAGGAGATAACCAGAACGGGAAAAAAGTAGCGGAGTTGCCGATAGATATTAAAATTATAACCACTCGAAACCTGTTAGCAATAAGGATTGTAACAGGTGGCACTGTCATCCAATTTTTGTGGGGAGCCGCACCTAACCCGTTCCAGTTTAATGATTCTCTTATTTCGTTTATGTCAGGAAACATCGCAGCGTACCTATGTCTGTTTTCATCCAACTCAGCTATAAGTTCCGTACGAATAAAACGCCAGTGATTTTCACCATATCCCAGTGCGAGTGCTACAGCACGAAAACCACAATTGTCGTCCGCTAAAACATCATCCGCGCCTGAAATATACGGGAAAAAGAATGATGGAATCCAGCGGTTAAACCGGAAAAAATTGTTTTTATCTTCGTCGCCCGGGATATAGGAAAACTTGGAACTCTGTTGAGATAATACATCTTTGCCTCTTGATTTTGAAGACATGGATTGACTGCGCTGCAAAGGCCCTTGTTTTGACTTCACCACCGAACTTGAATATGTTGGCGGACCGTCAAATTTTTCTCCAGGTTGAACATATGAACTATGTCTGGGGGGTCTAATATTGTTTCTTTTTGCTTATCTTTTTTTGGACGACCCCGTGTATGTGTTTGGACTTTAGGAGGTTTTTTATCCGTTTTTGAAGGAGTAACGAAAGATTTGAAAATATTAATCAAAGATCTTTTCACATTTTCGGGTTGGACAAGTAAATGTTTTGTCATCATCTCCATCTCTTTATGTAAATCTACTTGAACCTCCCGTACAATATACGCGGGTGAAAAATCTAGCTTCCTCCAAAAAACATCAATAGCATCGAGCGGGATACGTTGACCTATAAAATAATATATTAAATTAAATATAATAAAAGTTTTCATGAAAAAAAACGTAAAAGAACATTCACCTGTTTGCAAGTAATTGTTTAATTTACAAGCACACGGAAGACCACAGCTGGTAAAAAGATGGCAGCCACATGATTCTTTGGATATAAGTAGATGACTTATCCTGTTAATCTCACCGACTAACATATCCAAAGCCGCAATAGAAACGTTACCTCGCAGCATTTTAATCACTTCATGATTATGCTGCACCATAAGCATGATTTTGCTTTTGGTAAAACTTTCTTTTATAGCAATTTCCTGGGTAGCTAAGATATTATTAATGAAAGGAATAAATCTATCCAGGGTGCTATTGGTTGCTTTCAGGTAACTTTTCAACAACGAATGTTGGCTCTCAACTCGGTTCGTTGTGTGCTGACCGAAGTTATAACTTCTATTTATCCACGCCGACACAAATCTCTCTTTGTAGGGGTCCAACCAGTTATTTTTGAGGTACATCAGCACTCCTATTTAAAAAAATGTACTTATTTTTATGTAAATACACATATATTTTTAAGAATAAAACTACAAAACTTACTTGAATGTTTGGACACCAATCTGCGATAAAGCCGGTCGTAATTATAAGCGTATATGTCCTCCGTTTCAGAGTTAATAAGTACCGACCACACATGCTGAAAAGCACCCCACTCTTCATTTGAAAAGCTCGCCTTACAATGTTTAACAATATTTTCCGAAATATGCCATCTGCAAAGTAATCGAACAGCACTCGGAAAAACTTCTTCTGACGCATTCATCAGAGCGAGGTCTCGGTCGGTTAGTATAACACGGGGCTCCATACACTTATCTTCCAGCGTTGCTTTTAGTTGCTCTAACACCCATCTGAAGTTGGCTTCACGCTCATAATCAATGAATGCGTGAGCAACAGAAAAAGATTTCAGGGTGGATGTCACACCAACCATTTGAACAAACGGCATTTTATACAAGTTAGTTTTGTATGTTGTGTCAATCATCAGCACGTGTGGGTACGCACGCCATAATGTGTGAGATGTGGGATGTATAAAAAAAACCCCGTCGACTGTATTTGTCGGTTCTTCTATGTGAGGGGTGTAAATATATTGATGTTGTTGTAGTATAGAAAAAAAAACCTGCATTGGGGTTTCACCAATTCTGGTGGACTTTTTTATTTTTGCCCGAGCATTATATACGGTTCGTAACCCAGACACGTTATCGGGATTTTGTTCCCTCAACGTGCCTAGAATGTTTCGAGGGTCAATATTTTGCTCGGACAGATTCCTTACAGTAGAAAGCTCATTTTCGGTGAGCCTCATTGCATATGCATGTCCTTCCAGGTGTTCAGCAGGTTCATGGTTATGAGTATCATCCACAACAACTATAATCCACCCATCTCTCTGCATCTGGTACTTACCCTGCAATTCAAATTGACAGTTTGTTTTTTTCGTGCCACTTTTTCTTAAAGTGGGTGCTCCCTTATATACACCACCCCGATCACATTTCAACCAAATTTTAACCACCAAACCATTCGAATTTCTTTTTGAACGTTTGGTGACAATAACGAACCCATTTTCTCGCCCCACGTTAGTTGCCCAATCAACTAATTCTTCACGAGATGAGAAAACCTAATCAATTTAATATTTTTAGTTAGTTATTACTAAATGAAAGTAAAATGAAAGTAAAATTAAATATGATATATCTTAATACCTGATTCGTGTCGTATAAACCTCTTTTACCGGAACCCGAACCGTCATTATCCCCGCTGCTATCGCCACCGTTATCACCCCCGTCATCGCCGCCGTCATTCCCCCCGTAATTGGACGCGAACTGCCCTAAATAGTTTGAAGCAGCCTCATCGTAATAACCGTAACCCTCCTGAGGGTAATAGTTAGATTCCGAACCGAATAAATAGTTGCTATCCCAGAAAGACATCGTAACGTTAGATATTAACGTTTATGTAGTAGTTGAAATGAAATGAATTTATATCGTTGAATTATGAAATGAATTTATAAACTAACGTTTATATAGTAGTTGAAATGGAATATTGCATCTCGTCACATAATTAACACGAATATCGAGGAATATTACGTCATATCAAATAATGTAATAAATACAAATTTACACGAATATCGAGGAATATTACGTCATATCAAATAACGTAATAAATACAAAATTACACGAAAAACGAGGAATAATATATCTCGTCAAATTATTAAAAGTGAAACTAGGACCCGTAATCAAATTCACGGCCCGTAAGATGATTTCCATACGGGCCGTGAAGAAATTCACGGGCCGTAAATCCATACGACCGTTATCTCCTTCACGGCCCGTTACGTTTTTGAATTACGTTTCTGAATGACCGATTTGACTAGCGTCAGACCATACGGCCCGTGAAGGCCCTTACGGCCCGTAAGCAGGGCGTCCAGATATCCATTTGGGCGTTCCTTTAGCAGGCCCCATTTACAATCATCAAACTCCTCTACTTATCTCTTCCCACATGATCATACACATCACCATACACCATCTTCCTCATCATCAACTCCACCAACATGATTATCCACCATCTTTCTACCTTTCACTGCTCCTTGCTCCGCCGTGTCTGCAACAAACTCCGTCACGCCACCGTCGTCCTCCGCCCTCTCAGCGGTTGAAGACGACGGGGATACTGTAGCTGATGTTTTCATTACGTTAACACGCTTATCTGCAACAGTTGATGATGCCCATGGTAATCCTGATGCTGATTCCCTGATGTCATCCACTATATTTGGCTTCTTATGGTTGAGTCGTCTGATGGTTGGTTGGTGAAGGGTTTTGTTGTTAATAATGGATCTGATGATTGTTCTGTACATTGCGGGTGATGATATGGTGGTGGTGGTTCCGGTGTGTACGATATATATATGTGTGTTAAAGTGGTTCTGATGAGTGCAATCATGATAAGGGTTATATAAATAGTGGTGAACGTTTAGACTTTAGAGACGGTGGCAACTGGCGATCTCCGGTGGGTTATACGACCCAGTGCTATGGTGGTGACACGTTAAGTTGTTATCACGTGGCGGCCATGTGGCGTACATATCCCTTTAGACCTTTTATGGAGTCGTCTAATTATTAAATTATATATTACTCTTTCTTAACTAGGAATTGAGATCGGGTCTATCACATCGTTATATGTGTTGTGACGGTGACACTTACATGGTGGTTGTATGTTCATATAACTAGTGTTATTCATCTAAGCGTTTTGCATGTTGGATGAACATGTTCAATTGACGCTTAGATAAACACGTATCTAGTGATATTTTTGTCAATATCATGGCCGTCAAGGTTAACAAACAATGCACAATAAAACAAACATTCAGGCTCAACGATCCAAGAGCAAACAACACGGCGTGGCTGCAAGGGGGTTGCGGGTGCGCACAAACCATCCTCCGACCCTGCCAAACCAAGCCCAAATGATATATCCTTGCAATAGTAACTGAAAATTGGAACATAACCCATACGAACAACAGTTTGTGTGAATTGGAATCAAAGACGATAATTGCTACCTTAGCAAATCGTCTCAAAAGAAGTCGGGTCCTGCGGAACCTAGTAGCCAACGAAAGTGGCTCACACGAACGCTTGTTCATCATCATCAACCAAACCAAGGCATTGTATTAAAGGTAATCATGTTCTACAAAACCTAGTAGCCACGAAAGTCCACGAAAGTGGTCTCAGATGAACGCTTGTTCATCATCACCTACCAAACCAAGGCATTGTCTTAAAAGTAGTCAGGTTCTACAAAGCCAACACAACTAGTCTCAAATGAATGTATGTCATCATCATCTACTCAGGAGACCTCAAAAGAGGTCGGACAGAAGTCACAACAAGAAAACCATAACAATCAAAACAACACAAGATCGTCATCGACCAAACTGAGATATTGTTAGCCAACGAAAGCGGTCTCAGATGATTGTATGGTTATCATTATAGATCTAGGGACCCTAAAAGAGCTATGACAGAAGCCATAGTAAGAAAACCCTAACAATCAAAACGACACAATATCATCATCGACCAAACCGAGATATTGTTGCCAATGAAAGTGGTATCAGATGAATATATGTTCATCATCGTAGACCTACAATACAATACAATAACAAACCCAGTATATCCCACTCAGGCGCAGGGTCTGGGGAGGGTAGGTGTAGGCGAGTCTTTCCTCTATCTTGTTAGATAGAGAGACTGCTTCCAAAGAGACCCCCGACTCGATAGCAAACGTCATACTGATAGCAAGCCCACATACAATAAATCATATAACACCTAGCAAACAGTATACAAAAAGCCATAACAATCTAAATCATCGTAGACCTAGGGACCCCAAAAGAGCTCCGATAGAAGCTTTAGTAAGAAAACCATAACAATCTAAATAACACATGCCTAAATTTAAAAAAACATAAAAATAAAACAGTCTCAGAATTTAAGTAACGATTAAATAAATATATACTTTTAAAAGCCATGCGTAAAAACTTTAATCAACATGAGCAAGTCACTTGAATTACTCGTTTCTTTTTTAAAGGAGACAAATACAAAGCATTCAAGTATAATATTTATGTAAATTAATTAGACATACTTATTAGACAAGCTTGAATCTTCTCTGCTTTTGCTTTTGTTATATCTTTTCCATACATATTTTTATTAGACTTTATTATTATTGAACTACAATTCATTAGGATGACCAAAGGGCTCAGTCAAGTTCTGATAATACAGTCTAATAATTACAAGCTTATAATGTATGATACAACCCATGTGCAACACAAAAGTAAAATAAAACAAAACAAGATAAGATAAATCAGTTATTTTAAACATATGTCTATTTATAGGCTATATTACATCTAGGATCAAATAAACCAGTATACATAACAATGAAACACTAAAATAAGAAACTTAATAAACTTGGATCAAACACTTGTGTAAAAAAAAATACTTTACACTTGACACGTTAAAACTACCATTCAACACAAAGTTTTAGATCTTACAATCACCGGCTACAGTTATGATCACGGCCCGGTTCGACAACCTGATCGAGCCATAAAACAACCTGGTCAATCGATGGTCGTCTTCTCGGATCCTGATCTAAACACTTGCAAGCTATGTCCAAAACATCCAACATCTGATTCTCACAACTCTTATCCCATATCATCACATCAAATATCTCTGCGTATCGCGCTTCAAGTTTCATCTCGAACACCCATGAAACCAAGTTCCTGCAGTTCTTCCCCTTACCGACTTCGACGGGCCGCCTGCCCGTGATAAGTTCCAGAACAACAACACCAAAACTGTATACATCACCTTTGAAGGTTGCAGTTAACGTTTGAGCGTATTCAGGTGGAATGTAGCCCAATGTGCCCACCAAATCGGTTGTTACATGAGTGTCGTATGGGCATAGTAATCTCGAAAGCCCGAAATCCGCTAAATGGGCCTTGAACTTTTCATCCAGTAAGATGTTGCTTGTTTTGATGTCACGGTGGATTATTTTGGGCTCGTTATGTAAGTACGCTAGCCCGTGTGCAGCCCCTTTTGCGATCTTCAACCTTGTGCGCCATTTCAACGGTGGTTCTTCGTCAACCCGTTCGTGTAACCAGTAATCCAAACTACCATTTTCCATGTAAGAATAGATCAGTAACCGATCCGACCCGTATCTGCAGTACCCTTTAAGGGATACAAGATTCTTGTGTTGGGCTCTTGATAAGGCTTCAACTTCTGCGTGAAATTCACGTTCCATTTGGCCACAGTCACCTGAGAGCCTCTTGATTGCTGCTTTTGACCCGTTAGGAAAGTTAGCTTTGTAAACGAGCCCAAACCCACCACACCCGATTATGTTAGATTGGCTGAAGTTGTTTGTTGCTTCAACTATGTTTGAAACCGTGAGGTCCCTGCAACCAGAAGCTGGGAAAAAAACGAGCTTGGACCCGTTAAACCCACCGGATAACCCGTTTGTCATGCTGTAATCCTCATCTTCTAGTTTAGAAAGTGAATCCCTTTGTTTTCTTCTAGACTTTTTAAGAAGAATGATTCCTAACAAGATCATGATTCCGGCTCCTATACCAAGTGTGATTCCAAAGATACTGTTTCTCCCCAATTTTCTATGAGAACTGGAACGAAGAGGTGAAGTTGTATTCACGCTGCAAGGAGGAAGAGATTCTCCGCAAAGCCCGGGATTCCCTACGAAACTCGAGGCTGGGAATCCTGAGAATTGGGTTCCAGTTGGAATAGCGCCTTCCAAGTGATTGTTAGCAACAGAAAACATTGAAAGAAACGAAAGCTCGTTTAATGAACTTGGAATCGACCCATGAAGATTGTTTGATGACAGATCAAGAACTTCCAGATTTCCCATTTCAGAGATTGTGCTCGGGATCGTTCCACTCAATTTGTTCTTGCTCAAATCCAGTACATGAAGTTGTTTTAATTTCCCAATTTCTGGCAATATTGAACCATTTAATTTGTTGTTGCTGAGGTAAATTGATGGAGGAAAGCTTGCAACTTGATTGTACTGAAGACCTCTACCACTTTGATTTCTCTTAACAAACAATGGGATTCCAGTGGTTGATCCAAGAATCGAAGAACTTATGTTTGAAGAAACCAAACTCTTCAAATCAGTCAAACTTTCCGGGAGTTGACCCGTAAGTGTATTATTGGAAAAATCCAAGTAAAATAGCCTCTCCATTTGACCAATCCACGAAGGTATGACCCCGTTTAAGTGATTCCAAGACAAATCAAGTACTTCTAGCCTTGGACAACCGATTAACCAATTCGGGATTTGACCTTTGAGTCCACAATTAGCAATTGCAAGAACCATTAATCTCTCAAACCCATTCACATTAACTGGAATCTCTTCCCCATGAAAGTTTTTGGTCAAAATAAGAGTGGTTAGATACTTACACTTTTGCAAAACAGATAATGCGTGTGGTAAATTGGTCAAACCATTGTTTGAAAAGGATAGAAACGAAAGATTTGAAAGGTTCGCGTAGCTAACAGGAATTTCTCCATACAATTGGTTCTTGGCAAGATTCAAGATTCTCAGTTCATGGCAACTCGAAAGTGAGTTTGGTAATAAACCATTAAACTTATTACTACCAAGATCAAGAGTGCACAAATTAGGAAACTTGGAGAAATCAGTAGTTAAAACACCCCATAATGAATTGTTACGAAGATCAAGAACTCTTAGATTAGAACATGCTTCTATGGTGGAAGGCAATGGCCCTGAGAATGTATTTGTATGTGCAATTAGATGTTCTAAACGTGGTAAGTTCTTGAATACATTAGGAAGTGAACCCACAAACAAGTTCTCGAATAAAATTAGTGATTCGAGATTTGAAAGCTTACTGAGATTTGTGCTGAGCTGGCCAGAAAAGTTGTTGGACGAAAGGGAGAGCCGTTTCAGGGATGAAAATGAGTACAGAAACTCAGGTATAACGCCTGAAAATGAGTTGGAATACAAGTAGAGTTCTTGAAGAGACTTGCCACAGCTGCTAAAACTTTCAAGATTGCCAGTGAAATTATTCATTGATAGATCAAGAAACCGAAGGCTGTTGGCCGAATTGCATATTCTTGAATTAAATTCACCAGAGAATGAATTGTTGCTCAAGTTGAATGCAATAAGATTTGGGAAATCCCCAAAACCTGACAAATTCCCAGTTAAAGAATTGCTTGAGACATTAAGAACTCGAAGATTCTTCAAACTGGAGATACTTTTAGGCAATTCTCCTTCCAGTTGATTATACGAAAGATCAAGATATCTCAAATTCTGTAAACCAGATATAGAATCTGAAATCACGCCCTTTAGACCTCTAGCAGACAACATCAACATGGAGATTTTCGACAGATTTCTTGCATCATTTTCACAAACGACACCATCCCATTGACAACAAATGACATCACTGGACCATGATGAAACTACAGACCCATTTGTGAAACTTGCAGCAAGTTTCTTTAGAGCTAACAGATCATCTGGATGGCATGTTTGGCTTAGGGTTTTGACACTCAAAGATGAGCAAAAGAGAACACATAACAACACCCAACTGACTAAATTCATTGATCAATTACACCAATTAGACGGGTTCAACACATCCCCAAACCGTAACTTCTTGATCTAGCAAAAGATGAAGAAACTGAAGGAAAATAACAACCCCGAAAAGGATCAAATCCCTATACAAGAAGATCAAATTGCAAAAAACCAACTAGTGAACAGCAATTAGTACACGATGAGAGAGAGAAAGAGTGAGATAGAACCCAAATCCCAAAAACTCAAAGAAACAAAAAGCAAGATAGAAGCCGAAGGATTAAAGAAAGCTTGTAAATGAAGCGAACCAGAAAACACTCAATGACACATGAGGGTCTTTAATGATTCACAATCTCTAGCAAAACGAAAGTAAACCCTTTAATTGATTCTCGAAACAGACCCACAAACAACAAAGAGACCAAAAGAAACCCTACAAGATAACAACGAAAGAAAAGTCTCGACAGAGAGTAGATACACAGTACCGTTAGTGCCGATCACTTGTGAAGGAAGCAAGAAAAGCAGACAGCAATCATGGGTTGTCTTTTTATCAAACAGTTGGTGAGCATTCAAGAAATTACCAATGAAAGAGGCTCTTTTTATCGCAAATTGTTGATTCAATCGTGAAGAAATTGGGGAAAAGGGTGTAGCGAAGAAGATGGAAAGCAAAAGGGGGCACGGAAATTTAAACGAAGTGGATGAAGGCGTATAGTAGTTGTTATAGATCTTGACATTCGTCGCACATCTTGTTTTGACTTTGATTGGATTTGTGGCAAGATTTTCTCATGCTGCTTCTCACTTTTCAAAGCTCTCATCTCACTTATCTCACTATTCAACCACTAATTATATATATATTTCTTTTGAAAGGCCACTCAATTATATATAAGTAGCTTTGTTAAATTTCTATTTTGACAAGAACACAAAACGTTTTATAATCTACTTCTTGTTGATTTTACGAGACTTAAAAAGATATGTTATTTAGATGAGAATAAACATCAAATATAGTTAGATCATAGATATTTATGTATAACTAGAAGGGTGCCCGCACAATGCGGCAGGACGACATTTTACATCCGACACGCGTTTTTAATTTTTGTTATTCTTGTAGTGATTTTACAATATTCTATTATATTTTTTCTATGCTAAAATCCAAAACACTAAATAACTGGATTTTGTATGACGACTTGTACATTTACATATTAACTTATTGTACCTCATAAAATACAGATTGACTCAACAAAAAATTACACCAAAACGTTTGAAAAAAAACACAGGTTATAATTGCAGTTTAAAAAAGTTTTTAAACATGATAGATTAAAAGATATAACTGCAATCTTAAAACAAATTAAGTTTTTTTGGTTTATGAATAGATAATATAAAATTTTATGTAAGTTACAGGAAGTGTAAGGTTATTATATAAATAATTGTAAGGGGTAATCTGTAAATAATGTTAAAAATACTATTTTATCCTCAAAAGTAGTTATATCTTATGTATTAAGTAAAGTAGTTGTTTTTAATTTTATGGTATCTTAAAATACCCCTCTCATATGCTTTATATATAGTATAGATTATTACTTTCAACTCTCATCTAGCTAAAGGAAAGTATCACAAACAAATTAGTGTTCTTGGTGTTTCTTTAATTTTTTAAATTATATGTCTTGAAAAAATTACATCACCATATATGTTACCACCACAAATTGCACCAAAACCGATCAAACAATGTTCAAACTTGCTAATTGGGTTTGGCCTTTAGACTTGTTAAGTTAAAGATGTTTTGAAAAATTGTAAAAAGTGAAGAACTGTAGACAACACTGGCGAAGTATTATAGAGGCCCGGGGGGGGGGGGGGGGGGGGCACCCCTTTTTTTTCATTAGTAGTGTAAATTTTTTGTCTGGTATGTAAATTTTTTAATATATGACGAGTTTGCCTCCCTTAAAAAAATAATTTCCCCCTCATCTCCTATAATATTGTCCAAACTTCACTACTGGTAGACAATCATCAAAACGGATTAAAATGCATCAAAACGGATTAAATGTACCTTGTAAATATTAAGATTTGACTTTGTTGGGTTATACACTAACTTATAGTCTCTTTCTAGTCCAATTTCTTTCTTTTTTCTTTTTTTTTTAGTTTAGTTTTAGATGTTATAAAAAAGCACAGATCATGCATAATATGGAAGGTGTGTTTTTTGTAATTTACAAAGTGTCCAAGTAGAACCTGAATTCAAAGGTGTAGGTAGGTAGGTGAGCCAGCAAGTCTGATTACCAACTCCACCTTCATGCTACTAATCTTTCTTCTTTTTTACAAAAATTGTTTACCCAAATACTTATCAACTGTTTTTGTTTTAAACTATGGTTATCAAAATTTTTCGTTTTAAATTATCATTTTTACTGCCTTTTGATATCGGTTTGTCAAGCCTAATCAAAAACAATTTATCAGGTTCCAAACTCACCTAAGATAGTTAGGGTAAGTCGGGTCGATCCACAGGGAATATGTGGAAAGTGTAGTTTAAATCGTAAAGTTTAAAGCTTTATAGAAAATACTTATAAATTAACTAAATTGCAAAAGTGCTGAAATTAAAAAGTAAAATTTGATTGCAAACAATGGTGAGAAAAAGTAATCCTCTCCGGAGTTCAGGTTTATGACTAAAGCTTGATCTTTTAGTTTAGCGGGTCACATAGACATAACCAACTTAACTTGTTTTAAAATAATGAATTGAATGAAACTGTGTCTACGCACGTATCCGAATCATATCCTACGTTTGTTTTACCCAATCCCATCCACAATTGACGTTTACGGATGAAAAGAGATCTAAAACAATCAAGAACAGAACAATTGGATTGAAGATAAAACACGTATTTTAGAATCTCAAAACGATTAATAATGTTACTCGGTTTAATTCACCGTGTTCAAACATTAAAATTAACAAGAAACAACCAAGAACAAGTCATAGTATAAACCCTAATCACCCGGAGAAGATCACGAGTGAATTAGCCGGACATGGCAACGAAAAACAACTCAAAATCAAAATTAAACATCGTATCTAACGTTAAAGAATCAAACCGAATGATTAGAAACACTTGAAACGCCTCGAAATCGCCTCTCGGGAGCCTTTTGGAAGCCTTGGGGACGAAAGGGGGCGACTCCCGAAGTTTAGAATGAAAGATCCCTCAAAAATCTAATTTTTTCGGCTTTTAAACGAGTTCAGCACGCGTGGCCACCGTAAGTCATTTTTCCACCGTAAGTTACTGTGGAAGCCTTCTGCTGCACTTTTCCATCAGCCACCGTAAGTCATTTTTCCACCGTAAGTTACTGTGGAAGCCTTCTGCTGCACTTTTCCATCAGCCACCGTAAGTCATTTTTCCACCGTAAGTTACTGTGGACTGACTTTCCAATTCTTGTTTTCTTCATATCTTTTTCGTTTGGACTCCGTTTTCGTTCCCGTTTGCGGCCACGTTCTCGTAATTGAATTCTCTATCTCCTCATCCATAATGGTCTTCACTTATCATTCACATGCATTCTCCAAAACTCCTCAAATGATTGCGTTTAACCTACGAAACATCAAATCATCGTAGTTAACTTATTCCATATAATCCTCATACTTAAACGCATTAAATACATTAAAGTTAACACTTTAACCATGATAAAACTCATTCCAAACCCCTTACATCACATCCCCACACTTGTTTCTCGCTTGCCCTCAAGCGAGTTTGCTTTTAAAAATCAAGAATTCAAGTAAAAACTGGGTGAGCACATAGAAGCACACATACCAACTCGATTAAGGTTCAAGGGCATACCTAATTCCCAAGTTAGCAATCATGACCCGTTAACACCCACAAACCTCTAGCCCGCTGGACTGCCTAACTAAGATTCTCAACTCTAGGCGGCTCCCTTGCACATATCATACCCCTCACAATAAAACTCTCCACTCGGTGTAATTTCTGGCCCGGCCTAAGATGTGCCGGTATTTATGAAGCACTCAAGCAATGATGAAATCTAGTGAGCATAGGCTTGTAAAACAATCAAATCTCCACTCACTAACACGAGATTGCGCACCAATCATGAGGGCTTTTCAAAGGTTGTAATGTTAGGCTTAGGTTCGGGTAGGGATAATTTAGGATATAAGTGACTAAAGTGATGAAAAACTTGAATTAACTACTTTATTCAACGACTTCAAACCCTTAAACTACACTTTATTCCAAAGCACAATTTTTTTTTCATATTTTCATGTCTAATACTTCCGTTTTTCAACTTCACTATTTTGACATAATTTTCTTTTCTTTCCATTTTTTTTTCTTTTTTTTTTTCAAGAATAAAACTTAACAAAACACAATGGGATTTACTAGGCTTAACCATCCCCAACTACAACTTCGAAACACTATATCAAATCAAACTTAACACTATTACCACTAATTAACTCAAGTTCCATCACATGGGTAAACAAGTGAATAGGCTACACAAAAGGCTAGTGGGTCAAGGAGTTTGGTGAAACAAATGAATGGGAAAAGGCTCAAAATTGGCTACTACGGATAAACGTTAAATAGGTGGGTCCTATGGGGCTATCCTATGGTTGATCCTAATGCCTCAATCATTTCAATGTGAATCCCGGTCTCGAGTTTCAAGATGCACGCGCCCCCCAAGTTCTACCACTTAGTAAGCATCATTACACACTCAAACAAGCAAATAGATATAATACTATCAAGTAATAGGCTTCTCACATATGGAAACGGTGGAATTGGGTTACCGATATGACGCGTGCAAGTTTACTACACCCAAAGTTTGACACCCCTAGTTAGGCATTCCCTTTCCAACTTCCATTAACCGACCGGGTTAAAACCTTTGGGGAATTAACCATGACTAAGAACCTCAACCAATGATTAGTATTTTAAGAGAAAAATGTTAAAAATTTTAAAATTTTGTCCAAATTTCCATTTCTCCAAAATGTGTGTACCGATGATTCCCCCATCTCCACACTTGGGATACATTGTCCCCAATGTATGGTTGTTTCAAATTCAACATGATTTCTTGTAATCTTTACCAACCCCAAACACTCCCTCAAGTGCAAAACAAAAATAGCAAATAAATTCAAAGAAAGTTACATGGACCTGATGGTAGATGATCTTATAGTGCTTCCATATTGTTATATGAAGACTATGGGTAAACCTGCTAAGCACCTTATCAAATATGCTTCTAAAATTCCATGTGCTTCCCCACACTTGCATGTTTGCATCGGCTTGAAGCTAAAATGATAAAACAAAAACTAAAAAATTAATAACACTCACTTTCGTAGGAATCACGGTTGCATTTAGCATATGCAACAAGCCTTTTAAACCTCTCGATAGGCCCGAGTGGACGAGTGAAGTCTCGTGAGGGTTTCTAGTGAACACACCCACAAAGTTCCACACAAAAAAATATCATAAAATTAACTAAAAATTACAAACATCTCAGGTTGCCTCCCAAGTAGCGCTAAGTTTTAGGTCTTCAGCCAGACCATACTTGTCACCACTCATGGTGGTCGAAAGTGGTGCTTGCCTTCTGAGAGTTCTATAACTGTTTGCTTTTGTTGATCTAGTGGGTTCCCAACGTCATCCAAACACGGACCGAACATTGTTTTCTTAACTTGAGCATTTTTAGGATTAGGTGTATCACCAACTTTTTTCTTCCATTTTGGCTTCTCATGCTTTAATTCCATCTCCATCACTGGCTCTTTATTTTCTTTTGAATCTACAAACTCTTTCAAGTCCACCTGTTTATCTCTATCATACTTGCAACCATTATCAAAAGTTACGTGCTCGCTTACATGTGAGATGTAGGGAGGAACACACACGCTAGTCACATTTGTATCAAAAAGTTTATCATTAACAAGATAAGTGATCGCCTTGGATAACACATTAAAACGTAACTTACGGGTTTCACATGTCATATCAATTGTTCCATCCCGACAATTGATTTGAGCATTGGCAGTTGCCAAAAATGGTCGACCTAAAATAACCTTTGGTTGCTCGTTTGTTCTCACTGGAGCATAGTCAAGCACAATAAAGTCCACCGGGTAGTAGAAATCTCCCAACTTGATGACCACATCTTTTACCATCCCCCGTGGACGTTTGCAAGTCAAGTCAGCTAACACCATGGTGGTGTCAACCTCCTGTAAAGGGCCGAACTCATATTGATCATATAGCGCCCCAGGCAAGATACTAACACCTGCCCCATAATCCAAGAGTGCCTTTTTTATCTTAAACTTTCCTACTTTGATTGGAATGATGGGTTCTCCTGGGTCACTCTTTTCTACTCCATCGACTTCATTTTTCTTACCTGCAACTTGTTTTGATAAAAAAGTAAAGTCGTCAGTGAAAATTTTAGAATTGGGGAGGATACTAACCGAATTAATGTTGACATTTTTCATGTTCTTTGTGGCTGTCCCTTGATGTTGTGGATTCATTATCGTATCACTTGGTAGCTTCCCTGGAGCTTTCTTCAAAATCGCAACTTCCTCAGCTAACTGCCCCACTTGTTTGGATAAAGCTTCAACGCTCTTGTCTCTAACCTCGTTGGATTTCTTCATCTCCTTCATGAACTCCAACAATTCCCTGTTTGTTGGCTCTGCATTTCCTCCTGATCCACTCTGATCCTGGTTATGCTGATAATTCCTTTGACCACCCCTGTTGTAACTTCCTTGATTGTATTGATTACCCTGACCCATTGACCTGTTCTGATATTGCTGAGGTGAGGGACCTTGAAAATTTGGATTCAATTGGTTGTCTGGGTTACCATACCTTAAATTAGGGTGATTCTTCAAACCGGGATGATAAGTATTGTTATTAGTATTGTGGTATGGCCGCTTATCCCCCTGTATATAATTCACCTCTTCCAACCCCTCATCAAACTCTGGACAATCTCTAGCAATGTGTCCAGCTTCACCACATCCTTGACATATAGTAAAAGAACTTGTAGCCTTTACTGTAGCCTTACCTGATGACTGACCCAACCTGGAAGACCTTCTATCCGAATCATCAACCACATTCCTTGATTTCCTTCGAGACTGAGCTTGCCTTTTTGAATGTATACTCATCCGTTCCAATAACTCCCAATCATCATCCTCAGTATTAGTCATGAAGGTTCCTGCACTCGTTGAATTCACATCTCTTACATCTTCAGCAGATAACCCATCATAAAATGAAGAAATCAACTCTCATTGAGGAATGTCGTGATGCGGACAAGTTCTCAACAACTCCTTGAATCTGGTCCAAGCTTCATGGAATGGCTCATCTTGTTTTTGACTGAATGTACGAATGGCAGTTCTAGCTTCACTTGTCTTCTGTGGTGTATAGTATTCCTCTAGGAATGCTTGCTGCATTTGCTCCCAGGTGTAAATGCTGGCAGCAGGTAGGGAATGAAACCACTTCTTCGCATTTCCTTTCAGAGTGAACTGAAATAGCACTAGCATCACTTCTTCGGGTGTAAAACCTTGTGCCCCAATAGTCTCACAAATGGCACTAAACTCGTTCAGATGCAAATAGGGTTCTTCCTTGGACAGTCCATGAAACTAAGGAAGAATGGCAAGACTATTGGACCTAATCTCAAATGACTTCCCTCTAAATTGTGGCCTGACTATGGGTGATGAAGCTCCAGCTATGGTAGGGCGAAAATGGCTATCAACCCCTTGTACAATGGCTTGGCGGGGTTGAATCCCGGGGTTTCGATTTGCCCGAGGAAATCCTTGTCTTCTACCTTGAATTTGGCCCTGATTTTGCCTATATTGCCTTGGTTGTTCATTCTGTCTGTATCGACCTTGGTTGTTATTAGGTTCATTGTATAGCGCCTCATCTTCAGCATGTTCATCTTCGTATTCATCACTTCGTCCATCTATGTCATCATCCCAAGTATGAATACTCAATCTGTCAAACCTATCCTCTTCCTCTTCGAACCTGTTAACCCCTCTTGGTTGTCTCGGATTTTGTCTTGCGGGTGCTTGTTGGTATGGGTTCTGTCTTGGTTGAGGGTAAGGATTTTGTCTCTGGAGTGGCGGGTTTTGGGCAATTGGGTTTGGTGCTTGTGGATCTGGTAATGGGTCATTTGGTTGGTTTGGTGGAGGTTGATCAATTGGTGGATTTGGCGGTTGGTCATTGGGTGGATTTTGGTTAAGTGGTGGTGGTGGTGGGTTGAGTTCCATCTTGCACTCTTTGACTACACTTGATGATTTGGTTTTTGCACGGGATTGTGCTCGATTTCTTCGAGCGGTCTTTTCAACTTCTGGATCAAACACTAACGGAGACTTGTTCCTTGCGTACCGGGTATGCATGCACGGAGCTGTCACCTGCACACACAAACACACCTAGCGTAACAAAGAAAAAAAAAAGAGTAAATAAAATGAGCAAAACAAATAAAAATTTAAACTTGACACTTTGCGCACTAATTCCCCGGCAACGGCGCCATTTTGATATCGGTTTGTCAAGCCTAATCAAAAACAATTTATCAGGTTCCAAACTCACCTAAGATAGTTAGGGTAAGTCGGGTCGATCCACAGGGAATATGTGGAAAGTGTAGTTTAAATCGTAAAGTTTAAAGCTTTATAGAAAATACTTATAAATTAACTAAATTGCAAAAGTGCTGAAATTAAAAAGTAAAATTTGATTGCAAACAATGGTGAGAAAAAGTAATCCTCTCCGGAGTTCAGGTTTATGACTAAAGCTTGCTCTTTTAGTTTAGCGGGTCACATAGACATAACCAACTTAACTCGTTTTAAAATAATGAATTGAATGAAACTGTGTCTACGCACGTATCCGAATCATATCCTACGTTTGTTTTACCCAATCCCATCCACAATTGACGTTTACGGATGAAAAGAGATCTAAAACAATCAAGAACAGAACAATTGGATTGAAGATAAAACACGTATTTTAGAATCTCAAAACGATTAATAATGTTACTCGGTTTAATTCACCGTGTTCAAACATTAAAATTAACAAGAAACAACCAAGAACAAGTCATAGTATAAACCCAAATCACCCGGAGAAGATCACGAGTGAATTAGCCGGACATGGCAACGAAAAACAACTCAAAATCAAAATTAAACATCGTATCTAACGTTAAAGAATCAAACCGAATGATTAGAAACACTTGAAACGCCTCGAAATCGCCTCTCGGGAGCCTTTTGGAAGCCTTGGGGACGAAAGGGGGCGACTCCCGAAGTTTAGAATGAAAGATCCCTCAAAAACCTAATTTTTTCGGCTTTTAAACGAGTTCAGCACGCGTGGCCACCGTAAGTCATTTTTCCACCGTAAGTTACTGTGGAAGCCTTCTGCTGCACTTTTCCATCAGCCACCGTAAGTCATTTTTCCACCGTAAGTTACTGTGGAAGCCTTCTGCTGCACTTTTCCATCAGCCACCGTAAGTCATTTTTCCACCGTAAGTTACTGTGGACTGATTTTTCCAATTCTTGTTTTCTTCATATCTTTTTCGTTTGGACTCCGTTTTCGTTCCCGTTTGCGGTCACGTTCTCGTAATTGAATTCTCTATCTCCTCATCCATAATGGTCTTCACTTATCATTCACATGCATTCTCCAAAACTCCTCAAATGATTGCGTTTAACCTACGAAACATCAAATCATCGTAGTTAACTTATTTCATATAATCCTCATACTTAAACGCATTAAATACATTAAAGTTAACACTTTAACCATGATAAAACTCATTCCAAACCCCTTACATCACCTTTCAAAACAAGCCACATGTTTCAAGATTATGGCCACTTTGAGCCAATGGGCGTAGATCTCTTGTCAATTGGCAAAGAGCAATAGATAATGTCATTTTTGCACTATAGAGGCCTAGGAGGTTGAATATGTTCTCTTTAAATGTAGATGATTGGTGTTTGTATACATTTCTTTATTTAAAAATTGTTGTTAAATTGTTTATGTTTTGAGATCAATGATAAATTGTTTATGTTTTGAGATCAATGATAAATTATTTAAGTAGAAGAAAGATCACCACAAACACATAAGAATTCATAGGAGTATGGGTGAATGTTTACAAAGTATCTTAAGTCCACTCTTTGTATTTAGAAAGAATCTATCTTCACTACAATAATTTTCGATAAATTCGATGGAGATCAGTGTCACAATTTCTCTCGCTAAAGAGGTCGTGATTACTATTTCAACTTCTTACTAGATGACAATGATCACCCTTACAACCTCATACCAGGTAGGTAACAATCGCTTTTTTAATGTCTCGCTAAACAGATAGAAGTCATCCTTTACTACCTCAAGCAATGCCATTTGCTCATATTTTTCTCGATAGTTGGATGGTGATAGCCTCTATTTGTTATTACTTATTTGAGTAGTGATCACGTACCCCTATAAGTTTCTTACAATCTTCATAAGAACTTTAATAACTAAGTAAATGAACAAATATTACAACGAATTTATCAAACACAATTCCTCTATTCTTTTGCTCTCTATCTTGAGATGGGATTTTTATTGAAATATTACTCACGAATATGAACCATATTTCTGCTTATGAATATGAAAAAATAGTCAAAATATTAGAAAGTGAGATGCTTAAATACTAAAAAAGAAAAAAGACGCAACAAAAATTCTCTACAAGTCTAAGCCTTAAGGTTTACAAAAAATGAGACTAAAACTTTGACTTTAGAAAAGAAACAACGAAAACCATAAGTAATTATCACGCTAAAAATTGAATAAAATAATAATAAATTGCCAAATTGGTTTGGTGAGCCACGTGGGTTGCATTGGCAACGGGCTTGGTACGTATTCGTTTTTCTCGATTCCTATATTTTATAGTAAATTCCTATATAATATAGTAAATTACGTTATTATTGATTTTATTTACGCTGTGTTTCCGAGTTTACTTAACACCTTTCTTTTCTTTTACTTTCTTTCTTTCTTTTCTTTCTCTTCTTTTCTCTTCTTTTCTCTTTTTTTCTCTTCTTTTCTCTTCTTTTCTTTCTTTTTCCTTTCTCTCCATTTCCTTTCATTTTAAAAGGATTGTTTTTAGCCTTCTTTTTTCCTTCCATTTCCTTCCATTTCTTTTCTTTTCCCTCCTTAAATAAACTCGAGAACATGAATTTCTAATAATCATTTCATTTCCTTTCATTAAAAAAAACTCTAGAACACAACATTTCTTCTTTCCTTCCATTTCTTTTCTTTTCTCTCTTTAAATGAGACTCGGAAACACAGCGTTAGTGAGTATGAGTGTAACCACAAGTATTGCTCAAATGACGCATATGTGACGACTCTTTTTGCTCATATTCACTAAGACATTACACATGCTCTCATGTCATTGCGTGACAAGCATAACAGAATTTATATTCAAACGAGTTAAATTATATTATAATTATAACAATTATAAAACGACCATCTTTAAACAAAATTATGTCATATATCATCATAAATTGTTACCCAGATTTTTTATAGAACGACGACTCGCACACTCATTTAATTATATTTCTAAATTGCACCAACCCTTAATCTACCACATGACATATATGATCGTCCCTGATATTCTTCAAATAACTTTTTACTCTTATTGCTGAACTATCAACCAAAACAACAATTGCTACCTAGATGGCTCCTACGAGTGACATGCAAACCCAATTGTGACCCCAGTGTAAACGAGTCAAGTATACGTTACCTACTCGAGATCAATTGATAAAATATTAACTTAACTCGAGTAGAATTCAATTTAAAATTGGAGCTATTTGGTAATGAGTGAAACCCGAACCTCATACATGATAATGTGTAGCATTATGTTGTAGATCCCAACTATATAATGTAGTAAAACAAAAATATAACATAAGCAAAATAAAATTTCATATCTAATTTTTAAAGTAGTGTTACAAATTTATATGCATTGTATACGACCAGTGTAATTTGGAATACAATATATAAATAAATAATTTTACTATAGGTAAATGAAGTGTCAAAAATTAGATATATATATGCACAAGGTTAAACATGTATTAAGTGAAAAAAAAATATGTACACGATTTGATGTTGTAATTTAGGTTTGTTGAGATTGTTATACTATATTTTAATATACAATTTCATATATCTATGTCTAAGCTAATAAAATTTAATATTTCCTTAAAAATGTTTAAATGATTTATATAATTTACCTTAGAAACTCGTGACTTTAAAAAATATGTATTTCTTATACGTTTTGCGGTTTACCTATTTAAGATATATATAAAATAATTAAAATTAAAAAAAAGGTTAAAATAAACATGTGAAAAGAACCTCATCAGGACGGCCACCGTTGACTTAACCGTATATTTTCCTTTATATTTAATATTTAACTATCTACATTCTCATAATTGTATTTGTTACTTCATTTTAATTTGTTTTGATACAATTATATTAGAAAATAGCTAAAGATAGTAAAATGTAGCTATAAGCTTTTATTATATACTAAGCTATAACCCGGTGTATTACATGCGTTAAATAATTAGCAACTATAAAACGTTAAATATAAGATTGATTGAAATTAGGTATGAGTAACTACTTTGATTAGCTGATAAAATGTTTTTATATTTTTTTAAACTTTTGTTTTATAATATTATTGTTTCAAATTTTTTATTTTTTTATCAAAATCTCGTTGTTTAAAACTCCATGTTTTATTTTTTTATATAAAACTGTTTATTTTTTTTAAAAGATGATTTTAGAATATTTCATAAGAGTAAATTACGCTTTTCGTCCCTGTGGTTTGGTGGTTATAACGGTTTTCATCCAATAGTTTAAAAACGCCCGATTTAACCACTGTGGTTTAAAATATGTTACAATCAAGTCCAAGACACTAACTCTCATCTAACTTTTCTGTTAAGTGTATGCAAAAAGACAAAAATACCCTTGGACTTAAATTGTTACTTACACACACTCACTCTCTCCCTTCATCCTCTTCACAACCCTTTATTCCCCCTCCATCACCACCACTGCCATTACCGCCACCATCGCCTCCGCCTCCATCACCACATTCTCCCACGCCAACTGCCGGAGCTTCTCCGGTGTGCAGATCCTTGTCACCCCTACCAAACGAACCACCCCGTGATCTTCCCAAACCCCAAAAGCAAACTCTACACCAATTCCACCATTAAAACACCAAACACATAATCTCACACTCATCACCCCTACACACTCACTCTCTAACAACAAACTATTAAAAAAACCCAAATTCATCCTCCATTCATATCATTAATTCAATCAATTCATGCTCATCTCCAGATTATTCTACCTACATCAATCACTGATGGTTTCTCTTCAAGAATCTCACGGTTCTACCCCGGGTCGGGTCCAGATCACCCGCCCGTATTACACACCACCTCCATCTTCAGCTGCTTCTTCACCCTCGCGGTTCCAGAAGCATCTAGGTCGTTCCATGAGAACCGTACGGTCCAATTTCCACCAATCGGAGTTCGCCAACAGCTGCTCCTTCGCCTTCACCGCTCCACCGGAGCCGCCACCGGAAAACCTTACGGATTCCGTCATCGATGTGCACTTACACCAGCTCGCTACGGCAAATTTGAACAGTAGCTCGTCAAAATCTTCATCTTCTACAGCGTCGGTTGAAGAGTACTTAGGGATTTCTTAGGTGTTCAGTGATTTCTCGGCGTGTAGCAGTGATATCTCCGGTGAATTGCAGCGTTTAGCGTGTTTGCCCGAGGAACCGACGATGGTGATCGGAATCAGGACCAGACGCCGGAGCCGGAGCCGTGCTTAGGGTTTCTACAACGGGAGAGACGGAGATTATTGAGAGCATTTCGCCGGAGGATTTGCAACCGACAGTGAAGATCTGTATCGATAGCTTGAGTTCTAACTCCGTCGCCGTGAAGAGGTCAGCGGCGGCGAAGCTACGGTTGCTCGCGAAGAACCGATCGGAGAATCGAGCGTTGATCGGTGAATCCGGTGCTGTTCCGGCGTTACTTCCTCTTCTCCGGTGGTGGTAGCTGGCGGGTGGTGGCGGTGGAGGTTGCTGGTGAGTGGCGTGTGAAGGTGGTTCGGGTGGTCAAAGGAAAAGAAAGTGGGTTAAGGTATAGTGGGGTGTAGTGGGACCCACATATTGTTTATTTGTAATATAATAACAATTTTAGTTTAAGGGTATTTTCGTCTTTTTCAAAAAAATTAACGGAGAAATTGGATGGAGTTAACGGTTTGGACTTGATTGTAACATATTTTAAACCACAGTGGTTAAATCGGGCGCTTTTAAACTATTGGCACGGTCTAGACTTGTGAGGCCCCGCTCACCGGGCACCTTACTGTTGGTTCTTCATCGCATATATAACGTACGCTTAATACATGTTCATAAAATACGCAGCGGAATTAATAAAACATGCATTCTCATTTCATCATAAAGCTTTTACATCATTGTCTTGATTACAAAATACAAGCTTTTCTTTACATTGCTTAACTATACTATGATTGCTGCTGATGCATAAGAAAACGAGGATAATCTCGTTTATTCGAATCCTCAGCAATCATAGGGTCATACAGCGACCTCTACCGAAAGAAATAATAATAAAAAAAAACATATTCTTCTTCATATAGAAGATATTATGTTCAAAAATATATTTTCTTTCATAAGCAAGATTTCTTAAATAATCATGTTTATCAGGATTATCAAGGAATCTTGCACTTGCATGCAACATAATGTGTTGCGCGCATTATGGACCCACAACACATGACGTTGCATCATTATTAAATGGAGAATGCCATCCCAAAAGAGCTGAGTAGCCGCCTCGTGCCATCCTCAGCAACACTACCTGCGAACTGGAAAACACATAAAAGTCAGCGTTGCTGAGTGAGTTCTAGTTTTATAATAAAACATACTTTCATTCTCATTAACTGCTCTTTTCATACATGTGTTCACACATCATACGTACACGTAGATAATATTATTATTATCTCATCATTCGTTACTTACTTTAATTCGTGTATACTTCATCATTCTCATTTACTTCCATACATACATACTTCACGTACATTCATACGTACTTTACTTTCATTGTTACATTCATTACTTACGTTCGAACATTCATTACATTCATTCATACTTTCATTACTTTCGTTCGAACGTTCATTACATTCGGTGACATGTACCATACCCCCGTTCATCATACATACTACTGGTGCTGGACCTGTGGTGGTTAGCCACGAACGTTGTGCACAAATGCTGATCCAGTCACCTGGGGTAGGTACTTGCACCACTTATCTTTTCACTTTACTTCTATCATACGTTAGCCGAGTCTCTTGCAGCGCGTGACTGCTCACCTCAGTGACAATCTTATGATTGCCTGCTAACCGAGTCTCTTGCAACACGAAGTTGCTCACCTCATTATCTTTCTAACATACGTTAGCCGAGTCTGTTGCAGTGCGCGACTGCTCACCTCAGTGACAATCTTATGATTGCCTGCTAACCGAGTCTCTTGCAACACGAAGTTGCTCACCTCATTATCAATCTTAATGATTGACCCGATGTACATCCTTCGGGGTAGCTAACCCGTACACCGTTGAGCTAACACCTGCCAGGGGTGTGCACCTCCTTCATTTGCTTGCAAGCCTTTCTTACTCTCTTTCGTTAATGCATGCATTCATTCATCATGTTCCTTCTTTCATTATCTTTCACTTTACGTTCTTAATACATTCATTTCTTTCGTTCATTCATTCACGTAAAGTTATTAAAGATAAAACACATACACATAAGGAACATAAATACTCACATATCATCAGTATTCACCATCTATCATGGCAACATCATACTAACATACATACATCATAAGGAACATACACATCTCATTCATTCATCATCCTACTAGGCATCATTCATATATGGCATACAACAGGTACAACCATACAACATCATCATCACTATCATGCCTATGTTACTTATTTTCCTCAAATTAATCAGATCTTACCAAGCCTGATCCGCATTTCACATTCTGGTTCATCCGCATTAGTCTGTTCATCCGCATTAGTCAATGCGGATGAAGAATGCCTTATCCGCATTTCATGTTCTACCCGCATTAGTCCATGCGGCTGAGAAAATGCCTTAACGCATTTCCGGACTTGTCCGCATTAGAGAAATGCGGCTGAATATTCCCATGTCCGCATTTGTTGACCCATTCGCATTTGTTAATGCGGCTGAGCAAAATGCCTTATCTGCATGTTTCTTAGTCATCCGCATTTGTTGATACGGATGAAGCCTGCCTTAACCACATTTCGTGGACTACCCGCATTAATTTAATGCGGTCGAGTATAGTGACCTGCACTTAACCTGTGCAATTCTACAACCTGCTCATCTTCTTAACATACATTAGCACTGATTTATCGTATCAGCTGCTTAGAATCAACTAGACATCATGCATATCATAAGAAGGACTTCTAAAACTTACATTCGGCAGTACTCATAAAATCAACACGCTGAGATTTATCTACCTGCCCTAGAAATCTTACATACACTCGGCATAGCAGTCCAAACGGACCATACACACCTTCATACTCTTACATACATACACAGATTGAGCGCTCACCGCTCGAAAACAGTTTTAATATGTGTTCCAGCCCCAAAAATCGTTCAAAATACGTAAAAGAAGGGGTCTTAGAACTCACATTGTGCTGCTGGGTATGACTCCTTCGAAATCAGTAGCCGTAGAACCCAGTACCTCGAACTCGTCTTCCTCTTCTTCTTGTTCTTCCTTCAAACTCGTAGTCTGCTCTCTTTCTCTCTCTAAAACTCTCGCTGAATTGGGGGTTGTGAGAAAAATGAAAGAAGTGGGCAGCCATCCCTATGTATATCAGATATTTCTCCTTTCTTGTACTTTTACACAAAACCCCCTTCTACTTACTCTTTCTTTCCTTTTCCTCCAAAATCCTTTCTTTTCTTTTCTCCTTATTATTTCCCTTTGTCCAATCAAAATTGCGGGTGTTACAAGTCCACCCCCCTTATTTTAGGTTTCGTCCCCGAAACCTGTCATTCCTCGAACAGTCGTGGGTAATGCTGCCTCATATCTTCTTCAGTTTCCCACGTCAACTCGGATCCCTTCCTGTGCCGCCACTGTACACGCACAAGGGGAACCACTTTATTTCTCAACCTCTTTTCTTTGCGATCTATGATCGCCACTGGTTGCTCTACATAATTGAGCTTTTCGTCTACCTCGATATCACCCAGTGGAACGACCATGTCTTCGTCTGCCAAGCATTTCCTCAGATGAGACACGTGGAAAGTCGGGTGGATTCCACTTAGTTCGTCTGGCAGATCTAACCTATAGGCCACCTCCCCTACTCGAGCAACGATTCGGAAAGGGCCTATATATCGCGGACTCAACTTACCCCGCTTTCGGAATCGAATGATCCCTTTCCAAGGTGAGACCTTCAACATGACCCGGTCTCCCACTTGGAACTCAATTGGTCTGCGTCGTTTGTCGGCATACGACTTCTGTCGGTCTTTGGCTGCCTTCATATACGCTTTAATTCTTTCGAGCTTTTCAGTCGTAGCCTCTACCACTTCGACGCTTCCCAATTCTTTTTGACCAATTTCACCCCAACAGACGGGGGTCCTGCATCTTCTACCGTATAACATCTCGTAGGGTGGCATGCCAATACTAGCATGATAACTGTTGTTGTACGAGAACTCAGCTAACGGTAGATGGTCATCCCAACTCCCTCCGAAATCAATAACACATGCCCGAAGCATGTCCTCCAAGGTCTGAATGGTCCTTTCTGACTGACCATCAGTTTGAGGATGATAAGCCGTGCTAATATGCAACCTCGTTCCCATGGCATCGTGGAATTTCTTCCAGAATTTGGATGTAAACCGGGTGTCGCGATCCGACACAACCGACACCGGTACACCGTGACGAGTCACAATCTCCTTGATGAAAAGATCAGCCAACTTCTCGGACGAATATGTCTCCCGCATCGGTAAGAAGTGAGCGCTCTTCGTCAATCGATCCACAATCACCCAGATCGTATCATACCCTTTAGGAGTACGTGGCAGCTTTGTGATGAAATCCATGGTGATGTGTTCCCACTTCCACTCCGGGATGTCCAAAGGTTGAATCTTTCCATACGGCTTCTAGTGCTCCGCCTTCACTTGCAAACACGTGAGGCATTTACTCACATACTCCACCACGTCGCGTTTCATACCCGGCCACCAATAATCTTTCTTCATGTCTTGGTACATCTTGGTGGCGCCGGGATGAATGGAGTATCGAGACTTATGAGCTTCATCCATAATTTTCATTCGTAGATCCCCGAGACGAGGAATCCACATACGTCCAAACCGGGTTTTAACGCCCGTCGTGTTTTCTACTAGCTCCGCTACCAGTCCTCTCATTCGTTCAGAGTTAAGATGTTCATTTTTCAATGCTTCATCCTGGAACTCTTTGACTTGTTTCATCATATCTGAGGTCATGATTAGTTGGTACGCTTTCACCCGAATCGGCTCGGGCCTCTCTTTTCGGCTAAGGGCATCAGCTACCACGTTAGCCTTGCCCGGGTGGTAATGGATTTCACAATCGTAGTCTTTTATTAGTTCCAACCACCGTCTCTGCCTCATATTCAGATCTTTCTGCTCGAAGAAGTACTTCAAGCTTTTGTGGTCCGTGAAGATGGTGCACTTCGTCCCGTACAAATAGTGCCGCCAAATCTTCAACGCGAAAACCACAGCTGCGAGCTCCAAGTCATGAGTAGGGTAATTAACCTCATGAACTTTCAGCTGTCGGGATACATAGGCTATCACCTTTCCTCTCTGCATTAATACACACCCCAACCCCGAGTAGGAGGCATCAGAGTAAACCACCAAATCTTCACTCCCTTCGGGTAATGCCAATACTGGAGCTTGGGTCAATCTCGTCTTCAGTTCTTCAAACGCCTTCTCTTGAGCTTGACCCCATACAAATTTCACATCCTTCCGGGTCAACTTCGTCAGTGGAGAAGCAATTTTGGAAAAGTCTTGGATGAACCTTCGGTAGTAACCCGCCAATCCCAAGAAACTACGGATCTCGGACGGCGTCTTCGGAGACTTCCATTGCATCACTGCTTCCACTTTCGCCGGATCGACTGTAATCCCATCCGGATTTACCACATGGCCCAAGAATTGAACTTCACGCAACCAGAACGAGCACTTGGAGAATTTAGCATACAACTTCTCCCTTCTCAACGTCTCCAGAACTTCGCGAATGTGACCAGCATGCTCAATCTCACTCTTTGAATAAATCAGGATATCATCAATGAATACAATCACTGATTTATCCAACATCGGCCGGCACACCCTATTCATCAGGTCCATAAAAGCAGCTGGCGCGTTGGTCAAACCAAACGACATAACGAGGAACTCATAATGACCGTAACGCGTACGAAAAGCTGTTTTAGGGATATCCTGCTCCTTCACCTTCAGTTGATGGTAGCCTGATCGAAGATCTATACGCGAAAACCAACTGGCACCCTGAAGTTGATCAAACAAGTCGTCGATCCTCGGCAAGGGGTATCTGTTCTTTACTGTCAGCTTATTCAGCTCGTGGTAGTCGATGCACATCCTCATACTACCGTCCTTCTTCTTTACAAACAGGACCGGAGCACCCCAAGGTGAGATACTCGGTCTAATAAACCCCTTATCCAGTAGCTCTTGTAACTGCTCCATCAACTCTTTCATCTCTGTCGGGGCCAATCGGTATGGTGCCTTGGCAACAGGTTGGGCGCCTGGTACTAAATCAATCTGGAACTCGATCTCTCTGTCAGGTGGCAATCCCGATAAGTCTTCTGGGAACACGTCTGGGAACTCACACACAACCGGAACATCAGACAGTTGTGGTGCTGGCTTCTCTACATCTTTCACATAACATAAATAGGCGCTACATCCACGCCTCATACATTTCCCCGCCACTGCCATTGAGATCACTTTCGGAATCGTAGTAACCCGATCCCCATAAACTGTCACTGGACTACCGTCAGGCGCTGTCAAACTGATCATCTTCTTGCGACACATAATGTTCGCCTCGAAATCTGCCAACCAATCCATTCCAAGCACCAAATCGAAACCTCCTAACGTCATCGCAAAAGGTTTAACTGGGAATTTGTGACCCTCCAGTTCTACATCGCAACCCTCAATTACCTCAGAAATCCTGGTGGTTTTACCTATAGCAGTCTCTACATCAAACGGCACATCCACACGCCTACTACTAACAGGCAATTTGGCACTAAAAACAGCAGAAATAAAACTCCTACTGGCACCTGAATCAAATAATACTGAGGCTGGAGTTTGGTTCACCAGAAACGTACCGGACACTACATCAGGGTCCGTTCTAGCCTCTTCCTGCGTCATCGTGAATGCTCTGGCGCTTGCCTTCGACCCTTCACCCACTGCCTTCTTCCCGCCGGAACTCCCAGGCCTCGGCTTCTTGCAATCTTTGTTCATATGACCACTTTCCCCGCAGTTAAAGCACTTCATCGCTCTACACTCCTTAGCCATATGACCGGGCTTTCCATATTTAAAACATACATTCAGCCCCCATCTGCATTCACCACCGTGCTCTCGCCCACACTTTTCACACTTTCTCGACCCTGCACTTGTCACGACCACACGGCGATCATCAACCCGTGCCTTCTTACTACTTGTCGAAGTATCACCCCGACCAAACCTCTTTCCTTGCCACTTCCTCTCATCACTTCCCTTCTTACTGCCCTCAAATTTTACCAAAGCAGCTCGTTCATCATACAACCTCCCAGCTAAATCTACCGCCGACCTGAAAGTACTCGGTCGGGCGGAAATCAAATGCCAACGAATTTCAGATGGCAGCCCCTGAATATACCGGTTGATCTTTCGAGACACCGCGTCACTTGCTCTGGCACCAACAGCGCCAACTCGTTAAACTTAGTTGTGTACTGCTGATGGGTCATCGTCCCCGCCTCCAGCTGCAGGAACTCCCTTTCTATTCTATCCATTTCCCGACGAGGACTGAACTCCTCGATCACCAGCCTTTTCAATTCAGCCCACTTCATCTTCCCTATTGCCCTGGTACCCTCGGCTTGAACCATATTTTTCCATCAGCACAAAGCCGACCCTGTGAAAGAGTGGGTAGCAAACTTCACCTTCTTGTCCTCCTGGCAATCACTAATATCGAGGACAGCTTCCATTTCCATCACCCATTGGTGAGCATCAGTAGCAGTACCGGAGCCATCAAAAGTTGGAGGCTTGCACCTCATGAATTTCCCAAAATCACAACCCCGGGCTGTCTCCCGTACTTGTTCTTCCTCTTCTTCCTCTTCATCATCAGACAATACTGTTTCTACCCCTGCCCGTTGCTGTCTACCCGAGGACCGATTCCTCCCTCGTCTATCATCCTCACGCACTGCTTTCATCACTTCTGTCATTACAGACGGTAAGATCGTCTGCATAACCTGGTGCACTTCCTCAACCACTGCCTCTTTTACCGAGGCTCTCAACTTGGCGCTTTCGTCCGTCTCTTCCTGGTGAGGAACCTCGTTCTCCTCACGAACTACTTTCTCTTTCCTAAGTCTTCCTCGCGTGATACGCGGCTCATCACCACGTTCACCATCACGGGAAGCATCAGATGATCTATCACCGACCATCTTCTATCACACTGAAAGATTAAAACACCAACACGGTCATTCCAGGGAATAGCTCAGTTTATGTTAAGTACAGTAAGTCCCTAATTACAGTGGCCAGTTGTGATTAGCCACTTACTCTACTCTTCGCATCCCGAGCATCACCTATCCTGACTACATTAGTATCTCAGCCTAACAGTACACGTCATTCACATAACAAGCGCACATAACACCAGTTAATCTTTAAGAAAATACCTGATGGCACGCGACTACTCAGATGGCATTCTCATTCTCCCTGTCCCATTCTCAGTTTAAGTTTAGGTTTATTATGAAAATTTACCCATTTTACTTAAACTTTTGCTCTGATACCAACTTGTGAGGCCCCGCTCACCGGGCACCTTACTGTTGGTTCTTCATCGCATATATAACGTACGCTTAATACATGTTCATAAAATACGCAGCGGAATTAATAAAACATGCATTCTCATTTCATCATAAAGCTTTTACATCATTGTCTTGATTACAAAATACAAGCTTTTCTTTACATTGCTTAACTATACTATGATTGCTGCTGATGCATAAGAAAACGAGGATAATCTCGTTTATTCGAATCCTCAGCAATCATAGGGTCATACAGCGACCTCTACCGAAAGAAAATAATAATAAAAAAAAAACATATTCTTCTTCATATAGAAGATATTATGTTCAAAAATATATTTTCTTTCATAAGCAAGATTTCTTAAATAATCATGTTTATCAGGATTATCAAGGAATCTTGCACTTGCATGCAACATAATGTGTTGCGCGCATTATGGACCCACAACACATGACGTTGCATCATTATTAAATGGAGAATGCCATCCCAAAAGAGCTGAGTAGCCGCCTCGTGCCATCCTCAGCAACACTACCTGCGAACTGGAAAACACATAAAAGTCAGCGTTGCTGAGTGAGTTCTAGTTTTATAATAAAACATACTTTCATTCTCATTAACTGCTCTTTTCATACATGTGTTCACACATCATACGTACACGTAGATAATATTATTATTATCTCATCATTCGTTACTTACTTTAATTCGTGTATACTTCATCATTCTCATTTACTTCCATACATACATACTTCACGTACATTCATACGTACTTTACTTTCATTCTTACATTCATTACTTACGTTCGAACATTCATTACATTCATTCATACTTTCATTACTTTCGTTCGAACGTTCATTACATTCGGTGACATGTACCATACCCCCGTTCATCATACATACTACTGGTGCTGGACCTGTGGTGGTTAGCCACGAACGTTGTGCACAAATGCTGATCCAGTCACCTGGGGTAGGTACTTGCACCACTTATCTTTTCACTTTACTTCTATCATACGTTAGCCGAGTCTCTTGCAGCGCGTGACTGCTCACCTCAGTGACAATCTTATGATTGCCTGCTAACCGAGTCTCTTGCAACACGAAGTTGCTCACCTCATTATCGTTCTAACATACGTTAGCCGAGTCTGTTGCAGTGCGCGACTGCTCACCTCAGTGACAATCTTATGATTGCCTGCTAACCGAGTCTCTTGCAACACGAAGTTGCTCACCTCATTATCAATCTTAATGATTGACCCGATGTACATCCTTCGGGGTAGCTAACCCGTACACCGTTGAGCTAACACCTGCCAGGGGTGTGCACCTCCTTCATTTGCTTGCAAGCCTTTCTTACTCTCTTTCGTTAATGCATGCATTCATTCATCATGTTCCTTCTTTCATTATCTTTCACTTTACGTTCTTAATACATTCATTTCTTTCGTTCATTCATTCACGTAAAGTTATTAAAGATAAAACACATACACATAAGGAACATAAATACTCACATATCATCAGTATTCACCATCTATCATGGCAACATCATACTAACATACATACATCATAAGGAACATACACATCTCATTCATTCATCATCCTACTAGGCATCATTCATATATGGCATACAACAGGTACAACCATACAACATCATCATCACTATCATGCCTATGTTACTTATTTTCCTCAAATTAATCAGATCTTACCAAGCCTGATCCGCATTTCACATTCTGGTTCATCCGCATTAGTCTGTTCATCCGCATTAGTCAATGCGGATGAAGAATGCCTTATCCGCATTTCATGTTCTACCCGCATTAGTCCATGCGGCTGAGAAAATGCCTTAACGCATTTCCGGACTTGTCCGCATTAGAGAAATGTGGCTGAATATTCCCATGTCCGCATTTGTTGACCCATTCGCATTTGTTAATGCGGCTGAGCAAAATGCCTTATCTGCATGTTTCTTAGTCATCCGCATTTGTTGATGCGGATGAAGCCTGCCTTAACCACATTTCGTGGACTACCCGCATTAATTTAATGCGGTCGAGTATAGTGACTTGCACTTAACCTGTGCAATTCTACAACCTGCTCATCTTCTTAACATACATTAGCACTGATTTATCGTATCAGCTGCTTAGAATCAACTAGACATCATGCATATCATAAGAAGGACTTCTAAAACTTACATTCGGCAGTACTCATAAAATCAACACGCTGAGATTTATCTACCTGCCCTAGAAATCTTACATACACTCGGCATAGCAGTCCAAACGGACCATACACACCTTCATACTCTTACATACATACACAGATTGAGCGCTCACCGCTCGAAAACAGTTTTAATATGTGTTCCAGCCCCAAAAATCGTTCAAAATACGTAAAAGAAGGGGTCTTAGAACTCACATTGTGCTGCTGGGTATGACTCCTTCGAAATCAGTAGCCGTAGAACCCAGTACCTCGAACTCGTCTTCCTCTTCTTCTTGTTCTTCCTTCAAACTCGTAGTCTGCTCTCTTTCTCTCTCTAAAACTCTCGCTGAATTTGGGGGTTGTGAGAAAAATGAAAGAAGTGGGCAGCCATCCCTATGTATATCAGATATTTCTCCTTTCTTGTACTTTTACACAAAACCCCCTTCTACTTACTCTTTCTTTTCCTTTTCCTCCAAAATCCTTTCTTTTCTTTTCTCCTTATTATTTCCCTTTGTCCAATCAAAATTGCGGGTGTTACAAGACTCTAGTATCCAGATGGGTCTAAGTTAATGGGCCTGATATATAATCTTATTTGGTCTAAAATAAAATGCACAAGTCACAAGCGAGGAGGGGGACGGAGCCCTGAACTACTCTGGACTTCCTTGCAATCCATCAATCACACATTGACATATCACAAGCATTTTGAACTACCATGAAACACCTAAAAAACTGAAAATACAACACTGAATTAGCCTGGAACTTTTATTTTAATATTAAAATAATTCAAAAAATTAACTTTTATTTAAAAAATAAAAATTACAATAATTCAAATAATAAAAAATACAGATACAAATACAATAAAAAACCTAAAAAATTAAAAACTAAAACTCACAAGGCCAATTATATTTCTCGGCTATTTTTCATTTCCGGTCCGATATTATTTGCAACATTGGACCAGTGATGTAATCGTGCGGTTCCATAAACGTTTTTAGGTCCCGTTCCATCCGTTGTTCTCTTATCGCCTCGCGTTGTTCTTCTAACAACGCGATACTTTTTTGCATTATTTTTTTTGAACTCGACCAATTGTTTATAGTTTTCTTCTTTCATTGAAGCGTAAGCCGAGAGTTGCTCGCTTAAATCTAAATTAACGCTCGAGAAGCCGACTGACCTTTTTGTTTTACGGGTCAGCCTTGTAGGTTCCGCGTTTTCATTAAGGTCGGGAATGTGAGCCGGTTGATCATCATCGGGTGTAATCGGGTGGTTTCAGGATTCCGACGACCTTCTTTTGTGGTTGTTGGCGTTCGACTCGTCCTTAAAATCTTCGTTGCGGTTGTTGCTCGATCGGTCTTCGTCTTCGTTATCGTCTCCACGTTCTTGTTGAGTGTTCGGAACAAATTCTTCTTCTTCTTCTTCTTCGTCGTCGTCGTTTTGGGTTCGGTATGCAAACAGATCATCGAACGGGAAGTCGGGTAGACCAAAATTTGGATTGTGGTATGCAAATTGATCAAACATCGGTTGAGGTTGCGGTGAATACCCTTGTGGTGGGTATCCGTAATGTGGTGGTGATGGTTGTGGTATATAAGGTTGTGGTATATAAGGTTGCGGTGTATAACCTCTCGTACTCGAACCACCACCTTGGAAACTCGAACCACCACCTGGGATTTTTTTGCTACTAACAGTTTTTGATATTCGGGGATCCATGACAATATTTTGTGTGTTGTGTTTGTGTAAATGTATGTGTGTTTGTGTAGATAATAGTGTGTATGTGTGAGTATTTATAGTGTTAATTTTTTTTAAATAACGGTTATATAGTCGTTTTTGAACCACACTCGAATCGGCTGCTACAACCCGTGAAACACTACCCGTCGTGTACCTGATTTGGGTGGCGGCGATACCCGCCCGGGTACCGGCCTACCCGCAAGGGTACCCGAGGGTGCCCCCCTCCCCAAGGATGTAAAAAGCACTTATGTCATGAATTTTCATAACACTATGAAACTCAACCATCATGTTATGTCAAATCAATCATATACTATATCACACATCCTTGTAAAGGGCACTCCCCCATAATATCCATATGACTATATGAGTGAAATGAGCAAAGTTACCCATGTGGCGTAGGGTGGTACAATTAAAAGCTGTGCGTTGTGACGTTGTAGTACGATGAAAAAACATTTGAAGTTATGGGTCAGTGACCGATCGATTATACAAAACTGAAATGTAGGTAGAAAACGCTACAACATGTATGTTACATTATAAAAATTTTAAAAATTTAATTTTTCTGGAAAATAAGTTTAGGCTATAAGAAAAGTCAAAAAGACAAAAGAAAAATAAAAAAAATAAAAAAAAGGTAATTGTATGCCAGGGGATGAAACTCATGTCATTGGCGAACATAAAACCACGTACAAACCAACTCCGTTTGATGTACATATGCATTCACAAAAGAATTAGTATAATTATTATCCATCTGACTTGTTTCCGAACAAAAATGCATTGAAATATAGACGAACTCGAATTTATACTATCATCCTATCATAACATACCATATTTGACCCAACTTGTTTATGAACAAAATTTACGTTGAACCATAGAACAACTCGAAATGTACATCAAGAGTAAGCACAAAAACATGTTATATTTAAATCGACTCCAAACAAAATTTACATTGATACATATCAATTTGAATTTATTTCGAGACATACATAAGTTGAAAATCGAGGAGTTTAAAGTGACATTTTACAAGGTTGTTAGATGGCATGGAAAATAACACGCCAAAAACTTAAGGTGTATGAAATGAATTTTATAAAGTTGTTAGAAAGTAGAGGGGATGAAAATGAGATGTTTAAAACTTAATGGGTTAGAAGTGATAAGTGGTAAACAACACCTACACTTCTAAATAATGATATAGTATAAATGTCAATGATAAAAATACTATTTTGAGTGTCAATAAACCACGCCATTTTCTATTAATTAAGTTTAAAAACTACATTTATCCGTCTTTAACTTGCCACAAGATAATGTGGTCATTAAATATGTTTTAAAACTCTATTATATGTCATGTTTTTTTAACGGCCAACAAATAATTTTTAAGCCGGCCATCCGGGTAAATCTATTGGCGAAAGGTCACCCGCGCCCGCGAACACTGACAACGCTAGTGAACCGGGTCGCCCATCATTTCAAGTGAAACCCACCAGCCAAAGACTCACTGTGGTAAAACCCTTGATCCGCTTGAAACATATTGCACCTAGTGAGATTCCAACCCCATGACTTCCATTTTAAAAAATCATAAGATGTCTACTCCTAAACCAGTTGATCTAGAATTCATTGCTCTATTATATGTCATGTTAAATGATTTTCTAGTTAATAGACGTGATAAAGATATACTTAATATACTACTTTTTAAACAATACAATTTTAACCAACCTCATTAAACATACAATCCTAGAGGCCTGATTTGTTGTACGCAAAGGTGCAAAAATTTGATTCAAGTCATAACCGATTTAAGTCTTTTAAGGCCGAAGATGGTCGTATAAGTATTTTGTCCAACCCGGTTTGTGTGAAAACCGCTTTTTTAGGGATTGTTTTTATGTAAATCAACATTCAAATGGTGATCACCTAATTCCCTTACAGCACTTCCATTAGTTTTATATCATAATCATTTAAAGTCACATACTCACATGCCTTATGCTATGAACCTATGATTTACCTTTTTTTTCTTTTGCTTTTCTTGAAAAACATTTTAAACCAACTGTAATACAAAAAAGGTACTCACTATTACAAAAAAATCCTCTTTAAATAAAATTTAAACCTATAACTTTTTCTTTCTTTAAACGACCATCTATGGATGAAAAGTAAGGCCAACTGCATTTGAAATTACAAGACAGCCCTCCATGATTGCATCACTTATCCATTTGAACCCACATCCAACCGTTAACACACTCTCCATTTGCCGCGTGTAAACTCCCCCATCACCACATATCATCATATCATCCCTGTAATCTCACCTTTATCCCCTCTCTGCAACTCCAAAGCTCACACCCACACCTTCAATGGCGTCCCTTCACAAACTCCTTTACATCTTCATCCCTCTCTTCTTCACCTTCCTCTCTTCCTCCAACGCCAACACCTTCAACGTCGGAGGCAAAGACGGTTGGACTCTACACCCTTCAGAAAGCTACAACCAATGGTCCAGCAGACTCAGGTTCATCGTCAACGACTCTCTGCGTATGAAATCTCAACCTTTTTGAAATGCTTTTTTTTGTGTTTTTGATGTGGGTTTTCGGTTTTGTGATGTGGGTTGGTGGAAAAATTGGATCTTTATTTGCAGATTTCAAGTATGACGGTGCGTCGGACTCTGTAATGGAGGTTAGTAAAGGGGATTATGATAGCTGCAACGTGAATAACCCCATCACCACCCTCACTGGTGGCGATTCGGTGGTGAGTTTGAATCGTCCGGGCCCTTTTTACTTCATCAGTGGGAATAAATCGAACTGTGATCAGGGTCAAAAGCTTACAGTGGTGGTTATTTCGCCGAAGAAGAAGAAAACGCCGGCCGCCGGAGCTCCATCTCCGGCGAGTTTGTCTCCGATTCCGGCACCCTCTGTTTCCTCACCGCCGGAATCATCTTCTCCGGGCGGTGGCCCGGCGGCTTCGCCTGGTGGTGGGATGTCGTCGACCCCGACCAGTGGTCCGGCGGCGTCTCCTGGAGGAGGGGTGGCGTCTTCTCCGACCGGTGGTCCGGCGGCGTCTCCTGGGGGAGGGGCGGCGTCTCCTCCGGCGGCGTCTCCTCCGGCGGCGTCTCCGGGGGGAGGGGTGGCGTCTTCTCCGGCGGGTGGTCCGGCAGCGGCGTCGCCGAGGGGAGGGGTGGCGGCTTCTCCGGGCGGTGGTCCGGCGGATGTGAATGGGCCGGCGCCGGGAGGGTTGCCGGCGTCGGACGGAAGTGCGGTGGTTTCTGCAACCTTTAGTGTGCCACTTGGCATGATAGTATTGGGGCTAGGGTGGGTTTATTAATTTGTTTAGTGATTAGTGATTATGTGTTAAGAGTTGATAATGAGTGACGTGTTACAGTTTGTGGTGTATTTTAGTGGGTGGTTGTGTTAACAAACCATTGGGCTTGTTCACAAGTCATGATATATGAGTGGGAGGTATGAGTTTCGGACTTTTACAATAATAAGTGGATTGATTGTTATAGAATTATAATTGAGCTACAATCAATTTTAGATTCTTTGATGCCGCGGAGTAACCAAGGCTAAAAGTTTGACACGTTTAATGTTCTAGAGCTCGAGCTTGACATGAGTATGTTATTTTAGAACTAGTAAGGAACCCGCGCGATGCGGCGGCGGCGACGACATCGAAATATTTCACAATACGATATTGACGACATCGACATATTTCATAATGCGATATTTGTTTTCTGAATGCATGCGTGGCTTCTATTGTATAGTATATTATGTCATAAGCATCACAAAACTCAATTAAATAATAGCACACAAATAAGAAAATGTTTTTCATGAACATAGTACGTTAAAACTAAATATCTGAGCACACGAATAAGAGAATACAGGTCATAAACATAGTACGTTAAAAATAAATATCCGCATGTCAAGTACTTGGATTTGATGAGATCATTGTTTGTCATAAGCCTTACACATCTCAATGACCTCATCAACATGCTTAGACCACCATTTTTCATCGGTGTCCAAACTGGAAGTTTCTTGTATCACTTCCTTTTTTACCGCAACTAATTCTTGATGCGGACTTTCCTGCATTTTCTCCTGTTTGACTTGAACAGGCACGAAAAATCAATGTTAGTAGTGTTTTATTAAGATCAGGAAGGTATATAGATTAAACTATTAAACTATAGTACAGATATGTTAAATTGATACCATGTATGTCTTAAAGTTCCTTCTTTGGTTCATCTATAATAGATTACTATTTTATGTAAGAGAAAATGAACAAGTCAGTATGTTATAAAGTATATATATTTGATAAAAGAAATCATGTCTTCATTTATATTTTTAATTTGGTTAGCAATTAGTATAGAGTAATATGTAATTAGCATGCATTCAGAATATAAAAAACTTAAGGCATACAAATCTATTAACTTACTTTCATTTTATATACACATGCAACTCATTCATCACGTAACACTTCCCGATAGACAACATTTGAGGTGTATACTCCATGTCGTCTAAAATTCTTTGACGGATGCACTAACACCTTTGTATTTTCGCGTGATATCCCTCTTGACAATGCAACATAAAGTTGTCCATGTGAAAACACAGATTCCGGTAGATAAACGCCAACGTGCGGAATTGTTTGACCTTGAGCTTTATTAATTGTCATTGAAAGCTAAGTCGAATGGGAAACTGTTTTCTTTTTAGTTTGAAAGGGAACATGTCGTCTTCAGAAAGACATAGAGGGATTCTTGGCAAAAATACTCTTTTCCCAATATGTTGGCCAACAGCTATTTCCGCATCAATAACATTGTGTTGGAAACCTTTACATATCAATCTTGTGCCATTACATAGACCATGTGATGGATCGATATTCCGCAACAACATTATGGGACATCCAATTTTTAGTCGAAGCTTATGAGGCGGCAAACCACTCACAGTTAGTGAGTTTAAGAACTCGATCGGATAAAAGTTGTTATGATCGTCTTCTGCTTCGTCAAAACTATAGTAAATTTTTTCCTCCCCTTGAAATATGTCAATCATTTGATCATTAATCTCATCAACACTCTCATTTCGAGTTGATAGTATTGCTCGGGAGATTATATAATCCAAAGAATACAAATTGTTTGAAATAGATGGAAAGATGGCATTAATCAATTGTTTTATAGAGTTTTCTCGAATGGTGCATGGAATTGTCATGTCATCCGGTATGCGGATAAATGTTCCTTCAATTGATTCTTCGGTTCCATCACCGACTCTTAAAAGAAAATCAGAAAACCACGGGTCATTAAGCGCTCTCATATTTATGGTCAACCGCATCTTTTTAGTCAAAGACCAAAGAGGCGACATTCTTAGGCTAGAGTCAACAATCTGTGCTCGAGTGCCACGTTTAATAACCGGCAACACCTGTCTAAAATCACCTCCCATAACCATTATCTTTCCACCAAATGGGAGACTAACGCCTACGATGTCTTGCAACGTCCGATCAACAGCCTCGATCGCCTGTCGTTTTGCCATTGATGCTTCATCCCAAATGATTAATTTAGATGACCTAATTAGTTCAGCGGCCCCAATTTGTTTTTTGATGTTGCACATTGAATTATTATTAAGATTTATGGGAGTCTTGAATCTCGAGTGAGCCGTTCTCCCTCCTGGCATACTATTGGCTGCAGCACCCGATGAAGCTGTTGCGAGAGCAATAAGACCACGTGAACGAACTTCAGCAAGCAACGCTTTGTACAAAAAAGTTTTTCCCGTTCCACCTGGACTATCTATAAAGAACATACCTGGTAAATCATTATCCACATGCGTCATTATCTCATCAAACACGACTTTTTGGTCCGAATTAAGTGAATGTCTTGCACATAAGTGTTCAGCTTCAACAACTATCGCATACTCCTCTTGCACCTCACGATGACGTACAGATTGTAAGTCAGCATCTTCTGTTATGTCCGGAAGATCGAAATCATGGAGATTTTTACCCATAGATTGTAGAAACACCCTAATTTCAGTAAGAACTATATTTTGCACTCGTTCACCACTATGACAATGTAACCTATGGTCTTCAGATAATGAGTCAAAGTGGTCATTCCATAACTTTCGAACATCTCCAGGTTCGCAAAAAATTATTAGAGTCGCGAATAACCTTCTAAGAGCCTTGGGAAACTGAAATAGAGACGCTTCTGCGAGAGATTGCGATAAACTTTCATCGTTCTCAATTAAGCCTATCTCAAGAGCTGCTTTTCGAAACGTCGTGTGCTTTACGCCATTAACTGTGCAAAGATCTTCAAAAGAAGTAGGCCCTTTAACATTTGATAAAAGTAAGCGTAAATAATACCTTTCTCCTTCAGCTGGATTAGCATAAACAATACGACCTCTTTGTGGGTTTTGCAAACGATGATTCCAACGACGCGAGCCTACATTCCACGTGAAGTGTTTTGGAAAATCTTTATACAAATATTGTCTTGCTGTTTCATCTACTCTATTTGTATCAAAAAATGCAGTTAGCATGGTTCTCTTATCTCTTTCTCTGTTAACAATTTCAGACATTATATCATTATCTGTAAATCTAACCATTTGATGATTAGGAAGATGTAGTTGTAAGGCCAACACAGCAGGATGAATTTGAGAAAGAGAGAATGAAAAAATGCGCTACGTAGCCTCTGGGGGTGATACATATCACGCATCTTGAAATTTCTTTATCTTATTAATGACAACCTCTTGCTCATCTTGATCGATTTGAATAACTTGTTTATCATGTCCTTTGTAAACATATTTGAATAAATATTTCACAAATTTTATACTTGAGCAAACCTCTACATTCATGTGACAGTTGAACATCATTAAAAGCCGTGGGTTATATGGGACCACCCATCTATTATCAAGAGTTTTTCCTCGTACATCCACTTTTATTCCATTATTTCTCCTTCGATATAATGGATATGCATCGTCTCCTTGTGTTGTCTGTTCATTAAACTGCCTGGGATAGCGAAAACGACAAATTGGAGGATCACCCTGCATGCAAGGATTATTTGTTCGTAAATGTCCGCAAGGACCATGAATCATATGCTTGACAACAAGCTCGTGCAATTTGGGATGCCTTGATATGTCGGGAATTTCAGCACACACAATCTTATCATAATGGTCGGGATTATTGATTTTGTGTTGCGGGTACATGATAAGAAGAAAATGTGCATGTGGCAAATCACGCTTTTGAAACTCGATGACATAAACGTATGTTTTGACTTCTCCTAGAATATGTTTCTTGAAGAGTTGTTCCTTAAGATCCTCTAATTTAGCACGAAACACTCTTGAAACAAGCTCTGGACGATCTTGTGCGGTTTGACCCGCTTTCAAATTATCACATATCTCAGGCCACCGAGGATTACACGTCACTGTAAGGAACAAATCAGGCTTGCCGTCATCTTGAACTAAAGTCATCGCATCTAGAAACCGACGACGCATGTCGCGAGGCCCTTCGATGAAAGATGCAGGCAAGACAATCCGTTGTCCCACTCTGTTTGGATTAACCTCACCAGCATTAACGCAATCCACAATACCTTGATACAAATCTGCTCTGATCTTAGCCTGGTTTCGTTCACAAAATTGTAAACGTTGCGTCTCAATCTTTATGTAAACATCTACAGCAAACTGTTGTAGCAATCTACCACCGAACAGAAGCACGTTCTCAACAGATCGAATTTGGAATTTGTAACAGTAGTACTCTCGCATAGCTACGGTTGTTCTACCACGTCGTGTGTTTGCCTCTGAATAATTAAAAATAATACACGTTAGGGTATTATTTTTTATCATCACTTTAAAAGATACATAAATTGTTGGTACCTTCCATTTCTTCGTCGACGTTGTCATTATTGTTGTGAACTTCATTGAGTGGTACTCCTTGACGTGGTATGTTAGGATGCCAACCCGACTCACCATTAGGAAAAAATAGAGGATACGATAATGGATCGTAACAACCAAAGTAAGGTTGGATAGTTTGACTATATTCTGACCTACCGTACACAACAATACTTCTTTTGTACGAAGTGATATTGTCATTACCTTCCACCAAATTCCAGCAACCTATAAAATGTTGCATTATAAATATGTAAATCAATATGTAGTGTACGGTAGAAGATCCACACATTGAAGTAAAAATAATATTATTTAAACCTCGGATGTCGTTGGTCGGTTGTACACCCTTTGGTCAAGATCCACGGAAGCATTTAAAGTGACTCTATAGTTGTCTAGAGGTCCTAGTTCCGCAAGACTTCGAAATGTGTTGACATATGGGTTTGTAGAAAGAGCACGTGTTACCATCTCAGTGATGCTTCGATCAAGATTGGGCCATTGGAGTCTATGATCTAACTCGGTATCAGGATCATAAAAATACAACTATAAATACTTAGGTTTTCATCCCTCGAAACTAATTGGTCGATTTTGTGATATATTCCTTTATGTGCACGAAACGTATAGACACCGGCTCTCATATTGTTCATTGTATCATCCAACGTCACACCCATTGAGGCGAAAGAAAAATTGGTGTTATAAGCACGTATGTTTTGCCTAAACATTTTTCCAACTTCATCTTGCGACGTGAAAAGTTGGTACAATTCTTCTGGAATTTCTGAATTTGCTAATATTGTTTTTCCACTCATACAACAAAAGGTTGCAAATTCAAATGTGAATCGTTTGGCTCCACAATGAGGACATGGACTACGTTCCTTTAAGACGCGATGATCTGTAGGTATACCATCATAAACAAAATTATAGGGATCCTCTTCTATGTCCGAAATGTTTCGAATGGTTCCTTCTATTTGAACACCTAAGGAATTTGTTGTAATAAATAACAGGAGTTGTAAAAGAATGTCAAGTTTAATGAAAAAACTTTGTTAAATAAATAGAAACCTTGTGATGTTTCAGGTAAGACTTCATTGAAGACACGATGGTCTCTAGGTCTACCATTGTAAACAAAATTATACGGGTCCTCTTCAATAATCTCATCTCGGATGGATGGTTGATCAATAACGTCAGAAAATTGAGGTAATAGTATTCGCGGTTGAATTCGAATACCTAAGGAATTCCAAGTATTAAGTGATGAAAAATGAAAAGATGTCAACTTTAATAATGAAACCATTGTTCAATAAACTATAAACCTCGTGATATTTCAGGCATGATTTCGTCATTTATAAAGGGGAGTGTTGTTGTCGGAGTACTATCATCCGTTGGAGCACATCTAATTTGAATACCATTTGAATTACGTTTTCCATCAGCTTTGCGTGTATCATAGCATGCTTCATCTCGAGCCTTTCTTTTTTCAGTCGAACTACATGACACATTCTGTTTTCGCATTTGTGTTATTTGACTACTATTAGTATTCAAGATTCTTAATGGCGTCCTTTCAATTGTTGGATCACCTTGGGGACATGGCTTGCACCAATCTTTGATAGATTGTTATTTTCTTTGCAAGAAGCATAATATCGTCTATTATATTCTTTCCTTTTTTCAGCTGACGTAGATGCACTTGAGGTACCGGGTTCATTACAATCTTTTGATTGCCCATTCTTTTTACGTGAAGCATAATATTGCGCGTTGTACTCTTTTTTTTTAACTGACGTAAATGCACGCGAGGTAGAAACATCAATATGATCTTTTGGTTGCCCATTAGTCATTGTAAATTGATAAATACCTTGTAAATTAAATAAAAGAGACTTATCTTAGACAATACACCTTGTACATTACATATATAGCATACTACACAATACACTAATATATATGAATATTTAGATGGTTTAAATTAGAGAATATCGATTATATTTTTGGGGTACCTATCAATCAAAAATCATGATTTGTAAGCTTACACCTAAAATGCCAACACTGAATGGAGTCCTTGATGCGTGTGGATAGTATATATATTTTTGATAAAGGATTTTCACACAGATTCAATTTTAAATGGTTATTACTAATACTAACTACACACACAAAAGGCAAGTGTACCTATCGTGAGGTAATATAGTGTTGGTAAGAACCGAGTATCAATCCGTGGACACACTAAGCCTACTCAACAACCCTCATAATTGACTATCAGTTTGATTTAGAAAATGATAAGTTAAACAAAATAACAATAAATAAAGATAGATAAAGATAGATTGAGACTTTTGGTGATTCTTTCAGTGAAGTAAGGCTGTTATCCTAATTTAGATTACACTTATGCAACTGTGATGAATTGGTGGTGTGATTAAAGATATTGAATAAAGTAATTGTGTTAACGTTATAAAGATGAGCTGGCGCGATTTCTCGTTTATCCGCTCCGTAGTGACCAGGACCAACACAGGTTGAGATTTACTGCTTAGGTCAAGGCCCTAGTGATGTAGGTAAATCTTTTGTGTCCTTTTCGACATATGATTTCTGAAAACATAACTTAATGTAAGAAGAGAGTTGATCAAGTTCTATTCTAACATACCATTAATTTTAGAAAACCATAACAATTACTGTAGATTTCTCAGACTAATAAAAGGGAACCCGTAAATGATCAGAAAGTTAAGGTCTTATGATTTCTAATAACCATCTCTAGTTAATTAGCCATAGTTTGTTATGAATAAAAGTTGATCATACGTTTTTCAACCGTGTATGACAATCACAATTACAAACCATAAACTTATAACCCCCCGTTCAAATGTAGGTGCTACCCATCGAAAGTTTTCCCAAGACCACCATAACATTAACACAATATTTGTCACACCATTAGTTCATCACAAATTACATAAGTTTCATTTAATAGGATAACAAATGAAGTTTAGCTCATAATGAGCTTGAACCTAACAACAAAGATAGAAGATAGTAATGAAATCATCGATAAATTAGAACAATCAAACCGATGATTCACTATGGATGATGTTAAAAGATCCCGAGCTTCTTCTAAGTGTTGAATGGACCTCCAAAACCTTCTAAGGACCTCCAAAGGCTAGGTTCCCAAGAGGGAACACCAGCACTTCACCTCCCAAAAGCTCTTCTTAAAGTTACAAATGAAGTCCTATTTATAGGCTTTCTGGAGTGTTTAAGCACGGCCCCGTGCCTAAAAGGCACGGCCCCGTGATAGTACAATGTACGTAAAAGTTGGTCGGCTCGTACGCTCAGATGTTGTCGGGCACGGCCTCGTGACAAATGGGGCACGGCCCCGTGAAATGGGCAAACACGGCCCCGTGACTCCTGGGGCACGCCCCCGTGCCTCGGGTCGGGGAACCGTACTTTTTGTCATGTCGGACTGTCAAACACGGGGGTGTGTTAATTTTAGCACGGGGGTGTGTTTCAGGCTGGGCATGGGGGCGTGCCTCATGAAGCACGGCCCCATGCTTGAATTCCAAAACTTGGTTTTCTTCATTTTCTTCTTATTTATGCTCCTTTTGTTCATCTTGGTCTTTTCCAAGCCTGAAAACACAATATGAACGATTTAGGTATCAAATCATCATTTTCAGTAAGAGTTTATAGAATAATTGATGTGCAATTGATATGTTTTATATGTATAATTTGAAGCACATCAGTCTTATACCTAGTTTAAAAGAACAAAAAAGGAGTCCTATACCTAGTTCTACTAATTATTTATAAAAATACTAAGTGTGAAATTATGAATGAAATACCAGCAATAAAATATAATATACTAATTATTTACCTGCACAAGCTCTTCCCAAATACAATAGCAATGACCTTGCACTGTCAATACAAATAAGAAAATAGAATTATAAATTCAATCTCATCTAGCCAACACATACCCAAACACCCAAAACTGTGTATTATAACCTTGTTGGCCAATTTGGGCAGGATGAAACTTTTTGCAGCTAACACCTATTGGTACACGCGTTAGATGTACAATTTGCTAGTGTAGTACAAGCTAACAATGCGTAAAGAAGGTATTGCAGCAAACAAGGTTATACATGTTTTCTGCTTCCATAAATGTACAAACTACTAATGCATCAAGTTGAATAATGAGATTGCAGCAAACAAGGTTATACATGTTTTCTGGTTCCACTTTTGCAATTTGGGTTCTCATCTGAACGCATTAATTATATACGAACCTTTCCAGAAACAGACCACGAAAAGTGTATGCATGTCAACCCAAACCAGCATATGTTGACCCATACTATAAATGTTTTGACCCATTACACAACCGCCCATCTTGCTGCTTTATTCATTAAAACCAAAATTTAACACACTCATCAAAAGAATACCATCCAGATGCATAGACATCATATCATAATAAATAATATTTAACGCTTTTTAATTGTGCCTATATACCTGCTCACAAAATTATATACCACATAAACTGGCACAGCAGTTCATAATAAAAGGCCATAGGCCATACTCCATAGTGACCCATTTTGAGTGTTAGTTTGATTTCTCAGGTGTAGTATAGTTTTCTCAGGTTTGTTTTCTCAGCTTTATATTAATTTACCATAAAGGCAATGTCTCAAGTGTTTGCCAAACCCATATCTCCTAATCTCCTATAGGACCATGAATTTGTAATAACTTCTCCAATCATACGTAAGACTCAAAGTCTGATATCAAACCACACCAAATTAACATGGAATGAAGCTGCAAATTAAACCCTAATCTTATCATACAAATTCAATCCATAGAAAAAGAATATTAACAAAAGAAAATAGAAAATGTGAGAAGTGGGATAAGGGAATGTTGACTTTGTAGATCATCAGCTCCTATCTACAATTAATGCTTAAACTATTGGTTTTTGCAAATCCATTTATATTTTTAAAATTATGACCCTACAAATGTGTACTTTATCCTGTTATATTCTTTTTAATTATTTCTTTAGCCCTTAAACTATTGGTTTTTGCAAATCTATTTATATTTTATATTACTTATTAATAAAAATATAAATTATATGCTCAACTTTGTGTTTCTAAGATTATAGGGTGTATTGCTAATTCCCAGGGATTCTTTATGCAAAATATAATCTAAAGTCGCGCGATGCATATGAGTTTGCTATTAAGAAAGAGGTTGGGTAAACTCACTTCTAGAAATATCCCCTTGCTATTGTAAATATTAAAGGCAGAGCCAAAGGGACTTCAGTGCAAGAAGTGGTTTCAAAGTTAGAGGTATGCATTAATGCATGAAGTTGGACCTATTGTGTTACTTGCAGGAAGCAACAGGTTTATGCATCATGTTACAAACAAATAAAACCATGAAGCATAGTCGTAAACAAACAAAAGGCTTTTCTGCAAAAAAGTGTACATAATCTTAATTTCATACATTTATTATTCATAAAATACTTTAAGTAGGAAAATAGTGTTAAGCAATCTAACCCCACCCTATTTTGATTGTTACCCAATCACATAATCGGTACTAATTGCCACCTCTAATAATTGCATGGAACTTGCTTTCTGAATTTCAAATTTCCAATTTATTTGATATACAGTTCTAGGGAAAAACAAACCTGGTCTAATCTCTCTCTTCTTCTTTTAGACGAATGATGAACTTGCGACTCTTCCTCCTTGCGAAATGACGACACAGCAGACCGCAAAGCTACACGCGCAGACCCAAAATTAGATGAACATATATACATAGTGGTGGAAATGGTTTATCTCTAGGACTCTAACCAGTGACATTGGCAAAATAGTTCATATACATACATTGCAAGGTGCAGGGTGCCCTTAATCACCTAAAAAAATGACAGAACACAAAGCAGCCCAAAACAGCTACAATAATGAAGCCGAAACAGCTTAAAAACATCATCACACAGCTAAAAACAGACCAAAACATCACTGAACAAACAGATGCATCATGTCATTTTACATTTTATACTAAATTCCAAGCTATAGTTTCTTAGTTGTTTCCCAAGATTCACTTTAAAGTATAGTAAAAGAATATAAAGGATGTTTTTGGGGTGTTTAGATGTGGGATTAACCTCTGAGTCTAAGACATAGAGGTTATACTAAAACAGCCAAATTATGATAAGCATGTGCCATAAGAAATGATTCATTGACCTTAACAAACAACAACAAGCCGTAAAAAAGACTAACCTTTCTAAAATGAGATCTAATTAATCTGATGAAGCAGCTATCACTTACAAAGCGATGGTCAACAGAGGTTAAAGAGATCCGAATACAAAGAACCTGTAAAATAGCCACATCAACAAACAAAAATAAACTTAAGACAAAAATAATCATTTGAAAAACTGAAATAAAAACATAAAGTGCTTTTAGATGCTTGGGCTTTGGATACTGCTCAAAACCATATGCTTGCCAGAGACTAAATCTGGAAGGTGATAAACCTTCTGCTAGAATGTAAGTGCATAAATTAATTGTGGTTTAAGTCTTGAAAAGTCATTAGTCATATGACTTTAAATCTTAAATGCCTTTCTGTTTATCTAGACGTGGCTGTGAAATAGTTTCTTGCCTTATATTTTGCTTCGGAATATGTGTTAATCTTTTAGTATGTAACGTGGTTGGGCTAGAAGATTATAGTGCATATGCAAAAATGCTAACACTACTTCTGTTGGTAAGTTTACCTATGTTTGAAACTGAATCCAAGTATAAGCACACAACATGTAGAATTTGTAAAAAGGAAATCAATTTGACCCGTTCAATAAAATTTATTCATTTGGCCTTTTAAAACACAGGAACAAAATACATATAAGCAGCAGCCCTCAACAAAACTAAATCCAAGTATCCATTTGGCCTTTTAACAGCTTGTACAGCTTGTACACCCATCTATGCTTACACAATATTACAGATCATATGCTTAAATAGAAAAGACAGATCATATGATAGCTTCTCGTGTACATTTTGACAGCTTGTACACCCATCTATGCTTAAACAGCAAAGAAATGAATCAAGATTTCACCCATATGCTTAAACAGCTTGTACACCCATCTATGATTAACCATAATTAGTTTCTAAACAGCAAAGAAAAGACCTGGTAAACATAAGCCTAAAACATAAGCTATAGCCAATGTGGTGTTGCTAAACATCCTTTGAAAAATGATCATCTAAAAGCAATCAAATCACTTAAAAATTAAGGTTTTACCTAGCATAGACCAAATCTCTAATTAAGAACCCAAATTTACCAATGATGTGCACAAAATCTCTAATTAAGAACCAAAATTTACCAATGATGATAGACTTGTGCACAAAATCTCTAAACACCATGAACAGAACTTAAAAAATAGATCATTATATTTAAACACCATGTAGAAGCAACATGAACAGAACTTGAATAAACACCATGTAGAAGCAAAGCAAAGAATGTGTATAACCTGCAGGTTTGGGAATGTGAATTTCCAGTGATAGCAGTACCCAAGGATCTCAATATCCTGAAGCAACAGAAATAATGGAAACTAAGCATCTTAATAATCAAATCAAGCTTTTGTGAAACGAATTATTTAAGAAACTACGAGAAGAAACTTACAAATTAGAAATTACGAGAAGAAACTTACAAATTAGAAACTTACCAAATAGAAAACCATACTCTTGTGAGTTTATGTAGGGTTTTGAGAGTTTGAATTGACCGCCATTTTGAGAGTTTTCGTGTTATGTAGGGTTTTGAGAAAGAAAAGCCCTACCTCTGACCTTCTCTAAATGGAGATTGCAGCTGGTGATGGTACCTTGGTCTGAAGGCATCTCCGAAATAGAGGAAGGTGATGGTGATGGTACTCTGGTCTGAAGCATCTCCGTAAGCCAACTGTCGAAAGCAAACTCTGAGCCATCGAAAAGAAGAAGCAAAGTCTGTTCCATCGAAAGCAAGTCTGCTTTGCCCTCCGTTCCATCGAAGCAAAGTCTGTTCCATCGAAGCAACTCTGAAAGCCAATTGTTGACTTGTACCTTGTGCATAAAGAGATGTACATCTCTTAAAATTAAGACATTTGGGTGAAATTACCCTTGTGCCCTCTTCAAATCAATATATATATAGTATAGATAGAGCTCGGATCGCAATCCTATAGGCTCGAGATTAAATAGAGCATGTTCAATAGGCTCGAGATTGGTTCGTTTGTGTGAGGCTTTTCAGCGAACAAAAGTTTGGTTCGAGCTTATAAACACATCTAGACACTTACGCTTACCAAATTGCTAAAGTTGTCTCTTGTGAGTACCCGAACTAGCTCGCAAGCTTAGTATTTTAGCACAAACTAAGAAAATATGGACTTAAGACAGTTTATGCCCGCATTCTCCCACCACCATAACTTTGCATGTCCTTATGCGTGTGGCTTGCATTTGCGTCATAGATCCCCGTAAATACTAGTTTTACTTTGGATTCTTGGTAAACAGACTCGCATAATTGTTGATTCTTGTGTGCAATGACCTTTTCACCTTGGATTTTCCATCTCGATCATCTGCCTCGTAAGGTCTTTTAACCTTTCTAATTTTCACATTAGTCTCATACCACAATTTACTAGAATTTTTCCCGGTATGGCTTTAGATAAGTATCAAACTTACGTCCTTGATGGCCCAAAAGTACATGACTTGTGATTCTACTGACCATGTTTTAGATATGCGGCTCCGATAACCCTCTTGTCTAAAGTACAGCTTCGACGTGCCACAAAATGTTCCGAACATGATCAACTGGTTTTAATGTTTGGTTCAAAAAACTAGGATGAGTGAAGCAACAAATTTCTTTACGACCTCATGTCTCTGTGCTAGCCTAAAAAAATATCACGTACAATCATAGCATAGATGAAACATCAAACTACAATAAAGCAACGAATTTAGACATACCACAAAATGTTCCAACGAGAGATCACCACAAAAGTCTAATTGAACTATGAAACAATGGTACATTGCAAATAATAAAAAAAATAGCCATAAAAACATCAAATTACGATATTAAACCACACAATTTAAGAAATCCTAACTAAGAAATTAAAAGGGTAACTTAACCATCCAGACAAAAAAGGAAGCAATTGCACATTATTGTGAACGCAATTATGCAAGTTGCGAACATTATGGGGACATAGAAGACCACGGTGTTAGACTAGAAGCATTGGTGCACCAATAAAGAAAAGGAACTAATCGCTCCTTTCTTAAATTATAACTAGCTTTTTACCCGTCACGTGTTACAGCAGCATCATATGCGGCGTGGTAGACTATATATTACAATCGACCCAAATTGTTTCCGAACTAAAATTTACATCGAAACATAGATTAATACAAAAGAGGGTCGAACATGAAAAACAATAAGAAAGAACTAAATTCGACAAACGCAACAACAATCAGCCAATAGATTCGGCGGCATCCTCGACAAGTGACCAAATCGCAATCCAACAAAAAAGAAACGCAAGAAACCGACAAAGAAGAGGCTAGCAATGGAGGTCAATAGCGTTATACAAATAACAGTGAACGAACATGAATCGCACCGTAACGAAAATACAGGTCAGAGAGACATAAAAGGAGGAGAGAAGAGAAGAGGCGTCAATAAAAAAATAACAATATATATACTGTAAAGGAAAAAAATATACGAAAGCAAGATATAATAAGGCTAAAATTAAAAACTCATATAAAGTATTAGGAATAAAATAAGAAACCATAAACATTCATGGCAAAAATCCTTAAAATGATAAAATAAAAAGAGTAGTTGCTTTTTAATATTCTAAAGTTGCTTTTTCAAGTCTTTTGGAGCGGTGTACAATTTTATGAAAAAATTGAATTTATAGTGACCAACCTATGAAATGACTAATCTAAACTATAGCAACCGATATATATATATATATATACATACATACATATATATATATATATATATATATATATATATATATATATATATATATATACATATATATATATATATACATACATATATATATATATATATATAGCAACTGATATATATATATATATATATCTGTATGTATATATATATATATATGTATATATATATATATATATATATATATCTATATATATATATTTATATATATATATTTATATATATACATACAGATATATATATATATATATATACATACATATATATTTATATATATATATGTATGTATGTATGTATGTATGTATGTATAGGGGAAAGTTCCCTTAAGAATAATTTTTTCCCTAAGAAATCTAAGAAGCATTTATAGCCACTAATTACATGTTTAAGGGCATTTCCAGTAATTATATCAAATAAAGGAACAAATGGGCATTATGATAATTTGACAATGTAAAATAGAAAAACACAAAATTATGGTTTCAAAACACGTCTTCTGTCAATTATTCTCCTTCACAGTGATTTAACAATCGAAATCAGGTAAGTTCTTCAAATTATTTGTGAAATCCATCCAATTGTTGAAGTTATATTACTGATTTTATGTTTTTCTGCTGAAAAATAGAATCAAAACGACCTAAAATGAAGAAGAAATCGACAATTCATAGCGACGGTAAGTTCCTTGAATTTAGTTACAAATTCGATTAATATGTATAGTGAATACTAAATTTCAAACCGAGATTCATATATGTACTGCATTCTAAACTTGATTTGTTGCATTGTTTGTTTATATAAGATGATTAGTTTAGTTACAAAGTCGATTTTCATATATGTACTGTATTCCAAAACTTGTACTGCATTATAAATTTCAAATGGATTTTAATATATGTACTGTATTCTAAACTTGATTTGTAATTTTATAAGTATGAACATAGATTTATCATAAATGTGTTGTATTCTTGATATTTTAAAATTGATTGTACCTATACATGCATGAACACCATTATGTGCTTGTACATCATATTTTGTGTTGTATTTCAACAGATATGTACTATATTCTAAACATCTCATGCATATATCATGTTATATGCACTATATGCATTATAACATTGATATATATTGAGGTTGTGTTAATATGTTTCCAGATAGTACAAAGTATGAACATAGATTTTAAACACTATATGCACATGTTATGCTGTATTTCAACATATATGTACTATATTCTAAAATCTCATGCATATATCTTGTTATTGTGCTGTATTGCAACAGATATGTAGTATAATTTTAGGTTTAATGTTATAGGTTAGATTTCTGTGTTGCACATGTACTATATTATTTCAACATCACACTTAATGAAAACAGCACACTTAATGAAAAAAGCACATATAATGATAATACATAGAAACAAATACAGCACAAACATATAAACAACGAAACAAATACAGCACACACATATATAGATACAACACAATAGAAAAAACCACTGATTCATATAAGGTATTTTTAGTTTAAAACATCACATATAAGGAAAACAGTACATGTAATGAAAACAACACACTTAATGAAAACAAACACGGTTAATGAACATAGATTTTAAACACTATATGCACATGTTGTGCTGTATTTCAACATATATGTACTATATTCTAAAATATCATGCATATATCTTGTTATCTTGTGCTGTATTGCAACAGATATGTAATATAATTGTAGGTTTAATGTTATAGGTTAGATTTCTGTGTTGCACATGTACTATATTATTTCAACAGCACACTTAATGAAAACATCACACTTAATGAAAAAAGCACATATAATAATAATACATAGAAACAAATACAGCACAAACATATAAACAGCGAAACAAATACAACACACACATATATAGATACAGCACAATAGAAAAAACCACTGATTCATATAAGGTACTTTTAATTTAAAACATCACATATAAGGAAAACAGTACATGTAATGAAAACAACACACTTAATGAAAAAAACACAGTTAATGAATATAGATTTTAAACACTGTATGCACATGTTGTGCTGTATTTCAACATATATGTACTATATTCTAAAATATCATGCATATATCTTGTTATCTTGTACTGTATTGCAACAGATATGTAGTATAATTGTAGGTTTAATGTTATAGGTTAGATTTTTGTGTTGCACATGTACTATATTATTTTAACAGCACACTTCATGAAAACAGCACACTTAATGAAAAAAGCTGCGGCTTTGGTTTCGTGAAATTGAAGATCCTTATGATTGTATCAACGATCGAACGCTGCAAAAGTGGTATTGAAATCGGTTGGAATTGCAAATTATAATAAAAACTCACGATCTCAGGATTTAATTCGTGAAATTGATGACGATGACAACTTGATTCGATCAAAATCGCCTCGAATCAGAATATGATTCCATCCCGAGCGCTGCAATACTGATTAGTTATTGAAATCAATTTGAATTCTATCATACATGAACTGATCGTGGATTCGAGTATGAAATTGAGGTCGATCCCCGCTGAAATCGTGAATTTTGTTGAAGAACAGACAGTTTGAAGAATTTGAAGAATATATTATTTCCAAAAATACCCTTCATGACTAAAAATTAAAAATGTCACATGTCACTATGATATTTATTCTTAGGCAACTTAGACAACTAATTATTCTTATTTGAACCTCTACCTCTACCTATATATATATATATATATATATATATATATATATATGTATATATGTATATATGTATATATAGGGAAGGGATCAAATGTTAACCCTTGTTTATTGCGATAACCCATTAACCCAACTAGTGGTCCACAGCAAGCCACGTCACCATTGTAACTTAGAGTTACAGTGGTAAAACTAGTGGTTCAAAACGAACGTTAAAATTTTTTTAAAAAAAATATAGCAAGACTATACTCAAATTAAATATATTAAAACGATCTATTTAATGGTGTAATTTGTTTAAAAAAATAACGTTATACAAAAAAGTTAAAAACGTTATAAAAAAATGGTGGAGTTTTTAAAAATGGAGGGAAAATCGTTACATCAGTGGTGTAACGCGATGTAAATGTTAGTTACAGTGGTGTAAGTGTTCGCTACATCAGGGTTAACGAGATATCGCAATAAACAAGGGTTAACAAAGGAACCTTACCCTATATATATATATATATATATATATATATATATATATATATATAATAGTATGATATGTTTAGTTCCACCAGTATTGACCCCGTTAACCCGTTAAAAATTACACAAACAATAAGTCCATAATAACTCAAAAAGTTTTTATAAACACTCATAACGAATAAAAATTTAGTGTTTAGGTTAGTTTTGTCATACATACATATATTCTTGATATGAATGCATACAAGTTTCACCTATGTGACCTTCTTTGCTTGATGTCGCATGTTACCTAATCACGTGTACAAGAACAATGATATTTTTGTTTGCAAAATGAGCGTTTTCATAATCATATATTGCCCTAAAAGCATTCTTTTTCTAACTTACACAATCCCATTCAAAGTGACTGACAATGTAAGATGTGACATCCGTAAATTTTAATATTCGTTTATTTGTTAAGATTGGTATTTAGTCGCATAACTCGCCTGCGAATGAACCTCAGTCGCACCCCTTACGTGCGTATGAGACTCAATCGCACGAATCACAAGCGTATGGGCTCCAGTCGTATGAACCATTCGTGCGAATGAGCCAGTCGTATGGCTCAATCGTGCGATTGAAGCTCAGTCGCCTGGCCTTCATTCGCACCTCCTCTAGTCGCATAGGGCGGTTAATGTTTAAAATATATATGTATGTAATGTGTTGGTATATGTGTGCAGAAGAGATAAGAATACACACACATACCAAACACACACACATCCCGTACACCTTAACAACATTCGAACCTTCGACTAATCGACGATTTCGGCTCCGTTTCGGTAAGTTTCGCTTGGCACGGATCGATCCTTGAATGCATTAAGCTGTGTATGTGGTTGAAATTGATCCAAAAACATGTTTAAATCTAAGTTTTGATTCAATTTTTCGTTAAGTCGAAAACCGGGAATTCGGATTCGAGTTTTTGTGAAGTTTTGATAAGATAAAGATCCGAAGCTGTTGTAAACGATGTGTACATGTTCTGTTTTGAACATGGCATGATCTAAATGGTTAAAACTCGAGCTTTTGGATCAAAAACACCAAGAACACAGCTGCTGATCCGTTGCAGGCGAATGAGCCCAGTCGCATGACCCATTCGTGCGAATGAGCCAGTCGCATGGCTCAATCGTGCGACTGAAGCTCAGTCGCATGATTCGATCGCACGAATGAAGGTCATTCGCATGAACCCTTGTTAGAGCTCATTCGCACCTCTGTCGTATGGTTCATTCGTACGATTAAGCTCAGTCGCATGTTCAGTCGTACGAATGAGTCCATTCGTATAGCCTCAGTCGCATAAAGTGATCCATTAGGATTGATTTGACTAAGTTAAGGTTATTTGCTTTAGATTTGACCTGAAGAAGAGAGTTTTAACTGCCCTAGTATATTTGGATTAGTGGACATTTGCTGAAAGCATTAAGCTGAGTTCTAAATGCCCTTTTTAATGCGTAAATATTGTTTTTGACAAAATCGGGCACTGGCATGCGTATAAATAAAAATGTGGGTAAGAGTTTGAAATTGGTAATTTGTGATGGTTGGCGAGGTGGAGTTTTGACCCACCAATTATAGATGGAGTTTTGACCCATCAACGCCAGTTGGAGTTTTGACCCACCAATTATAGATGGAGTTTTGACCCATCAAGTCTAGGTGGAGTTTTGACCCACCAATTAATTTGATAAAAGTCCATAACCACCTTGCGGGTATTCGGTATGCATATCGTATATGTTTGTCCTTTGATTTAACACCAGGACAACAAATGGACCAACTGGTATTTTGTAAAATATTTGATTTGGAACAGTTGACAAAATTATTGTTGAAATGTGATATATGTTAGAACTCACCAGTTTATCTAACTTAGTGTTTCTTTTTATGTATGCCAGGTAATAATACAGGTGTTCGTGGAAGTGTCCCACGAGATTAAAATCCGGTTCTGGTGTATGATACTGGCAATAGTGTTAGGTTTTGGGAGTTATATGACGTTTTACAAAATTTTTAATATGTCGATTAATGTATTGTAGTAGATTGGTTGTATAAACGGTTTTAATACAAAATATGTTTATATACAATTCCGCTGTATTTAGAATCTCTGAATTGTTATTAATAACCCAACTCGTATCACCCTCTTTATTATATTATAATGAATTGGGGGCGTTATATAAGAGCACTAGTAATTGTAGGCTGACATAATTCTTTCGACGACCCAGCCATCTTCTGCCCTGCAATCTCGTATCAACTGAATAAATATTACAAAATTTTCATTTCTTTAAACTAGTTTATATTACACTTGTTTAATCCTACTTATTACACAACAATATAAATAAACGTAATAACGACTGAAAAAAATCCCATGTTTTATATTCTTGGTCAAAACATCTAATAGAAAAACTCATCAATTATATTTCAAATCAAATTCACAAACATATCAATGAGTTCTATCAACATTTTATGATCACCGTCTTTTTAAAACATCTCTTAATCTAATTCTACTACAATTTATATCTATACTTCACAAAATTTGAATACTTCATCTATTTCTTAAATGGTTTTTCATTTCACCTTGAGCGAAATTAGAACCCAAGACAACCCCTATCATCGCGCTTTTTGATATATATATATATATATATATATAATATTTGCATTTGCCTCCCTAAATTTTTAAAAATTTATTATTTTTATCAAAAAGCATTAACTTCGTTAATTTAAAATATTAAAAATGTGAATTGACAAAATTACCCTCTAAAATACAAAACAAAATCCCCCCAATTACATAGCCATTATCAATTGGAAGTGAATCACGATAAAGGAAGATATGACAACTATAAGTTTGAACTCTATAACCCTTTTTAATGGGTCTCCAACTGCTGACAGAAACCATATCCATCTTCTCCCTCACGATAAAACCAACAATCTCGTGATTCAGTCATGATGAAATATTCGAAAACAAAAAAATGAAATGTCTGATGTAGTTTCATGAATGGAACAATAACACGTGAATAGAATTCTAACAACAATACATTACATAAAATAGGATTTTGTCTTTATATCAAATTACATAATCACCTATTTTAATGATTAAATATAACATTCTAAATTAACAAAGTTAGCGTCTTCAGATGAAAATATCAACCTTTTAAAAACTTAAGAAGACGGATGAAAAAAACCATTTTTTCTTATAAAAATATATATATAATACTAAAATAGTAACTTGGGGGACACTTGTCACATTCCTAGGACCCCTAAGTTTGTTTTTCCCGCCTCTCTCTCCTCTAAGATAATTACCTAAATTAAAGATTAAATAATTTTAATTCTTTTTAAAATGAGTAAATTTCTGTTTTGGTCCCTGAGGTTTTAGGGAATTTACTAGTTCAGTCCAAAAAGGAATCTTTGATCAAATCGTGTCCTATGATTTATGTTTTATAACGAATTTGGTCCCTTACCCCAACGCCTTTCATAAAATCTGTTGAGTACATGCACGTGCCCCTCACGTGAGGGGCTTTTTCGTCTTTTCCAACCCTCTATGCATTAAAACCCCCTTGAACTTAAAACCCTTCCACTCCCATTGATCCTGTCGGAGATTTCATGAAGGCTTGACTGTAAATGTTGAAGAATCAGTGAAGGCGAACGATTTGATGCAAGAATGGTGCTTACACTTTGGTTTCTTCGACCTACAGGTGAATGATTTGATCCCTACGCTACGTATGGAGACAACCATACTTTATTCAGTTTGAAGATATTTCATGGGGGAGTTTTCATCACGGAACCAGCTACAACTTATGTGGATGGTAAAATCAACTATGTGGACATGACCGATGCTGATGAATTCTCTGTTATCGAGGTAAATGCAATGGTCCAAGAGTTAGGTTATCCTAAAGATCAAATAATGTTTTATCATTATAAGGTTCCTGATATGAACTTAGAATTTGGTATTAGAGCACTAGGAACTGATCAAGATGTCATATGTATGTTGCAATATGTTGAACGGTTTAAGATCATTGAGGTGTATATAGAACATTGGGTATCAAGACTCAATGTATTTGACAAGTCCCCTAGTAAAGTTAAAATTTGTGAATTAGAACCTCCTGATACGAGTTCTAGTCAGCCTCAACCATCCAAACTGAAACCCTTAAGAAAAGCTTGTAGAAAGCTACCACTTCTAACTTTGAATGAGGGTTCAATTGTGAATGAGCAGAATGTGTGTTCAAATGTGAATGTGCAAGATGGGGGATTAAGTGGGGGTCCAAATACGAATGAGCAGGGTGAGGTTCAAAATCAGGTTGATCAGGGTGAGGGTCCAATTATGAATGAGCAGGGTGAGGGTGAAAATACTACAGAGCAGGGTGAGGGTCCAATTATGAATGAGCAGGGTGAAGGTGAAACAACTACAGAGCAGGGTGAGGGTCAAACAACTACAGAGCAGGGTGAGGGTCAAACAACTACAGAGCAGGGTGAGGGTCAAAGTATGAATGACCTGGGTGAGGGTCCAAATGAACATTTTTTTATGGATTTCAACTATGGAATGGAACAAAGTGATGAGGGATTGAATGATGTTGAAGCTGAACCAAATGATGAAGCTGAACCAGATGATGAAGATTTGCATGACACAGATAACATGGTTGAACATGTAGATGTTGACATGGGGTCATTTAAAGCAAATTTTGATGAGGGATTGAATGATGTTGATGAGGGGGAAGATGATGGGGGGAAGATGATGAGGATGAGGAATTTGACCTAGATGACTTTGATAGTGGAACAGATGAGGAAGATTTGTTGATTACTGCTGTGAATAAGTTTAGAAAGAGAAAGAAGAAATCCAAGAATCTAAATGCAGTTCCATTTTATGTGGGTCAGTGTTTCAAAAACAAAGAGGATATAAAAACTTTGGTGAAAAGCCATGCTGTAGTCACTAGAAGGCAACTATCTATCATAAAAATGATAAGTTGAGGTTTAGGGTGATATGTACAGGTGTAAATCCTGTTTTATTGGAGGTCAAAATTGTAACATAACCCAACAAAGTGGGACCCAAACTTCAAGTCAGTCAACAGCTAGTGCCTCAACATTTGAAAAAGGTAAAGGTGTAGAAAGACAGAATTGTCCTTGGACATTACACATTTCTAGAAAAAATGTAGTAGATGCTTGGGTAGTTAAGACATTTAATGAGAATCACAAATGTTTACAAACCAGAGAAGTCAAGTTGTACACTGTGTGTACACTTGCTAAAGAGATCGAGTCAACAGTTGAATCAAACCCTGGAATACCCATCAAAGTTCTTCAAGATCTGGTCCAAAAGAAATATCAAGTGCAGATCAGCTTGCAGAAGGTTTTTAGGGCAAAAGTAATGGCTACAGAAAAGGTTCAAGGGGACTTCACAAAACAATATTCACTTTTAAGGGATTACTGTGATGAACTGCTAAGATCCAATCCAAGACAACAATTAAGATTGAAGTTGAAAGGGAATTCAATCCTACCAGCAAAAGTAGGCAATTTAAAAGAATATACATTTGTTATGCATCACTTAAAGCAGGCTTTAAGCAGTGTGGGAGGGAGGTGTTAGGTTTAGATGGTTGTTTCATGAAAGGGCCTTTCCCTGGTCAGATTCTAACAGCAGTGGGTGTTGATGCTAACAATGGGATCTATCCAGTAGCTTTTGCAATAGTTGAAGCAGAATCATGCAGTTCATGGACTTGGTTCTTAGAGTTGCTTGGTGCTGACCTAGATCTTTGCAAGCAATCAAATTTCACATTCTTGAGTGATAGACAAAAGGTACTAAGAGCTTATTTTTATTTCAATTATGGTACTTGAAATTTAATGCTATTGTTATTTTGTAGGGCATCATACCTGCTATCAAGAAGGTGTATCCTTGTGCTGAGCATAGGTATTGCCTTAGGCATATACATGAGAATATAAAAACAAAATGGAGAGGCAACTTATTCAAAGAAATGCTATGGAAAGCAGCAAGTGCAACAACCATTCCACAGTTTAACAAACACATGGATGATATCAGAAACCTAGATCAATCATTACACAAATGGCTGCAAGAAATACCACCAATTCATTGGGCAAGATCCCATTTTAGTGGTAAGTTTACTGTTATTATAAGAACTGAATTCCTACTATTTGTACAAGTGATTAATGACTGGTTTCAATGACAGGGAGGTCTAAGTGTGATGTTCTACTCAATAATTTGTGTGAGGTTTTTAACAAAAAGCTCATAGGAGGCAGAGACAAACCCATCATTACTTGCTTGGAGTACATAAGAGAGTATCTGATGAGAAGAATTGGGGTGGTGAACAGGTTGATTGCTAGGTGTGATGGTCCATTGACACCCACAACAACTAAGACATTCAACCAAATTAAACAGAAGCATCACAGTATAATGTAATATGGAATGGGCAAAGCAAATACCAAGTGAGTGGACCTTGGAATGATCAGCGTGTTATGGATGTGAGTGCCAAGACTTGCTCTCGCAGAAAATGGGAATTAACAGGCATGCCTTGCAAGCATGCTGTAGCTGTTAACTGGGATATGAGAGTGAATGGGATAGATGTTGGAATACCTGAGTCTTGGGTAGATGAGGTATATTGGCTGAGCATATGGAAGAAAGTTTATGAGAACACCATTGACCCAATCAATGGCAAAGACATGTGGACTCCATCAGCTTGCCCTACTTCATTGTTACCACCCAAACATCACATCCAAATAGGAAGGCCCAAGAAAGCTAGAAAAAAATCAATTGAAGAGTTGTCACAAACAGTAAGTGCTGGTGGGAAGATGACCAAGAAGGGTAAGCCTGTTACTTGTACACTATGTAATCAAAAGGGTCACAACAAAAGGGGTTACAAATTGAGAACTGCTTCAACAATAACAGAAGATGCAAATCAAGTGTAGTGTGTGTTTGCCTTGGTTATTTGGTTTGTAGAAGTGTATGGTCTAGTGTTTAAGGATGTTTGTAGTTGTTGGTATTGAACAATGTGTGGTTGGAATGTTTGTAACTGGTCATTAGAACCATTACTTTTGGGATTAATATTAGCAGTACTCTACTTATTTCACTTTATATTCTATAATTTGTAAATGATCATTACAAGCACTTGTATGTTAACAGTACATAAATATATTACCAATTCAAGAAACAAAGTAACATACAATGTAAAGTCAAATACATTTCCATTACACCAACAAAAGTAACAATACATAGTTATCATTCAACCAAAAGCTTGACCTTTACACCAATTAAGGTCAATTGGAAAAGAAATAAATAAAAACAACATCCAACTTATGAAAACCACTAACTTAAGCCTTCGATTTTCAGCAGCCTTGTGGTTGATTTTTCTAAGTAACCCCGGTACAATAACATTACAACTATCATAGACAGGAGGATCAGCCCAGGCTACAAAACCACATACCTGCAATTGCAGAAAGGGAGTTAGGGAAAGACAAAAAATTTAACAAACAGATGAATTACCTTGCGTGAACAACAATGAAACCTTCGACCAGGGTTTGCAGACGTCCAAGAGGTGCGAATCGTAGTAGGCGCACCATATTTACAGATCACCATGGTGGTGATGGTGAACAACAACGAACACAGGAGGGAAAAGAAGATGAAATCAACGTACGTACGATTTGGGGGTTTTAAAATGCATAAAGGGTAGGAAAAGACGAAAAAGCCCCTCACGTGAGTACTTAACAGATTTTATGAACGGCGTTAAGGTTAGGGACCAAATTCGTTATAAAACATAAACCATAGAGCATGATTTGATCAAAGATTCCTTTTTGGGCTGAACTAGTAAATTCCCCAAAACCTCGGGGACCAAAACAGAAATTTACTCTTTTAAAATTAAAAATATTTATTAATAAATTAAGAAAAGATGTCTTTTTATTAATGTTACTATGTTAGTATCCCGTGTAATACACAGATTGAATAAATAAGTTATTAAATAATTAGTAAAAAATTATGAATTATAAAACCATGCTTGAAAATAAAAATATGATTATAATTATGTATAAATAGCTATTTTAAGTAAATAAATAATAATAAATTTTCTTAAACTTTTATTTTATAAAAAATTATGGTTTTTAAATATTTTGTTTTAAGTAAAATAATTTTTTTTTAAAGTTCATGCTTTTTTGGTTTTAAAAAGTGTGTTTTTAATTAAAAAAAAAGATTTTCAATTTATTTAATTATACATTTTTAATATGAAATGGCATAAATAAAATTATTATTATTCAATATTAGTTTTAATAATGGAGATAAATGAGAAAGTTAGTACGATTAGAATTACGATTATGTCACGTCTTATCTTATTTTTTCTTTATTATAGATGGATAGATAAATAGATAGATAGATAGACTGATATATATATAGATAGATAAGCTAGAAACTCATTAATTAAATAGATTATAGTTATATAATGATTCAATACCTTATCTAACAAACATATTTTAATAAATGGATTATAGTTGTAAAATATTTTGTTTAAAAATGGTTTAGTGTTTTTCAAAATTTCATATTATATAAAAAAATTAATTATTAGTTCTAATTAAATAAAAAGATGTGATTTTTATTTTCTTAATAAAATCTAATTTTAAAAAGATACATTGATTATAAAAAATCTAGAGAAATATTACAATTAATAAAATGGATCTTTAATAAGAGAGAGAGAAATTAGTTTTAATGTTTAAATTATTATAATACTTTTTTGAAGGGAAAATGATGTGAGTATGTCTAGAATAATTACATATGACAAAAAGTGGGTCAAAATAGTGATAAGTGGTAAAATAAATATTTTTATTAGATACTATAGATATAGATTTCTAGAAAACAAATTTTATAAAATAAGAGTTTTTTAAAACATCAAACATTTTTAAAAATATAAAATATTTTAAATTGAAGTTTTTAAAAAGCAAATTTGTTTATAAACTAAAAATAATTAAAATTACGAGTTATAGTAAGAAACTTAAAAATGATACTTTTAATAAGGTTTGTTTGGAAAAAATGATTAATTTTTTGGAAATAAAAATTAAAATTATTACTTCTAATTATTAATTATATGTAATTTTAATCATATCTTATTTTAAAATATCATTTTATACTTCATAAACTTTTATCATAATTAATATTTTATTTTTTAACTCGTGTAATACACGGGTTTACTAAAGTCAGTATATAACTAATAATCAACAAATAATCAATTTTATTTTTTAAACACGTGTAATACATTTAATTTTATTTATGTTTTTATGTAATTTTAATTATTAGCTCTTCACATTCCGTATAATACACGAATAACTAAAGCTAGTAACAAATATAACTAAACCACGTGATAAAAAACGTCAATTCACCAAGATAAAAAATTCATCATGTTTCAACACAAAACAAGCATACTTCTAACCTCCACCGTGCCTAAAACTCACGCAGCCTCCGTCACCACCACCACCACCACCACCACCACCACCACCACCACCACCACTACCACCGCCACCAGAGCTTACGATGGCAACAAACGGCATGAAGACGACAGTAACATCTGAAGCATACATAGAGGGATCACACGTCAAACAAACGAAATCACTCATCACCGAGTTATGCCGTCTCTTCTACACCCTAGGGTGGGTCTCCGGCACCGGCGGAAGCATCACCGCCAAGGTCCACGACGACTCCGTCCCCAAATCCGACCAACTCATCATCATGTCCCCCTCCGGTATGACTTATGCTTCTTTTGTTTAAATTTGTTTGAAAAGTTTGGTGATTTGTGTTTAAAAATTAGGGATTTATTGAGTGTTTGAAGTTTGTTGGTGTTGAGTACTTGAAGGGAGGTGAAATTTGGGGGTTTTTTTGATAGGTGTGCAGAAGGAGAGAATGGTGGAAGATGATATGTATGTGTTGTCGTCAGATGGGAGTGTTTTGTATTCTCCGGTGCCTAAGGGTTACCCTCATAAGCCTCCGAAGTGTTCTGATTGTGCCCCTTTGTTTTTGAAGGTGCTTGCTGATTTGATTGTTTGATTTGTTGATGATTGTTTTTTGATTTGATTTCGGGATTTTGGTTTTTGCTTCTATTTGGGGAAGATAACATGTGTTTTTGTGTATTGCAGGCTTATAATATGCGTAATGCTGGTGCAGTGATTCATAGTCATGGAATGGAATCTTGTATTGTGACAATGCTTGATCCTTTGGCAAAAGAGTTTAGGGTAATTAGTAACGCATCGGGTTCTTGGTTTTAGAAAGCGTGAATGATGCGTGAGGGGCACGAGGCGGAAAACGCCTTAGGCCTTGAGGCGGAGCCTCATGTGCATTTGGGTCGAAATTTGTCAAAATTTGGATCTTTAGAAGATTGATATGTAAAACAACTGAAGGATGAAGATATCATGAATGGTTTACTCAATAAAAAGACTAATCATAGGTTTTAATATGTTGTACATATAGCAACACTTTGCATAATTGATGTGCGTGCCTCACGCCTTGGATTTTAGGATGAAAAGGTGTCGGGGGGCCTCACCCCTTTTAAAACCAAAATTTGGTGATTATATGTTCAATCTGATTACCATTTTTCTTTATGTATTGTCCTATATAATGATAACAATGGTGATTATGAATCCATTTGCTGTCTTTGATGTTGTCAGATCACTCATATGGAGATGATCAAAGGAATTCAAGGGCATGGTTATTATGATGAGCTTGTGGTTCCAATTATAGAAAACACTGCTCATGAAAGAGAGTTGACTGAAGCTCTTGCTGCAGCTGTATGTTCTTTCTGATTTTGCCTCACCAATCTGCAAAATTAAATGTCATTTTGGAAAAATTTGAAGACAATTAATCTTTCTTTCAGACTTAAAGATTAATGGAACGTTTTCTCAATTATCAACAGATTGAAGCATACCCAAAAACAACTGCAGTACTGGTGCGAAACCATGGTATTTATGTATGGGGTGATTCCTGGATCAGTGCCAAAACACAGGCTGAATGCTATCACTATCTATTTGAAGCTGCTATCAAACTTCATCAATTAGGCCTTGACTGGTCAACCCCAAGTCACGGTCCAATTCAAAGGTCCAAACCACTTTTAGGTGGTCAAACTACAAACACATCTCAAAAGGCAGGGGATCTTACATTACCTTAATAGACTGAAATATACTTAATCTGTTTAAATGATAATGATTTCTAAATTATTAATCAAATTATGTTCCAGCGTTGTATCGTTCTTGACATTGAAGGGACGACTACACCAATATCATTTGTGACAGATGTTCTTTTCCCATATGCCCGGAAAAATATTCAAAGACATTTGGAAGAAACGTATGATACTGATTTCACTCAAGATGATATTAAGTTATTGCGTTCTCAAGTACGTTTTCTTTTTTGTTGTTAATATCATCATGTTTCTAGTTTGTTGTATGTACATACATTCAAACATTCAGTTGTGAATTATATTTCATTTATATGCAGGTAGAAGATGATTTACAACATGGGTTTGTGGATGCTGTTCCAGTTCCGTCTGATGATGCGGGAAAACAGGCTGTTATAGCTGCTTTGGTTGCTAATGTTGAAGGAATGATAAAATCCGACAGGAAAATTACTTCATTAAAACAGTTACAAGTAAGTAAAGTTAACACGCGAAGCTGCTTTGAACTTCTTTATAAGATTTTATGCGAAGTTTCTGAATATTCGTTATTCAGGGTCACATATGGCGCACTGGATTTGAGAAAAATGAACTTAAAGGAGTTGTGTTTGATGATGTACCTGGCTCCCTTGAAAAATGGCATGCTTCTGGGATAAAGGTTAGTTCCTATATTTGTTCATAGTCGTTAAAGGAGAACAAGGCACACACCTAGGCACAACAAAAGCGCCTTGCGTCCATCAAGGCTCAGAGGCACACATTTTTTACAAATTCCGGCCTAAACTGGTCGGAAACATCTAAAGATGGTTCAAAACATCTAAAAATTGCACGAAACATGTTTAAACTAGCCTAAGCCAGCCTAAGACATATGTGAAACCCCTAAGAGTGGCATGCTTATACTGTGCGTCTTTCTTAAAAAGCCCTTGCTTTTTAAGCGTCTTGCGCCTCAGCTCAAGGGTCGCCCTTTGCGCCTTGAGACTTTGACAACTATATGTTTAATGTTGACTATTGGAAAACGTTTTCGGCCTTTTTTTTAAAATTTTTTAAATTTATCTGGTAGTCTCTTAATGTGGTAGTCTCTTAATGTGGTAGTCTCTTAATGGTCATTAAGAGGCTACCTCTTAATGTTTAAGAGGTAACCTTAAGTCTGAATGGTTAGATGTAACATCTTAATATTACCTTTTAATCATTCAGACTTAAGGTTACCTCTTAACAATTATGAGTCTATAAACCATTAAGAGATAGCCTCTTAATGACCGTTAAAAGGCTACCAAACAGTCCCTTAATGATGAAAACGGTTGTGTACATGAATTAGGTGTACATTTATTCAAGTGGTAGCAGATTGGCACAGAGGCTGTTATTTGGATACACAGATTATGGGGACTTAAGGAATTACTTGTGTGGATTTTTTGACACCACAGTGGGGTAATTGATATTATTGTTTCCCGATCGTTGGTTTGTGTGTTTGATGAACAAATCATAATGTTTTAATACTTGATGCCAGGAACAAAAAAGAAACAAAAAGTTATGTTGAAATATCAGAATCACTTGGAGTTCATAAGCCATCAGAAATCTTGTTTGTGACTGATGTCTTTCAAGAAGCTGTTGCTGCAAAGGCAGCTGGTAAGGAACACACCCACATGCTTGATTTGAAACTTTGTTCCCATTGCATTGTTGGGTTGCACCTTCGTCTTGGTTATGTACAACCCATCAATGCATTGTATGGGTTGATGATTGGGGCTGGGTGCCTGGGTGGGATGGCCCCTCTTAACATATGATCAACAACATTCTCATCATAATATTAGTTCAAGAATCTAATATCATAAATCATCATAAAATTTTTGTTTTGCTATACACTTTAACAGATGGTTTGATATGACCTATTTCAACCTGGCCCGTTTCTGCCCCATAATCCGTCACTAGTGATCGAAATCAACTTCTTTTGTGTCAGGTTTGGAGGTTATGATATCGGTTCGGCCTGGAAATGGACCCCTTCCGGAGAATCATGGGTTCAAGACAATCAAGTCTTTTTCTGAGATTTGAGGTTGATTTACATAAACTTATTTTGTTCTTGAATGAAACGTGTGAAATTTGTACTAGTAACTAGTTTTATTATATGTTTAAAATAAGTTAAGAAGTATCTTTAAATAAAAAACAGTCGGTAAAGCATTTACTTTTCACATAGGCTTTGTAACGTGAATCCGATGCAACTCTCCACTCTGTTTTCTTTTTTAGCTTTTGAAATCTTTTTGCCTAATTTCTTTTATTAATCTCCTGATTAAGAATATTAATCATATAAGTATGTTCCCCAAATAAACTATTGATATTCTCACTTTATGATCCGATTTCTGTTTTTTTTCCTTTTATCAATAATATAATATCTTGTTATGTTTTCGTGTACTCGCACAACCAACTAGAGGTGAAAGAAAAAAACCGGTTCTAGAACTGATTTGAAATGGTTGTGCAAAAATAGGTTAGGAACCAGCTCGAACCATAGGGTGAAATCGGTATGTAATGATACAAGTCGAATTGGTTTGAACTCGTAAATCCAAATTGAACTGATCAAACCCAAACCGGTTTAACCCAAACCGGTTTTGAATTTTGTTGATTCTACCTGAACGGGTTTGGGCTTTCAACCTTATTAGTACAACTCATACACCCAATACAAGGAAGCATATGAAATAACAAAAGAATCAGTCATGATCCAAATGTTGACGATTAATGATCCAAAATCGGGTTAGGTTGACATTGTTTGAAGATTCTATGTTGGTTTACACAAACTATGATTAAAGATGTATGACTTGTTCAACTATGTATTGGCTCCTTGTAAGTTTGAAAAGGTAGGATGCAATGCAAGAGTCATGAACATATGTTTGTTTTGTTTTATAGTTTTTTTAAACAATAAATCTTCGATTTTCAAGAATAAATTCACCACAACTTATAAGGTGTAAGATTTAAACTCACAACTTTTTATTGTAAAATATACCATTTATCATCATTGTGCGACTTTGGTTTGTTTTAAATTTAATTAACATGATGGAGTAGAACATCCCTTTTTCAGAATTCGAACATAAATTGTAGAGTCAACCTAAGCCTCTTAGAATTTGAACGCAATTGTTAAAGTCAACATAAGGTGGTTAGATGTTAAGGTCGTTAGATGTATGTGGACAGACAAAAACATCTTTGGTTGTAAGAAACTAGATGGATGGAGATTAATATATTGTTTTTAGATAACAACCTTATAATTTTTTGTTTGTTGATAAAATATTAGCTCTAGAACTTATGGTTTGATAACAATAGGTAAAAAATAAATAAAAGAGAGGTATCAATCCATTAATAAATGCATATATAATACACTTTATGTTCACTTCTTAATACGTTAATCAAGAGTAAGTATTCTTCATCTTTTATTTAGATTAGTAGATTTCACTATTAACAATAGTTCTCCCTCATAGAGATCATAATATATTTTTCTCTAATGAATGTAATATCATATATTCATATGTACAATTTGGTTTATAATCTTCATCATGCTTCTTTTGTATAGCATTTTTGCTTGTTATTTGTTGTCAACAAGAAATCTATTTGTAATATAGTCTTAGGGTCTGTTTGGTAAAATCTGAATAAATAAGTGCTGAATTAATAAAAGGGTCTGAACCAGTAAGAGGTTTGAATCGATAAAAGGTCTGAACTAATAAGTGTGTTTAGTTACACCCTAATTTATTAAACCCTTCTTCAACCTAAACACCCACACCACCTACTAACCACCCACTGCTTAACCCTTTTCTCCACCTCCGCCTCTGCCTCCCTCCTCCACCACCACCAAATCTCCACCGATGACTCCACCACCACCAAATCTCCACCGATGACTCCACCACCATCACCGTCGATACCAACGTCCCCTTCACTGGCCACAACTGCGAGCCTCCGTTGAGATCCGTCGACAACAATCCCAAAGATATTCGGCCATAACTGCGAGCCTCCGTCGTGAACCACCGAGTATCGCTAACCAACATGGCCGACGAGATCCGAGCTATAGGAGATTCGGCTACAACTGGACATGGCCGACTGACTGAGCTTCTTCATCGACATGGCCGACTAGATCCGGCCACGACGAGATCCGGCCACGACGAGATCCGGCCACGACAAGATCCGGCCACGACATGGCCGACTGACCGAGCTTCTCCACGTCTGGCTCGGGTCAGATGTGGGTTTAGATTTGACCGAATAAGAGGTTCGGTCAGACCTATCCTACGGTAAGATGCAACCAACCAAACAAGCCACGTCTGACCGAGTCAGACGTGAACATCTGACCGGGATTGGTCAGACCTAACCAAACAGCCTCTTAGACTCTTAACTTGTCTATATACAACAGAGTCAATCTACGATCTGACCATCCATTAATAATCTTCTTTATAATTTTTGTTTTCCTTTAACCAGATATTTATCTACATTAGACCCGCAATCCATAATAGTTGGACCCTGTGTCAACCATTTTTTAGACATTTATAATTAAAATTCCAATGTATTTTTATCATTTAAAATATTTGGTTGTATTTTATAACATATGACCATTAATAGACAAACAATTAGGTATCGTAACCGTTTGTACATTAAAGAGTGATTACAGTTAGGTGAAGCATAGACATCAATGGAAGCTAGTTTTATAGTTGGAACTTCCTTTTTCAACAGATAAATTACCCAACTTTTTTATTACAACATATTTATTACAATTCCTTGTAATTAATCCTCTTAATCACTTCACCCCCGGTTTTTCAAATTACAACCTTATTATTATTCCATTAACATTATTTTCAAACAAATCCAAAATTACAAAAATAATTAAAACGTGTATCAAAAAACAAGTGTATTAAAAATTAAAAAGCAAAGGTATCACAAAAGTCACCAATTAGGTTCAATCCCAAATTTTTTAAAACAACGACTCATTTACTTATCTAACCCACATCTAATTCTAGAGCATAACTAAGAAGATTTTTCTAATATTGTGTTTTCTCCTAAGGAGTTTAGAGCGCGATCTCTGCTGAAAATCGATATGTGAACCTAATTAAAATAACATTTATCATTCAAATTACGATGATACATTTTATAAAAAAAAAAAAACCTATGATTCATTAAAGAGAAAAGACAATGCTCGAACCCTTAACAATTACAGAAGCTTCACGACTATAACTCCGACTAGTTATGAACCAACAATCAAAAAAATTTTATTTTTTATTTTATTGAGGAATATAGAGACCCAAATTATACAATTCAACAAAAAAAAGATCTCCAACCTTAAAAACCACAACTTTCGATCACCTAAATAGACGACTCCGACACCCGAGGCGACGTCACCGGAAACAGCGGCAACAACCGTGGCTCCGCCGCCGCACGCGGCGTCGCCGCCCTAGGCGACGGATGTAAGTAAAACCCTTTTTCCTTAATCACCCTCTCCTCCTCCGACGACTTATTAAACGGATCCTCCGTCAACGGCGTCACCGGACTTAACACCAACGCCGGAAAATCAAGAACACTCGGTGAGAGCAATTCGGGTACTCTCGCCGGAGACCCGAATCTCGAACCCGATGGGTTGATCATCAGGCCGTTTTTGAGGGTGTTTCGACGCTCGTAGAGCTTGAATTTCTTCTGTTGACCGGTTTTGACCGGCGGGATGGATCCCTTGGCCGGAGTCGGATCTGGGTGGTGGGTCGGTTTGGATGATCCGGTGAGCATCTGGACTACTTGTTTGAAGGAGGTGGTGTCGGCTTGAACGAAGGTTGTTGGGTATGGGTTTGGGTTTGGATCGGGTAGTGAAACGGGTCTTGGAGAAAGTGGTGGCGTTTGGGTGGTGGTAGTGGTGGAGGTCGCCGGAGATGGGTGGTCGCCGTCGTGGTGTGGTGGTGGTGGTAGTGGTGGTGATGTGATGATATCCATTGGTGAGAAAAAAGATGAAAATATGATCGGAAGAAGTGACAAATTGGAGAATTTGAAGGGGTTTGAGGTTTTTGCTGCGTTGTATGTTCACTTGAGAATCTTACGTTGTGTGTGTCAACTTAGGGTTAAATTTGCAATTTACGCACATCAAGTTAAGTGTTTTGTGCACTTTTGGTCCTTTGTCTTTTGAGGCTTTTCGTTTGGGTTTTTCTTCTTTTCCTTTTCTAATATTTGGTGATCTTGGTTTTAAAAAGTGTTATTGGATTTTAATAATTTTAACTTTTATTTATTAGTCGAGATTAATCTTAACTCAAAAAAAATCTATAGTCACTCCTATCTTTAAACTTATTTTCTTCTAATGATCACTTACTAACAGAGAGTTAACTATTATTAGTTTTTATGATAAAAGTGAGACCAATTTTAAGTCATTTTTCAACTCAGGCACCGCTTATCTCAATTAGGTCCGTTTTTCATTATCTAGTCTCTGTCATCACTTAAAACCTACCTCTAACGAGACAGGTAGTTCAAATCATATGGTAGAGATTGACGGTTTTTTGGTGTGCAAGTTTCAAATTGATGGACCTGATGATAGATTTCAATTTTTCACTTAGTGTTTTGGTCATAAAAGCAGTCCACGTCATAAAAAACTAATGGGCTTAACAATCATTTAATAAGGGATCATTGGACGAAAACAAACTTAAAGTTAGGAGTGCTTGTAAACATTTACTGAATGGGATTAACCCCGACCAATAAATAAATTTGGGATTATTAAATTCTAATACCCTTTTAGAAAATACAAGAAGTTAGAAGTAGTTTTCTATATGTTACATGTTTAATTTTTAATAGAGTAAATTACACGGATTGTCCTTGTGGTTTGGTTAAACTTTTGGATTTGGTCCTTAAAGTTTTAAAATTACAAATATAGTCCCTAATTTTATAGTTATCTTTCATTAATGGTCCCTACTTGTAGGGATCATCAAATTACTTGTAGGGATCATCAATGTAATATATATTTTTAAAAGAACTATTTTACTTGTAGGGATCATCAATGTAATATATATTTTATTTTATTATAAATATATTTATTATTTAATACACAAATAAAAAATGTTTTAAAAAATGTGTTGTTTTAAATGTTTGATTTACAAATTTTTTTAAACCAATATGCGAGGCTTATTAAACCTTTATAAAAATGTCTTCTGTTCTAAAAATATTTAAAACTGAATTGTTTTAGAAAAAATAATAATTAGTTTAAGAAAAGATGTTTTAAAAAATGAATGGTTTTAAAAAAAGAACTTTAGAAAATCAACAAGTGTTTTAAAAAAAGAACTTTAGAAAATCAACAAGTTTAAAAAATTTAAATAATCAAATAGTTTTAGAATGACGTATAAAAATGAAAGGTTTAAAACCGAACATTTAAAAAACTTGTTTTAAAAAACTTTTTTATTTGTGTATTTAAAACGCATTTTATCAAATAATAATCTTATTAATAATGAAATTGCAAAAAAATTATAAAAAATAAAAAAAAGTTAAAAAACAAAAATAAAATTTTATTTAATAAAAGTAATGCTATAGTTTAAAAGCTAAATTAAATAGACGGCTAATGCGAGTAAAATGCTAATTTTAGGATATTGACATTACTAACTATTGACTAACAAACTTAGGTGTCATAAACGAAAGAGAAAGATATGTTAGGGATTATATTTAAAGATTTTAAACTTTAAGGACCAAATTTAAAATTTTAACATAACCACAGGGACTATCTATGTAATTTACTCTTTTTAATATTAAGAGTCTTTTGTTAAGCCAATGAGTCCTAGATCAACTGGTTTAGGAGGAGGCATCCTATGACTTTCCAAAGCGGAGGTCATGGGTTGGAGTCTCACTAGGTGCAATATGCTCAAAGTGGGCCAAGGGTTTTACCACAGTGGGCATTTGGGTGATGGGTTTCCCTTGGAATGGTGGGCGAGTCGGGTCACCAGCGCTGTCTGTGTTCGCGGGCGTGAGTGGCCTTTCGTCAATAGATTTACCCGGGTGACCGGTCTTAAAAATTATTTGTTGGCCGTAAAAAAAAGTCTTTTCCTAAAAATCTTATCTTTAGTGTATGATAAATTTGACTTTATTGTAACTCTTTATGATATTACAAACATAGATATTGATTTTAATTGTTAAGTATTTTTAAATTGCATATTTGAATAGCAGTAATATAACCATGAAGTTATGTTTGTAGTTTAATATTTAGTTACGTTTACACTTTTTTATTGTTATTATTGTTGTCCAGATAATGAAGATACCAGTCATATGTTCATTATCTTTGACACTGTTATCATTATCTTTGACAATGTTGTCAAGCTTCAAGTCTAATGCAAGAATCTTGGTAGAAACACGATAGGATTAGATGATAGATTATAGACTAAATTACAGAAATTGTCCTTTCACTATGCTGAAAATTATGGCTCTTGTCCTTTAATTTTTAAAATTAAACTGGCTATCCTTTTTATTAAACTTTCTTTAAGTTAATACCCTTTGTACTAACCTCCGTTAAAAACTTCTGTTAATCCCAGTCACGCCCCTCTCACGTGAGGGGCAATTTCGTCCTTTTAAACCTTTAAATGTTGCAGACGATCAAATACATCTTCACTTAATTCACTTCATCCCTACTAATCTTCCTCTAATCTTTTACGGAAATCATCCATGGTTCCTCACTATCTGATACGGCAACATCTACAACAAGATGAGATTGATGCTTTCTATGGTAAGTTGATATTTTGATCAAGGTTGCATTTTTAAGTTTTTGTTTACATGCGAAATGTCTAATAATTTGTTGTAATTCTCAAATGGCAGTGGGTTTTCCTCATCTATTTTCTATAAAATTGCATCATGGTGGTGTGTTCACGCGGTTTTCAGATAGATCATACGTTGAAGGGATTTCAAATTTTGTTGATATGCTTGATATTGACAAGTTTTCAGTACAGGAGTTGGATGTTGTTATGGGCATATTAGGTTATGAAGCAGACGTCACTAGGTTTTACCATTATCTAGTGCCTGATTCTGATTTAGATTTTGGTCTTAGGGCTTTGGGGTGATGAAGATGTGTTAGGGTTTTTAAAATATGTGTCTGTGCATAAGCTTATTAATGTGTATGTTGAAATTTGAAACAACAAGTGTGCATACTTACTTTTGCTCTCCATCTAAGGTTAGAATTGAAGAGCTTAGTGATGAACAATTAATGATGATGGAAATGGCTAATGTCAGTAGATGTAGATTGTTGTTAGGGTGGACTGATGATACTTTCAAAGGAAAAGTGTACAAGGATTTTCTATGGAAAATTGCCACAGCTACAACACCTGTTAGATTTGAAAAGGAAATGGATGAGCTGAAGAAGTTCAATAAGGATGCACATGTGTGGTTATCTAAAATACCACCCAAACACTGGGTAAGATCACACTTTTCAGGTAAGAATATACTACATCAGGCTTTCATTACTAAATCATTACATATAGCTGTCTAAAATAGTTGTTTGATTATAGGTAGGGCAATCTCAGATGTGATGCTTAATAACATGTGTGAAGTTATGAATTCCAAGATTTTAGATGGTAGGGACAAACCCATAATCACTGTTTTAGAGTACATAAGGGAGTATTTGATGAGGAGAATAGTGAAAATGCTTAAAGTTATTGATAGAAGTGATGGTTTATTAACACCATATGCTACTAAATTGTTTGAGGCAATCAAGAAGGATGCTACCAGGTTAGTAGGTCATTATAAAAGTATGAATGATTTTAAAATTGAAATCATATGCTACTAATATGTTCTATTAAAAATTTATTGATAGGTATACTGTGATTTGGAATGGGGAAGAACACTATCAAGTATGTGGACCATTTGGAGATCAGTGTGTGGTGAACATGAGTCAGAGAAGCTGTGCATGTAGAAGATGGGAACTCACTGGCATACCATGCAAACATGCAGTGGCAGCCATCTGGAACAAAGCTGCAAATGGACAATCAGTTGGCTTACCTGAAAGCTTTTTGAATCCTATTTACAGGATGGAAAGGTGGAAAGAAGTTTATAAGTTCAAGATCTATCCAATTAATGACAAATCAATGTGGCCAAAATCCCAAGTGCCAACAATTATCATACCACCTATTTATCACAAGCCTGTTGGGAGGCCAAGAAAGGCGAGGAAGAGATCAGCAGTAGAGTTAGAGGATGTGACAAAAGGTGGGAAGTTGTCAAGGAAAGCAACATCGGTGACATGTGGCAAGTGTAAACGAACAGGCCATAATAGCAGGACTTGCAGAGGACAAAGCTAGTTTTGTAGTCTTTTGGTTTAATGAATTGTTTACGGTTTATGTAATGAACAAACTTATGGTGTATTTTGATAACTGTCCTTTGGTGTCTGTTTTATATGTATGTTGATAGACTTTGTTGGATCAATGGTCATTATGCAATATAATGGTTTATGTTTGGTTAAATGCATTTGGTGGTGTCTGTTCATTTGTTTGATCATTATTGCTATTCTTATAATGCATATATGACTTTGTTGGTTGTATGGTTGTATGGTTGTATTGGTATTTGTGTAGATAATGACATCCTATTTAAATTGTAGTAATATTGTCAAACATAAAAGAGGAAACAATATAAGATTCAAAACATTGCTTGCATTTCCCATAACCATAGTCAAACAGTACATTAGTTCCAATATTTTACATTTGCTTAGAACATTTGCCTAATACAAAATCAGTTGAAAGAAATTAGCTTAGTACATTTTCATAGCAGCTAACAACACAATAATCCCAATCCAGGTCATAAACAAACACTTCTTCCATTTCCTTGATTCAGCTTGACTAAGTTTAAGATCTTCTACAAGTTCATTTTTTGCTTTCAACAAACCTGAAATAATCACTACTGATCTTTCACACATCTGCGGATCAAACCATCCAATGAAACGACAATTTGATCCCTGCATTACAACTGAACTTTTTAGAGAAATGGGGACGAAGAATAACTAAGAAATGATCCCTGCATTACAACTGTAAGTAAAAGATGAAGGAGACTTACCTTTACAGGACATCCATAGAACCGAAGACCAGGATTTCTAGGGGTCCACGAGGTTCTTAGAACAGCTTGCTTGCCACACCAACAATACACCATAATCGTAGTGCAATTTCAAGAACCCTAATTTTAGTGGAGAAGAAGATGGGGGTAGGGGGTATTTATTTTGATCGTCTGCAACATTTAATGGTTTAAAAGGACGAAATTGCCCCTCACGTGAGAGGGGCGTGACTGGGATTAACAGAAGTTTTTAACGGAGGTTAGTACAAAGGGTATTAACTGAAAGAAAGTTTAATAAAAGGATAGCCAGTGTAATTTTAAAAGTTAAAGGACAAGAGCCATAATTTTCAGCATAGTTAAAGAACAATTTTTGTAATTTAGTCTAGATTATATATAATATATATATATATATATATATATATATATATATATATATATATATATTAACCGGCGGTGAATATTTAAAATGATAATCACCAATTTTATTAGAACAATATCACACTTTTACAACATATTAAAGAATCTAATTATACTAAACCTATATTACTTAAAACTGACTCAAACTCTATTAGATAATTGATGCGTACGGATAGTATATATATTTTGATAAAGGTTTTTCGCACAGATTCAGTTTTAAATGGTTATTACCAATACTAACTACACACACAAAAGGCAAGTGTACCTATCGTGAGGTAATATAGTGTTGGTAAGAACCGAGTATTAATCCGTGGACACACTAAGCCTACTCAACAACCCTCATAATTGACTATCAGTTTTGATTTAGAAAATGATAAGTTAAACAAAATAACAATAAATAAAGATAGATAAATATAGATTGAGACTTTTGGTGATTCTTTCAGTGAAGTAAGGCTGTTATCCTAATTTAGATTACACTTATGCAACTGTGATGAATTGGTGGTGTGATTAAAGATATTGATTAAAGTAATTATGTTAATGTTTATAAAGATGAGCTGGCGCGATTTCTCGTCTATCCGCTCCGTAGTGACTAGGACCACGTCAGGTTGAGATTTACTGCTTAGGTCAAAGCCCTAGTAATGTAGGTAAATCTTTTGTGTCCTTTTCGACATACGATTTCTGAAAACATAACTTAATGTAAGAAGAGAGTTGATCAAGTTCTTTTCCAACATACCATTAATTTTAGAAAACCATAACAATTACTTGTAGATTTCTCAGACTAATAAAAGGGAACCCGTAAATGATCAGAAAGTTAAGGTCTTATGATTTCTAATAACCATCTCTAGTTAATTAGCCATAGTTTGTTATGAACAAAAGTTGATCATACGTTTTTCAACCGTGTATGACAATCACAATTACAAACCATAAACTTATAACCCCCCATTCAAATGTAGGTGCTACCCATCGAAAGTTTTCCCACGACCACCATAACATTAGCACAATATTTGTCACACCATTAGTTCATCACAAATTACATATGTTTCATTTAATAGGATAACAAATGGAGTTTAGCTCATAATGAGCTTGAACCTAACAACAAAGATAGAAGATAGTAATGAAATCATCGATAAATTAGAACAATCAAACCGATGATTCACTATGGATGATGTTAAACGATCCCGAGCTTCTTCTAAGTGTTGAACGGACCTCCAAAACCTTCTAAGGACCTCCAAAGGCTGGGTTCCCGAGAGGGAACACCAGCACTTCACCTCCCAAAAAGCTTCTATCAAAGTTGCAAATGAAGTCCTATTTATAGGCTTTCTGGAGTGTTTAAGCACGGCCCCGTGCCTAAAAGGCATGGCCCCGTGATAGTACAATGCTTACGAAAGTTGGTCGGCTCGTACGTGCAGGAGTTGTCGGGCACGACCCCGTGACTATTGGGGCACGGCCCCGTGACTACTTTTGGGGAACAGTACTTTTTGTCCTGTCAGATGTCCAATCACGGGGGTGTGTCAAATTAGCACGAGGGTGTGTTTCAGGCAAGGCATAGGGGCGTGCTAAATGAAGCACGACCCCATGCTTGAATTCCAAAACTTGGTTTTCTTCATTTTCTTCTTATTTATGCTCCTTTTGTTCATCTTGGCCTTTTCCAAGCCTGAAAACACAATATGAACGATTTAGGTATCAAATCATCATTTTCATTAAGAGTTTATAGAGTAATTGATGTGCAATTGATATGTTTTATATGTATAATTTGAAGCACATCAATAATCAAACTCAATCCTTATCTACTTCAAACTTTATCAAACAACTTATAAGGTAATAATAATTATTATATATACTTTTTAATATAATCAAGATTAAATCTTCATTCTCCCACCTAATCTTGATTTGCACCTCCTAGATCTTGAATTCCCAACAATACTTGTAATTCTTCTACTATAATCATTGGACCGTTAATCTGGTCTTCTTTCTTTTGATCCAACCCTCAGTTAGCAAGACCATTATCTTCATCCGATCCACTCAATCTTGGCATCTCCATCTCATTCATCATCTTCATTGTGATAATAATCATGATTATCTCCTTGATATCTTTTTATGTCGTCTCGATTGAATTCAATGGTTTCTTTCTGACTCACACAAAATCACTTCCTCTATTACTCACATAGAATCACATAACTTTTTCCCCTCAATCAACCCACACAAAATCGTTATTATGATCACACAGATCGTCTTTTTCTCTAAGTCTTCTCCAGCTCACACCAAACCGCTTCCCCTGTCTAACTCAGAACATTAGTCTTCTTGACTCACGTAGAACCTTTTTTTTTGCTTACACAGAACCGATCTTTTCTTGTTTCACACAGAACCAATCTTTTCTTGGCTCACATAAAACTTCGTTGGTGCTTTTGATCTTTGGCTCACGTAGAACTTGTTAATCTTCCTCTTGCTCGATCTTCACATCTTACCAATTGTTGAAAATATTGGATCAAGCAAAAACGATAATCACCAATTTTAATAAGAACAAAACTACTCTTTTATAAAACCTTAAACAATCTATTAATACTAAACCTCTATTACTTTTAAACTAACTCAAACTTTATTAGATAATCAAACTAAATTCTTATCTATTTTAAACTTTATTAAATAATTAATAAAATAATAATAATAATAATATTATATATTTTTTATTTAATCAAGATTAAATCTTCAAGAGAAGGTTTAGACTTGTGTCTCTTAAAAGATCTTTTAAACACCCTACGCTATACAATCTTGTGATGATATATAATATTAGGGTTTCTAATCAAATAACCAATTATTTATCCTCGTTCTTCTTGTCTTTCATTAATCATTTAATTCACTGTTCTCGGTTGTTTTTTTTTCTTTCTTTAATCAACAATTGATGGTGATTTCTCTCTAAATTTTAATAAACATTACCGGTATTATTCCAACAAACCAAATGTAATTTTTTTTAAGAATTGGCAAAAGTGACGTGGCAACGTACCAAAGATGAGGGATGTGAAGCTCAAGTGACCTTTTGGTGGTATTGTTTTGTGGGGCTAACAAGAGAAATAAAGAGCAATTATAGGGGACAAGGAGATAAAAGTATTTGACTTCAACTATTTTTCTGACTTTTATAAGAATGGTTGAAATCAAGTTTTGAATTATATGTTTCAAAGAAAAGTAAGGCTAATTGCATAAAATAGAGTTGTAGCTTTATACTTTTAAGTTTTAGTTTTCCTAAATTATTGAAAAAAACACACACACATATCCTTTAGAAAAGTAAAATGACATATATTATATTAAATATTTATATATAATTCTTTAATCACATTTCGAACTTCTAATTTCTAAATTTTATCCATATATTAAACCGGTATTCATAGTTAGTCCACATACGAATGATAATTCCGTGTCAAACCTCATAACATAAACAACAAATTATGCACGTCAAGACATTATCAACTTTAAGTAAATCAAATACGATAAATATATTATGAACTAATAGGTATTCGATGTTTTGAAACTTGTTGTAACAATCAGTTAACGTTCTACAAATCTGAAAATTGTAAGAAGAATATATACTAATCTAAAAAAAGATATTGAATTACTTTATTTTTTTATGTTAAAAATGAAACAAATAAAAGATTTAGCCAAAAATAGAAATGAATCAACAAACGATATTCTGAAAAAAATGTATAATTAGTAAAAGATTTAGAATTCGGTTTAACCACTCTCACCGCTGGACCATCAATTACGTTCTCATCCGGTTTTGAAATAGTAAGAATAAACGTTTATTTAACCGTCTTATGTATCACTGTTAGAATCATAATAATAATTTTATGTTATTTTCTTGCGTAAACACATATGTTAAAATCTCAAGATGGGGTGAAACGTGTTTGGAAACTGACATGTATACCAAATGGTATTCGGGTATAAGACCAGTTATGAGATTGGTTATAAAAATTTTCATGGTTTTCGCGTGATAGATACAAGTAACTACTAAGATATAACTTATATACAAGTTAGGTTAATATAACGCTTGAATCTTAAAAGGATTAATTATTCATAGGGTGAGAACCAAAACTCTTGGTTGGAAGGAATGAAATGAAATGGAATGGAATTGAGAAAATAGTATAATTTCAAGTAAAATTATGTTTGAGTGGGTAATGAAATGTAAAATCCAAGGGAATGTTTCACCTCAAATTCCCTTGGTTGTGGGATTTTAAAATCCTTCCACCTAGAGAGGGAATTTGAAATCCCATAACCAAGGGATTTGAGGTGAAACATTTCCTTGGGTTTTTACATTTCATTACCCACTCAAACATAATTTTACTTGAAAATCATATTAGTTTCTCAATTTCATTCCATTTCATTTCATTCCTTCCAACCAAACGCTCCCTTAAAGTTGTTTAATTGTTCATAGACAAAAGCAAAAGGGTAAAATATTTTTTTCTTGGATTCAAACTCTTAAAGTTGTCCAATTTTATATAATACAAAGTTAAATGCCAACATTGACCTCACACACAAAATTTTAACAATCTGTTAAAATATTTAAAAAAATTTTGACCGCCAACAATAAATTTTATATATAACTAGCGAGAAGCTAGGAGAAAATATATATGATGATTTTAGATTAAACAAGAACTTACTCTTAGATTAAAATTTTAAAATATTTAAGTGCTATTCTTAATATTTATTTGATTAATACAAAAAAGATGATAGAAAATCTTAATTTGACGTACTTTTACCAATAATTTTATCAACGAGCTGAACTAAAGTTTACATTTGATGTCGACAATTAATGATTGTGATTTTCTTCTGTTTTATATCAAGCTAAATAGACAGCGTAAGTATTAATAGTCTTTTATTCAATCCCTAATGTTCGTTGATGGTACGTTCGATAATTTAACCAACTTTTTATATAATTGATCTTATTTTCGTATAACTAGTATTTCACCAGCCGCGCGTAGCGGCGGCGACGTACGGATGCTACGTGATGAAGTATAACAGACTATAATCGACACGACTCGTTTATGAACTATTTACATAAAAAAGTAGAGTTAATTCAATATCATAGTGTCGAATAAGAACTTATTATATATGACACGACTCCAGGCAAAATAACATCGAATTGTTGCTGGTCCAAAATAATATTGATCCCATAAGACACGTGGACAAAAATAAATTGGAAATACGGTGAAAGATTTGTACACGTGTAGAATGGATACTTTAAACACTATATACCAGCAAACCAAAAAACTCATACACATGAGTGTGACCCTTTTGTCAATGGGTTTACCCGGGTGATAGGAATTATAGTATTTGTTGGTCGGTTGAGAAAAATACAATTCACTTAACACAAATGTAAATTTAAACCTACTACGATACAGCGAGCATGTGAAAAAACCAAAAAAAAAATAGAAAAAAAAAATTCACCTCTTGGACCAACCATACTTAAGTACCGTAGACAAGTAGACAAGTAGACAACCCATTAAGAAGAGTAAGTGCTATAAGAAGGTGGTATGTGTGCAATTTGTAAAAGCAAACAGTTATGTGGCTAAAATAAGATAACATAAAACTATACTATACTGTTGATGTTAACTTCAAATTGTCATATAGGTAATAGTCTGTATTCTAATACATTTTTAATACTAATGAGTCAAAGTGAAGGATGTGAGGAAAAGAAGAGGAAGAAGCTTGCTGTTTGGCTTTTTGTGTACCCATACATACTTAGATTTTGATGTATTCAAGATATTATAATAATTATGATAATAAGAATAACCTTCTTTTCTTTTTTTTTTTAACGGCTAAATTGGTTAGCCGTTCAAGATAATAAGAATAACTACTATTCTTAGTATAATATTATTGGTTAGCTTTATTTATAAAAAAAATAGTAAATTACAAATTATGTCCTTTATTAATACACGAAATTACATGGTATGTTCTTTAGTTTTAATAATTACATACAATGTTCTTTTTTTAAAATATGTGCACACATATTGTCCTTTACACTAACTTTCAGTTAAATATACAGTTAACTCAGTTATGTATCTTTCATATGAGGTGCAATTTTATCATTTTTTTTTCACATATAATATATTAAACAAATAAAAAAATTAATTTTTTAATATGAAAAATAAAATTAAAAGGTATCAGACCATTAGATAAGTCAGTGAACCCGCGTTCCTCTTACGTCCAATACTATTAAATTCATCATCCCTCTCTATTTGATAGCCCAATACCGGTTATCTTCACCGTCTACAACATCTCACACACGATTAAAATCCTTTGAACTCGAACAAACAACGATTGCAAGATTCAAATCCCTAAATCGCTTTTTGTATTTCGTTGCTCTTTGAGTTTCTAGCTTATGTTGTGTGATAAACAAGAGACTTATAGTTCATTTTCTTTTTTTTGCAATTATATAAGCAATTCAAATAATCACAGGTAATATCCAAGTTTGTGTTTCTTATTGATTTTTATTATTTGTTGGTGTGAGTAGTTTATAAAGTCTTTACGTATATTTTTTTGTTGTTTATTGTTAATTTCCCGCCCTTCTAAATGATTTGTGACTTAGACTTCTTATTTTAATAAATGTTATTGGAGGTTGTTGTCATTAAAAGTTTTGACGATTAGTTGAATGAATACACACCAAGAGTTATTGGTTTCACCGACTTACCTAATGGTCTGATATCTTTTAATTTTCTTTTTTCATTTAAAGTTTTTATTTTTTATAATTTTTTTAATATATTAAACGTGAAAAAAATTGATAAAAATACCCTCATGTGAAGGACACATAACTGAGTTAACTACACATTCAGATAATTAGTGTAAAGGACAATATGTGTGCAAATCTTTTAATAAAAGGAAATCGTATGTAATTATTAAAACTAAAGGACATACCATGCAATTTCATATATTAATAAATGACATAATTTGTAATTTACTCTAAAAAAACAAACACATCTCCGTCTACTCCTACTCATAAATCTAAAACATTTTCCTTCGTGAGATTCAAATTCTTAATCTCATAGGAATAAGTAGGTGAGAAAAAAAAAAAGATTTCTTGGAGCAACCTCGGGTTCTAGACCGTATAAACATTTGGTACATGTATCTGTCCGTGAAAAAGTAAAAAAGGTGAACACCAAGAGGTTATTATTAGGTTAGCTAATCTTGACTTTTAGACATCCCTTGGGAAATCTATAGAGACAATGGGATCAACTCTTAACACCAAATCCAGGTTTCATGGCTTTACTAGTTTTAAATTTATGAATTTAATTTATCGAGAATATGCCACCTTAAATTAAGGAAAAAAACAACATCATGATGGTTTTTAACATATAGATTAAACCAAGTCTAAGTTGACCCATCAAGTCCTAATACAATGTATGTTAAATTCATTTTACCACCAATTTCTAAATTTACAATGAGTAATAAATAACCACAACCTGCATCATGCAGGAGTTAAAACTCTTTCAACCTTTTGATTATGAGACACACCACTAACCAATCGAATGTCTTTAAGACTACAATGTAAGTTAATTAACTTAGGTTTTTAAGGCATGATTTGGGCACATGAATCATAGTCAGAACTCAGACGGAGAAGATAACTTTATAAATCAGTAAGTGCAAATTTCGCTACTAGTTGTGAGAAAGCGTGACTTGAACACAAAAGTATTGGAAGACAATGTGCTTACTTATAAATGTTTACCAAATGGTTAACAGTTACAAGATATACAGAAATGACCACCAGATTTATCTATATCTACTAAAATTTATCTACAATACATGCCATATCAAAACTTCTGTCTCTATACACCTTCCTATGTTTAGGAAGTAAAACATGAAACCGCGATGCAAAACAACAGTTTTTTGTTCGGAAATACCTAAACCATTTCCAAAAGCTTGATATTCCCCATTGAATTTGCAGCAACCAAAGTCGATGACTGAATACGCCAACACACGGATGAGACAAACTGATCTGAGTCGCCCACATCGTCTCCTGATACTGGATCCGTGGTGTTGAATTTATATGATAATGCAGGCATAGGGAACGCTTTGTGATACATGACCACCTGATCCATGTTCGTGAAGATTTTATAAAAAAATGATCTTTTAATTAATTTTGTAATCACATCAAAATAACAATGTACCTCATTTGTTTCTGAACCAGTAGCAATGTAACCATCACATACAGATAAACCAACAAAATTCTGAAGGAATGGGAAAAACAAAGTTAAAAGATGTAAGGAAATAATTTACATGACCTCATAAATAAACATGGTAATCATATCATGATCCATTCATCAAGAAATAAGTTGATTTGGGTCATTATTTGTTTACTTATGGGCTCTTTTGGGTCCATCAAATTATAGAATGGGTCAAAACAGATCACACTTACAAGGTCCAAATGGGGCCATTTTGATACTAGCCCACGAATCCATTTTGATACTTGTATTTTTCTAAAACAACCCATTTCAAGCCAAGCCCATTTTGGTGAGAACCTGTTTTGACCCAAATCAGATTGATAATTTTGTGAAAAGGCCCATTTTGACCCGAACTCCTTTCGACCCATTTTGCTAGGCTTACTCGTAAAGTAAATAAGCATACCTTTACATTCGTATGGCCCGTGAACGTCTGAATTGGACAGTCAATAACTTGTGATGTTGACTCTGACAAATCCCACAACTTCAAAGTGTTATCAGTGGAAGATGATAAGAGAGTTGACGAATCAACAAATTTAACATAACTAACGGTTTTATTGTGTCCAATTAACGTAGAAAATGGCACACTCGGGTTACGAAGATCATAATAATAAATTCTATGATCAGCTGACCCGAATGCTAAAGTATATCTAGAATCAGATGGGAACTGAACACAACAGACATTTGCTTTTGTTTTAATTGTACCAACACTCTTTCCCTGCAGTAGCAACAATTGTAAGAAAAACAACTGATTATACATCAAGATATTTTATTATAATTACTTTTAGTTAAATAACTGCAGTACATTTAGTTAAATAACTGCAGTACGTTTAATTTTCAAAGCTGATTGCCTGATTGATATTCCAGAGCTTAACAGAACAGTCATCGCTCCCACTTGCCACCAATGTCGGGTTTGACCAGGAAAAATCAACCGACCAGACACGCCTTTCGTGCTCTTTCAGCTCCTTATACACTTGATTCCGTGTCACATCCCATATCTGAAAATTTCAAACTAAAATTAACTAACTTTCGTCATTACTTAAAAAAAAATTGAAATTTTGGATTTAAGATATATAAGCATATACCTGTACTACACCTTCAAAATTGCTTGAAGCAATCTGGCCTTTAACGTAGTTATTCCAACATAAACTGCTTAATTTAGATCCACCCGACATCTCAATAACAGGATAATGTATGTCACGATTCTCTTTTAAAATTGAATCGTATTCAAAAACTTTAATCTTTTTGTTCACACCAGCAGTGGCAAAAAATTCTCCATCTTTATCGAATCCCAGAGAACATACAAGATTTGAAGAATTCAAGAGATCACCTTGTTTTAAACTTGCTTTGACTTCTAAGTTCTTGAATGATAGGTATTTGGATAAACCGTCTAAAAATGAGTTAATCCACCCACTTTGTTTACCTGCAGCAAGCCGATTAAATTGTGGGAAATTATTACCAGAGCTTTTTTCTGGTAGCACAATAGATCCTTTACCGTCACTACTCATCGCCGCATTCTTAGTCAACGGTTTGACCATCGGTTTGACTGATGCCTTAAAAGCCCGGCGCCTGGTTGAAAAGTATGCTGCTTCTAGTTTCTTGAAGTTTTTCATCAGCCTGGAGCTTTTAAAGATGGTGTTTTCTTGAAAATCTGTTTCAACACTATTGGATATTTCTGTGTTTCTGGTTCTTTTTCTTGATCCTGAACTTGCAGAATCATCACCATTTGAATTCAAACCTTGTTTCCCACGAATAGATGTCTGTAACTTTGTAACCTCTTGTATATCAGAAGATATGAATGAAACTGTCCTGCGCAAAATGTCTGCAGATTCCTGCTTTCGTTGTTGGAGCATTAAAAGAAATTCAAGCAATAAATCTTGCTCATTGATTTTCTCTTTAAGCTCTATTACTGTTTCGAGTTCGATTAAGTCATCTCTAGGTTCACTAAGCAATTCACTTTGCAGCACTTCACTATTACCAAATAAGATTAAACTATCGTAAGAACATGCAGCCATTAAACTATCATAAGAACAATGAACTTGATTCTTTAATACAGTAATTCAAACGAAACTCACTGAATTTTCGGTCTACTTGCAGGCTCAGGATGCAATAAGCACAAGCAAAATACAGCTTCTTTAGGCCATTTCAATAAGAACTGAGGAGGAAACACGCGGTGTCTCAGGCTAGACATGGTTGCATTCTTTTCTTCTACTGAACTACTCGTGCAGTATAACTGAAAAGTTAAATCACACCGTTAGATGGTTCTGTTACATATAATTAACAACAAAGTATCTTAAATTAAACAAAAAGCATACCTCAAAAAGAAGAACACCTAATCGATAAACATCACAAGCACGAGAACTTACAGCACCAGCAGCTTCCTCTGGGCTAGTGTACCAATTGGATTCCATTTGCAGTACTTGTTTCATTGGGAATGGATTGATTTCTAATGATTTACTCAGATTTCGACGCGATGGCAAAAACAATCCTGTGAATTCAGCTGTCTGGTTATTCGATTCATCATTGCAAGAATCCGAACCTGAATCTGAACAAGATACCGATTCTATAAACGACACACGATTGAACGATGACAACACAAAGCATGAGGGTCGCACATTTTGCACAACAAAACCTTGAGAATGAGCTAAATTCACAATCTCAACTATTTGCATAAATATATGCAAGCAATCAAGTGCATTAACAACTCGGTTGGTGTTATCTAACCACTGTCTCAAGCTAACATCTTTGGATCCCACTGACCGAATAACTGCACCCTCATCTTCCTTAAAGTAACCAAACTGAGTTCCAACCTGATTCGAATGACCCAAAACATGTTTCTCTGTTCTTCCAGCTATGATCCCAGAATCTTGATCTGTACCACCTGAGAACCTGATGTTGCTTGCAGGGATTCTTGTGGGATATCTGCTTGAAACTGCTGAAGAATTCAACCCTCTAGAGCTACCAGACCTCTGCCAACCAGACTCGGATGAATTCTCCATGTTTATCCACCTATAGCTTCATAAACATGAAAAATCACACCAAATGCACAAAGCTCCACAGAATCCTCTCACTGTAACATCTACCATCTTAGGTCAGATAAACATCATACAATCTTGCAGACACCATGACCAAAAAAAATCTAACATCAACCCCTCAACCAAAACAACAATCATGAAAGCTCACACAATATCAAAATTCACTTCTAACAATAGATCATCTTCACAGATGGTATATAACTATCTACACACAGATCATAAGAAAAGAAAGTAGTTACACACTAATAAATACAGTTATACTAGCATGAGAACCTCAAAAATCGAATCTTTAAATGAAGAACATTGACCTTTTGTCCACAGCCACATGAAAAAGAACAACTTGTTCCTGACATCAGTGAGTATAGAACTAAAATGAATAAAAAAGTGAATTGTTTATTTGCTTACTTCTTTGGGAATGAACAAAAACCAGGCGTGATAATATTATACAATTCCCTATTTGAAACCCTAGGGTGGCCCATCATCTGTAATCCACTCGTTTGTGGTTGTTTTCTACATGACGTACGTGGCACATTCATGTCCTCTAAACCTTCAATCTTGAAGAATTATGATGCAGGCACTGTAGCATTATAATAATAATATTAATATTAATAAGATTGAATACATGCGATTAACAGGATCGTTGATTTTGGGAGGGACAAGGCCACGTGAATCGGTAGGTTATTGGATGATTAGTCAAGTCAACTAATATGAAAGTGATTAAGATAATCATATAATTAAGTAATCGGATGACGTAAGAACTAGATTAGGGTTTCAATTAAGATAATGAAACTTATAATCACTACAGGGATGAAATAAGGAATCACAAACCTCATGAACGTCTTCATTTATATCCATGATCTGAATGAAAACATCAAAATGACGAACGAATTTAGTGATCAAAGTTTCATCGAAAACGATTGTTGAACATGAATTCAAACATAGCATTTTCACCGGAAGCGATCATATGTTTCTTGTGATACTTGCATTGAGTCAATTACGAGCGAATTCATGTTTATTCGTATGAACAAATGTTTAATTTTTCATTGAACGCGAACCTAATCTTACATGTCACGTTGATAACGTGTATAACCAATAAAATGTAAGTTATAGGGGAATGAACATGAACGGATAGAACAATGGTTTATCAGTGTTTCAATTAGTTGTTTAAAATGTGAAGAAATCTATTCAAATTATACTAGTGGGTTTTACTCACACTCTGTCTAGGGATGTAAACGATCCAAGTTGAGCTCGACTCGGCTCATTTTAATTTTAGAAAGCTCGAGTTCGGCTCGTCAAAAAATTATCAGGATTGACCTCGGCTCGGACTTGGCTCGTTTATTGTTAAATTATTAAATTTTTATTTTTTTATAATTACTTTTATATTTTTGTAATCAAACTTTCTATATATAACATAATATATATTATTTAATTATTTTTATCATAATTATATATATAGTAATATGATTTATGAAAATATATGTTTATATATATTTAATATGTAAATAAAAATTATATAAATCAAAAAGCTCGTTTAGGCTCCCGAACAGGCTCGAGCTCGATATCTGAAGCTTGGGTTCGAGCTCCTTTAGTAAACGAACCATGATGTGAGCTCGAGCTCGTTTAAGCTCGGCTCGATTCGAGTTTTTTTCGAGCTGATCCCGCGTAGATGACGAGTAGGCTTGATTCGTTTGCACCCCTAGCTCTGCCACAGGTTAATAGAGGTAGATAAAATTAAGACCGTTTAAAAAGCTAGGAGCACACTCATTGACTCGTTTAAATTATAACCTAAATTATAATTATATAAAATACAACTCAAACTTAATATATATATATATATATATATATATATATATATATATATATACAAATATAACATACACATGATTATTTTGACATTTTTAGTAAGATGTTAAGTATAAAAGTATAAAAAAGATGATTCAAATACCAATCTTATATATATTTTTTGTCAACAAGTTAAGATAAACAAATACCAATCTTATATATTTTTTATTATTGTACATACCAATATGTATAAAAATAATAAAATTATTATTTTTTAAAAATAAATAAGTTGGTTTAAAATAAATAAGTTGGTTTGCAAGCCGGCCCAACTCGTTAATAAACATGCCGAACCCAAACTCACAATTTGGGCTCGTTAAAATAAACGAGTCCAGCCAGCTCGCCTTGGTTTTTAAATGACCCGAGCCCGAGCCCACCTAGGCTCGACTCGACATGGCTCGTCATGTTTGCAACCCTAGATAAACTTAAGCATTGCGTAAGGGTTTGAAAAATATTGTAGTGTATATTGATTACAAAATTTGATTTTACTAAAATTCAAGGACCGTGTGGTAACTCCATTAAAGTTTAGAGGTACCAAAGTAAACTAGTAGTGGGTAATTAAGCAAAATGCAAGGATTAGTTTCAAAAGAATAAATTATAAAAAGTTTGTTAAATTTTACAAAACGAAAATCTTAGAGTTGGTGTAGAAAGAAAAAAATAGTTGTATTAAATGGTAACTTTATTAAAGTTTAGGGATAACAAAGAAATTAGTTAAAAAATAAATAATTTAATATAAAAATGTAAAGAAAAAGCATAAAATTACAAAATATAGAGGTTACGGGAAAAACTTCCATGGCCAAATTGTAATATCAAAAAATTTGGTGGTTAACACGTTATTAAATAACAAAATTATGTAATAAATATCAAAGTTATTACATACCAAAAATGCTCATAGTAAATGTCTTAAAATAAAATTAACGTCAATAGTAGATAAAGGAATATATGCATCCACGTATCTCCTAAAATGTTCATGTTGTCACACCCCAACCGATGACGGAAACATCGGGGCGCGAGAAGTGATAGATTGTTCAAAAACATCATAGGACTAAAGTGACAATAAATTAAGATTAAATTTCATTTTCATTAATCAACGTAACATTACAGTGTTTCAAATAAACATACAATAATTTGGACAAATGTCTAAAACAAACATAACAAAATGATAGATTTGGTGTGTTTCTAGGTCCCCTAATTGAATTTCTTGATAAAGCTTCAAGCATTTCCTGCAACATGTATAAAATATTGGTCAACATATGAATATGTTGGTGAGCATACAAATTTGTATACATAGCATAATAGTGAATAAATCTCAATTCAACATGAGTAAAGTATACTAAAGTTTGTACATTGCTAGCATGCAAAGTCATAATCAAACCAAAGTGTCCACTAGCGTAATCTTAGCATCAAAAGTGAGCAAGACTGTAAAGATTGATAATTTAACATAAACCCATCATAATAGTGCGGATGTGCTAGTCCTATAGCGCTATACATGTTAAGGGAGGTTTAGATTGCTTGCAAGATAATGTATTCTAGAATGTATTCACAACTAGTATAACAAGTAAGCATATTTGTATGAATTGAGTTTTAGAATAAGTTTGATTGAATGTATGCTTGAGTGTATTTGATAAATGATACATGTTGCAACCCAAATAGTGTTAAAATAAAAGGGGTGAAGTATGACTCACGGTTTCGATAGGAAAAGTTCCGAGTCGTGAGTAGATAGATTTGGGAGGATTAGACACCGGTTAACCTAACAAGGAAAACGGGTTTGTCTTAGACTCGGATTTGAGTACTTGTACGTACGTATACAGAATCATAGAAGTCATGTATCGCCAATGGCGGACCAAAACACAATTCACCAACTAGTGTTGGAGATTCGGATGGTAAAGTTAGTACGTTAGTGTACCCTCCTCGAAGGAGGTCATGAGATACGAAGGTAGGGTAATAATCTACAAACCTTTGTAAATACTTACATAATAGTTTAAATGTTTAAAGTATATATATACTACATATAATATCTCAAGTAATCCGGGTGAGTTATGGTGGGAAAGCCCTACTTGAAGAACCAAAGTTCTTCAAGATTGCCATTTGAACCTTAACATAAGCTTTTCAACATGGTAAAGTTGAATACTTAGTTTGGTTTATCACACTTGTTGTTATGTTAGATTACTTGAGTAGTAAAAAGATATAAAGTTAAGTTCAAAACTCATTCATTTCTGGATTTTTACCTTAACTCAAGTCATCCAACAATGAGGTTTGTTGTAGACAAGGTTTGGTTCAAGGAAAATCCAAGTTTGAACAAGGTAAACCCAAGAGCAACAATTTCATAAAGTTTAGCCACTTGGGAACCCATTTTAGGTGCCTCCCCCCTTAGTGTTTACCATTGTAAACCTAGAGGATAGTCCATGGGTTTGTTCCAAGTGGTTTAGTATGTTTTAAAATAAGATTAAAGCTTGTTAAAAATTAAAAACATCAAGGATAAAAACAAAATAAAAATTCAGCCTTGTAAAACTAGCTTTTGGACCTCATTATAGATGGCTTCCACTTAATGTTGCCAAGGCAAAGTCATTGGAGTTAGTCCTAGAGGTGTATCCATGAAGCTAGATGCAAGGTTTAAGTGTTAGAAGCAAGAAAAATGGGTTAGAATGGTGTTCTAACCTTGAAGGTTTTGTGCAGAATTTTTGTGAAGAAGAAGAGAACTTTAAGAGAATTTGAGAGTGTTTTGGTGGGATGTGAAGTGTAAAAGTGTTTTGTGGGGGTGGAGGCTAGTTTATAAAGGGAAGAAGTTGGGTTTAATAGGCTTTAATTAGGTTAAAAAAAAGGAAAAATGGGCTTAAACCCGAGTGGGTTTCGGTTTGACTAGTCAACAAAACCATCAAACTTGTTTTCGCGATTCCCGCTTCGTTATAACTCCGTTTCGTACGCGGTTTTTTTCTACGTTCACCATTTTCAGAGTACTTTCATATGGATAAAAGTAATTTAACATTCATTGTAACATCTCGTATTTTATGAAAATTGAAAATAATAACAATAATAATAATAATAAAGATAATAATAATAAATAATAATAATAATAATAATAATAATAATAATGATAATAATAATAATAAAGATAATAATAATAATAATAAAGATAATAATAATAATAATAATAATAATAATAAGGATAATAATAATTATAATAAAAATAATAATAATAATAATAAAAACTTAGAATTAAAGTACAGGGGGTTGTTTTGTCATTTTGAAAACTTTAAATAAAAGTTTATTACATAAAATAATAGATTTTGAAAGTGCAGGGACCGTTTGTGTAAATTATTTAAATTACCCAACCGCCCCCCCCTTCCCCGTCAGAGACCTCGCCGCCGGCCAACGGCTCCGGCGAGCCCACAGCGACCGAATTAATCAATTTTAAATCAAAACAAACACCCCGACACATTCACGTGGAGGATTCGAACGCGTGCTCAAGTTCAATTTGAAAATTCAGTGCGATTCAACCCCTGATACTTTTCTCGCGTGGTCGACAGCTTTAGCAGTCCAATCGATCGCACTAACCTCTGTTAAAATCCAATTAATTAAACCTGAATGTTTGTATATCTATATGTAATCGTTTAACCATCTCCATTATATCTAAAAACACACGAAATCACAACATCGACCACCCCCCCTGCCGCGAACCTGCAAGTTAGTCGAGGACCATCTTTCAAGCAACTTGAGACCAAATTGGCAGAGGGCTTTGCATCGAGGTCATCACACGAAGCTTCCTGCCAAGTTAATTTGATTATTATCATCGTTTGCATCTCGAATCGACTTCAACTCAGTCGCGACCACATTCGACCTGCAACCATCAAATTCCATTGAAACAGTAGGTAATATGATACTCATCTGGTTCGTTTAACCATAGGGAACAAAAGCCCTATGGTTATATTCGTTAACAACATCAAATCAAGGGTCAATTTGACCCAGATCGTTTCTAGGGTTCTTGGATTTGGGGGAGTTCCTTGAAACTTGTTTAAAAGATTTAAAAACCATGAACTAATGCGGCCACGGCCCTTGGTTTACTGGTATGTGAGTGGGAGTGTGGGATGAAGGTCACGGGTTCGAACCCGTGCACCTACCATATTTTTTTAAAGCTTTTTCAACCTTAAAAAATATATAAAAATTCTAAAAATTACTGAAACCAGTTTTATAAACTTTAAATATTTTTCTTTACATCAAACCAATTTCTGCAAGTTTATTTCTTATAATATCTTAATATTTTATTTTATTTTATTAAAACAAATAATAAAACTAGTTAAATAATTTATAAGATAGACTTCAAAAGTTGTTTATCTTAACAAAACATTACAATTGGATTATTTTCATGTTTTAGTTTACTAATTATTATTGTTTCAAATAATAAATAATTATTTGTCTCAAATAATAAATAATAAAAGTTTTATCATGATAATTGTAGAAATTATATATTTTATAGTTTCATAAATTATTCTAAAATATTATTCTCTTATAAAATATACTAACTAAAGGTTAGATTAATAATCTGTTACTAATCAAAACGTTATTCCAATTAATTTTAAATAATTATAAAGTTTTATATATATTAGACCTTATCAGTTTTTATACTTAAATTCATTCTTAAAATACTTAAACACACATATAAAATTCTCCTAATGGATCAAAACACGAATAATTACTTTATAAATTTAATTACTCGACAAAACCTCACAATTCCAATTGAAACCCTAGTTCACGTCTAATTGTTAATCTTATTATCATACTTTAATCTTGTAATAAATATGTTTAGGTGCCTTGTAAAAGAATTCGTTGGAACGTCGTTTAATCCTTATTATCACCTTATACACCTATACGTCAAGTGAGTTTTCCTTGCCCCCTTTACTTTATTTCACACCATTTTGGGGTGAAACATGATACTTATACATTACACACTTATAAACGTTTGAAACTTGTAAAGCACTTGCAATTCATCTTTATATCTTGTCATGGTTATTTGTATGTTGTAAGTGATTATATGAGATACATAGTTTGTTACAATCATTAACTATTGCTAGCCTGGCGACGTCTTAGATCTTTGGGCCTGACAAGCCTATTTGGTGCTAAAGTCGATGTATTGCCGACTCCTAGGAGCCGTACGCTTGTGCACTAGGGAACCAAATACACTTAGCCAATCTTATATACTTGTAATCAAGTCGAGGTTTGATTGTAAAGATATGTGTTCTATAACCTTACTAGCTTATAACCTATGACATGAATTGCTACTTATAATCTTTTCATATTATGTATGAAAACTTGGGAAACTCACCAACTGTTTTTAGTTGACCTTTTATTTTTATCATGTTTCAGGTAACCCCCGAGTTTAGAGTGGTCTTTTGAAGCTTATCACACTTAGGATTGGACTTAGAGAAATAAACGAATGATCTTATTACTTTTATTCTGGGTGCATCGTTGTTTGAACTTTTACTTGTATTTATGATTAAATCTGCGTATTTGAGACTTATGTTTGTAATCACTTTTGAAACTATTAATTTGAATATATACATTTAAACATAGCATTATGTGGCTGTGAACAATCTTATCCCTCACACCTCGACGATTCCGCCGTCAAGGTTGGGTGTGACAGATTGGTATCAGAGCCCATAACTATAGGGATTTAGGTTATTAGAAATGGTGACCTAGACTATAGTTGCATGAACCTCATAGAAAGATCTTTATACTTTTGTGCTCACATATTGTTTGAAATGCTACATAATGCTATGCCTTTTGTGCAATTTGATACCTTAGCATAGGATTACCTTATGTATGCTTAAAACTTAGACTCCCTAAACTTAACTTCGACTCTTTGACTCTCCCCGATAAATAAACTTCCTAAACTTATTCTCAACGACACGTGGAATCGTATACTATTACTTATGATCTGGATCTTTAGACGTATGTCTAATCTATATCAATCTCATCAAGGTTTTGATTTCATAAACCAAAGAAATTTGTGTGATACATAGACACCTGTATTCTGGATTTTCTGGCAAAAGGCCTTCGGGCTAAGGCAAGCGTATTCGTATAAATCTCATTGTGAGACCCGTTACGCTACCTGGGGATTTTTGGGATGAGTGATAAACTATGGTCAAAATACACAAATCTCTAAGGCAAATGAGTCAATTTACCTTGACGTGTCAACGATTCCAAATGGTAATGCGTTACCAAATGGAACCATCCTTTTTGTATCTTAAAAATCCTTGAACCCTTGAACTGGTATATCACCAAAGTTTTAATATTTTCTCATTCTTAACCTAAATAATGTTCTTGTTAATATTGAACCCATCCTACAATTCAACTCTTACGTGTAACGTGTAACGTGTAATAGTATTGAACTCGGCATTTCATGTAACTATCTTCTTATCTTGACCAACGTGAACATGGATTTCAATATACCCAAAGATATTGAGAATCTAAACCGTATGTCTTTAAAACTTTAAACCGTTACCTATGGTTCTCAAGTCTTCTTAAGGATGTGTCCCATAACTAAGAACATGCAACGCTGTAGACAAAATTCCTACCTCTCGGGATGCTTTGTCTAGGCAAAGTGTAAATGGTGATCTAATTCGATCAATGAATCCGTTACTTGACTCAAAACTCTTGTTATAATTGATCGCTTATAAGTACGCGTGTCATCAATAAGGTTATGGTTGACCTCATATCTTGAGAAGTCCATATATTCCTTTCGATTGTGAATCGAATGTTCACATCTCATTGTGATGTCGAATCATTTTATCCTTGATTTCGTCTTCCCGATTTTAATTATCCAAGATTTGAACACCATCATAACAAATCCTGTTACCTCGAACTGTGACCTAGAATTTTGTAAGTATGATGTTCCTTTTTGGTTACATTGATGTAATTTGAAATTTTCTAAATTTCTAAGTGATATTCTTTTCCTTTCGTTTTTAAGTCGAACCTTGAACCGTCTGCACCATAGGAGATATAAGGGTTTGTAAGTCAATCTATGACTAAGAAAGCTCATACCTCCTAAACAATTCTAACTCATCAAAACAGGGGTGATTTCCTTATCTCTATTCGTTCCGATAAATGGTTACCAATTGTGTGTTTTATGAAATTTTATCCTCTGGATTAGGGTGATTACCTTATCTTGAGGATTGACTCCAAGTATTCTCTTTGGAATGGCTTTTCACAAATGACATGATCTCACCAAAATAGGATTGAAACCCGTACTTTGGTGACAAATGTTAATCTTTGATTGTTTTCTTGTTATTATGAAGCTCAATCATCAAGATAGGCGTGAATTCCATACCTTGATGATAATTTCATTTTTATGGATTGTATTCTCTCAAATGAAATGATCTCATCAAAGTAGGAGTGAATTCTAGATTTTAATGAAGAAGTTCATCCTGTTATATTTTGTTTTTGTAAAACTTCATCGTTAAGATAGGAGTGATTTCCCTTACCTTAATGGTGAGTTACCTCGTCTTATTTCTGTGGATCTTCAACAATGAGTTGGGATCGAACTTTATGATTGGTAAGTTAGTGGTCATACCTTGGGAATACACCATCAAGTTAGGAGTGAAAACCATACCTTGATGATTATTCTTATTTCTTGATCTTCAACTTACCATGGTTGTAATCAAGTGACGAGAAGCATGTAGTAACTTGACGGGTGAAACAATGTTAGTGTTTTGACCTATTAAGCCAAAGCATGATCTCTGAACTTGGAAGGAGACCCGATTGTTTTAGGTTGATCTTGATTCCAAGCTTGAAGCATGTAAATTCTTAAATCAAATTCTTTCCCTTTATCTTCATATTTTGACTCGATCTAGCTACATCGAACCATTTATTCCTTACTTATCAACTTTCATTTTGAATTATCATTAAAACCTGATTGCGTAATGATAGCTTCCTAAACAACCTTCCTGCCAAATAAAGACATTACTAATTTGTGTTCATGGCTTCCTAGCCACACAAATGTTTCTCAGCTGTGATTATGAGTTTGATGAACCGCGTGTGCAAGCCATACTTGGAAAGCTACTTGTGTTTCTCTTTATCAGTTATATCCTGAATTATTTAAATTTTAATCCAATCGCGAACGTTATCTTCGTTGATCAATGCAATTCTTATTATTGTGTCATTTCTTGGACCATATCTGAACTCCTCATAACAACCTCTAGTAATCTTTCTGAATGTTTTTTTCCCTCAAAACCACATTTATTCTGAAAACCCATTACAACGATTTTCCTCATACTAAAGGTATCTTTAATCTTAACAAACACGATACTCGTATCAACGTTACACTAATAACACTTTAAACCCTCAATGACATGAGTAAACAAGAATCGATCACCTAGAAACCCGTTAAGGTTATTTGCTTGAGAAGTTCTTATGAATTCCATCCAAAAACATCCAGAACTTATTCCTCGTGTTCGTTAAGCCGAGTCCCGTATCGATCTAATGTATGGTGTTTCACACATGACAAAAATTTTTTAACCGTATTGAACCGTTTGGAATACAAACATTTATCAATTAAAAATTTTAAAGGAATGACTTGCACACTTTGTCAAGGACATATAAGATTATGAACAGTAGGGGTGTTCATCGGATCGGATAACGGATTATTCGGATTATTCGGATCGGATTATTCGGATTTGAAAATTTCAGGACCCTATCCGAAATCCGATCCGATCCGAATAAGGATTTTTCTATCCGATCCGAATCTATCCGAATTCAATTCGGATCGGATTCGGATATATCCGAATAATCCGAATTTATCCGAATAATCCGAATAAACCAAATAACATTTTTTCTTTTTTTCTATATATTTTTTTGCTAATTTTTTATTCTTTCCATTTTATAAGTTGGAAATTATAATAAAATATATAAAACTAAAAAATAAAATTTGACTTGTACACAAATTCAAATTTTAGAACATAATAGGCAATTGTATAGAACCCGAATATTAGAATCTCTAATTTAGAACGCCGATCGATTATTGCATAATTATTTAGGATATGACTAGAATGAGTAAAGATTCTTGTGTATTGAGTTGAAAACATAATATATAGTTGAGTAATGAGTATTGGGTTAGAAACATAGTTGAAGTCTTATTCGGATTAATCGGATATCCGAATAATCCGAATAACCCGAATAAAAAAATTGTGATATCCGAAATCCGATCCGAAATCCGAATAAGGAATTCGGATTCGGATGAGATCCGATCCGAATATCCGAATAAGGATTCGGATCGATTTATTCGGATTCGGATACAGATCAGATTTCGGATATTTTCGGATATCGGATTTTTTGAACACCCCTAATGAACAGTGAACTTAACAAACTTAAGAATCATAGTTAAACTCATTGAATGTAGACATTCCCAAGAGTGCACTCATGAACACGAAATGACATCTAAGTCTCCTCATAACCTTAAAATTTATTTCTCATGATTAAATTTCGGGACAAAATTTCTTAAAGTAGGGGAGACTGTAACATCTCGTATTTTATGAAAATTGAAAATAATAACAATAACAATAATAATAAAGATAATAATAATAAATAATAATAATAATAATAATGATAATAATAATAATAAAGATAATAATAATAATAATAATAAAGATAATAATAATAATAATAATAATAATAATAAGGATAATAATAATTATAATAAAAATAATAATAATAATAAAACTTAGAATTAAAGTACAGGGGGTTGTTTTATCATTTTGAAAACTTTAAATAAAAGTTTATTACATAAAATAATAGATTTTGAAAGTGCAGGGACCGTTTGTGTAAATTATTTAAATTACCCAACCGCCCCCCCCCCCTTCCCCGTCGGAGACCTCGCCGCCGGCCAACGGCTCCGGCGAGCCCACAGCGACCGAATTAATCAATTTTAAATCAAAACAAACACCCCGACACATTCACGTGGAGGATTCGAACGCGTCCTCAAGTTCAATTTGAAAATTCAGTGCGATTCAACCCCTGATACTTTTCTCGTGTGGTCGACAGCTTTAGCAGTCCAATCGATCGCACTAACCTCTGTTAAAATCCAATTAATTAAACCTGAATGTTTGTATATCTATATGTAATCGTTTAACCATCTCCATTATATCTAAAAACACACGAAATCACAACATCGACCACCCCCCTGCCGCGAACCTGCAAGTTAGTCGAGGACCATCTTTCAAGCAACTTGAGACCAAATTGGCAGAGGGCTTTGCATCGAGGTCATCACACGAAGCTTCCTGCCAAGTTAATTCGATTATTATCATCGTTTGCATCTCGAATCGACTTCAACTCAGTCGCGACCACATTCGACCTGCAACCATCAAATTCCATTGAAACAGTAGGTAATATGATACTCATCTGGTTCGTTTAACCATAGGGAACAAAAGCCCTATGGTTATATTCGTTAACAACATCAAATCAAGGGTCAATTTGACCCAAATCGTTTCTAGGGTTCTTGGATTTGGGGGAGTTCCTTGAAACCTGTTTAAAAGATTTAAAAACCATGAACTAATGCGGCCACGGCCCTTGGTTTACTGGTATGTGAGTGGGAGTGTGGGATGAAGGTCACGGGTTCGAACCCGTGCACCTACCATATTTTTTTTAAAGCTTTTTCAACCTTAAAAAAATATATAAAAATTCTAAAAATTACTGAAACCAGTTTTATAAACTTTAAATATTTTTCTTTACATCAAACCAATTTCTGCAAGTTTATTTCTTATAATATCTTAATATTTTATTTTATTTTATTAAAACAAATAATAAAACTAGTTAAATAATTTATAAGATAGACTTCAAAAGTTGTTTATCTTAACAAAACATTACAATTGGATTATTTTCATGTTTTAGTTTACTAATTATTATTGTTTCAAATAATAAATAATTATTTGTCTCAAATAATAAATAATAAAAGTTTTATCATGATAATTGTAGAAATTATATATTTTATAGTTTCATAAATTATTCTAAAATATTATTCTCTTATAAAATATACTAACTAAAGGTTAGATTAATAATCTGTTACTAATCAAAACGTTATTCCAATTAATTTTAAATAATTATAAAGTTTTATATATATTAGACCTTATCAGTTTTTATACTTAAATTCATTCTTAAAATACTTAAACACACATATAAAATTCTCCTAATGGATCAAAACGCGAATAATTACTTTATAAATTTAATTACTCGACAAAACCTCACAATTCCAATTGAAACCCTAGTTCACGTCTAATTGTTAATCTTATTATCATACTTTAATCTTGTAATAAATATGTTTAGGTGCCTTGTAAAAGAATTCGTTGGAACGTCGTTTAATCCTTATTATCACCTTATACACCTATACGTCAAGTGAGTTTTCCTTGCCCCCTTTACTTTATTTCACACCATTTTGGGGTGAAACATGATACTTATACATTACACACTTATAAACGTTTGAAACTTGTAAAGCACTTGCAATTCATCTTTATATCTTGTCATGGTTATTTGTATGTTGTAAGTGATTATATGAGATACATAGTTTGTTACAATCATTAACTATTGCTAGCCTGGCGACGTCTTAGATCTTTGGGCCTGACAAGCCTATTTGGTGCTAAAGTCGATGTATTGCCGACTCCTAGGAGCCGTACGCTTGTGCACTAGGGAACCAAATACACTTAGCCAATCTTATATACTTGTAATCAAGTCGAGGTTTGATTGTAAAGATATGTGTTCTATAACCTTACTAGCTTATAACCTATGACATGAATTGCTACTTATAATCTTTTCATATTATGTATGAAAACTTGGGAAACTCACCAACTGTTTTTAGTTGACCTTTTATTTTTATCATGTTTCAGGTAACCCCCGAGTTTAGAGTGGTCTTTTGAAGCTTATCACACTTAGGATTGGACTTAGAGAAATAAACGAATGATCTTATTACTTTTATTCTGGGTGCATCGTTGTTTGAACTTTTACTTGTATTTATGATTAAATCTGCGTATTTGAGACTTATGTTTGTAATCACTTTTGAAACTATTAATTTGAATATATACATTTAAACATAGCATTATGTGGCTGTGAACAATCTTATCCCTCACACCTCGACGATTCCGCCGTCAAGGTTGGGGTGTGACAGATTGGTATCAGAGCCCATAACTATAGGGATTTAGGTTATTAGAAATGGTGACCTAGACTATAGTTGCATGAACCTCATAGAAAGATCTTTATACTTTTGTGCTCACATATTGTTTGAAATGCTACATAATGCTATGCCTTTTGTGCAATTTGATACCTTAGCATAGGATTACCTTATGTATGCTTAAAACTTAGACTCCCTAAACTTAACTTCGACTCTTTGACTCTCCCCGATAAATAAACTTCCTAAACTTATTCTCAACGACACGTGGAATCGTATACTATTACTTATGATCTGGATCTTTAGACGTATGTCTAATCTATATCAATCTCATCAAGGTTTTGATTTCATAAACCAAAGAAATTTGTGTGATACATAGACACCTGTATTCTGGATTTTCTGGCAAAAGGCCTTCGGGCTAAGGCAAGCGTATTCGTATAAATCTCATTGTGAGACCCGTTACGCTACCTGGGGATTTTTAGGATGAGTGATAAACTATGGTCAAAATACACAAATCTCTAAGGCAAATGAGTCAATTTACCTTGACGTGTCAACGATTCCAAATGGTAATGCGTTACCAAATGGAACCATCCTTTTTGTATCTTAAAAATCCTTGAACCCTTGAACTGGTATATCACTAAAGTTTTAATATTTTCTCATTCTTAACCTAAATAATGTTCTTGTTAATATTGAACCCATCCTACAATTCAACTCTTACGTGTAACGTGTAACGTGTAATAGTATTGAACTCGGCATTTCATGTAACTATCTTCTTATCTTGACCAACGTGAACATGGATTTCAATATACCCAAAGATATTGAGAATCTAAACCTTATGTCTTTAAAACTTTAAACCGTTACCTATGGTTCTCAAGTCTTCTTAAGGATGTGTCCCATAACTAAGAACATGCAACGCTGTAGACAAAATTCCTACCTCTCGGGATGCTTTGTCTAGGCAAAGTATAAATGGTGATCTAATTCGATCAATGAATCCGTTACTTGACTCAAAACTCTTGTTATAATTGATCGCTTATAAGTACGCGTGTCATCAATAAGGTTATGGTTGACCTCATATCTTGAGAAGTCCATATATTCCTTTCGATTGTGAATCGAATGTTCACATCTCATTGTGATGTCGAATCATTTTATCCTTGATTTCGTCTTCCCGATTTTAATTATCCAAGATTTGAACACCATCATAACAAATCCTGTTACCTCGAACTGTGACCTAGAATTTTGTAAGTATGATGTTCCTTTTTGGTTACATTGATGTAATTTGAAATTTTCTAAATTTCTAAGTGATATTCTTTTCCTTTCGTTTTTAAGTCGAACCTTGAACCGTCTGCATCATAGGAGATATAAGGGTTTGTAAGTTAATCTATGACTAAGAAAGCTCATACCTCCTAAACAATTCTAACTCATCAAAACAGGGGTGATTTCCTTATCTCTATTCGTTCCGATAAATGGTTACCAATTGTGTGTTTTATGAAATTTTATCCTCTGGATTAGGGTGATTACCTTATCTTGAGGATTGACTCCAAGTATTCTCTTTGGAATGGCTTTTCACAAATGACATGATCTCACCAAAATAGGATTGAAACCCGTACTTTGGTGACAAATGTTAATCTTTGATTGTTTTCTTGTTATTATGAAGCTCAATCATCAAGATAGGCGTGAATTCCATACCTTGATGATAATTTCATTTTTATGGATTGTATTCTCTCAAATGAAATGATCTCATCAAAGTAGGAGTGAATTCTAGATTTTAATGAAGAAGTTCATTCTGTTATATTTTGTTTTTGTAAAACTTCATCGTTAAGATAGAAGTGATTTCCCTTACCTTAATGGTGAGTTACCTCGTCTTATTTCTGTGGATCTTCAACAATGAGTTGGGATCGAACTTTATGATTGGTAAGTTAGTGGTCATACCTTGGGAATACACCATCAAGTTAGGAGTGAAAACCATACCTTGATGATTATTCTTATTTCTTGATCTTCAACTTACCATGGTTGTAATCAAGTGACGAGAAGCATGTAGTAACTTGACGGGTGAAACAATGTTAGTGTTTTGACCTATTAAGCCAAAGCATGATCTCTGAACTTGGAAGGAGACCCGATTGTTTTAGGTTGATCTTGATTCCAAGCTTGAAGCATGTAAATTCTTAAATCAAATTCTTTCCCTTTATCTTCATATTTTGACTCGATCTAGCTACATCGAACCATTTATTCCTTACTTATCAACTTTCATTTTGAATTATCATTAAAACCTGATTGCGTAATGATAGCTTCCTAAACAACCTTCCTGCCAAATAAAGACATTACTAATTTGTGTTCATGGCTTCCTAGCCACACAAATGTTTCTCAGCTGTGATTATGAGTTTGATGAACCGCGTGTGCAAGCCGTACTTGGAAAGCTACTTGTGTTTCTCTTTATCAGTTATATCCTGAATTATTTAAATTTTAATCCAATCGCGAACGTTATCTTCGTTGATCAATGCAATTCTTATTATTGTGTCATTTCTTGGACCATATCTGAACTCCTCATAACAACCTCTAGTAATCTTTCTGAATGTTTTTTTCCCTCAAAACCACATTTATTCTGAAAACCCATTACAACGATTTTCCTCATACTAAAGGTATCTTTAATCTTAACAAACACGATACTCGTATCAACGTTACACTAATAACACTTTAAACCCTCAATGACATGAGTAAACAAGAATCGATCACCTAGAAACCCGTTAAGGTTATTTGCTTGAGAAGTTCTTATGAATTCCATCCAAAAACATCCAGAACTTATTCCTCGTGTTCGTTAAGCCGAGTCCCGTATCGATCTAATGTATGGTGTTTCACACATGACAAAAATTTTTTAACCGTATTGAACCGTTTGGAATACAAACATTTATCAATTAAAAATTTTAAAGGAATGACTTGCACACTTTGTCAAGGACATATAAGATTATGAACAGTAGGGGTGTTCATCGGATCGGATAACGGATTATTCGGATTATTCGGATCGGATTATTCGGATTTGAAAATTTCAGGACCCTATCCGAAATCCGATCCGATCCGAATAAGGATTTTTCTATCCGATCCGAATCTATCCGAATTCAATTCGGATCGGATTCGGATATATCCGAATAATCCGAATTTATCCGAATAATCCGAATAAACCAAATAACATTTTTTTCTTTTTTTCTATATATTTTTTTTGCTAATTTTTTATTCTTTCCATTTTATAAGTTGGAAATTATAATAAAATATAAAAACTAAAAAATAAAATTTGACTTGTACACAAATTCAAATTTTAGAACATAATAGGCAATTGTATAGAACCCGAATATTAGAATCTCTAATTTAGAACGCCGATCGATTATTGCATAATTATTTAGGATATGACTAGAATGAGTAAAGATTCTTGTGTATTGAGTTGAAAACATAATATATAGTTGAGTAATGAGTATTGGGTTAGAAACATAGTTGAAGTCTTATTCGGATTAATCGGATATCCGAATAATCCGAATAACCCGAATAAAAAAATTGTGATATCCGAAATCCGATCCGAAATCCGAATAAGGAATTCGGATTCGGATGAGATCCGATCCGAATATCCGAATAAGGATTCGGATCGATTTATTCGGATTCGGATACAGATCAGATTTCGGATATTTTCGGATATCGGATTTTTTGAACACCCCTAATGAACAGTGAACTTAACAAACTTAAGAATCATAGTTAAACTCATTGAATGTAGACATTCCCAAGAGTGCACTCGTGAACACGAAATGACATCTAAGTCTCCTCATAACCTTAAAATTTATTTCTCATGATTAAATTTCGGGACAAAATTTCTTAAAGTAGGGGAGACTGTAACATCTCGTATTTTATGAAAATTGAAAATAATAACAATAATAATAATAATAAAGATAATAATAATAAATAATAATAATAATAATAATGATAATAATAATAATAAAGATAATAATAATAATAATAATAATAAAGATAATAATAATAATAATAATAATAAGGATAATAATAATTATAATAAAAAATAATAATAATAATAAAAACTTAGAATTAAAGTACAGGGGGTTGTTTTGTCATTTTGAAAACTTTAAATAAAAGTTTATTACATAAAATAATAGATTTTGAAAGTGCAGGGACCGTTGTGTAAATTATTTAAATTACCCAACCGCCCCCCCCCCCCCCCGTCGGAGACCTCGCCGCCGGCCAACGGCTCCGGCGAGCCCACAGCGACCGAATTAATCAATTTTAAATCAAAACAAACACCCCGACACATTCACGTGGAGGATTCGAACGCGTGCTCAAGTTCAATTTGAAAATTCAGTGCGATTCAACCCCTGATTCTTTTCTCGCGTGGTCGACAGCTTTAGCAGTCCAATCGATCGCACTAACCTCTGTTAAAATCCAATTAATTAAACCTGAATGTTTGTATATCTATATGTAATCGTTTAACCATCTCCATTATATCTAAAAACACACGAAATCACAACATCGACCACCCCCCCTGCCGCGAACCTGCAAGTTAGTCGAGGACCATCTTTCAAGCAACTTGAGACCAAATTGGCAGAGGGCTTTGCATCGAGGTCATCACACGAAGCTTCCTGCCAAGTTAATTCGATTATTATCATCGTTTGCATCTCGAATCGACTTCAACTCAGTCGCGACCACATTCGACCTGCAACCATCAAATTCCATTGAAACAGTAGGTAATATGATACTCATCTGGTTCGTTTAACCATAGGGAACAAAAGCCCTATGGTTATATTCGTTAACAACATCAAATCAAGGGTCAATTTGACCCAAATCGTTTCTAGGGTTCTTGGATTTGGGGGAGTTCCTTGAAACCTGTTTAAAAGATTTAAAAACCATGAACTAATGCGGCCACGGCCCTTGGTTTACTGGTATGTGAGTGGGAGTGTGGGATGAAGGTCACGGGTTCGAACCCGTGCACCTACCATATTTTTTTAAAGCTTTTTCAACCTTAAAAAAATATATAAAAATTCTAAAAATTACTGAAACCAGTTTTATAAACTTTAAATATTTTTCTTTACATCAAACCAATTTCTGCAAGTTTATTTCTTATAATATCTTAATATTTTATTTTATTTTATTAAAACAAATAATAAAACTAGTTAAATAATTTATAAGATAGACTTCAAAAGTTGTTTATCTTAACAAAACATTACAATTGAATTATTTTCATGTTTTAGTTTACTAATTATTATTGTTTCAAATAATAAATAATTATTTGTCTCAAATAATAAATAATAAAAGTTTTATCATGATAATTGTAGAAATTATATATTTTATAGTTTCATAAATTATTCTAAAATATTATTCTCTTATAAAATATACTAACTAAAGGTTAGATTAATAATCTGTTACTAATCAAAACGTTATTCCAATTAATTTTAAATAATTATAAAGTTTTATATATATTAGACCTTATCAGTTTTTATACTTAAATTCATTCTTAAAATACTTAAACACACATATAAAATTCTCCTAATGGATCAAAACGCGAATAATTACTTTATAAATTTAATTACTCGACAAAACCTCACAATTCCAATTGAAACCCTAGTTCACGTCTAATTGTTAATCTTATTATCATACTTTAATCTTGTAATAAATATGTTTAGGTGCCTTGTAAAAGAATTCGTTGGAACGTCGTTTAATCCTTATTATCACCTTATACACCTATACGTCAAGTGAGTTTTCCTTGCCCCCTTTTACTTTATTTCACACCATTTTGGGGTGAAACATGATACTTATACATTACACACTTATAAACGTTTGAAACTTGTAAAGCACTTGCAATTCATCTTTATATCTTGTCATGGTTATTTGTATGTTGTAAGTGATTATATGAGATACATAGTTTGTTACAATCATTAACTATTGCTAGCCTGGCGACGTCTTAGATCTTTGGGCCTGACAAGCCTATTTGGTGCTAAAGTCGATGTATTGCCGACTCCTAGGAGCCGTACGCTTGTGCACTAGGGAACCAAATACACTTAGCCAATCTTATATACTTGTAATCAAGTCGAGGTTTGATTGTAAAGATATGTGTTCTATAACCTTACTAGCTTATAACCTATGACATGAATTGCTACTTATAATCTTTTCATATTATGTATGAAAACTTGGGAAACTCACCAACTGTTTTTAGTTGACCTTTTATTTTATCATGTTTCAGGTAACCCCCGAGTTTAGAGTGGTCTTTTGAAGCTTATCACACTTAGGATTGGACTTAGAGAAATAAACGAATGATCTTATTACTTTTATTCTGGGTGCATCGTTGTTTGAACTTTTACTTGTATTTATGATTAAATCTGCGTATTTGAGACTTATGTTTGTAATCACTTTTGAAACTATTAATTTGAATATATACATTTAAACATAGCGTTATGTGGCTGTAAACAATCTTATCCCTCACACCTCGACGATTCCGCCGTCAAGGTTGGGGTGTGACATTCATGGTACTGAGAATTGGGTTTGGTGCATTGATCTTGATACGGTTCGAGAGTTACGATCACAAACTTGTGTTTGTGTTGAGCTTGGACCATTGGACTTGGTTTCGGGCTTTTCTTTTGGGTTATTTACGTGTTTTAAGAACCTTAATTATATTTTAAAGATTTGGGCTTGTTTACAAGTTGGTTGGGTTCGCTCATAAACACCCGGTTACGTATGATTCCGACTGAATTTATATTTACAGTGTGTCGTAAGTATATTTGAATGCATATAACGTTTCTTTTAAGCATGTGTAACATATAAGTATATAGAATAACTTTTAATAATACTTCCATTGATCAAGACTCAAGAGTACAAGGGTATGAATTGATGAATTACAAGGTACAAGGACTAAAAATGAAACAACAAAAAGTACGGGCGTTACAGTCTCCCCTACTTTTCGTCCCGAAATTTCACTAAGAAGTAGATTCTGAATAAAAAAGGTGCGGGTACTTGGCTTTCATTTGGTCTTCCCGTTCCCAAGTAAATTCAGCACCACGCTTTGCTTCCCAACGTACTTTGACTATAGGAATACGACTACGCTTGAGTTGTTTGATTTCACGGTCCATGATTTCTACGGGTTTCTCAACGAAGTGCATGGTCTCATCAATACGAATCTCATCAATTGGGACATGAAGACTTTCATCAGCTAGACATCTTTTAAGATTTGAGACATGAAATGTTGGATGGATATTGCTAAGCTCTTGCGGTAGGTCAAGTCGATAAGCCACTTTACCCACTCTTTCAAGGATTTTGAAAGGACCTACGTATCGGGGTGTAAGCTTCCTTTCTTACCAAAACGCACTACTCCCTTTCAAGGAGATACTTTAAGGAGTACGAGATCACCGACTTCAAATTCCATGGGTTTACGTTTTTTGTTAGCATAATCCTTCTGACGGTGTCTTGCTTTGATCATGTTATCCCGGATTTGCAAGACCTTATCTGTCGTCTCTTGAATGAGTTCGGGTCCAGTGATTTGTGCCTCACCAATCTCATGCCAACAAATGGATGATCGACACTTTCGTCCATAAAGAGCTTCAAATGGTGCCATTTTGATACTCGAGTGATAACTGTTATTGTACGAAAATTCGGCCAATGGCAAATGTACATCCCAATTTCCACCAAAATCAATGACACACGATCGAAGCATATCTTCGAGGGTTTGGATAGTACGTTCGGATTGACCATCCGTTTGAGGATGAAAAGCCGTACTAAGATTGAGTTGAGTTCCTAAAGCCGATTGAAAAGATCGCCATAGGCGGGAAGTGAAACGACCATCTCGGTCGGAAATGATGTCTAGAGGAATACCATGACGGCTGACGATTTCTGCAGTATAGATACGAGCTAGTTTCTCAACAGAGTAATCTTCACGAATTGGGAGAAAGTGAGCAGCTTTGGTCAATCGGTCAATGATCACCCAAATACTATCATGCCCGGAAGATGTTCGTGGGAGTTTGGTGATGAAATCCATGGCAATACTTTCCCATTTCCACACCAGAATTTTTGGTTGTTCAAGTAATCCAGAAGGATGTTGATGTTCGGCTTTAACTTTTGAACAAGTGAGACACTTAGCCACAAAGAGAGCGATATCCTTCTTCATACCCGGCCACCAATAAGTACGACGAAGATCTTGATACATCTTGTCGGCACCGGGATGAATGGAATATCGTGACTTATGTGCTTCATTCATTACAAGAGTACGAAGGTTTTCACGGTTTGGAATCCAAATACGATTGAGGTAATGGAGAATTCCATTAGATTTAGATTCAAGTTGGTCTTCAACACCACATTGCATCTCATTATACAAATTGTTTTCAACGACCGATGAGTGTTGGGCTTCACGAATACGAGTTTGAATGTCGTTTTGGATTTGAAAACAACGAGGACGATTGGTTACACAAATGCTTTGAGCATTGACATGACTCTTTCGGCTAAGAGCATCGGCTACGACATATGCTTTTCCAGGGTGGTAACGAATTTCACAATCATAGTCGTTCAACAATTCAACCCATCGTCATTGACGCATGTTGAGATCCTTTTGATTAAAGATATGTTGGAGACTCTTATGATATGTGAATACCACACATTGAGTACCATAAAGGTAGTGCCTCCAAATCTTTAAAGCGAAAACAACAGCTCCGAGTTCAAGATCATGGGTCGTGTAGTTCTTCTCGTGGGTTTTGAGTTGTCTTGACGCATAAGCGATAACCTTGCCTCGTTGCATAAGGACACAACCGAGACCTTGATTTGAAGCGTCACAATAAACCACAAAATCGTCATTTCCATCGGGAAAGGTTAAGATGGGTGCGTCACAGAGCATACGCTTGAGGGTTTGAAAGGATTCCTCTTGTTTGGGACCCCAAATAAAAGGTTTATCTTTTTGTGTCAAAGAGGTGAGAGGTATGGTGATTTTGAAAAATTGGAGATGAATCGACGGTAGTAACCCGCCAATCCGAGGAAGGAACGTACTTCGGTAGGGGATTTTGGAGCAACCCACCCTTTGATAGCATCGATTTTGGCAGGATCAACATGAATGTCCTTTTTGCTTACGATATGACCAAGGAATTTCAACCAAAATTCACATTTGGAGAATTTGGCGTAAAGTCGTTCGGCTCGAAGAAGTTCCAAGATCAAACGTAAGTGTCGTTCATGTTCGGATTCGGTCTTAGAATAGATTAGAATATCGTCAATGAACACAATTACAAAATGATCCAAGTAAGGTCTACACACGCGGTTCATCAAATCCATAAAGGCTGCGGGTGCATTAGTCAAACCAAACGGCATAACCATGAACTCGTAATGACCATACCTTGTGCGGAATGCGGTTTTTGGAATATCTTCTTCACGGATTCGGAGCTGATGATAACCAGATCGTAGGTCGATTTTTGAGAAACAAGTTGCTCCTTGGAGTTGGTCAAAGAGATCATCGATACGAGGAAGAGGATAACGGTTTTTGACTGTGAGTTTATTGAGCTCACGATAATCAATGCACATGCAGAACGAACCATCCTTTTTCTTTACAAAAAGGATTGGAGCACCCCAAGGGGGTGAGCTAGGACGTATGAAGCCTTTATTAACCAACTCTTGAAGTTGACTAGCCAGCTCTTGCATTTCCGAGGGTGCGAGTCGGTAAGGAGATTTAGCAACAGGTGTAGCACCGGGTATGAGATCAATCCGAAAATCAATAGAACGAGCAGGAGTGTAACATCTCGTATTTTGCGACGTTTAATAATGGTAATAATAATAATAATAACAATAATAATGATAATAATGGTAATAATAATAATAATTATAATAATAATAATAATAATAATAATAATAATAATAATAATAATAATAATAATAATAATAATAATAATAATAAACAATAATAACAATAACAATAATAATAATAATAATAATAACAATAATAATAATAATAATAATAATAATAATAATAATAATAATAATAATAATAATAATAATAATAAAGTCCAGGGATGATTCTTGTAATTTATCAAACTTCAAAAGAAAACTTATAACATAAAATGTTAAAAATGAAACCGCAGGGACCAACTGTGTAATTATAAAATTTTCAAATTAAACCCCCGCCACCCCCGTAAATTCGGCGACTCCTCCGGCCGACCTCCGGCCACTCTCCGGCGACCTTCAAACGCCAATTTCACGCGGTTTAATTCGAATTAAAGCTCCCGACAAGCCTCGCGACATAGATTCGAACATGAGGCCCTACATAATTTGAAAATTTACCTCGTTTATGGGTTTGAAATCGAACCCGCTTATCCGTTTCAAAATCAAAAAGAATGGAGCGGGTTTGCATCGAATTACACACTATAAATAGAGGGCAAACGATCATTTACCCGCACACAAACTTTCTGTAAACTCAATTTGATCAAACACACACACAAACATCGAATTCGATCGCCGTCTTCATCGCGACCTGCAACTTGATCGAGAACAACCTTCGGAGTTCTCTTAATCCAAATTGATATAGGGCTTTCGTTTGTAATCATCGCTAGAAGCTTTCTGTGGAATCAATTGGAATATCATCAACAAAATCATCTCGAATCCATATCTCCCAAGCCGCGACTGTTCTTGATCTGTTCTTGACCACTTGAGTCTTTAATCAGGTAATTAAGAGCATACACATGTTCGATTTTTGATGGGATCAAAAGCCCCATGATCGTTTGAATTAACAACATCAATTTGATCTTCAATTTGGATCAAATCAATCTAGGGTTTCATTCGAATTTGGGGATTTCTGAAACCTGCGCTTTTAAGATTTAAAAACCGTTTAATTCGCGGCTGAGGCCCTCGGTTCACTGGTTTGGTACGTGTGATGTTAAACAGGAGGTCCCGGGTTCGACCCCGGGCACCCCCTTATATTTTTAAAATGCCTTTTTAAGCTTTAAAAAAATTATAAAAAATTCCTAAAAATTATAAAAATTAATTTTATAAACTCTGATTTTTTTAAAGTTATCAAACAAATTTTTGTAAAATTATTTCTTTGAAACACTTAATTTTTATATAAAATATCAAATAACAAATATTATAATTAGTTTATTTTTACCAAAATAAACTTTAAATAGTCAAAATTACTACGTTATTATTTGTCATTACGTTACCTTTAATTATAAATTTATTTATGTCAATTATGAAATGTTATTTACATTTTATAAATTTAATCATTTTATAAAAATTTAATATTTTTTTTATAAAATGGATTAATTAATCTTTCTTTTATTGTATAAAAATATATATATACGATCTTGATAACTAATCCCAAATCCCATCAAAGACCCTAGTTTCTCGTTAAAAACGTAAAGATTAATATTAACCAACTTAAATCTCGTCAATGTATATATATATATATTCTTAGGTATCTCGTGAAGGACTACGCTGAAACGACGATTATTATACTTCTTATTAACCATCAATAATATACCGATTTGACCAAGTGAGTATTTCTATACCCATTTTATTATTTCACACACTTTTGGGTGAAACATGTTACCGTATAAACGTTACACTTGTAAACACGTTTGATTCTTGTAAACTTATGGCAATTTGCTTGTGTGTTGTGATTAGTTGAATCTTGTAGCTACCATGTAATGTCGAATATATGTACAATCATTAACTATTGCTAGCCTGGCGACGTCATAGATCTATGGGCCTGACAAGCCTGCTTGGTTGATCCAAGTACACTTAGCTAATCGTATATACTTTTAACGTTAATAGAATATTAACGTCGTTTGATACTTGTAAAACATTGTCAAGGTTTGATTGTGCATTCTGTCTTACATCCCTAGTTACCTTGTTCTCTAATTTACAACATGAATTGCCATCTTTTATATACGTATGTATGAAAAACAATAGAATGCTCACCAACAATATGTTGACCTTTTATTTTTAACATGTTTCAGGCAATAGCGTTATGTGGCTGTGAACAATCGTAACTCTCACGCCTCGACGATTCCGCCGTCAAGGTTGGGGTGTGACAGATTGGTATCAGAGCCCATAACTATAGGGATTTAGGTTATTAATGATGACCTGGACTATAGCTTATGCATGCACCTTATAGTATTTTTATCTTATAAATATATGGTTTGCATATTACATAATGCTATGCCTTCTTGTGTGCAATTTGATGCCTTAGCATAGGATTGCCTAAACTTAATTACTTGTCTCCCTACACTTATCTTTGACTTTTCCCCGAACATAAAACCTCTCTATCTTATTCTCGACGACACGTGGAATCGTATACTTATGCTTATGACTTGGATCTTTAGACGTTATGTCTAATCTATATAAATCTCATCAAGGTTTTGATTACATGAACCTAAGAAATATTGTGTGACACATAGACACCTGTATTCTGGATTTCCTGGCAAAAAGCCTTCGGGCTAAGGCAAGCGTATTCGTATAAATCTCATTGAGGGGCCCGTTACGCTTACCTGGGGATTTCTGGGATGAGTGATAAACTATGGTCAAAATACACAAATCTCTGAGGCAAATGAATCAATTTACCTTGACGTGTCCACGGTTCCAAATGATAATGCGTTATCAAATGGGATCATTCCGTGTACCTTACAACCTTTAGCCTACCTTTGTCTAAACTAATATTCTTTGTTATCCTCACTCCCGTAACTAGCTCATTTTTGTATATCCAGCATGTCTCGTCATCATGGAAAGCGTGGAAGTTCCGACCGCAAGCTTGCAGCAATGATCGCCAAACAAATGGCTGCTGTGCTCCCAACCATGGTTGCTGAACTTACTAGCACCATGATGGCTAATAGCAACAACACACCAATGGAAACAACAACGGTGCTCAAGGAGAAAATAGCAACAGCCGAAACGGGAACGATCGTACTTGCACCTTCAAACACTTCAACTCGTGCAAACCCACCAACTTTAGTGGCAAGGAAGGAGCCACTGGTCTTCTTGAGTGGTTCGAAGGCATGGAGAACACTTTCGCCAATTGTGAGTGTCCCGAGGCACTCAAAGTCCGTTATGCCACTAGTATGCTCCAACAAAGGGCACTTACCTGGTGGAATAGCGAGAAGAGAAACCGAGGAGCTGATGCTATTTCGGCACTCTCTTGGGATGAATTCAAGAACATCGCTATCGCGAAGTTTTGCCCGAGAAGTGAATTACAAAAGTTGGAAGAAGAATTCTGGAACTTGAAGCAAGATGGTGGTGATCATTTGGCCTACTCAACTAGGCATCATGAGTTGAGTCTACTATTGCCCCATATGGTTGACACTGTCCCCCGCAACATCGAGAAGTTCATAAAGGGTGTACCACCCCAAATCCAAGATGCTGTGGTGGGTAGCCGACCCACAACTTTGGAGGAGGCAATTACTATCACAGCGCAGCTCACTGAGAATCATATTAGAGCTGGCACTATGTCGGCAAAGGGTTCAAAGTCTACTGTGAAGGCGACACCCGAGGCGACAAAGGATGTAAAGGCTGAGTCGTCTTCCCAAAACAAGAAGCGTAAGTTCACAACAACACGCAACTACGCTGTGACCACTCCAAATCCTCCTCAAAAACAAATGGTGGTGGCAAATCAAGCTCCCATGGCTAAAGTTTATACGGGTTCTCAGCCAATGTGTAACACGTGCAAGTACCATCATGCGGGCAACGTTCCATGCCGAATCTGCTCGTTGTGTGGAAAGTATGGCCATTTGGTGACTACTTGTCTGCGTGCACCAAACAACGCTGCAATGCTTGCCAACCGAACCTGTTACAACTGTGGCGAGCCTGGTCATATTCGTCCGCAATGCCCTCGCAATGCGGGCAACGTGCCACCAGCTCGTGGAAGGGCTTTCAATATCAACGCCAACCAAGCACAAGTCAGCAATGACGTTGTGAATGGTACGACGAAGAACCCCGTTTAAATCATTCCTTGTATTATTGATGTTTTCCATCTTTGTAATCATCGTATCAATAATAAAGTTTCTTTTTACCGAACAGGTATGTATCTTGTAAATGATCATTATGCATCTGTATTATTTGATTCGGTGCGGATAAGAGTTTCGTGTCGTTAGAATTCGAGCCCGTACTTTCTAAATCACGTATTAATCTGGAAAGACCCTACACGGTCGAAGTCGCCGATGGAAAACCCATTGTCGTTGATGTCATAATACGTGATTGCATCATAAGCTTAACGAGCACGAATTCCCTATTGATCTTATTCCTATGAAACTCGGAAGCTTCGACGTCATCATTGGAATGGATTGGCTAGTCAAACATCATGCTGAGATCGTATGTTTTGAGAAGTGTATTCGAATACCGTTACCATCCGGGGATACTTTGAAAGTGTTCGGCGAGAAACCATCACAAGGACTCAAACTCATGTCTTGCACTCAAGCCCGAAAGTGGTTAAGCAAGAAGTATATAGCCTTCTTGGCTTACGTGGTCAACACAAAAGCCAAAGGGAAAGAACTTAAGGATGTCCCTATTGTACGAGACTTTCCTGAAGTATTTCCCGATGACCTTAGTGGTTTACCTCCCGTACGTGAAGTTGAATTTAAAATTGATTTGATACCGGGAGCACAACCCGTGGCTAAGTCACCATATCGGCTTGCACCATCGGAATTGCAAGAACTCTCTAGCCAACTCCAGGAATTATCCGAAAAAGGGTTTATCCGCCCTAGTTCTTCTCCTTGGGGTGCACCTGTCTTATTTGTGAAGAAGAAAGACGGGTCATTCCGTATGTGTATCGATTACCGAGAGCTCAACAAGTTGACCATCAAAAACCGGTATCCTCTTCCTCGTATCGACGATCTGTTTGATCAACTTCAAGGAGCTACTATATTCTCGAAGATTGATCTACGTTCTGGATATCATCAGTTACGAGTCCATGATGATGACATCCCCAAGACCGCATTTCGTACTCGTTATGGGCACTATGAGTTTACGGTGATGCCTTTTGGCTTGACTAATGCTCCTGCTGTTTTCATGGATCTCATGAATCGAGTATGCAAGCCTTATCTAGATAAGTTTGTGATCGTCTTCATTGACGACATTCTCATCTACTCCAAAACCAACGCCGAGCATGAACTGCATTTGCGACAAGTTCTTGAACTGTTGAAGAAAGAGCAATTGTACGCGAAGTTCTCGAAGTGTGATTTCTGGCTCAAGGAGGTTCAATTTCTAGGACACGTGGTGAATAGCCAAGGAATTCACGTTGACCCTGCAAAGGTGGAAGCTGTGAAGAATTGGTGTGTTCCCACGACACCGACCGAGATTCGTTCTTTCCTTGGTCTTGCTGGTTATTATCGGCGATTCATCGCCAACTTTTCGAGGATCGCGAAGCCGCTCACTTCCTTAACACAAAAGATAAACCATTCAAGTGGGGGCCCGAACAAGAGGAAGCTTTTGAAACATTAAAACACAAACTAAGCAATGCTCCTATCTTGACCCTACCCGATGGAAACGATGATTTCACCGTATATTGTGATGCTTCAAAACAAGGTCTTGGTTGTGTTCTTATGCAACGAGGAAAGGTGATAGCTTATGCATCAAGACAATTGAAGGTTCACGAGGTGAATTACACGACTCATGATCTTGAACTCGGTGCTGTGGTTTTCGCCTTAAAGATTTGGCGACATTATCTTTATGGGACGAAATGCATAGTCTACACCGACCATAAAAGTCTCCAACATGTGTTCAACCAAAAAGATCTCAACATGAGACAACGACGTTGGATCGAGTTAATCAGCGACTACGACTGTGACATTCGCTATCATCCTGGAAAGGCGAATGTTGTAGCCGACGCGCTGAGTCGCAAGATCCATAACAAGACTGTCTCACTACAAGGAATCCGAGATCAAAGACAGTGGTTTCACACGCTAAGAGAATTTGATACCGAGGTTCGTGTGGATATTAACGAGGCTACTATCATGCTCCAAAACATAAGAATTGATAGTGATCTCGAGTTATGCATTCGCAAGGCTCAACAAGCGGCAATAACCGACGAAGGAAGTAATGAGGATTTGGTGTCTAACGTTCGATCACAACTGGAGGAAAAACCAAACGGCCTATGGTACTTTATGAATCGACTTTGGATTCCAAACCGTAATAACCTTCGACACATCATCTTGGACGAAGCTCATCACACCCGATATTCTATTCATCCTGGTTCCGATAAAATGTACATGGATTTGCGTGGTCAATATTGGTGGCCTGGAATGAAGAAAGATATCGCGGTTCATGTCTCCAAATGTCTCACGTGTGCAAAAGTCAAAGCCGAGCATCAACGACCAAGTGGTTTACTTGAACAACCTGAAATCCCTATGTGGAAATGGGAACATGTATCCATGGATTTCATAACCAAGTTACCACGTACTCCTCGTGGTCATGATGGTATATGGGTGATTGTGGACCGTTTGACTAAGACGGCACATTTCATACCTATACGAGACACCTACAAGGTTTCAAGACTAGCTCGTATATACATTGATGAAATTGTGAGTCGTCATGGCGTACCCTTACACATCATTTCCGATCGAGATGCTCGTTTCACTTCACACTTTTGGTCATCTATGCAAGAACTCTTGGGTACTCAATTGGATTTAAGCACGGCCTACCATCCTCAAACTGATGGTCAAACCGAACGAACAATCCAACCCTTGAGGATTTGCTACGATTGTGTGTCCTTGACTTTGGTGGTAATTGGGATACGCATTTACCTCTCGCGGAATTTTCGTATAACAATAGTTATCACTCGAGTATCAAGATGGCACCGTTCGAAGCACTTATGGTCGTAAATGCCGATCGCCGATCTGTTGGACCGACATGGTGAAAACTTTATCACTGGTCCTGAACTTATACAAGAAACGACCGATAAAGTTTCTATCATCCGCAAGAACCTTGAAGTGGCAAGAAGTCGGCAAAAGAGTTATGCCGATAAGCATCGTAAACCGTTGGAGTTTCAAGTTGGTGATATGGTTCTTCTTAAGGTTTCACCATGGAAAGGTGTTATTCGCTTTGGAAAGAAGGGTAAACTAGCCCCAAGATTTGTAGGACCTTTCAAAATCTTGAAAAGGATTGGGAAAGTGGCTTATAAACTGGAACTACCTTCTGACCTTAGTGGAGTTCATCCTGTGTTCCATGTCTCAAATTTAAGAAAGTGTTTGGCCGACGAGAGTCTGCATGTTCCACTGGAAGACATTCAGATCGACGAGTCATTACACTTCATCGAGAAACCTGTCGAGATTATGGATCGCATCATGAAGAAGACTAGGACCACAACTACTCCAATTGTCAAGGTTCGTTGGGAGAACAAGTGTGGAGCTGAGTTCACGTGGGAGCGGGAAGATCATATGAAGGAGAGATACCCGTATTTATTCGTTTAGTTCATTTTTAATTTCTAGACGAAATTCTTTAAAGTAGGGGAGACGGAAACATCTTGTATTAATGTTTATTCATAATCAATGAGAAAGCTTATATTTTGAAGCCACACACTTTAGACTCTCTTTTTACCTCTAATGGCTCTGCCATTGCACATAAAGTAAACACTAAAGTAGCCAGCTTAATCGATGATGAATTTTCTTCTTTTGATATCTTATCAAAACCTGAAAGTTCTCCCAGTGTCCTCATCTTTTCGTCTCAGCCTTCTCGTAAACAAATTTCGGGACGAAATTTCCTAAAGTAGGGGAGACTGTAACATCTCGTATTTTGCGACGTTTAATAATGGTAATAATAATAATAATAACAATAATAATAATGATAATAATGGTAATAATAATAATAATTATAATAATAATAATAATAATAATAATAATAATAATAATAATAATAATAATAACAATAATAACAATAACAATAATATAATAATAATAATAATAATAATAATAATAATAATAATAAAGTCCAGGGATGATTCTTGTAATTTATCAAACTTCAAAAGAAAACTTATAACATAAAATGTTAAAAATGAAACCGCAGGGACCAACTGTGTAATTATAAAAATTTTCAAATTAAACCCCCGCCACCCCCGTAAATCCGGCGACTCCTCCGGCCGACCTCCGGCCACTCTCCGGCGACCTTCAAACGCCAATTTCACGCGGTTTAATTCGAATTAAAGCTCCGACAAGCCTCGCGACATAGATTCGAACATGAGGCCCTACATAATTTGAAAATTTACCTCGTTTATGGGTTTGAAATCGAACCCGCTTAATCCGTTTCAAAATCAAAAAGAATGGAGCGGGTTTGCATCGAATTACACACTATAAATAGAGGGCAAACGATCATTTACCCGCACACAAACTTTCTGTAAACTCAATTTGATCAAACACACACACAAACATCGAATTCGATCGCCGTCTTCATCGCGACCTGCAACTTGATCGAGAACAACCTTCGGAGTTCTCTTAATCCAAATTGATATAGGGCTTTCGTTTGTAATCATCGCTAGAAGCTTTCTGTGGAATCAATTGGAATATCATCAACAAATCATCTCGAATCCATATCTCCCAAGCCGCGACTGTTCTTGATCTGTTCTTGACCACTTGAGTCTTTAATCAGGTAATTAAGAGCATACACATGTTCGATTTTTGATGGGGATCAAAAGCCCCATGATCGTTTGAATTAACAACATCAATTTGATCTTCAATTTGGATCAAATCAATCTAGGGTTTCATTCGAATTTGGGGATTTCTGAAACCTGCGCTTTTAAGATTTAAAAACCGTTTAATTTCGCGGTGAGGCCCTCGGTTCACTGGTTTGGTACGTGTGATGTTAAACAGGAGGTCCCGGGTTCGACCCCGGGCACCCCCTTATATTTTTAAAATGCCTTTTAAGCTTTAAAAAAATTATAAAAAATTCCTAAAAATTATAAAAATTAATTTTATAAACTCTGATTTTTTAAAGTTATCAAACAAATTTTTGTAAAATTATTTCTTTGAAACACTTAATTTTATATAAAATATCAAATAACAAATATTATAATTAGTTTATTTTTACCAAAATAAACTTTAAATAGTCAAAATTACTACGTTATTATTTGTCATTACGTTACCTTTAATTATAAATTTATTTATGTCAATTATGAAATGTTATTTACATTTTATAAATTTAATCATTTTATAAAAATTTAATTTTTTTTATAAAATGGATTAATTAATCTTTCTTTTATTGTATAAAAATATATATATACGATCTTGATAACTAATCCCAAATCCCATCAAAGACCCTAGTTTCTCGTTAAAAACGTAAAGATTAATATTAACCAACTTAAATCTCGTCAATATATATATATATTCTTAGGTATCTCGTGAAGGACTACGCTGAAACGACGATTATTATACTTCTTATTAACCATCAATAATATACGATTTGACCAAGTGAGTATTTCTATACCCATTTTATTATTTCACACACTTTTGGGTGAAACATGTTACCGTATAAACGTTACACTTGTAAACACGTTTGATTCTTATAAACTTATGGCAATTTGCTTGTGTGTTGTGATTAGTTGAATCTTGTAGCTACCATGTAATGTCGAATATATGTACAATCATTAACTATTGCTAGCCTGGCGACGTCATAGATCTATGGGCCTGACAAGCCTGCTTGGTTGATCCAAGTACACTTAGCTAATCGTATATACTTTTAACGTTAATAGAATATTAACGTCGTTTGATACTTGTAAAACATTGTCAAGGTTTGATTGTGCATTCTGTCTTACATCCCTAGTTACCTTGTTCTCTAATTTACAACATGAATTGCCATCTTTTATATACGTATGTATGAAAAACAATAGAATGCTCACCAACAATATGTTGACCTTTTATTTTTAACATGTTTCAGGCAATAGCGTTATGTGGCTGTGAACAATCGTAACTCTCACGCCTCGACGATTCCGCCGTCAAGGTTGGGGTGTGACAAGGAGGAAGGCCGGGTAGATCTTTAGGGAACACGTCGGGAAAGTCACAAATGATTGGAATGTCTTTCACACTCTTTCCCTTTCTTTTTGTGTCACGACATGGGCTAAAAAGACAATACATTCCTGACGTAAGCACTTCGTGCCTCCGTACAAGACATGAGTTTGAGTCTGTTTGAGGGTTTCTCGCCATAGATTTGTAAAGTGTCTCCGGAAGGAAGCGGAATACGGATATATTTTTCAAAGCAAACGACTTCGGCATGAACCTTGGCAAGCCAATCCATGCCTACTATGACATCAAAGCTACCCAATTGCATGGGTATGAGTTCGATTGGAAATTCATGTTCATTAAGACTTAAAATACAATCAATGAGAATGGAATCAACGGTGACAGATTTTCCGTTAGCGATTTCAACGGTGAATGATTTTGGCAATTTAGTACGTGTACATTTTAGCATTGGTTCAAATTTTACGGAAACAAAACTTTTATCCGCACCAGTATCAAATAACACAGAAGCATAAATTCCATTTATAAGAAACGTACCGTTACAACGTCATTGTCGTTTTGAGCTTGATGCGCATTTATGTTAAATGCGCATCCACGTGGCGCTTGCACTTGAACCTGATTGTTGCGGGGGCATTGGGGAGCAAGATGGTTTGGGTCACCATATTTGAAGCAAGCACGACCATTTCCATTAGTCGGGGGTCTTTGGGTACCAGTATGAGCCGAAGGTGGTTACCGGGTGGGCTAGGACCACTTCGACATGCTGAGGCAAAGTGCCCATAACGGTTGCACGTTGTGCATTGACGGCATTGAGAGGCAGGGGGTAGTGGTATTGGCATTTAGCACATTTAGGAAACGTACCGGTGTAAGCTTTTCTAGGTGGTTCATGGTTCGAGTGATGGGAGCTTGGGTGTTGGTGTTGTCATGGCATAGTTGCGGTTTTGAAACTTGCGTTTCTTGCCGTGATGGGTGTTTTTGGATGATGTTTTTGTGTCTTTGGGTTCCTCGGGTGTTCAGAGATGGCTTGATGGGCGGTTTTGAAGGAGCCTTTAAGAGACAAGGATCCGTCTTTCACTTGGTTGTTGGACAAGGTAGCCGCCAACCGGATGGCTCGCTCAACTGAGAATGGTTCGGCTATGGTGACGGAGTCACGATATAATAGGAGGAAGGCCTTTTATGTACTTGGCTATGGCTCGGTCAGTGGTGTTGACCAAGTGAGGGACAAGGATACTAAGTTGCTTGAAGCGAATGGTGTAAGTCAAGTTGTCTCCTCCAATTTGTTTGAGGTTCCAGAATTCCTCTTCAAGACTTTGCATCTCATGAGGAGGACAAAACTCATCTATCATGAGTTGCTTCACTTCTTCCCATGGTAGAGCGAAGGCGACCTCGTTTCCACAAGTGCTCCTTTCACTTTTCCCACCATTCAAGTGCCCTCGATGTGAAAACACCAGTGGCACTACGAGTCCGAAACTCATCGGGACATTCACTATTGATGAAAGTGACTTCGATGCTATCGAACCATTCAAGCATCTTGGAGGCACCCTCTTCACCGTGAAAGGTTCAGGGCCACATGACTTGAAGTGCTTATAGGAAAAGGCTGAGGTTTTAGGACTAGGGTTTCGGGATTCAACTGAAGTGTTCGGGCTAGGGTTGGCATTGATTTGCTTAACAATATCAGGAATAACTCGAGCCATTTGCTTAGCCATGAAAGCGACCATTTTCTTATTGGAACTTTGTTTGGAGCTTCTATGGGATTTGGAAGACATCTACAATGTAGGTTAAAGAGAATGATGAAACTTGATCAATAGTGTTTAACATAATTTTTTGCATATTTAGAGCATTATAACATAACACCTAAACAAGTAGGTTTCAAATTGGTTCTCATAATGAATCATATAACCACTCAAAAGAATTAGATAAAAAAATAATGAAAGCTTTTAAGTTTTTGTTGGTTCTTGATTATAGCGTCTAAGGTCGAGAGATTAGCGCGATTCGGATGATTCGCTCTTGACAAGAGGAAAAAGAGTATAACATAAATGCGTAAAATAAATACGAACATAAAAGAAATTCGATTAAGGCTTAGAATGTTCCGGTTTTGGAACTAAGACTAATCCAAAGTAGTCAAGACTTCTTTTGAGTTCGGGAATCATGCTTTGGCTTAATGGGTTGGAATACTCTCGCCGACAAGTCGGGTAACGGTATTCGCCCTTCCAGTTACTACATGTCCCTTGTCAATCAAACTCTTAAGACTTTGGTGAGATTGAAAATCAAAGAATGGGACTAGTCACCAAGATATGGATATCACTCCTAACTTGGTGGTGTCGTTCCCTAAACGTGGTTGGTACTTATCCATCAAGGTAAGGAAATTAATCCTAACTCGTTGGTAAGGGTCCACAAGAGTGTAATAAGTGAAATTGTCATCAAGATAAGGAAACCACTCCTATCTTAATGGTCTAATTTCATAAAAACGATAATGGCGGATTGAAAGTCATCACCAAAGTAAGGGATTCACTCCTATTTTGGTGAGTTCGTTTCATTTGTAAAATACAAGTGTCTTCGTATCGTCTTCGCATGATTACACCTTAGGAAAGGTGTATTTCTTTCTAGCCGAGAATAAGATGAGGGGCAAGATTAGATAGATTCGAGTTTTTTTTTTGGCATAAACATAAGATATTCAAACAAATCATAAGCATTACAAATGGGAGTCCTTAGTCATAGTCTAGGTCAAAACATGAAAGTTTTCCGAATTTCCTATAACTATGGCTCTGATACCAATCTGTCACACCCCAACCGATGGTGGAAACATCGGGGCGCGAGAAGTGATAGATTGTTCAAAAACATCATAGGACTAATGTGACAATAAATTAAGATTAAATTTTATTTTCATTAATCAACGTAACATTACAGTGTTTTAAATAAACATACAATAATTTGGAGAAATGTCTAAAACAAACATAACAAAATGATAGACTTGGTGTGTTTCTAGGTCCCCTAATTGAATTTCTTGATAAAGCTTCAAGCATTTCCTGCAACATGTATAAAATATTGGTCAACATATGAATATGTTGGTGAGCATATAAATTTGTATACATAGCATAATAGTGAATAAATATCAATTCAACATGAGTAAAGTATACTAAAGTTTGTACATTGCTAGCATGCAAAGCCATAATCAAACCAAAGTGTCCACTAGCGTAATCTTAGCATCAAAAGTGAGCAAGACCGTAAAGATTGATAACTTAACATAAACTCATCATAATAGGGCGGATGTGCTAGTCCTATAGCGCTATACATGTTAAGGGAGGTTTAGATTGCTTGCAAGATAATGTATTCTAGAATGTATTCACAAATAGTATAACAAGTAAGCATGTTTGTATGAATTGAGTTTTAGAATAAGTTTGATTGAATGTATGCTTGAGTGTATTTGATAAATGATACATGTTGCAACCCAAATAGTGTTAAAATAAAAGGGGTGAAGTATGACTCACGGTTTCGATAGGAAAAGTTCCGAGTCGTGAGTAGATGGATTTGGGAGGATTAGACACCGGTTAACCTAACAAGGAAAACGGGTTTGTCTTAGACTCGGATTTGAGTACTTGTACGTATGTATATAGAATCATAGAAGTCATGTATCGCCAATGGCGGACCAAAACACAATTCACCAACTAGTGTTGGAGATTCGGATGGTAAAGTTAGTACGTTAGTGTACCCTCCTCGAAGGAGGTCATGAGATACGAAGGTAGGGTAATAATCCACAAACCTTTGTAAATACTTACATAATAGTTTAAATATTAAAGTATAGATATACTACATATAATATCTCAAGTAATCCGGGTGAGTTATGGTGGGAAAGCCCTACTTGAAGAACCAAGTTCTTCAAGATTGCCATTTGAACCTTAACATAAGCTTTTCAACATGGTAAAGTTGAATACTTAGTTTGGTTTATCAAACTTGTTGTTAGGTTAGATTACTTGAGTAGTAAAAGATATAAAGTTAAGTTCAAAACTCATTCATTTCTGGATTTTTACCTTAACTCAAGTCATCCAACAATGAGGTTTGTTGGAGACAAGGTTTGGTTCAAGGAAAATCCAAGTTTGAACAAGGTAAACCCAAGAGCAACAATTTCATAAAGTTTAGCCACTTGGGAACCCATTTTAGGTGCCTCCCCCCTTAGTGTTTACCATTGTAAACCTAGAGGATAGTCCATGGGTTTGTTCCAAGTGGTTTAGTATGTTTTAAAATAAGATTAAAGCTTGTTAAAAGATTAAAAACATCAAGGACAAAAACAAAATAAAATTCAGCCTTGTAAAACTAGCTTTTGGACCTCATTATAGATGGCTTCCACTTAATGTTGCCAAGGCAAAGTCATTCGGGATAGTCCTAGAGGTGTATCCATGAAGCTAGATGCAAGGTTTAAGTGTTAGAAGCAAGAAAAATGGGTTAGAATGGTGTTCTAACCTTGAAGGTTTTGTGCAGAATTTTTGTGAAGAAGAAGAGAACTTTGAGAGAATTTGAGAGTGTTTTGGTGGGATGTGTAGTGTAAAAGTGTTTTGTGGGGATGAATGCTAGTTTATAAAGGGAAGGAGTTGGTTTAATGGGCTTTAATTAGGTTAAAAAAAGGGAAAATGGGCTTAAACCCGAGTGGGTTTCGGTTTGACTAGTCAACAAAACCATCAAACTTGTTTTCGCGATTCCCGCTTCGTTATAACTCCGTTTCGTACGCGGTTTTTTCTACGTTCACCATTTTCAGCGTACTTTCATATGGATAAAAGCAATTTAACATTCATGGTACTGAGAATTGGGTTTGGTGCATTGATCTTGATACGGTTCGAGAGTTACGATCACAAACTTGTGTTTGTGTTGAGCTTGGACCATTGGACTTGGTTTCGGGCTTTTCTTTTGGGTTATTTTACGTGTTTTAAGAACCTTAATTATATTTTAAAGATTTGGGCTTGTTTACAAGTTGGTTGGGTTCGCTCATGAACACCCGGTTACGTATGATTCGACTGAATTTATATTTACAGCGTGTCGTAAGTATATTTGAATGCATATAACGTTTCTTTTAAGCATGTGTAACATATAAGTATATAGAATAACTTTAATAATACTTCCATTGATCAAAACTCAAGAGTACAAGGGTATGAATTGATGAATTACAAGGTACAAGGACTAAAAATGAAACAACAAAAAGTACGGGCGTTACACATGTACCAGCTCTTAATATTTCTAATAAGTTTTAAAACCAGCTTTATTATATATTTATTTAAATTTTTTTATAAACGTGTCATATCAGCTATCACATCTATTTTATTCTTTTAATTTTACATCTCATTACATAAGTTCTTTATTTTTCACATCAGCTATGTTTTATTTTAGTATTCTATTACTAATTATTCCCCTATATCGGTGGACATAGGGGATTTTAAATTATTTTTTTTGTATTATATATTATATATATAATAAAATTGAGATTTTTTTGGCATATTATATTATTTAATTTTTGTATTATATATTACATATAATAAATGAGATTTTTTGCATATTATATATATATATAGCAAAATTGAAACATGGAAAAACATCTAACTTGCTGGCTTGCGAGCTCTTTTACTATACATAAGATCCGGGTTCAAGTCTAAAAACGTTATTATATAATACTACTTGTTTATTTTATGTGTGAATTTTGTTTGTAACGAGTTAGGTCAAGTATTATAATTTTAATTCGTTGGTATAAATTCGAGTTACTCTATGTTTTGATGTAAATTTTGCTAGGAAATGTGTTAGAGCGAATGTAATCTATGCTTTATGATGTCGCCTATGGCTTCCCCGTACTTGCTTATTTTGATGTACGTTTTGAGTTGTTCTACGTTTTATCGTGTTACTCCATATTTACGTAAATTTAGTTCGGAAACAAGTTGAGTCGATTATATTTTATACTTGATCATGACACGTACGCTCGCCGCCGCAGCAACGCGCAACGAGTTAAATAACTAGTTTATACTTAAATTGTTATCTAAACTTATTATTCAAAACAATGGAAAATATTTATATTTTAAAGTAAAAATTACATAAACTAAAACATCAAAATGTATAAGATACCAATGTCGTTTTACAAAAGCCTTGGAAAGCCGTTAGGACCCTGCTATTTATCTAAGTACGTTGAGCTACTTTCCAAGTATCAAAATTCTTTTTTCTAAACTTTTTGTAATGAGTATTCGGAATCTATCAATCATGTGTTAGGTTTGTGTCCTTTTTGGATCGTTTATGTTCTCTAATCAGGTGAACATGTGATCATAAGTTGTCGATGTATCATTGAGCACCGGAACGCGTGCCATGCTGGAAGTACTCATGGACACGCCTCTAGAAATCGGTTCTGTTTGGCTATTTCCGGTATCAGAATTCTACGAATACGTGAACCCACACCCCGACTAGTAATTCACAGAGAAAAATTAAAAGACTTGTAACATATGTGAATAGAAAGAATGACACAAATTTGCAGTTGTAAGTTAGGATCTTTGTGAATGAGTTTATAAAATTTCTTTATGTAGGGTTGTTATAATCCTGAACCAACTATTTTCCTAAAGTCTTGAAGAATTGCTTCATGTCCTGATTAACTTTAACATATCATGCCAACCAAATAACTTCCAAACAAGAAACCAAACATCAACCTTAGGAACCACAATTGCTAATAAACAGATTACATTACATTCTTCAAACTCATATCCAACATCACCGATCACTCACGCCATCATCTCCCAGACCCCGGGGAAAAACAAGTATCGACCCACAAATTTCACCATTCACCCCGACGCGACTATACAGAAGATGACAGGTAAAAAAAGTTTAAACATTTAGCTCGTTATGCATGAATATTTGCCTACAGTTTCTTCACAGCCAGTGTTCCTGTTGATGGTATAAAAGATATCCAGCTCAGCGACCCGAAAAGAATGTACTTCCCCCTTGGACTTTCCTCACCTTGGTTTTATCGCGTGCTCGCCTTACAGCTTCTTGTATTTGACGGTCATGGTCCTTCAGCATCTGGTCTACTTTCCCAGATGGCGCTAGTAGTGGGCCCGAGTAATGAATCTTGCTGCCCTTCGATCCATACCCGATCTGCACAAAGGATAAATCTGACAATTTGCCTAGTAAATTTAAAACTTTATAATATCTATTGAATAAAAAACTTACGTTAACCGGATCTTTATTAACTGTTCTTGCATCATCATCAGGCGGTCCTGCAGCATGTGATGAAGCTTCTTTAAGTGAACCAGGAAATCGACTTATCAACCGTGGATGTTGTTGTGAAGTTCCGGTTTTGTCCCTGTCTCTACGGTCTTCGTACAACATACTTTTCCTAGCAGCTACTAACCCTGACATTGCTGATAAATCCGACCCGTTTGACTCGACCTTTTTACCGACCTTTGACCAGGCGGCCCGTTGGACCAATGGCCCGGAATGTGAAGCCCGCTTATGCAGATTATTGGTTTGATCTTCTTCCATAGCTTGAGAAGGTCTCGGTGGGTCAATTGGGAACCCGGAAGCAGAATCTTCATGCTGCGGGTTGAACTTTTCACTACGCGAATACGACTGCCCTTGTCTTTTCTGTATTCACATACTTACACATCAATAATTAATGGCATTTTATGTAATTGACTAATGTGAAAACTTTAATCAAGATTAACCTGCAAAGATGATGCAAGTTCAGCGTTAGCTTCAGGTGCGGGAATGGCCCGAGACTCCCTTGTGGGTCTTCTTTCGGGGTCGGGTCGGTGAGCCTTGCCTCCAGCAGCAGCTTGCCTAATAATTTCAGCATTACATTTGAACCATTAGCAAACTATAAAATACCATATCCTTAATTTGGGGTTAAGTATATAAATTAAATAAATAAAAAAAAGTTAGTTGTAACGCGTACATCCTAGCTTCTTCATCGCGCATTTTAGCATCAAATTCCTTACTAGGAGGATACTTTGGCAAGCTTGAAGGATCACAAGGGAATGGTTTTGTAGTAAAAAACTGCAAAAAGTTTTAAAAAAGTAATAATCAGATAATCAGTTTCAAAATGCAAATCCAAACATCTCTTAAGAATATAAACTAATTATGTCTAAAGAAATGCATACCTCACTCTTCAAAGCCGAAGCTGCAGACCCGCGGTCAGCAGGATCTATAGAGAGAAGAGTCTCAAGAAGAGCTAATGCGGGTGCGGGAAATTCTTTAAATGTATCTGCAACGACTCGTTTATACGGTTGTTGAGGCTTAAAAATGGTAGCATGAGGCAGTTTTGACTTTCTCCAATAATCATCAGATGGTGATCCACAAAGCTTGAAAATTTTGTGCAACTGTTCTACCTACAATCCACAAAACCTACAATTAAACAAATAAATTACATAAATGTAATATTATTCACAAAATTATTAACATAACCGACCTCTGTTCTTCCTGGCATTATCGGTTTGCCAGCATATAATTCAGCAACTATGCAACCGGTACTCCATAGATCCACAGCAGTCCCGTAATAAGTAGCACCGAGTAGAAGTTCAGGTGGTCTATACCATAATGTGACAACACGACTGGTCAACGGTTGACTTTGACTCGGGTCAAAGAAGCTTGCTAGACCAAAATCTGCTATCTTTAAAATGCCATTATTATCGACTAATAGGTTTGAACCTTTTATGTCACGGTGAAGAATACCATTACTGTGACAATGATCAAGCCCGTGTAATAGTTGTCGTATGTAGCATTTAACCTATAAAAATAATATAATTCAGTAATTATTGTAACAATATACAAAAGATAAGTAGATAACGCATTTATTGTCTAAAATAATTTGTTTATTAACCTGTGATTCTGTGAACTTGAGACTAGGGTGAGAAGCAAGCCCTGCTAAATCATGTTCCATATATTCAAAAACAAGGTACAAACTGCAAGACATTCTAGAAGTTACTAGACCTTCTAGTTTTATAACATTTGGATGATTGAGCTTGCGTAGAATGTGGATCTCACGCGCCATAAACCGTACACTTTCAGGATCAAGATTGTCGAACCTTACTTTCTTTAAAGCAACAATTTTACCCTGATCTAGATCACGGGCCCGATAGACATTACTATATGTACCTTGCCCAATCTGAAAAAGAGCAAGAAAACTATCATCAGCTTATGAAAAAAACAACACATTATTATAGGTGGGGATTTTGATCCATTTACTTGTGAATGAGCCAATTTAAATGCTTAATTGCTTATTAACTTAAACTTATGATATAAAAAATTTCAAAGAATGAGCCGAACAGGTTGAAAGTCGCCTCAAGTTTATTTTTAATTTATACAACCTCGTAATTTGTTTATTTCCAGATATGAAAGATTATTAGCAGTAATATTGTTTTTGTAATCATAAACTAACACATCAACTATCTATAAACTTTGCAGGTTGACCCAACTCAAGTCTGTCTGTCTCAACACGAACTAAAAATGACCCATTTGACCCATTATTTTACATACCCGACCCATCCATCCTGCCACCTTTACACATTATGAGGGTAACATAATCCAATAAACACTCTTCAAGATTAATTCAGGGATGTTTGGATGTGTTCAGTTTAAAGTGTCTGGAAAAACTGATTATGATTATAATATTTTGGTTATTTAGGGTCAGACAATCATATTTGGAGAAGCATGTAAATAATTGCTAGAAGTAAATTGATTGTTAAAAATATGTAAAATTTACATATTAAGCACTTGATTATCTGATCAACTTTATCTACTTCTAATTCTTCAAATCCCATAGATTGCCTCTAGGGATTATTGCAAAAGACTTGCATAAAAATGCATCATGTTCTGATGTTCATACATTTAGAAACAAATATCTACAATCAATAATCAAAAAAGAGGAAGCAAACCTTATCCAATTTCTCAAAAGAATCTGCTCTTCTAGGCACCCAACCTTTAATCGCTTCACCAGCAACCACCGCGAGCCATGGCGGCCAACCAGCGGCAACTTGTTCTCCTTCGGTTGCTCTAGGAACACTACCCATGGCAGGATGGTGTGTGGAAACAATAGCCTCTTTTTGGTCCCTTTTCCTCTCATAATTATCCCCTCGCAGTCTGACCGAGCCATTAACATGCTTATTAATCAGCATTGGTCCACCATTATTATCCAATTGTGTCTTCACCCTGTAGGCATCTTCTCTTCTTGATGATGTAACCCTAGGCACCCTCAATTCTGATGAACCTTTATCACCATATCTGTCCTTTGGACTTTCTCTGCTATCTTCAATGGCAGATGGCTTGCCACAAACACAACCCATGATCCACCAACCCCAAAATCACTTCCAGAAGTCAAACTCTTTGCTCAATTTTACTAATACAGACAAAGAACACAATCACTTTCATCATTAAAAATTCATTATTTAAAGAAATACGTGACATTTTGAATCAAGAAAATACAACCCCACAAAAACCCACAATTAAATATACAAAAAAAATGATGTCTGTCCGTTGATTACCATCAATGAACAAGATTTAAGGCAAAATGTTCAAAAAGATCGAAACTTTATAACATAAACATAAACAAAATCATAAATTTCACAAAACCCTCTTCCCAATGCCAATTACGAACACATTCCAACAGCAAGAAAGCAGGTTGGAGCAAATTCAGGCGAAATTATCTCAAAATTATTTGATAATAAGAACATACCAAACTCATTAGGTCGAAGTACTTCAAATTCTACAAGTTTTTGATATACCCAGTGATCAATAAGCTAAAAAGATGAAATGTTACCTGAAATTGAGGGTTGCATCAGTGAAAACTGATCTAGGGTTCTAAAATCCACAGATCTGGAGTTGCAGGATCTTGAAGAGACGGATAGATGGATGAATGGATGGATAAAGATGGGGTTTAATCCCTGAAAAACAGAAATGGTAAATTGAAATAAGAAGAAAAAAGAAAATTAAAGAAAAGTTGTATACATTTTCTTGTTTAGCATTTATATATTCTGACAGTTTGGGGCAGCTTTTGGAGGTCTGTTCTTATGTGTGTGTGTGTGTTTGTATGTGTGAGAGAGGGATGGGTCTTGTATAGTGAGACATCCTTACCACCACTCACAAGTCAAAGCTTGGATTTATTCATAATGCCAAATTAATGTTAATTCTTTAATTAAGAAACTCCCTAATCAATGTCCAATAAGCTCTTGAGTTTCTCATGATACTGGATTTAAGTCGTTTTCATTACAATAATGGTTGATTGGTGTGTAACTGATATGTATTTAATAGGTTTGACAATTATGAAAGATTGTTTTCTATAAAGTACAAACATATTTTATAAAGGGTTCTAATAAATAGACATCCACATTTATAAATCGACACCCCCCTATACGTTGCGTATGGGTCCATACGCGGCCCATGCCCGGCGTATAAGTATCGACCATTAATGCGACATTAATGACTGACACTCGACGTCACATCAGTTTACCTATACGGGGCGTATAGGACCATACGCCACGTATAGGTCGGTGTCGATTTAAAAAAGTATATAAGCTATACGCCGCGTATGGACCCATACGCGGCATATAGCTCCTCCACGTATGGGTCATAAGTCACGTATGGGTATAAAATGTCAAACCCTATACCCCGCGTATGGACCCATACGTCGCGTATGGACCCATACGCCGCGTATAGGGTATAAAACGTCAAATCAACAACGCACCCTATACGTCGCGTATGGACCCATACGCGGCGTATAGGGTATAAAACATCAAATCAACAACGCACCCTATACGCCGCGTATGGACCCATACGCGACGTATAGGGTACAAAGGTGTTGATTTAAAATTAGGGGGTGTCTAAATAAAGGGACACTTTATAAAAAATACTTTGTGACATCAAGTATAAGTATTAAATAGATGAAAAAGCCATGAGAAAGTTGAAGATATATGATTCAAATACAACTAAAAGAAATTTTGAATTATAAGTACTACAAATACACTAATGAGTAGGAGTACATCTTGGATATATTTTTAATCCTCCACAATAAATTGTGCTTTAATCTCCTATGTTATGGAGAACTTTTTTTTTAACACATTCGCGTCTTAACTTTTCATATAAACCAAAATAAGGTATATCAGAGATGAACCGTTTTGTCACCATTTTGGTTGTCTTCATGATCTAAAGATTCTATTACCACAAAATAATTTTAGATTTGATTTTAGAATAATACCTCTCGTTTACATGTTCATAAATGTCGGTATATTGTCTTGAACTAGCCTCCATGTGAAGATCTCACTTTGATGGGGACCCAATTTGCTAATCCATACTTCGTGTTCGAACCGACTCCAACACTAGGTTCATTCGGTTCGAATCTCATCGAATGAGTCAATAATCGGCCTCAAGTGGCGCCTTCTTGTTTCCGTTCATCGTTATCGAATCTAAAACTTCCCAACATACATTTCAGGTCCGTGACGTCAAGCATTCAAGATACTCGAACAATTTTTATTTGTTTGGTTCCAACTTATTGCAATTGATCACTATTGCCTACTTTAACCCTCTTAGTTGCGAGACAATATTTTGATGATTCTATACCTAACCAAATATCCTTCCAATACATTCAAATATGATATTATTAAGGCAGAAAAATTTTTAATTTAGAAACGCATAGTTAAATATTACACGATTAACCGTTACAATAAGTTAGACATCCAAAGCCTCTTCGGTGTAAATGAGCACAGAGTCGAGCCATAATTCAGTTCATTTGACGTAAGAGAGCTCACTCGAGTCGTTTATAATTTAATTATTTTATAATTTAATTAAATTATAATTTAATTATTTTATTTATATTATATATGAAACTTCACAAGTTGGATCAAACGTCTATGATCATAGAAACATAAAGTACACCTCACTACGATGAAAATTTCCACACTTGCATTTTACATAATTTAAACCTACAACAATTTGATTGAGAAGTACAATGTTTTATCATTGGAATACCCTCTGGACACTTATATCAGTTATACTTAATTTTGTTTAAATAGTTATCGATACAATATCACGCGTCTCAATTTAAGTTGGAGATTCTTAAGTAAAAAGTTGTATAAAATTCATGGATAAAATTTTTAAAACTAAATAATGGGTTTTATGATCGAAAATAACTTGTTATTCTATATATTCCAACTAGGTTATAGATCCGTGTAAATACACGGGTAGAATAACACAATATCATATTAGCAATAACAAAATCAAAGTTGAAGGAAAAATATAAAGTTGTACAAAAGTGAGATAAATGAAGAATGTTAATCGCGTATAAAGATAAATAATAAAAATATAATTAAAATTCACAAATCTGAAAATACTTCTTTATACACAACATTTGTGGTTTTGTTTGTAATTTTGCCGTCTTTATCAAGTATTAATAGCTTTAATCCATCTCTGCTTTTAACTCTGGATAACGCCACATATAGTTGACCATGTGTAAACACCGGTTGCTTTAGGTACAAACCCACCCGACAAAGCGATTGACCTTGACTTTTGTTTATGGTCATGGCAAAACATACAGCTAGAGGGAACTGTCTTCTTTGAAACTTAAATGGAATCCTTTTGTCTGATGGTATTAGCCGAAATCTAGGGATAAATGTTCGAGTGCCAATATTACTACCAGATATTATTTGTACTTCAATAACACGATTGCCAAGCGACAAAACTTGTAGTCGAGTTCCATTGCATAAACCATTCTTCTGATCAATATTTCTTAATAACATCACCGGAACACCAATCTTTAGTATTAATTATGGTTGGGCAACCCTGAAAGTTTAAGTCCATTCAGGACATCAGGAGAGTATAAACTTGGATCAAAATTATCATGAACATACTCTGATTCAGATATACTATCAGAACTAAGGTATTCCTTTTCTTCCCCTGGAAACATTGAAAGCAAACGATCATTAATCTCTTCCACGACTTCATTTGTAGGAGCAAGTATTGCTCTATCTTGGAAATATTCAGAATTTTTAAAATTCTGAAGAATGTCTGGATACACAAAATCAATAAGAGACGAAACAGGATCATATGAGTCAGTAATTAAAAGATCATCGGGTATGTCTATAACAGCCTCACCATCATTACAGGAACCAACTTTTCCTTCACCTAAATGCAACAGCCATTCTTCAAACATCTTTGTTTGTTGAATATTAGCTGACGTACCACCTGCACTTAACCTCATGTTTTTAGTCAATCTTAAGACTTTACGATGATGCCAAATATTGGAAGAGCTTAAGGACGCATTGACGATGTCTTGCCTGCTACCGTTTGGGACAACCGGTAGTATTTGCCTAAAGTCACCTCCAAAGACAATAACCTTACCTCCAAATGGCATTTCATTGTTTGGAATGTCATCACTAGTGAATATGTCTCTTAAGGTTCTATCCAAGGCTTCAAATCCATGCTTGTGAATCATTGGTGCTTCATCCCATATAATCAATTTTGTTTTCTTTAATAAGTAGGCAATATCGCTTTGTGGCGGAATGTGACATATAGAATCCTCATTCAAATTTAAAAGGAATAAGGAATCTTGAATGAACTGTCCTACCTCCGGTTAACAACAAAGACGCGATTCCACTTGAAGCAACATTTAAGACTATTTGTCCTTTTGATCTTATTGCCGTAGATAACGTCTTCCATAGATATGTTTTACCAGTTCCACCATATCCATAAACAAAATAAACTCCTCCATTGTTATGCTCTACAGTATTATTTATTTCTTCAAAAACCATTCGTTGTTCATCTGTTAATGAACTAAGTAGTGTATTAAACTCAATTTGCAGTTCATTCTTATCATACGGTAGTTCTTCATTTATCAACCGATTGTTGGAGGAAGCTATACATTCATGATTTGGAATGGCATGGTTGGGAGGTTACGTAACGTGGAATTATTGCGAAGCAATATATTTTCTATTTCAAACAACGTCATATTCTTTATTTGATCTTCGTGAAGTGTGATATCTGTTTGGGGTCAAAACATACGTTATATAAAAATTTATTAAATATATATATTTAATAAAAGACAATTCATAAATATAATAAATCAGAAAGAGCATAGAATTTTCTTTCATACCTGAAGACTTCAAAATTAGTTGTTGCTTGTAAAGAATTCCATCAGATAGATACTCCCATGTTTTTTCCCAAACATAATCTGGTCTCGATAAACTATTAGAAGTTAACATCGTAGAAAATAAACTTCTTAAATAATATCCAGAACCGGAATGGGCTGCTTTCTTAATTGCTTCAATATATTCCAAGTCATCATCCAAAAGCCCAAGAGAATAACATGCATCTCTAAATGTAGGCAGTACTTGTCCATTTACGGTACGTATTTCTTCAAATGACCTTGAACCTCTTGTTTTGTTCAATAAAATTCTTAAAAAATATGCTTCGCCTTGTGATGGAGAAACTGAATGAATTCTTCCAAGAGAAAATCCCCTTTTTCTTGGTTCCCATATATTCGGACCAGGTTTCCAAACAAACTTAGTAGGAAACTCAACATAAGATAGTTTGCGCGTCTCTTTATAAACTTGATTACACTGCATCCAATTTAAAAACATCAATGAAGCAACTAAAGGTTTATTCAAAACCTTATCTATATCATCATCAACTTCATAGACAATTTGATGTTGTCCGGGAAGATGGAAGGGGAGCCTCATACCAGAAGGGGTCCTGTAATGAACATCATATCCATATATACGCCATGATGCCTCACAAGCAGATACATATCTACAGTCATAGTATTCTTTAATTTCATCTACCTTTGTCTGTTGAACATCTTCATTGTTGCTTTGGACAACGGAAACAGTAGCCCTGTCAGGACCTTTGTTGATATACTTGAACAAATATTTTATAGATGAAGCCTGGTTACACCACTTAACATTAATATGAGCTTCATATTTTTTCAAAAGAACCTTATTATAAGGAACCACACTTCGATTGTTTAACCGAACTTCAGATTTTTCAACATAACACCCATTATCTCGTCTTCTATATGCAGGGAATCCTTGGGCGTCTATAGAAGTGTTTTCACAGAATATTTTTGGGAAATTTTTTGAACACTTGTTATCGATCATGCAGGGACAGTTCATATTATGAGGACCACATGGACCATGGATCATCAACTCACTGACAAGATAATATAAATCGGGATCTTCTTTCTTGTCTGGTATCTCAGCAGAAATAAAAGGATCAATATGATCAGCGGTAGGAAGCTTGTGATCACCGTGCATGAATAAACAAATATGAGCATGCGGCAGACCTCGTTTTTGAAACTCGACTGTGTAAACAACTATAAAAAAAGTAAATGAACTAAGTGATAAAAATCATATCAATTATATAAATGTTATAAATGAAATGTAAAACCAAAAGTACAAATTATGAATTATGAAATAATAATATAATGTATCATACCTGCTTGAACTTTACCCAAGATAGCTTTGTCTTTTAAATCTTTAATTAAAGAATCCAGCTTAATTTTAAATAATCTGCATAATATATCAGGTCTATCTTCAGGATTAAGAGTTGTGACTTTAAGGAATCTGCGAACCTCGGGCCATTTTGGATTACACGTAAAAGTGATGAATAAATCAGGGTATCCGAACCATTTACAAATAGACATTGCGTCTAAATAGTTCTGCATCATGTACCGAGCACCTCTAGTAAACGAATATGGCAATATAACACGTACCCCAATATTTGAAATGTCTGATCCTCCTTGATTTTTTACGTTCTGTATTTTCTCATAAGATTCACATCTAAGTTTTTTTTGTTGTGAACGTATGAATATTAGTCTTTCACTTTCAATCATTGTATACACATCCATTAAAAACTGTTGGAATAGCCTCCTTGAATTTAGGATCAATGAGAATTGATTAACTCTATCCTGGATTCTGAAAGCAAAGAATTGACGCATTGAAAGCATTTTTTGTTTTGTAGTTGATGAAACCGGTGTGTGTCTGTGAGGTATGTCAACTCGGTAACCATCATCACCGTAAGGAAATAATAGCGGATATTGGAGGGCAAGGTTTGATGGATGAAGCTCACTTATACGTTCTATAGTTCCTGATTGAGTTTTAACAATAATATCCCTTCTATCGATAGAATCCCCAATCTCTCCAACAACTAATGCTGCAACTTCAGATACGGTGGGTAAGTTGTACGTACGACCATCTTTTGCCCTTTTACCAATTAAACGAAGTTTCAGGTCAAGATGAGGATTTTTTTTGAAGCAATCTCTGACCATCCTATAAGATTTCACTAACTCATTATCTGAATCTAGCTTTTGCTTCAGATATTTTATAATTTCTTCATCTAGCAGTTTAGCACTTTTGCTCAGCCCGTTTGATGAATCACTGTCAACAATATGATAAAATATTATTAGATAAATAACTTTGTTAAAAAACATAAACATGTAAATATACATATACCAAATAGTCTACATATATTAAAAAAAGTTGTTAATAATTATAATCAGTATTGTGAAAACATACCTAAAAATGGATTGCCAATTTTGAACCTCATTTTCTGTGTCATATATGTAAAGTTGAGAAAATCTTGCTTTGGAACCATTCATAGGGAGAAGACTTCCAATACTATGATAATTTTGTCCACTCATCCTGAATATAAAAGGAGTTTTCCTCTTATTAATGGATGAATCTATCTTACCCCCCATCGACATAAAAGAAAACATAGAGTTATAACGCCGAATATTCTTTAAAAAGAATTTGCTTTTTACATCCACACAACGATAAAGATTCTGATACTCCATATTCGGATCCTTTAAATTTGGTAATTCGACTTTTCCATATGCACAACATATAGAGTAACTTTGTTTAGCACGACTTTTTACTCCCCTATTTGCATCTTCCTTCCATATTTTTGCAGAACATATTTGACAAATCACAGATTGATCACCATGATCAAGGTAATCTGTAAAAATAAGTAAAGTGAAAACTTTATAATATTATAAAAATAAGTATGATATAAATAATATCTTTGGAGATGCCTTTAAAGTTATCTTTATTAATTTGTGCTTTGTCATCACTTGATTCTTGTGTGAGGTCTAGTGTAGTTATTTCTCCCGATGTAAGAGACTTCTGTTTCAATTTACGCTTTCCCGACGGCAACTTAGATGTTGTACATGATGACGCAGGGGTATTAAAAAATGGTCTTTGGTATAGATGATATATCCGGTTTGTAGATGATGGTGAAGTTATGATCTCATTTGTTGTATCTACATTTATAATTACACTTGTAAAGTTAAAAAAATGATCATATAGAAATGATATAAATGTAAATATAAATTCATGGTTGAGCCATAAGATATATTTAGAGAGAATTCATTTTTAGTTTTATTTGGGATAAATTTGGTATAAATGATACCCAATTGACCAATTGTAAGTTTGATAACCCAATTTGACGATTTTATAATTAAAGGCCATTAACTAATTGCTACAATGAATAATAAAAAGACTGCAAGAGTTTTAAATATAATCCATAAGTGAAAAATATAAAATATTTGATATGTTTTGATCGACGATGTAAGCCTAGAAGCATTATGCGTAGCATGTACACCTTTTTTTAAGTCAAACTCTTTTGGAAAGGGAAAGGAGTGTATACACGACTTTTACTTCCAACTTATAAGTTATAATCATTTGTTACAACCAAAGTTTTAACTTTTTTCTTTTTGATTCAAACACTCATAAAACATCACTTTATTAGTAGCTACATCAGATAGTAGTTATTCTTAAAAACATATTCATTTGAAAGAGTGAATTATTGTTAAAGGTCAAACGAATCAAAATATAGAAAACTAACTGTGACATTCGTCATTTTCGACTAGCTTTGTGTTTGTTATTCTGTATTGTAAACCCGACCCGTTTTGGTCTTCGGATATTTGGATATTAATAAAATGATGGATATTATGTTGTAACCATGTTTCATACTTGTCGTGGCATGACCCACAGTTCGTTTCAGCAAAACCAGTTTTTTTAACGTTTTCGGTTCGTTTAAGCTCGTTTAAGGCCCGGACTCGTATTTTAACCATCCAAACCAACCAAGACCTAACCCATAATTATTCTAGAACCCTCCAAACATGTTCTTATACCTGGTCATAATTTATTTAAATCAAAATTAATTTTAAATAAAAGAATCAAAGTGCCCCCTTTTACCCACCGGACAAACGCATTAACCATTCCCCCAAACCCTAATCCTTCCCTATAAATACCACTCATTCTCAATCATTCACCTGCACATTTTCATCTTCTTCTTTCAAATTTTTGATCTTGCAAGTTGTTCTAGCTAGTTTTGCTTAAGTTTGACTTTAAAAAGTCAACGGAACCGAATCTTGTATTTCAAACTATTTCGGGTATGTGTTTTTAGATATTTTCAGTTGTTCTAAGTTATTCTATGTTTACAAAACCATTTTCATCTTTATATAAGGCTTGTGAGCATTCGAACACATATTTATGCATTTTAGACCCGTTTGGGTCGTTTTCGGGAAGTTTACTCGCTTAACTTTCTTGTTTGAGTTTAGATCTGGAACTTTTACCTTATTTTTAGTTCGGTAGTTTTGGACATGTGGTAACCATCCTCGGGTTCATACCGAGTCAAGGACCGAACCAAATCGAACGTACGTTTAAGCACTTTAAATAACTTTTAAGCAACCATGTTACATCAAACACTTTAGATCTGAGTTTTTCTTTATATTTTAGTTATTATATGGTTGATATGGAAGTGTAGAACAAATCTTGGCTTGAACCCAAGTTTCGGATAAAAACCGAGTAAAACCGAACACTCGTTTTAACAAGTTAGTCAATGTCTAAACCACCAAAAGTTCAACTTATCTTTTTAGTTATGTTTTACTTTATATTACTCATATTACTTAAGATTTTGTAAGTGTTGGAACAAATATTAGCTCAAACCAAGTTTCGGGTAAAAAAACCCGAGTAAAAGTCGAACTTATCGTCTTAACGAGCTAGTCACCGTTCAAACTATAAAAAAACTTTCCTAACTTTTTTAACTTATGTTCCACTTTATATTGTTTATATTTCTAAGATTATGGTATGACGGAATCAAACTTGGTATTATACTAAGATCGAGTTTAAGCGATTTTTTTTCTTTTTTATTAATTAAAGTCTCAAACTCGAGTTTAAGATAGTGTAAGTCGGATCTTGATGTTACATTAACGGGATCGTGCACACTAGCACTAAACCAACTCCCCTATATAAAACTTAACAAAGGTTGAGTAAAACTAAACATCAAAGACCCGGTTTCTTGGACTCATTTTATCCTTACGTTATTTAAATACACTTTGTCAAATATAACTAAAACTCCCGAAAACCCAAGCCTTATTTTTATGAACTTTTATATCATTTATATTTCATCTTCAAGACTCAATACTTACTCAAGATCTTTCAATCTAGGACACGCACGTTAAACCGCCAGGCTCGCTTACTTGAGTGTTTATTCTAAGTTTATTCATCAACGTCACTTTTTTTCCAAGTGAGTAATTTCATCCCCGTTTTCTCTTCTATACTTTGGGGGTAGCAAGCATACTTACTTAAACAAAAATGATTTAACACTTAGATGCTCAAACCACAAGCTCTGGGTTATGTGTTGCTTAAAATAATTGTCCAATTGTATGTTATATACCTCATATGATTAATTGCTAAATGTTTATTGCTTTTAATCGGTTATCCTCATTCTCATCCTCAATAAGTATGATCATACGCTCCTCCTTGTAATATGGTAGTTATATCTATTAGAAAGGAGCCTCATTTATTTATGATTTATATACCTTAATTGTCGATTTTATTCACGGTTTCACATATTTGAGTTGTGGATTTTTACCTTATATTATATTTATGAAGTCATGGAATTGCTCACCAACATAAATGTTGACAAAATATATTTTATGCAATGCTACAGGTTTGATTGTCGGTTGATTGAAAATTTAAAGACGTTACTATATTTTGGACCGTTAGGTTACTAGTTAATAACTATTTATTTTCTTGTATTTGTAAGAAAATGTTATGAAATAAATGAGTTGATTAAATATTATCAATTTAATGGTGTCGTGTGCATTTGAACAATCATAGTTGCGCCCGACATGTTTCGTCGCTTTAATCGGGGTGTGACACTAACATCAAATGTAGGGTCAACTTATGGTAATTATACTTGAAAGCGATAGATGAAAATATAATGAAAAATATTAAATGGGCCAAAATATAGCAGTTATAATATTGACAGGTGAAAGTATAGTGAATAACTCTAAAGAAACAAAATACAAAATTTGTAATGGAAACAGGTCAAAGTATAGTGAATAATATCAAACGGGTCAAAATATAACAATTGTAATTGAAACGGATCAAGATATAGTTAATAATATTAATGGGTATAGCAATTGTAATCAGATCCAATGAGTCATAAATTAACTGGTTTAGGAGTAAACATCTTATGACTTTTTAAAGTGGATGTTATGGGTTAGAGTCTCACTAGGTGCAATATACTTAAAATGAGCCAAGGGTTTTACCACAGTGGGCCTTTGGGTGGTGGGTTTCCCTTGGAATGATGGGCGAGCCGAGTCACTAGCGTTGTCTGTGTTCGCGGGCCTTGATGACCTTTCGCCAATGAGTTTACCCAGGTGACCGGACTTAAAAACTATTCGTTGGCCGTTAAAAAAAATCAGAATGGATCAAAATATTGAATATTATTTAATGTGTCAAAAGTAATTAATTACCGAAACAGATCAGAGGGGCCAAAATATAGCAAATAATATCAATCATATCAAAATTTGACAATTTAAATAAAACGGATGAAACAGTTACAAATATATTTTTAAAGGAAAACAACATGTACGATCAGCCAAAAAACAATTTTAATATTCTCAAATTACCATTCATATGCTCGATACAATATTAAAACGGGTGAAAATGAAGATGTTGAAATAGATGAACATATGTAAATAGAGAAGTGTAGAAGAGGATAAGTGAACTGGAGATTAGGAGTATAGATGGACAAAAAGATCATCCAGAAGACCGAAACCGCAACCCAACCTATTTGTCAAACCGTTTTCATTCTAAACCGGTTCCAACCCGGCCCAACCTGTAGTTTTGAGATCGGTTCTTAACCCTATATGATAAAACTCAAACCGAACAGGTTTCAACCCGGTTATAAACCTGATTCCCCGGTCCATCCCCACACCCAAACCGTTTCAACCCGTACCGGTTCTGAAAAACCCGGTTTTGACTTTGTTGATCCAACCAAACCGATCCCTACCCAATTTCAACCCGTTCTGTACACCTCTGGGTCTGGGGTAGGGCTGACTCGTTCGCACATAGGCACAAGTGCCCAAGCATCATGTTTGGGCTTTTCATGAATAAATACGGGTCCACTTAAATATATTTTGGGTCCACTTATAATATGTTATGGGCCGAATTTGATCTATTTGGGCCATGAGCCTATTAAATATAGGACCTTTCACCTTTGTATTTTGATTTGGTGATATCTTCTTGTGATTTTAGCATTTTATCTTTTAAAAAATAAATCATGATCATATGTGTACAAGTAGATGAATACGAACATATATGTAAGGGTGTTATGAGGTTGAATAGACACGTATAAGAGATCCAATACACATATAGGAGTTCTCTACTGGATAAAATTACAAACAATTAAATTAAATCATTTTAGATCGTCAAATTTTAAGAGCCTTCAAAATAACAAAATAAAAAAATTAATTTTATCTATATCAAGAACGTTTCTACAGTATAAAAAATAGATTGCTTCAGGCCTTCAAATTGTAAGAGCCCTAAAGTTTAAAAGAAAATGCTACTTTTATCGATATTTTAGGTTAAACATATGTGATAATCCAATCAATATTCTTGTCTTTTGAGATACATGAGAAGGATAACAAAATGATTGAAGGTTTATTGAGATCGACTTATAAAACTTAATTCATCAAAGTCGACTTATGAAAATTGGTTCATCGATTGTTTACTGTTAATGGTTCTTTTATGTTCATCAATCTTTCTTACAATTAATCACCTAATCTACTAATCATTATTGTTTGATCTTGATCTATGATCAATTGCTTTAATCTAGTATTGTTCTTTTGCCTATTAAATCTGTTGTCTATTTTGACTTAATATTCGTTTGCAATTGATATTCCCTTTTAATTTAGTTTATTATTTAAAATGCTTTTTTAAGTTGTTTCTCGCCCTTAGTTCTGGCAAACTGTAAACAATTTTGTTTATGTTATTGGTGCGAGCCCTTGGTTTTTAAAAAATAACAGACGAGAGCTTGAAATTTTCATTTGTTTCTAGGCCTCTAGAAATATTGAGCCAGCCCTGATTTATATTATAAGCTGAAAATAAATGTGATAATTTAATCAATATTTACGTTTTTAAGAGAGAAATGAGAAGAGATAACAACATGATTGGAAATTTATCAAGGTCGACTTACGCAAATTGGTTCATCGAGGTCGACTAACGAAACTTTGTTCATCAAAAGTTCATCGAATGTTGTTAATTACGAACTATTATTGCCTGATATTGATTAATGCTAAATTTCTTTAATCTACTATTATTCTTTTACAAATTTAATCTATTGTTGTCTATTATTGCTAGTGCTGCTGGTTGTGACTGTTGGTGGTGGCCGGTGACGACCGATCTTGGTGACCGATGGTGATGGTGGAGGGCGGCAGTGGTGGTGGGTGGCGAAAGTGGTGGTGGTTCTTGTGGTGGGTGGGTGGTGATGACTAAGAATGGAATAAGAAATAGAACGAAAATAAAAGAAGAGGGATGGATGGATTGAGTTTACCGTGTTAAAAAATATGAGATTACTTATGTAATGTTCTATTCAATTTCTTTCACCAACCAAACATCTATTTTCTCATTCACTCTTAATTGTTCATTTCATTCCGCATCTTATTCCTACGTACCAAACACTATCGTGAATTGAAGTAGGATAGGAATATATTAGAGCTATTTCAAAAACATGAGCTTTTTGTTTTCCTTAAGTTGTGCAAACTGTTTCTGTTCAGCATGTTCCGTGTAAACATGGCAAGCCCGACAAACCAAGCAGGTCAAATCAGGTAACGGGTCATGCTAGATTTGAGTCACACCAGCCGTTTAAATGTACCAACTTGGTTCGGGTTAAAATGAGTTCGGACAGGGTCGTTTTAGAAAGAAAAGATAATGGTTATTATAGCAGTTACCATTTATAATTATTATGTAAGAGACTTGATCAGCCAAGGGATTAGTGTAATTTCTTATACATCCTACAGACCCCACCTAAGGGATGTATAGCTCCCACCTGAGATATAAAAACAAATTTAATCTAAATCTAAATAAGACGTATATAAAAAAGAGTAAATAGTAAGATGATTTCCTCCCTGTTTTACAAGAATCCAGTTTGAAGAGATGACAATGTTTTCAGGTGTGCGCCAACGAGGAACCACACAAGTACAAAACAAAGGAACAAAGACTGAATCAATATAAAATAGTGTGATTTATGTACAATGAAACCGGAGCGTTGGAGGGAGAATTGGACCAAAGACAGCATTTAAAAAAACACAGAACCTAGGACTGAACACAATTGGCTCCTGATATGTGAGAAGTACTTAAAGTTAAACACCTACGTATTTTCTAAACAAGGCTCTAAGCATCTTGGCCTGCAGATACCGAACAAACACAAGACATCTAAAATAAGATATTAAGACATAACTAATGATTGAGAAATGTGATAAGATAAGATGCAAAAAAGGCGATTCCTGATTCATTAGAAAAAAATACTTTTCCGATACCATTCCAGTTTGCAAATAAAAAAACTCTGAAAGTTCACCACATGTAAGATTCAAGTTCCTGAAACATCAAATAAAAGATTTCTAACCTTATGCATGTAACTAGGGCAAATGATGAAAGAAATACTTATAGAAGAAATCCTAATCAGATTCATGATGAAGAGTAAGGTACCAGAAGACAATGCACTCTCTTCTTATGGCCAGGTCAGGTTTAAGATTCTTAAGGAAAAAAAACCCAGAAAACTGAATGGCCAATTCTTTAATTTTAGGCATTCTGACCCATTCTTACCCGTTCTATAATTTTATGTTCATTCTGACCCGATTTCCTCTTGTCGTAATCTGTGTGTTGCCCTATTAGACTTGTTAAATTCATATTTAACCCAAAACTGCCCATAACCTTGTATTATAAGACCATATAAACCCATAATTAAGTCTGTGAAGTATTGCCCTCATCCTCTAAAACATAGTTTGGTAAGTTGCGTAAGGTTAACTAGAAATTCAGTAAAAGACCCCATCAAACCGCAGGCACTATGATTCAAGTAATTTAAAGACTTAAAATGACCTATAGAATTGAAACTTTTTCATGAAACTTCAAAATCAGTTCACCTCATCTGTCATATCCTTGTATTCATGAAATTAAATTATATATGTACTTATGAATTATATCCTGAAGTTTTGTGTATCTTTTTCATCAAGTAAAGCATCTTTAACTCTTTAAGGGAAGCCTACATCTAGATTGCATGTAAACAGTAATAGACAGGCTAAATTATAAACATGGAAACACCTTTTTTCTGTACCTGAAAATGACCCAAATTTTAAGCAAGCTGCAAGTCACAACGCCTGCAACGTCTAAGGGTCTAAGGGGAGTGAAAGAAATTGTTTATGTACCTCTAAGCAAGCAACACGTCAAATGCCATAGTAATCAAGGCACCTGTCATGACATGTTTCACATGTGGCATCTCAACAAGAAAAAGTTGTTTGATTAATAAAATTATAACAATTCCAGTTATGTAGAAGAGGCGAAACCGGATGAAAGTACTTTCATTTGAATTCATGTAACAATAACTTGTTTAGAAAATACCTTATAATACTTATCCAATGCTTGGCCATTGACAATATCCCATGTATATGTGTGCTGATTAGGATGTCATACACTGCTCGGGAAGACTTATATCCAACAAATTTTGCACCTTTAAAGGTAACCTAGTTTGAATATATCATCTGCACATGTATGCTTCTGTAATATAACAGGTCTTGATATGCTCTCTTAATGTAAATGATAGATCTATATGAATTTTGTTAGCATTCATCAATAAGACGCAAGCTTAGTAAGTTTCAAACATGTATTTCAACGGTCTTCATACCTAAAAAAACATCCCTGCAAAGGGTCATAATACAAGATTTATATGGGTTTTGAAACACTATTTGACAACCATAACACAAATACATATGAGATTAATGCTGACTTAGAAAGAAAAGAAAAACAACACAAACATCATGGGACAACAGGTTTCTCGTCCCAAGCGTCTCTGGTCTCTGCTAAATCCGGGCAATAACGTTTAGCCAATATGTCAACTTGTTCACCAAACGGTTTACTCCTGTAATCCCCTATGTGCTTGACCATTTGATTCCATCTTTTTAAACAAATGTCACCAGGCCTATGTTCAAGAAGATTATCCCAATCAACATCTTCAACACAAGCAGCATCAACTTCATACAGTGCACCAATCAATCGATAATCGTCAGCATCACTCCACTTCTTTTCAGCCACCAGTGATGAAGTCAGTTGATTATACCACTTCATGCAACATGATGCATCATTTCTAGTCGTTAATTTCTCACTTATTGCAGTCCATGGAATATTATCTCTCAACATCCCGTGCTTTGACTTTTTTTTCTCTTCACCACTAATTTTCATTTGTAAATCTAAATTCACAAGATCATATAAGCTTTGGTACTCTTCTTGACTCCATTTCCCACCTTTTAAATTCTCAAGTTTAATTCTTCGCCATGTGTCTTTTACATGAAATCTGTGCTTACCAAGCTGCTTGGCTAATTTCTTCCAATTGTTACCATGTTTTTTATGATATTCCTTCAACAATTCAATCTCTTCTGGTGTCCATGCCCGGGTTTCACCCCTTTCAAACAAGATGTGGGCCCGGTAATAGATGGCTATATGAGGGCGGTACGGTAGACAAAGCCCAATTTCTTGCCAACACTTTTTCATTCCCGGGTGAGATTTACAATTTAAGACCATATTTAAACCATCATCTCCCAAACCTTTTGCTGTTATATAATCAAGAACAGCTTGTTTTACTATTTCATCTTCTTCTGGTGTAAATCTCTTACCTCGTACTAAACCGTCTCCTTTCGTGCTTTTTTTCCCTGGTTGAGTGTCTGATGTAGGGAAGACCTCTACATGACCTGAGAAGCTAACTTTCTTGGATTTGGATTTTGCTTTAGGTTTTTCTGTATTGTTTCCAACAGCCTCACTTGTCTTCTTTTTTACTCTACCACCTTTAACTTTGACCTTCTGTTTCTCCATGGTCCTGTCTTCCACATCTTGTGACTTGAGAGTAGATTCCTCTGTCATAATCCTGTTCATTTCAGCATCTAAATTTTGACTGTCTTTCTTCTTTTTCTTTTTCTTATTAATTTTCTTAAACGTATCTTCCACGCCATCCTTCAAAGATGTTCCAGCTCCTTTCACAGTATCTGTTTTCATCTTTTCAGGTTTTGGGTCACAATCTTCCTCTACATCAGGCCCAGCATTTTGGTCTATTTCGTTTTCTTTTATACGTACTTCCTCAGAAGAGCCTTTTCTTTTTCTTTTCTTATCCTTCTTCTGTAAATTATCATTTACTATATTTTTCTTATCTTGTTGATCTTCATCTCCATCTTTTGATTCTAAACTCTCAGTCTTCTGCTTATGTTTATCCCTTTTTTTCTTCTTTAAATGTTCACCATCTGTTTCCACATGGTTGTTACCATCAACAAAAAGCAGCATATCACCGGTTGTGTTCTTGTCTTTCTTTGATTTCTTTTTCATCTTCACAGGTCTGCCATCAGCATATTCAATTGTATTGTCCATAGTTTATGGTTCCTGTATGAGTTAAAGTTAAAGCCATATATGATGATAGATAACAATCAAGCAGACCAATATATCAAAAGAGTGTTAATAAGCAAATAGGTAAATCTCTATGAATAGATAACATAATATCAATATATTCAAAAATCTGGTATTACAGGCTACCAATTGGTAAGCAGTTAAACTAAAATCAAACAGAGACTTATAGAACATTAAAGCAAAACTAGTAAAACAGGTTCAGGTCAGAACAAGTCAGACAAATTCGGTTGATAGTAATTTTTCTTCACTTTCTTACGAACTTCTTGATATTACACGTGAAATGCAATTATAAAATTTCGTACTAGTCTCTAAATTGATAAACTGTGATGTAACATCAAAAACTAATCAAAAACACTTGTCAAACTAAAGCAGTACAACATGTGAGCGATCTTATATGTCCTAAATTTAAGCCCTTTCAAGACAATCAAGCAGCCAACTGCTGTAGTAAACTAATAAACAAATTATAAACTGGAGTAATATATAAAAACTAACTTTTCATAAATTCAACTAACCACGAAAGAACTTTTTATTAATTCAACATAGCTTCAAGAACTACATCAAACTCACTATTTCATCATCATAACAACAATCAACAACCTCAAAATAGTGTAAATGTACACAACCATTCAATCAAATAAAGCATGGATTTTGAACACTCTCTATTGCTGTTTATTTGAAACCGATTAAACAAGCAAATGATACAATTGAACAAACCGATTAAACCCTCAAATCAATTTTAATAGGTGTTTACAATAGGGTCTAAAACACCCCACTAGTTTCATAGATTGAAATCAAGAAGCAGCAGAGAATCGAACTACAATTTCGAAAACTAACCTCTGAAGATTCGATTTAGATTCTCGAGTGATGCTGTGAGGGGGCTTGGTCGAATGTCGATGGTGGGGAGGTGTAATTGAGGTTAGGGTTTTATTTTGTGTTATAAGGGTGATATAGTAATTTTATTATATAAAAAGTAAAGACGAGAAAAGTTGCAGAGAATCGAACTCGTGATCTATAGTTTACAACTACGTGATTTTACCGGTTGCTCAAGGAAAGCTAACAGTTAAAGTAACGGTGGTTCTTAATAGAGTAAATTTTAGTTTTGATCCCTGTGGTTTAATCATTTTAATCATTTCAGTCTAAAAAAGAATATTTGATCATATAATATCCCGTGGTTTCATTTTTATAACGGTTTTGATCCCTGACACTAACTCTGTTAGTTTTCTTGGTTAAGTCTAAGGGTATTTTGGTCTTTTTACACTCAGTGCGTAACTTATTTGTATAACCTTTGGGTTATCATCAACAAAGTCAGTGAGGAAGGTTGCCACCATGCTGAAACCAATCCGGTTCATCGTCACACTCATCTTCATCAGTCTCCGGTCAGCAACATTGCAACAACCACCGCCAGACGCCGCCACGGTCGTCGATCGCTTTCAACAATACCTCCAAATCAACATCGCCCACCCAGACCCAGACTACACCGACGTCGTTACCTTCCTCGAAGGCTTGGCCAAATCCGTCCCCAATATGCAGACCCGGACCCTCCACCTAACCACCAGTCCACCCCATAACCACAGGCCCCTACTTCTGGTCACCCTCCCCGGCTCCAACCCTTCGCTCCTATTGCTCCTAATCAGCTCCCACCTGGACTCCGTCCCCGCCGAACCCTCCAAGTGGTTTCCACCCCCTGTTCTTCGCCGTCAAAACCCACGATGGGGCCATATTTACCAGAGGCGCCCAAGATGACAAATGCATCGCTATTCAGTATCTAAAAGCAATCAGAAGCATACTTGACAAAGACCCCGCCTTTAAATCCATACGAACGTTTCATATATGCTACGTCCCCCGATGAGGAGATCGGTGGCTTCGATGGGTTGGCCAAGTTCGTGGAATCCGACGACTTCAAGCAGATGAACGTGGGCTTCTTTCTGAATGTAGTTGGCAAGGGTTTAGGTGTGGATGGTGGCGGTGGAGATGCCTTACCACTTGGCTATACTCCATACGGCCTGTTTTGGACGGTCAATAGGGAGAGGGGGAAGGGGAAATTTAGATCAAGTTAGATCAGGGAATTTAAAAAATTCATAAAATTGCCTCTGATAAATCCTGATCTTTTTTTAAAAGTGACATTTAAACTTCCCAAAGTACGTATCAACCACTTTTTAAAATTTGAATCTCAAATGTTTTAGAAATAAATTTCTTTGTTTTTTCTTTGTTAAGGTGTTCTTTTTTATGCACCTTCTCACACCCCAACCGACGGCGGAATCATCGGGCGGACCATTAGGAATCGATTATTCATAGCACATGGAATTAAATAGCCGAAATAATATTAAACGTCACTTTCATTAAATAATACCAATACAAGTAAACAATAATCCAAATAACATAACAATAGTTGTCTTTTATTTTGACTAAGTTCGGGTCCTAGATAAGCATGTAGAAATCCACTAACTTGCTTAACCTGAAATCATGTAAAAAAACAACGAGTCAGCTAAAATTAGCCGGTGAGTAAACACGGTTTTAAATATACATATATATAGGTTTATTAAATGATTGAATAATTCAACTTACATGACAATGTCGAGACTTATAGTGCAATAGTGTGCCATAAAAGACAATCAACGCAATCAATCCAAATGACTAAATTGACTCGATCCGCAGATGAAGTCGTGATAGAATATGTGAATCCAGTTTCAATCACCACTCGAATATTCATATGGGGTGGGTTTGTCAAACCAATAGATCTATCATTGTTACCGTGGTTGCATGAATTAATGATTATGTTATCATCTAATTTATCTAACTATGATCACATTATTACAAGTAAAGACATAGCATGTAATGAATTGAATGTATAAATGAAATAAAGACGAAATAGCAATGGTTGAGTATAGGATCACATGATTTTCCCAAAATATAAACACATAAAATGGGCAATGAATACTCACTTGATTGATGAGATTTAGATTTGAACGTGATAGATTAGACACCAACGATTTTCTTACGATTAACCTATGAAATGTTGCATCGAGTTAGAATAATAATGATATGGGAATTTGGGAAATGATTAGGGTTTCCGTTGGGGTTAGGTTTCAATAAAAGAAAAATAATTGATTTAGTTTGAATAACTTAATTAAATAAGATGAATTTATTAGGGTATTCATATTTGGGAATAATAGTAATAGAACTATTAAATATAATTAATACATCTATACCATTTGATTAGTATTAAGGTGGGGAAAAATAAATAACTAATTTTATTAATTAATTATATGATAATTAATTAAATTTTTTTTAATTACTTAAATGACTAAAAAAAGAAATAAAAATAATTTGGAAGGATTTAGATAGATTTTTAAGTGACTAACTTATAATATTAATGTTTGAATATCAAAGAATGAATATAATCATCATAAATATAAAATTATTGGTCAAGGAAATAATTAATTGGATAAATTGTTGTTATTTTGAAACCCTTTATGTTTTGTTTGAAAAATAATAGTTTTTATAAAATTTAAAATTTACAAATGAGTTTGGGAGCCTTTATAAAATAACGTAGCTATGTATTGTTTATAATAATTTCTGAAATAATAAAATAAACATTTTCTAACTTTTAAAATAAGTAAAACGAATAAAAAAAGAAGAAAAACAAACAAATGGGGGAGGCCCTGTTCGAACCCGGGACCTCAAGATTGAGAGGGTGTGTTACCAGTTGGGCTAGAGCCCAGATCTGTCAAGGAATTCGATTTAATTTTTAAAATCATTGTTTAGTGGTTTTCCCCAAAATCCGATATGAACCCTACATCGTATATGATCAAATTGAAGATGAAAATGAATTCAATGATCAAATCAAACATGGGGCTTTGATTACCCATGAAAAATTGAGTGTGTGAGTGTGTTCAATTACCGGGAATGATGTGGGGATCGAGGGAAACGAGTTCGAGTAGCTCTCGGTCTGGGCACGATCTGGAATCGGTGTGTACGTGTGTGTTTTGGTTATATTGAGGTTATAGAGAGTTTGTGGGTGTGATTTCGCAGGTTTACCCTCTATTATATAGGTGTAATTTGAGGCTAAACTATTTGAACGATTTCAATTTAATTGCCGAAGGTTCGGGTCGATTTTGTATGTGATTGGACTGATTTTATGTTAAATTGATGTTTTGAGTATGGTTAGAATTGTGATTAACGCGTTCCAGGTTAGTTGATTGAGCCAATTACTCGTGTTTCCAAATGAATACAATTTGATTTTTATGGGGGTATCCGGGTTCGAGTTATCACGCATAAATCGACTCTATTTTCAAATTATATTGGGTCATAGGTTCGAATCTTTCACGCGAGATTGACGGGGGTGTTTATTTGGGTTGAAACCGCATGGTTTTGGGTGGTGCGGGCTCGTCGAAAAGCGGCCGGGAGTGGTGGCCGGAGGGGGGAAAAGCCGATGGGAGGTTTGGGTTGGTTTTTAAAGGATTTTACACTTTGGCCCCTGTGGTTTACATTGTTATCATATTATGTTAAAGTTTCATAAAGCCACTTTTAATTGTTACACTTTCAACCCCAAAACATTAGAGGTTTATGTTTGAATAATAAATTTTATTATTAGTATTATTATTTTATAAAATCCTTGAGACCCTTTTTATTTCAAATTTGATACTTAAGTTTCATAAGTATCATTATAATTTTATAATAATTTTTTTTATAAAATTATTAATAACTATATGATTATAATGCGGATTAAATGACAATATTAATACGCTCACATCGAAATAAAATAAATTTCATTGGCTAACATAATCGGGTTTGGGTTACAAGTTGGAATGAGTCGGATGTTACACACCTCTTGATACTCGTAAGACTTTACTAGTCAGAGAAATTAATGCTAGTAATATACTAACATAGATGCTAATTTTTGAAAGGTACTTTGTTTTATAATGAGTAAATTACTATTTTGGTCATTGTGGTTTGGTCATTTTAACCATTTGAGTCCAAAAACAAATTTTCTAACAAATCAAGCTCTATGATTTGTATTTTATAACTATTTCAGTCCAATACACTAACAGAGTTAGATTTTTCATTTAATTTCTAATAAAATAATCAAAAACCCTTGGACTGAAAATAACCATTTCAATAGTAGGACTGTTGGTCATTTACGTTTTTGGTACCCGAGGTTATTAAAAATCTAGGACAGTTGTTGGTGATAAAAATAAAAGTTGGGATTGTTACCGGTTAAATCAATAGTATGAATTATTATCGGTAAATGAGTAATAATTTGGATTATTAAAATCAAATTTGCTTTAATATAACACCCCGTTAAAAAGTTATAACCAAATACAACTATGAAATCGACTTTAAAGTCATAACAAAAAATAGCTATGAGATGACCAAAAACAGTTATGAGTTCGACTTTGAAAGGTTATAGCCAATAACAGCTATGAGATCGACTTAAAAAGTTTATAACAAAAAACAGCTATGAAATATACACTAGTTTAAGACGTCGTATATTCCTTCAAAACCGCCATTTTTGATAATTATTTTGTACTAGTGAATAAATTTGTGGCAAAGTAACCCAAAAACCACACTTCACATCCGTTTTTATTTTGATTAGTCTTTATTTATTATAATAACTCTAGAATTACCACAAAAATAATAATAACTAGCATAAACATTACTAGATTATATATATATATATATAATATTAAGTAGTATAAATAATCTAATTTAATTATTTTTATTAAAAAGTTGTATAGTTAAAAAACATTATTTCATTTTTAAAAATGACATTTAGATGTGATACAACCCTATGAGGTTCAGTAAATGCTTCCATAAATTCCATTTACGGAAGCATAGTCTTGTCCAATCACCTACGTGAAAGCTGACAAAATCTATAAAACTTCATGCACGCGTTTAAAATTGTCGACATACTTGTTCACCTTCGTGAGAAGATCCACAAAACACTATCTCATTGGCGAAATGTTATAAGAAGGTTAAGACGAGATCGATTAACTTGGTGGTTGGCATTTGCGAATTCGCTACATAGACTACTTAAAACCAAAACAATCTCATAAACACACCAAGATCCATTACAACTTTGGAAACAACATCAATTAAAAAGACATTCATAGAAGAATATGATATATAGTTACGTTATAGACTCACTTCATACATAAATTTGCCACCATAATACACATACGATGGATTAACTGCAAACAACCATGGAAGAGAGAGTTGAATCAGCAACTCCCATAATAACACCACCCTTCTTTTTCAGCTCTACTAGATAACATAACGCGCCCTCTGTGATTACTTCCCCAGGTAGAAGTAACGGGATTCCGGGTGGGAATGGACATACCAACTCCCCACAAATACTCCCAATACTTTCTTCCAACTTCACTTTCTTTTTACTTGCAAAGAAGGCGTCTCGAGGGCTCAATCTCATGCTAGTAGTATTCATTTGATCAATAACAGGATGTATATGATCGTTTACTTGATAATTTATCAAGTTGTACGTTTCTGATAGATGCTTTAACCCCAACACAAGTCTCGTAATATCATCTCTACTGGTTCCTAGATTTACTACGAACAAAATGGAACGTGTCCTTTTAAGTTCTGGAATCACTCCATAACGTTCTTCTAAAATATCACTAGCTTCAAAACCAGATATACCAAGCTTCCACACCCCAATTGTAAGTCTTAAAGGGTCATTAGAAGAATTCAACACTGTAATTCTAGAAATCCTCTTTATGAGAGATTTCGCTTTCGTGGCTAATTCAACTGATTCGTTAAAAATAGTTTCTTGGTGTTCACTTATTTGAGCCCTTGCAGCATCTAAAGAAGATAAAAGAAGATAACTGGGACTTGTGCTTTGAAGTGTTTGAAGGCACTTACATATACTCTCTCTATCTACGCGCTCTCCTGACAAATGCAGCATTGACGATTGCGTGAGAGCGCCTAAGACCTTGTGGGTTGACTGTATTGAAATATCAGCACCTTGATGAAGAGCTGAAAAAGGTAATAAGCTTTTGTGAAAGCGTAAGTGGGCCCCGTGAGCTTCGTCTACAATGAGTGGAATGTTATGAGAGTGACACACGATTGAGATCTCTTCCAGGTTGCTGCAAATACCGTAGTAAGTAGGAGATGTGATGAAAACTGCTGATGCTTTTCGACCTTCAACATGTAATTCTTTAATAGCCTTTTCAACCTGTCATGCATGGATGAAGAAGCTACGTTAGTTAGTTAGTTAGTTAGTTCGTTAGTTGTAAAACATTAGTCAACTAATTTTTTTTATTTTTTTTTATTTTGTTTTGATTCTAACTTGCCTGTGAAGGCATGATGCCACCAGCAATTTCCCAGTGAAAATCATATTCTGGGTTGATATACTTTGGTATTGCACCAGATAACACCATGCCAGAAAAGGCTGATATATGAGAATTTCTAGGAAGAATTAGTGTATCTCCCGGTGAACAAGTAGCCATAATCGACGCTTGAATCCCACAAGTTGTTCCCCCTACTAAAAACCATGTCTCTTTAGCTCCAAACAACTTAGCTGCTTGCTTTTGTGCATCCAAAATGGGACCCTTGGGTGCAAATAGGTTGTCAACAACTGGGATTGGCGTAAAGTCATGAATGAAAGGTTGTACTCCAATGACAGAAGACAACGAAGACGGAGCTGCTCGACCATTGTTGTGACCAGGAAAGTGAAAACGCGCGACATCTTGCGCCGCTACATCCTTTATTAGACTAACCAATGGAGTGTTTTCTGAATCACTCACTGGTTTTTTCTTCCCTAGGACCTCCGCCTTTTCGTCCTTTGTTCTGTTGTTTCTTTCCTAAAATATAGCATTTAGGGTACAAATTAACACATGTTAGACACTAGTTTAATAGTAGGTATTCGAGTATGGTAATGTTTATCTAGTTGTTTAAGCTTGAAATTATGATTATGATTATGTAGAAAACATTACGAACTTCGTCGCGTAGAGTAGATGATAAATCTAGTTGCTATTATCGGAGAATGCAAGGCCATCTAGTCTTTACTATAACTCAATGAGCACAATGAGGCTGCTGCATTGGCTCCCTAAGTCATGAACATTAGCACCCAAGATCGATAACTATGGTGTTTATGTTGTTGCCTGTACAAAATATAAGTGCATGGAACGACATACAATTGCGACTACAAGGTTTCGACATTAGATGGAAGGAACCAAAAGCTACTTGCCATACATTTTCAGTGGTCACATGAAAGAACTCAACAAAGATCGAAAGACAGTAGCAGTTGAAGACATGAACACACAGATCCATCACATAAATACGTACGTAGAAGAAGAATGATTGTGTAACTTTGGATAACGGCAAAATCATTGATATCTTTGACCTATATCTAAGTGTCAAATTAAAAAGAAAAGGTTTATAAATTTGTTATAAAATATAACTGTTGGAGTAAGCTTATAAGCATAAGAAAGATGTAAATAATTAGTATATGTACTGTATGATGTTATTAACATGTAACTAAATAAGGGGTTTGTTACTGTAATAATCTCGGTTAAGTTAATATGGCGGTTGACATGGCTGTTATGTCAAATGTCAACCGACATAACTGTCAACAAACACACCGGTTGGAAGGGTATATATACCCATATCTGTGCATACTTTGTGGTTAATGAAGGTTTGCTTCTATACACCAACTTATAGGGATGATTGGACCATACACATGACCGTAGTTCGTAAGTGATGTCACTTATGGAGTGAAGATACCTCCGTAAGTAATGTTCCTTAGAAAGATTTGACACTTAATACTCCGTAACTAGATATTATCTTTGTAACCACCCATGCTATGCTATTCGTAACTAAAACCCCGTACCCCAACCCCACCTATATGATATACCTATGTAATCTAAGTAATGGCCAGTGATGTAAGTCTTGCACACGTTGCAAGAAAGAAAAAGTCTTGCTTCATGCAAGAAAATGTTATTAAGATCTCATATAAGTATTTAATGAATGCAACTCCAGTAGCCTTCAGAATGTTATGTATATAGAGGTTATGAAAACTAATGATATGTATGATAAGATCATGCTATGCCATGATATGATTATTGCTATGAATGTGATATATATGTTACGATGAAATATTTGAATGATCTTACATAACAAATTGGTAAATGTCAAGTTATGTTTTAAAATTTTAAAATTAAAATTCACTCATGTGACTTTTTAGTATGCACATAGGGTTGGGCAGATATGGCAATGAATATCAAAAGCTTCACATTGGAATAACAGCAATCCGACCTCTGAATGGTTAAGCATTATACTAATGCTGAATGCTTAAAATGTTTAATGTTGAACGATTAAGACCTCTTATCTGAATTTGTCAGACATTTGCCTTTGAATAGTACGTGATATACTAGCTCTTAATGGTTCAGACCTATCAATGGTTCAGTACTTAATGGTTCAGAACTCTTATTGGTTTCGCACTTAATCATTCAAAAACTGCCAAACAGCCCCTAACTTAACATGTGAACCAAGAGATCGAGTGTGAGTTTACGTCTAAACCAGATATTAAGTGTTTAATTACTTAAAAAATCAACAAAACACTGTAACAAATTAAATGAAAAGAAAATTAACTAATAGTTTAATTATATAAGTAACTTCTAATTTGCAATTTTTAAATTTGTGAATATGTAACGATGGAGGAGAGATAAAAAAGGAGAGATAATTAATTTTATTTTATTAAAACTTCTAATCTATTTCAAGTTATCATATTTATGTGCATATTGTACGATTTATCTTCGCAACCACCTATCATCTCCTGTATAAAATTTATTAAATTGTGATTGTATTTAATTTTATAAGATGATTTGTAATTTAAAAAATACATTTATTAATCATTTTAAAAAACAATCAACACTTACCATAATTAACGTTTTAAATAGTTTTAATATTAGAATTGATGTAATTTTAAGTTTTAAATTATTTTCATATTAAAATTTGATATAAAAGAAAGTATATTGAATTACTGATTATACGTGAAATTCTTAATGTTTAAATTATCTTATAATTTGTGTGTATATATATATATATATATATATATATATATTAAAGAAGTAACTATTCAAAAACAACACCTTAGTGTAATAAAAAACAATAAATTATCATTCATTTAAACTAGAACTAAAAATTAATATTAATATTTAAGTTAAAGACAATTTATAATCAAAATTATATGATAAATTATCATTCATTATGAACAACTTATGTCATGTAATGACAAATTGTTTCAGAAATAAAATTTAATGATCTATGAACAAAAGATATTAAAAAGTTGATATTATAGTAATTTTTAGATTTAGACATTATTTAAAAGAATTGATATAAATATGATCAAAATTATCTTTATATTTTTTAATGAATAATTTAAAAAGATGAGTTGGGGACTTAAAAACAACTTTTTGTTTACTCATATTGTTTTATGAAATTATATCATAAAAATAGAACTAAAAACTTTTACTTTTTTTAATGATCTTGACATGAAAAAATATGATCGCACAATTATAGTGGAATAATTAGACTTTGAAAAAAAAATTAATGTTCACAAGCAAGATGAAATATATTTATTGATGAACGTGTACATTTTAATTTAATTATTTATTATATCTATTCTTAAAAATTTTAATACTTAACTTTGTAATAAAAATATTTTTGATGTAATTTCAAGATATCAAAATACAACCCAACATATGGAACATGAAATTTATAATGTTTAAAAATGATCTACATGAAAAAAAACATTTGTTTATTCATAAGTCATTGCTTAATGAAAAAATATTTAAAATTGAAGTGTTTTGATAATGAACATATACTATGCTTAAATTTTAAAATAACTATTATAAAACGTGTAAACTTTCTAGACTTCAGATATGGTTTTGACTTCACTATATATCTTTCAATCTATTTTAGATCGTTTTATTTCTCAAAATCTAGAATTGGTTTGTTTTGTAATCTCAAATTATTTATGATAATTATATTATTTTTTAAATTATTTTATATACTAACAATATGTAATTTATAAAGTCAGTATATATTTACATCTTCTCATGTAAGCATAAAAAGTCAATCTAAATTCAAATCTGAAATCTTACAATATATTATTTTCATCAGCCGTATAGTACACATGTCATAACCTAGTATAGAATAGATAAAGTAAAGTATTGTATTCACACAAGAAAATGGTAATGGGAAAATGAATGATAATAGTGTAAGAAAGGGGTCACATGTAAAGTGAGAATACGTATATGCCAAGTTATGCTAAGTGTCGGTATGTAAAGTTTTGCTAACAAGTTTTGCGAGAAATAGCCATCGGTGTAAGTCTTGCATTCAATGCAAGAAAAAGAAAGTCTCGCTTCATGCAATAAAGCGTTATTGGTAACCATATCAGTATGTTATGAATGCAACTCCAGTTGCGTTCATGATGTTATGTATACAGAGGTTATGAAAACTTGTTAGGCTATGATATGTTATGATTATGGTTATGAATGTGATATGATATGTTATGATGAAATGTTTGAATGATGTTACAAAACATTGTGAAACATCAAGTTATGGTTTAAAGTTGGAATTAAAATTCACTCATATGACTTTTTAGTATGCATATAAGGTTGAACAAATATGACAATGAATATTTAAAGCTTTGCATTGAATGATTGACATCCAAAAGGACATGTTAAAGAAATTATATAGTAATAGAAACATTTTGAGAACATTCGATCATAAGAAGGATAGTTTTCTACCTGTGACGTAGATGCTCTAGATGTTCCATTACATCTCACAGTCTACAATGTATCAATAACATTGATAATTAAAAAACAATAATACGATACATCACTAAAAAACTATTGTTTGAAAATCTATCAACACAAAAAGTTAGTGCTTTAAAGCAAATAAAATGTCTATAATGTAAGTATAAAGTTAAGTAACAAAAAATAAAAACTATAAAACTTTGTACCAAATTTGGAGAAGCAAACGCAAATGTTGATAGGATGAACATCTTCGTAGCTCTAAACACGATTTCCACTTTCTTGTAATAATGGTATGCATTAGGTTATATAGGGCTCCATTTGCTTTCTTGCACATGGGAAAACATGAAAAATCCATCATGTATCGTAAAAACCTTATCACGACCGATTACACTTGATAATCAAACTAATACAAATGTGTGCGTGTGATATCAATGAACTTTAAACAAACTCAATCAAATATTATTAATCAAACGATTTCAATATCAAAAGAGTTTACATCGTTGAAACTTGATCCACCTGAGGTTAAAAGACCGGTGCGGTTAACACGACATGTTCCAAATTTCAAACCTAAATATTAAACTGTCAAACCATAAAAACCAAACCATTTGAAGCCATTTGGATCTTGGTCCGGCCGAATAGGCCAACCAGCTTCGGCTTGAAGGTGGTGTTAGTTTTAACGGTTTTTAAGCACCCCTAATTAAATACACCGGATAGATATCAACAAACATATCCAGTATGTCCCACTGAGAGTAGAGTCTGGGAGGGGTAGGTGGTGGCCAGTCTTTCCTCTATCTTGGAAGACAGAGATACCGCTTCCAAAGAGACCACCGACTCGACAACGATAACAACCAAAGTATATTGCATATATCACATACGCATACATGACAAAACAGTTTTGTATATACATATGACTGTCCATACACCACAACAAATCATAAACCGGATAGATATCAACAACAAGAATCAAATTAGAACCCTTATATACAAATCCAAAACAATTCATAAACCACAAACGCAACTTCTTTCGATCAACACGATGAACAAGATAGACGTGATAAATGAGAAAAAAAACCCAAATAGTAGGAGTTTAATTAAGAACACTAACCTGTAAGTTGCAGATGATTAATTAAGTTTGCAGATTTAGGGGATGATCAAATGAAGAAGAAAGAGTGTAAGTAGGAAGATGAGACAAGATCCGCCATGAAATTCAAAATTATTCTGTGTACGTTGAAAATCACAGATCACCCAATTTTCAAAACTATTATTATTGTTATTATTATTTTGAAAGACTACATGAGTTGTTCAAATTATTATTTAATAATACATATGGTAATATAATAGTATAATACTGTTTAGTTTAATTTCACCACTCTCGATATGATATAATATCATATATCAAACATACGTTGTTGTATATAAGATTTAGTGTAATACTAAATTATGAACGATATCTATGTTCCATTCCTTACCCATAATTAAAAATACAATACTCGTTATTTTGATTAATCTTTGAACTCTTAAATTGTGAAAATCTTATAACCTCTATCTTGATTGCGACTCACAAGACTTGTTAGTACATTCAATTCAAGGTGGATAAAAAGATCCTGAATTTTCGCAATTGGTATTCGTGGTTTGGCATAAGGGAAAAGTGGGCATAGCTTGGTGTATGTTCAAGTTGTCTCGTAGTTCTTGATGACATAATGACGTTTGGTGCATTATTTATCGATTGACTAGTTTCGCGCATTTCATAACTCATGTGAGATAACGAGTTGGGAAATTGACTCGTACTTACCTCAAATAGTCGGTCAACATGGTGTGCCGTTAAACATCGATCGTAAATTTTGATGATCGATCCACCTTCTGTTATTAGCAATGTCTCTAATCATCTTTGGGAACCCAACTCAAAATCTCAGCATATCGTATCATTCTTAATCCGACGGTTTGACCGAAGGGACAATACATAGTAACAATATATGCGTGAAGCTTGTGTCATTTTATATAGTGACACTTGGGGTTCTTAAATTCCGTCGGCCAAACTTTCATACAATTACGGGACATTTTCATTGGCTTCAAGACGTCACCTTATTACATAACCTCATTCTAGATGTTGAGAGTAGTGTGACTTATAAGTCTAATGTACCTCAGGAACTCATCATCATTTTCCAACGTTTCACGTGTCAAATCTCAAAAAGTTAGTTTGTCACTGATAACTTTCGCATTATTTGCATGCATTGTGAAAAATTCCATAATTCGCAAAGTGACACATCCCACCCATAATCAAACGCCAATCACTGTCCGTTTGTACACTTATCTTTCATCATAAGTCTCCTGTTCATTTAAGTTTCATTCTTAATTTCGGGACGAAATTCTTAAAAGTTGGGGAGACTGTAACCTTTTATGTTTTTCGTTAATTAAAAGTTAACTCTTTTATGTTCTTGTAAGGATTGTTTATGCCATTTATAAAACTATGAGGGTTACTTATGATTGATCCTTGTATTATATTTTGTCATTCTTTAATCTAATGTTTAATAACCAAAATAAACTTAATAATAATAATAATAATAATAGTAATTATAATAATAATACAATTAATAGTAATAATAATAATAATAATAACAATAATAATAACAATAATAACAACAACAACAACAATAATAATAATAATAATAATAATAATAATAATAATAATAATAATAATAATAATAATAATAATAATAAATAAATAATAATAATAATAATAGTAATAATAAAGGTTAACATGTTAGATTAATGCTAAACTTAAAGTTAAGGGGGCCTTTATGTCAATCTGAAAACTTAAAATGAAAGTTTTAAGCATAAAATAACAAAAGATTAAACTGCAGGGACCAAATGTGTAATTTTGTTTTAAAACCCAGCCCCCATCCCCGTCGAACTCCACTGTTCCGGCCACCTCCTCCGGCCGAGCTCCGGTGAATCCCTCACACCCAAAACGCTCAGATAAAACACAATTAAATCATATTAAACATCTTTTGAAACCGTTTCGAACCAAAGATCTGTTTCAATTCGAATAAATTGGCTATTATCATGACCAAACTCGAAACCAAAACCTGCATTAAAAAAGTGAATTCGTTCGAACTGAAACGGGTAAAATTGTATCAATTTAATCAAGGGTAAAGCTCCTAAACAACTCTTTTGAACTACGTGTAACCTCAATTTCAATTAAAACACACACACTCCGATAATCGATCATCATCATTGTTCGGACCTGCTACTTAGCCGAGGTCCACTACGGGGTATCTTTGCATATAATTGATAAAGGGCTTTTAATCATCATCCCCAATAGAAGCTTCTTGTAGAACTAATTTGATTATCAACGATGTTTGCACCTCGAATCATACTCAACCGTGGTCGCGACTATTTCTTCACATTGCGACATCAATTCGATCATCATCCTCGTAATTACACACACCCACACATTCGATTTACTATGGGAAACAAAAGCCCCATGGTTATTACAGAAAACGTTATCGTTTTATGCTTCAATTGGATTGAATTCGAATTAGGGTTTATGTGATTTGGGGAAACTTCTTTAAACTGGGTTTATAATATTTCGAAACCAATCTAAAGCACGGCCACGACCCTGGTCTACTGGTTATAAGCACACATTCATAACTTGAGGTCCCGGGTTCGAACCCGGGCACCCTCAAACATTTTTTAGGCCTTTTTCAGCCTTAAAAATATATAAAAATTCTAAAAAAATTATAAAAATCAGTTTTATAATTCTCTTTATTTTAGAAGTTAATTAATTATTTTATGTAAAATTATTCTTGTAAAACCTTTGATGTTTTATTATGAAATATAATTACGAATGTTATAACTAAATATATTTATAAACTTATTAAACTTTTAAGACACCATATTTTTTCTGTAAATTATAACATCCCACATCGGTTGGGAAGGGGAACGAAAGTCTCTTTATAAGGGGCTGGATACCTTCCTCATTGGACGCGTTTTAAAACCGTGATGGGGCTATTCTCCCCAAGTAGCGGACAATATCCGATGCGGTTTACTGCTTGTTACAGTTGGTATCAGAGCCAGGGCCGGGCCGTTGTGCCAGCGAGGACGCTGGTCTCCCAAGTGGGGGAGGATGTAACATCCCACATTGGTTGGGAAGGGGAACGAAAGTCTCTTTATAAGGGGGATGGATACCTTCCTCATTGGACGCGTTTTAAAACCGTGATGGGGCTATTCTCCCCAAGTAGCGGACAATATCCGATGCGGTTTCCTGCTTGTTACAGTAAACTTGTAAGGCCCTCCTTTCCAGGAGACCTCACAGTTGGTCATTCACAGCAAAATATCGATTTAAAGCAATCATTTACTCATATATGTATAAATATATATTGCAGCGGAAAATACTGTAATTTCAATTCATTACAATTAAATATATAAACATTGTCTTTAATCTTCAAAACTATTTAAAAATCCTCTTAAGCTTTTCTCCATCAGGGATGCCAGTCTTCTAGTACCAAGAAGCTTCCATTCCATGCCCACATCCCATAAGCTCTAATTTTCACCTGTCAACTGATATGCATACAAAAGTCAGATTCGCTGAGTGAATTCTAGGTTTACTTTGTAAATAACTTTTGTGAAGGTATTAGCTTTAGCAGTTGAAAATAGTCATCATCTATCAACCATCAATACACACGGGCTATCACTTTATCGATACTTTATCATTACTTTTCATTTCTCGTTATTTATTACTCTTCTTTATCCGTCAATTCTCTGTCACTATCGGTGCCTAGGCTCGCCTAGGACTTTACCGACACGCCAATTAAGAACTTACTGTCGTACTCGATCAGGCCATTATTGTCATGCCAATTCAGGGCTTACAGACCTGCCTGTTCGAGCATTACTTTATCCACTTTATCCGGGTGAGGGCACAACGAATGCAACCCTCCTTTAGCCATTGCTTGTAAGTCTTTACTTTATCCCTTGCCTGCAGGACTTTACTTGCAAGACTTTACTTTATCCAGGTACACGTTATGGGCCCAATAACTTTTCTTTACGTTTCACTTTCATGTTTAAGTTATACATAATATAACACATCACATTACAAGGCAATTCATTTCTACTAGATCATATCATAATGAGGGAAGTACACTATCAACTCATTATAAAACCCCATTTCCCATATAAGATAGTATGTAAAACTTTACTTTAAAAGAACTGATCATAAAAAGTATGTATCTTAGTATGCATACCGCCCCAAAACATTTAAAGCATGTATAATAGGGGATCTAGAACTCACATGAACTTGTCTAGGTAGTTTAAATTCTAAGTCACTTAAGCTCTAGCCTGAATACTCTAGCTGCACGAAAGTTAATATGCAAAAACGTCATTTTCTTTATAGTTTCGCCCACAGTTTCGCTGGTAGTTTCGCTGCCAGTTTCGCTGGCAGTTTCGCTGCCAGTTTCGCTGGCAGTTTCGCTACCAGTTTCGCTGGGCAGCACCTCTGTCAGTTTCGCTGGACAGATTCGCTGGCATGAGCGCCCAACTTTCGTTGGAATTTCCTAGTTTCGCGATGTCTAAGGTCAGCCTAAGTACTTAGCGAAGCTATCAGCGAAACTGTAGTTTCGCTAGGATTCTCCTAGTTTCGTTGGATAAATGCACAGTTTCGCTGGATGAATACTTAAATTCGCTGGATCGGGGCCCAGTTTCGCTAAACGAACAAAAACTAAGAACCAGCCCGTTTTTAACCCAAAATCTTAACTTTTTACGTCCAAATCCTTGGTTTACCTTCCATGAAACCAGATCTAACCTTTTTACACGTTTTCATATGTAAAAATTTGACCTTTATGTGTTTCTTTGAACTTTTCAAAACCCCAAAACCCTAGAATCCGGGTTTGATCTACAGAAGGCCTTAGAGGTCGATTCTTACCTTGTTTTGTTGCTCTTTCCTTAAGTTTTGATGCTCCAATCAACCAGATCTTCACTCTTCCACCTTTGAATCTCCAAAACTTGAGTTTTCTTCCACTTTCTCTCTCTACTTTCTCTCTTTACGAATTTGGTGGCTAGGGTTTGAAATGGTGGAATGGATCTGATCATGCATGGTTTAAGGGCTGATTAGGGCCCTTAAACCCACCAAGCCTAGCCCATTAAGGCTAATTTTACCCATAGCCCACTAATTTACCCCTTTATTTCTTAAATTAACCCTTAAAAGCCCATTATTATTAAATAGCCTGTTTCGGGAAATTCGGGGCGTTACATAAATTTATTTAGTAAAATATTTCAATATCTTTATTAAATAGTTTGGATAAGTAATATATTTAGTTTTTATTATCTTATAAAATAGATTTTAAATATTATTTTTAATATTAGAACATGATATGTTCAATGATACTTTAGATTAATTTCTTGTTTAGTTTAGTTGTTTCAAATAATAAATAATAAATTAGTTTGACTCAAACGTTACCTTTTAGAACCATGATTATTTTAAATATTTATTTAAATTTTATTCTTGAACCTTATTAATTATTACCAATAGTTTTCTATTAAAATTTAATAGTTATTTAAATAAAACTGGACTTGAAATAATAATTTAAAAATCATTAAAATATTAGTGTACACAATATTATCTTTATTCTTTACAGAATTACTTTCATAATTGTGGAAATTATATATATTTTATAACTACACAAAATATTTAAGAATATTATTTCTTATAAAATATATTTTAACTAATGGTATAGATTAATATCTTGTTATTAATCGAATGCTATTTTAATTATCCTTAGATAATTATAAATTACATATTGAACCTTATTATTATTACATTTAATATCATTTCTAAAATATTTAAACATACATATATAATTCTTCTAATGGAATCAAAATGTAAATAATTACTTTGTAAACTTAATACTTATTAAAACCCCTTAATTCTATCAAAACACTAATCCTTGTTTGAACGTTAATTTTATTATTAACCTTAATCTTGTAATATATATATGTTTAGGAGCCTTGTAATGGAATACGTTGGATTATGGTTTAATCTTTATTATCATCTTGTAATGCATATATCAAAGTGAGTATTTCTATACCCCTTTTTCATATTTTCACACTTTCGGGTGAAACATGTTACATTATAATCATTGCACTTGTAAACGTTTGATTCTTGTAAACTTATGGCAATTTACTTGTGTGTTGTGGTTAGTTGAACCTTGTTGCTACCATGTAATGTTGAATATATGTACAATCATTAACTATTGCTAGCCTGGTGACGTCATAGATCTATGGGCCTGACAAGCCTGCTTGGTTGATCCAAGTATACTTAGCTAATCGTATATACTTGTAAACATTTAAGACTTGTAAAACTTTATCAAGGTTTGATTGTGCATTCTGTCTTACATCCCTAGTTACTTTGTTTCTCTAATTTACAACATGAATTACCATCTTTTATATACTTATGTATTGAAAACTATGGAAATCTCACCAATATTATTGTTGACCTTTTATTTTTAACATGTTTCAGGAAATACTCAAGTTTGATCGCCACTTTTGAAGCTTGTTCACACATAGGAATGGACCTAGTTAAATAAATGAATGAGCTTGTTATATTTCTTATTATGCTTGTTAATTTCTTTATTTGAGACTTATGTTTGTAATGTTACCTTTAAAACTTATGAATAATATATTTGGATTTAATAATAGCGTTATGTGGCTGTGAACGATCTTAACTCTCACATCTCGACGTTTCCGCCGTCAAGGTTGGGGTATGACAGATTGGTATCAGAGCTTAACTATAGGATTTAGGTTATTAGAAATGGTGACCTAGACTATAGCTTATGCATGAACCTTATAGAATGATATTCATATTCTTGTAAACATACATATGGTATGCATGCTACATAATGCTATGTCTTCTTATGTGCTACTTGATGCCTTAGCTTAGGATTGCCTTGTAAATGTTAAAACTTTGTTACTTGTCTCCCTAGACTTATCTTTGACACTTTGACTCTCCCCGATAAATGAAACTTTCTAAACTTATTCTCGACGACGTGTGGAATCTACACTATTTATTGTGGGTTTAATTTCTTAGACTATACGTCTAATCTATGAAAGTCTCATCAAGGTTTTGATTTCATGAACCTAAGAAATTTGTGTGACCATAGACACCTGTATTCTGGATTTCCTGGCAAAAAGCCTTCGGGCTAAGGTAAGCATATCGTATAAATCTCATTACGAGACCAGTTATGCTTACCTGGGGATTTCTGGGATGAGTGATAAACTATGGTCAATATACACAAGTTTCTAAGGCAAGTGGGTCAACTCACCTTGACGTGTCAACGTTTCCAAATGGTAATGCGTTACCAAATGGAACCATTCTATTTGTATTTTAAATATCAAAATCCTTGATTCCTTGGACTGTTTTATCATCCAAAACTCTAATATCTTCTCATTCCCATTTTATAGAATATTCTCGTTAATATTCAACTCGTTATGCTCCTCAATTCCTACGATTAAACATCGTTATACGTTGTGCGCCTTATGTAACTATCTTATACCTTGACCAGTGTGTACATGGACCTTAATATATCCAAAGATATTGGTCATCTAAACCGAATGGTTTTCAAAACTTTAAATTGTTACTTAGGGTTTTCAAATATCCTTAAAGTATGTCCAACAACTACAATCATGCAAGGCTGAAAGGTGGAATACCTGCATCTCGGGAAACCTTGTCTAGGCAAGGTGTACACATAAATCTGATTCGACCATTGGATCCGTTTATCTGACCTGGAACTCATGAGATGGGTGTTCGCTTATAGGTACGCGTGTCTTCCGTAAAGTTGTGATTGACGTAACACTTTAAGAAGTCAACGCATTCCCCTTTTATTTTGAACCAAACGTTTACATCCTGTTGAATCGTTTCCATCATTGATCTTATTTTCCTGACATAAACCATTCAAGCTTTGAGAACCTAACACAATTAACTCTGTTATCCCGAACTTTAACCTTAATTCTAGCAAGCATGATTTTCTTTTCCTGTTAATGTAACATTGATTTAATTTGAAGTTTCTGAATTTCTAGCCGATATTCTCTTCGTTTCTAAGTCGAGCGTTGTAAAATCTTTTAACCGTTTTGCATCGTAGGCAATGCAAGAGTCCGCAAGTAAACTTATGACTAAGGACACTCGTATCTCCTAAATGATTCTATCTCATCAAAACAGGGGTGACTCCCTTACTTTGGTGATGATTTTCCATTCGTCATCATCGTTCTTATGAAATTGCATCATCAAGGCAGGAGTGAACTCCTTACCTTGATGACCATTTCTCCTACTTGTTCTTACGAATTCGTATTTTGCCAGTAAAATTACCTCTTTAAGATAGGAGTAAAATTTTGTAGCTCGATGATGGTTTTCAATTTTTTTTCTATTGTGTGTTTTATGAAATCTCATCCTTTGAATCGGGGTGATTTCCTTGTTTTGAGGACAGATTTCAATCATTTTCCTTTGGAACTCGTACTTCACGACTGAAATGACATCATCAAAATAGGATTGAATCCCGTACTTTGGTGACCAATGTCAATTCTCGATTGTTTTCTTGTTATTATGAAATTCAATCATCAAGATAGGTGTGAAATCCATACCTTGATGATAATTTCACTCGTTTAAAATTTATGTGGTTTTACTTCAAATGAAATGACCTAATCAAAGTAGGAGTGAATTCTATACTTTGATGAAGCTTTTCATTTTGCTACATACTGTTTTTATAAAACTTCCCCGTTAAGATAGGAGTGATTATCCTTATCTTAATGGTAAGTTACCTCGTTTTATTCTTGTGGATCCTTAACAGTGAGTTAGGATCAAACTCTCGCTTGGTAGTTAAGAGACATACTTTAGGAAATACACCACCAAGCTAGGAGTGATAACCACATCTTGGTGACTATCCCCATTCCTTGATCTCAAACTTACCAAGGTTTTTAAGACTTCAATTGACAAGAAACATGTAAAAACTTGAAAGGTGAACACCGTTATCTGGTTTATCGATGATAGTGTTCCAGCCAGTCAAGCTAAAGCATGAATCTTGAACTCAAAAGAGGTCATTGTCACTTTAGGGTAACCCTAGCTCCAAGGCTGGAACATCCAAATTTTAAATCAATTTCTCTTCTCACGCTGTTATGTTTTGATTTGTCGCTTCTATCTAGCTTTATGGAATCTTTTACTTCTTACTTATCGATTTTCCTTTGGGTTATCATCAACACTTAATTTCATGGTGATAACTCTTCTAAAATGATCTTTCGTACAAGATGAAGTCATCATAAATCTATGTCATGTTTTTCTGGTTATACCGACGTACGGTTATGTTCACGAGTTTGATGGACCGCGTGTGCAAGCCGTACCTGGAAAACTATTTGTGATCGTCCTTATCATCGATATTCTGAATTATTTAGATTATGAACGATATCTATGTTCCATTCCTTACCCATAATTAAAAATGCAATACTCGTTATTTTGATTAATCTTTGAACTCCTAAATCGTGAAAATCTTTTAACCTCTATCTTGATTGCGACTCACAAGACTTGTTAGTACATTCAATTCAAGGTGGATAAAAAGATCCTGAATTTCCGTAATTGGTATTCGTGGTTTGGCATAAGGGAAAAGTGGACATAGCTTGGTGTATGTTCAAGTTGTCTCGTAGTTCTTGATGACATAATGATGTTTGGTGCATTATTGATCGATTGACTAGTTTCGCGCATTTCATAACTCATGTGAGATAACGAGTTGGGAAATTGACTCGTACTTACCTCAAATAGTCGGTCAACATGGTGTGCCGTTAAACATCGATCGTAAATTTTGATGATCGATCCACCTTCTGTTATTAGCAATGTCTCTAGTCATCTTTGGGAACCCAACTCAAAATCTCAGCATATCGTATCATTCTTAATCCGACGGTTTGACCGAAGGGACAATACATATTCACAAGATATACGTGAAGCTTGTGTCATTTTATACAGTGACACTTGGGGTTCTTAAATTCCGTCGGCCAAACTTGCATACAATTACGGGACATTTTCATTGGCTTCAAGACATCACCTTATTACATAACCTCATTCTAGATGTTGAGAGTAGTATGACTTATAAGTCTAATATACTTCAGGAACTCATCATCATTTTCCAACGTTTCACGTGTCAAATCTCAAAAAGTTAGTTTGTCACTGATAACTTTCTCATTATTTGCATGCATTGTGAAAAATTCCATAATTCGCTGTAAGGCCCCGTTCCCGGGCACCTCACAGTTGGTCATTCATCGCATATATTTAAATAAAACAATGCAGCGGAAACATTCAAGATAAACTTTTCTATTACTATAAGTACTTTTGCCATTTAATACAACGTACGTCAATTACAAAATCATCTAATGTTGCATTACATTACAAAAGCACTATTAGAAAAGATTCCATCTTTTCTGTGTACAAAATGGTCATAAACAGTGACCTCTAGTATAATAACATAAAAATTTTTCATCATAAAGAATATTCCTTAAGTACTTCCGTACATCGGAACCCTTAAGGAACTCTTGACACTCTCATGCAACATACTTTGTTGCATGTATTATGCACCCCCACTTCCAGTGCGGGTAGCATTATCAAAAGGAGAATGCCATCCCAAAAGAGCTGAGTAGCCGCCTCGTGCCATCCTCAGCAACACTACCTGCCAACTGGAAACACATAAAAAGTCAGCGTTGCTGAGTGAGTTCTAGTTTTATAATAAAACATACTTTCATTCTCGTTATCTGTTCTTACATTCATGCGATCACACATCGTACGTACACGTAGATAATATTATTATTATTTTCATCCTTCGTTTACTTACTTTCATTCGTGTACCATTCATCGTTCACATTCACATTCGTACTTACTTTCTTAACATTCTTTCGTACGTTCTTTACTTTCGTTCATACATTCATAACATTCGTTCGAACGTTCATTACATTCATTCGTACATTCATTTCTTTCGTTCGAACGTTCATTACATTCGGTGACATGTACAGTACCCCAAACATCATACATACTACTGGTGCTGGACCTGTGGTAATCAACCACGAACGTTGTGCACAAATGCTGATCCAGTCACCTGGGGTAGGTACATGCACCACTTATCTTTTTACTTTCCTTCTGGATCAATGCCATATGCTATACCCCGAACGTTGTGCACTAATGCGGGTGCTGGACCTGTGATGATCAATCACGAACGTTGTGCACTACTGCTGATCCAGTCACCTAGGGTAAGCGGCAAGGATCCCATACATACATATGGTCAATCACAAAGACTGACCCCGATGTGCATCCTTCGGGGTAGCTAACCCACACACCGTTGAGCTAACACCTGCCAGGGGTGTGCACCTCCTTACATTTGCTTGCAAGCCTTACTTACATTCATTCATTCATTCGTTAATGCATGCATTCATTCATCATGTTCCTCTTTCATTATCTTATACTTTACGTTCTTATTACCTTCGTTTCATTCTTTCGTTTATTCACGTAAAGTCATAAAAAGATAACATACATCAATACAAGGAACATAGATATTTACAAATCATCAGTATTCACCATCTATCATGGCAACATTATACTTAACATACATACATCATACATGCACTTCTCTATTCATCCACCTCAGCCCTACTTGGGCGATTGAACGTACTCCAGTCGCATGGCCTCCATACGACTGGGTCGTGCGATTGGGCTATTATGCGAATGTGCATACAATCGTACGACTGGACTTCCCTCCGTATGAATAAACACTATACGACTGGGCTAAATGCGACTAACCCTTAACCGTACGACTGAACTACCCTGCGATTGGACCTATGCGACCGAAACCCTCAATAGCATGGACTATCGTGCGACTGAAGCTCAATCGTGCGTTTGAGCCTCAATCGTACGATTGAACATTAACTATTCTTCATTCGGGCGAATGGCCCTTCAGTCGCATAACCCTAACTGGGCAGCGACTGGAGTTCTTCATAAACAGCAGTCGCGAGCCAATGAAGTCCAAATCCTTCTAAACACGATTTCAGCCCATATTAGCCCTCCTAAACCTCAGGGATTCATACTAGGACATCATACAAGCATATACAAGTCCCAATTCATACTATAAACACATTACTCAAAATCTCACCCAAATGGGTCAAACATACACTATTTCAAAAAATAGGGTTTATATGCGATCCAGCCCCAAAATCGTTTGAAAACGTGTAAATGAGGGGTTCTAGAACTCACCTTATCGCGGAGAAGATGAAGAGCTTCGATTTGACTATCCTCTCGACAAATCTTGTGCCCGAATCACCACGTTCTCCCTCTCTTTCTCTTCTTTCTCTGTTCTCTCGCTCTCTGCTCTTTCTCCCGACTGAAAAGTGTAAGTGTTGGGGAGGAGAAGAGAGCTGCTCCTTTTTTATACCTACAGCTCAGTCGCATCTGGTCCAGGGGTGACTGGACCTTCAGTCGCGTAAACACCATGCGACTGGACCCCAGTCGCATGAGTTCCATGCGTTTCATCCTTCATTCGGGTGATTGAACTCTAATCGTACGGTTGAGCTTCAATCGGCCGAATAACATGCGATCGAACCTCCAGTCGCATCAATTCCATGCGACTGAGGCTCAGTCGCATAACCTACCAAAAAGTCAAACTGCCGGGTGTTACATTCGCAAAGTGACACATCCCACCCATAATCAAACGCCAATCACTGTCCGTTCGTACACTTATCTTTCATCATAAGTCTCCTATTCGTTTAAGTTTCATTCTTAATTTCGGGACGAAATTCTTAAAAGTTGGGGAGACTGTAACCTTTCATGTTTTTTGTTAATTAAAAGTTAACTCTTTTATGTTCTTGTAAGGATTGTTTATGCCATTTATAAAACTATGAGGGTTACTTATGATTGATCCTTGTATGAAATGATCTCAGCATCTAGTTTGATCAATTAGATTTAGTTGTAATCTCTCTGTAAGCAAACTCATCTGGGTGATTACCCTCAAGTAACAGTTGGAGCCCATCCTTTCTGATTTCATTAAGCCTCTTATACACCAGCCCCTTCTTCACCATTCTATTCTCCAGCATCTTTTATGGGGGCATATTGGATGTATAGGCCTTCTTGAAATCTTCAAGGATTTCCTAGGGTGATACTATAATAGCAAGTGTGATCACTGCATCTACAATCCTTTTCACTTGCCTATTGTGTCTTTGAGGAATGTCTCTCTTTTGGATCCTGTGAGACACCCTGGGATCAGGCCAAATCCTTACTTTCTCTTTCTGATATTGGAATGTATGCTTGAGAGTGTATAGTCTGAGAGCTTGTTTTCTCATACTTATGATTGATGAGGAGGCTGCATATGCTTTGTCTACCCTCTTCAACAATTCCTCATCATGATGTTTGTGAAGCTCTTCTTCTTCTGGCTTCACTTTCACAGTCTGTCTTTAAAGCTCAGGAGTGATTGTTGAAGGGAGACTTTTGGCCTTAGGCAACTGAATGACAGCTGAGATTAGCAGCCTGTCTTCTTCCTCATCATCATCATCATCATCATCTTCTTCTAGCCTCAACACCCTCCTCTTCCTCTTTAAGGGTGTATCATCGGCTATTGGTTTTGTGAGTGAAGGAGTTGGTTTTGTGGGTTGTGGTAGTGGTTGTTTTGGTGTGGGAATTTTGGCAGGCTGCTCTAGCAGTTTGGATGTGAGTGATGCTTTGGTTTGCTTGGCTAGAGCAGTCCTGTTCCCAGCACCTGCTTCACTCAGGGCTTCTATGACCAGCCCTTTGGTAAATTCTTCAGACGAACAGATCTTGGTGGTTATTGCCAAGATACTGTCCCTGGTCCATGACTTGATCTCCAGGACTGACCTCCCCAAATACTTTGAAGTGAACCTGGCCATAGCTTCAAGTCTTTCCCTTTCTTCAGTGCTATAGCCAGTCCATCGGTTTTCTATCTCTTGTACCTCTAACTTCCTGATTTCAGAGTCAAGTTGGGCAGTATCAAAACCTTGCCTAAACAATTGATCAATGATGTTATCCATTGATCGGCTGTGTTGGGCATCAGCTTCCTTTATCATCTCATCCAACTTCTTCTCCTTTTCTCCCTTCTTCTTCTTATATGTGACATGAAAGTCTTTTTGACTTTCAGTCACTTTCTCCAATTCAGCTCCCTTCTCACTCTCCTTTTCCTTCTCAGTCTCCACTACCAACTCCATCTCAGTTCCCACCTCCTCCTCAACTTCTTTCTCTTTCTCCTCCTCAATCCTTTTCCTCTTCATTGCTTTCACTGACTGAGTCTCCCCCTTTTTGGTTGCATTGGTTGTAGGGGTTGGACTGTCAGAAAGCTTCTTAGTTGCAGCAGCATCCACCGTTGGCTGAATAGTTGAGGAAAGCCTCTCATCAAGGGTTTTAATTACAATGTCTGTGATAATGGGTGTGATGAGAGGCAGGGAGGTTTGAAAGATAGCAGCTATTTGCTCAGGGGGTTCTGTCCCTAAGAAGTAGTGCCAGAAGCAAAGGGTGGTGGTAGAGATTGAGTGGCTCTGTGTTTGTGAGACCTTCGGATGAAGGTGCCATATGTTGGGTTGTTTTGGTGGCAGATGGACTTGATTCTTAGGAGAATTTGGCAAGTAGCTATTTAAGTTTACTTACCTCCTCCTCAAGAATTGTGTTCTGGGCTAGAACATCATAAAAGAAGCCTAGGTCATCATCAGCTGTAGCTGAATCACCTGACCTCCGATCAGGATGTACATGTGCTGAGTGTGGCTCAGTGATCACATGTGCCCCTTGTTCTTGGTACTGGAGACTTCCTGCCTCAGGACTAGAACCTTCATTGGCAGTTACCTCTGGTAAGGACTTAGCTATGTTACCAGCTTCATCCTGCTCATTTGCTGAAGCAGGGGAAGTGGCAGCCGCACCAGATGTTCCTATCTCCTCTTCCACACTGGGAGATGGAACATTGTATTCCCTATGCTGTGGGTTCTCATCCACACTTTGATCCCCCCTCTCATTGGTTAGGGTTTTCCAAGTTGTGATAGGTTCCTGGGGAGAGGGTGGAGTGTTGAGATGAGTCAGCACTTTTGCAATAATAAGTGTGGGGCTTTGAGGGGCGGTTGCATTAGGAGATGGGATAGAAGCAGTATGCACCTGGGGAGATTGGTGCATTTCAATGGCAACCTCCTCAAGTGAGAAAGGTTCCAGATGTGTAGGTGCCCCTGATATGGTTGCATCAGGATCCTGTTGAGAGGATGCCTGAGCGGTTGTGGTTGGTGGAGTCATGGTAACTGCTGGGAGAATACTGCCAGTAGTTACTTCCTGCCTTTGTGTTGTAGGGGCATCCTCAGGGGACTCATCTCCCTGAGTAGCCTTTTTGGTTTTTTTGGATTTGGGTTTGGTGGGGACTTTGGATTTAGAGGTGGAGGCTGTGGGTTCCAGCTACGTGGGTTTTCGCAGCTTGGCAACCTTTTTGAGTGTCTGGTCAGAGTTGTGCCTGGAGTATACCTCAAGCAATACAGCCATGGCAGGGACTCCAAGGCCAACAAGTCCCTCAGCACTTAGCTGGTTCTCTATAATGACCATTATGAACCGTGGATATAGTATCCATCGGTTAGCAATAGGTTTTAGGGCCATATCCTTGAGTTCTAAAAATATTAATTCAGAAAAATTTAAGATTTGTTGGTCAAGGATAGAGAATAATACCTGCTGCCACCTGGAGGACATATGGTCCCATGAAGAAGTTTTTAGGGCCAAGCAGATATTCACCATGTGAAAGATCAGTCGTTCGGCATCATGGAAATGCTTCTTTAGGATGGTAGAAGCACTGAGGTCACCCTGATATCCATGGTGGGCAAGTGATAGATCAGTGGTGCCCTTTGGATATCCAGTGGGGAAGGTGGCATCATCCAGTTTTAGGGTTTAGCGAAGGATTGCCGGAGTGATGACCACCTTGTGGGTGTTAACGAACGACTGAAGAAAGACGTCGGTGTCATTCTCCCCAGTGAGGGTGACGTTCGTCCAAAACTGGTGTAATGATTCGGCATGAATGGTTGGATTTAGTAGGAAGGCCGTTTGGTATTGGGAGTTGACCATGAGATCGATAGCATTATCGAACTTGGTCCAGAATGGTGATTTTGTGAGGTAGGCAACACAGTTGTGTTTCGGGGTTTAAGCTGCATGGTTGCCATTAATGGTAGGAGAGAGGTTTCAAATCTTTTGAAGTTAGGTTATGAGAAAATGAAAAACTCTGAAGTTAGTGTTGGGTATTTATAATGGTTATGAAACAGCTGAAATGAAACGACTGAAGGTTTTAGTGTTAGTCATCAGTTGTTTGAAACTACTGATGACATGGTTTTAACCTTCAGAGGTTGTAAATAACTGAAAGCTTGGTTTTAGTCATCAGTAGTTGTAAACTACTGAAGACATGGTTTTGCTGTCAGAGGTTGTAAACGACTGAAATCTTGGTTTTAGTCATCAGTAGTTGTAAACTACTGAAGACATGGTTTTGCTTTCAGACGTTGTAAACGACTGAAGACTTGTTGGTAATCATCAGTAGTTGAGAACTGCTAAAGATATGGTTTTCATCTTCAGACGTTGTAAACAACTAAAGACTTGGTGTTAGTCAGCAGTAGTTGTAAAACTACTGAAGACATGGTTTTGGCTTCAGTTGTTGTAAACAACTGAGGACTTGGTGTTAGTCATCAGTAGTTGTAAAACTACTGAAGACATGGTTTTGTCCTTCAGTTGTTTGTAAATGAAACATCAGATGTTGAAATCAGCTGAAGAGTAAAATTACTCATAAGCTGTTATCGTCAATTCAGTTGTTTCATTCTGACCTTAACATTTACTCATCAGCTCTTTGTTTGATTTTCAGATGTTTCATTGGCCTTCAGCTCTTGTGAATATTTATTCTTCAGCTCTTGTGAACAGATGTTCAGAAGATCCGATAAAATAAATTATTCTTCAGAGCTTGTGAACAAATACTATCTTCAGTACTTATGTGTAAAATTACTCATCAGTACTTGTGGACAAAATTTGTTCTTTAGTACTTATTTATGAAAATAAACTTCAGTAGTTATAACCACATCAGTAGTTGTAACTACCTCAGTTGTTTTCAACAAATAATGCACTTCAGTACTTTGAAGTATTTTAGTCTTCAGTAGTTATGAAAAATGCTGAAGACTAAAGACTCATCAGTACTTATTTTTGACTTTTGCATACTAATGCTCATCAGTACTTGAATGCTCATCAGTACTTGGAAGCTGAGAGCATCAGTATTAGTCAAATTATTATAGCTGCAACATACCAAGCCTTAGTACCAGATTTTGGAATGTGGCACTATCTAAAGGCTTTGTAAATATATCTGCAAGCTCATCAGCACTAGGCACAAACTTTGGATCAATCAGACCTTTTTCATAGCAATCCCTAATAAAATGATGTTTGATCTCAATATGTTTGGTCCTAGAGTGCTGGACTGGATTTTTAACAATACAAAGAGCTGAAGCACTATCCATTAGTAATGGAGTCTTAGTCTCTGTAATGCCATAATCCAAAAGTTGATTCTGAAGCCAGAGTACCTGGGATGTACAACTTGCAGCAGCAATGTACTCAGCTTCAGTAGTGGATGTAGCAATTGAAGTTTGTTTCTTACTCTGTCAAGAAACTAAACAATTGCCTAGGAATTGGCATCCACCAGAAGTGGATTTTCTGGTGACTTTGCACCCTGCATAGTCACTATCAGAGAAAGCAACTAATTTCCAAGAATGTCCAGTAGAATACCAAAGACCTAGTGATTGGGTACCTTGCAAATATCTAAAGATCTTTTTGACTGCAATCAAATGGGATTCTTTAGGTGTAGCCTGAAATCTAGCACAAACACATGTTGCAAACATAATGTCTGGTCTAGAAGCTGTAAGGTACATCAAAGACCTAATCATACATCTGTAAAGGGTTTCATCAACCGCTTTACCTTTCTGATCAGCATCCAGTTGTGTGGTGCTGCTCATGGGAGTAGAACAGGGCTTACAGTTTTGTAAATTAAACTTATTTAAAAGATCTTTTGTATATTTAGACTGATGAATGAAGATTCCATCAGTCCTTTGTTTGATTTGCAAACCAAGAAAGAACTGTAATTCTCCCATGACACTCATTTCAAACTTCTTTTTCATTAAGTTTGTAAATTCATCACACAACTGTGGATCAGAAGATGCAAAAATTATATCATCAACAAAATTTGAACAAGTAGCTTATGCTGCCCTACTTTCTTAATAAATAAATTTTTATCTATGGAGCCTCTAGTGAAATTATTTTGAAGAAGAAAGTTAGACAATGTTTCATACCAGGCTCTAGGAGCTTGTTTCAACCCATATAGAGCCTTATCAAGCTTATACACCCAATCTGGGTGTTTATTATCCTCAAAGCCTGGTGGTTGACACACATAAACCTCTTCTTTTATTTTACCATATAAAAATGCACTTTTGACATCCATTTGAAAAACTTTAAGATTATGAAAAGCAACATAAGCTAAGAACAATCTAATTGCCTCCAGTCTGGCTACAGGGGCAAAGGTTTCATCATAATCAATACCTTCTTCTTGTGCAAACCCCTGTACAACCAGCCTGGCCTTGTTCTTAACAATTTGGCCCTTTTCATCAGTTTTATTCCTAAACACCCATTTAGTGCCTATTGCACACTTACCTTGGGGTAAAGGAACAAGCTCCCACACTTGCTGCTTTTTAAACTGAAGAAGCTCAAGCTGCATTGCTTCAACCCATACATTGTCTCTTAATGCAACATGGTAGTTCTTTGGCTCTTGCTGACTGATGAAGAGAGCATAGAAGCAGAAATTAGACAATTGACTCCTGGTTGAAACTCCAGCATTGATATCACCAATGATTTGAGACATTGGGTGATTCTTCAGCTCGTGATAGACAATAAGATCAGTGCAAGTGTTTGTAGGACCTTCAGCAGTAACAGATGGTGGTGCAGATTCTTGAAACCATGTTGGAGATGGCAACTCAAATGAAGTAAAGGATTCAGAAATCTCATCAGCATTTGTTGTGGATGGAGCTACTGAAGCTACAAGAGCATCAGGTTTAGATGACTCAGGCAGTTGGTCACTAAACCTAAAAAGTGAGTACTGGCTACATCATCATCAGTACCACCAGGTGGAGAACTAGTGACAGGAGCAACAGCTGGAGCTTGATAAGGAACATATTGCAGTATGTCCAAATCAAATAACTCTGTCCTTTAGAGATTCATTGAACTTCACATGCAAAGTCGCTTCAACCATCTTTGTTCTGCAGTTGAAAACTCTGTATGCCTTGCAAGTTGATGAATAACCAATAAAATACCCTGCATCCACCTTTGATTCAAACTTCTGGAGTGGATTGCTTGTGTTGAGAATGTAACAGGGACACCCAAAGGCTCTAAAGAAGGAAATCAAAGGGGCCAAATGATGGAGTACTTCATAAGGAGTCTTCATCAACCTCTGATTCACTAATACTCGATTCTGCACATAGCAAGCTGTGTTGACAGCTTCAGCCCAAAATGTCAGTGGCAATCCTGAGTCAGCCAACATTGACCTTGCAGCTTCAATGAGGGTCCTGTTCTTTCTCTCAACCACTCCATTTTGTTCAGGAGTTCTTGGAATGCTGAACTGCCTTTTGATTCCCTTTGACAGATAGAAGTCATCAAGTGTGTGATTTCTAAACTCTATGCCATTGTCACTCCTCACACACTTGACTGGAAGGGAATACTGCTTCTCCACATATAACACAAAGTTCATAATAGCTTTTGCAGCTTCATCTTTGGAGTGCAAGAAGAAGGTCCATACAAATCTGGAGTAATCATCCACAATTACTAGACAGTATTTCTTCTTTGCCATGCTCATCACTTGGACAGGACCAAAAAGATCCATGTGCAATAGTTGCAAGCAGGCATTGGACTTTGGTTCTTCTATTGGAGGGAATGAGACTTTGTGTTGTTTCCCTTTTAAACAAGCAGTGCAGTTGTCTTCACATTTGAACTCCTTCATAGGCAATCCCCTTACTAAACCATGGTGTATTAGCTGGTTCATGTTTTTAAGATTCACATGACCCAACCTTCTGTGCCATAGAGTATATTCTTGAGGAGAAGCCTTGGAGAATAGGCAAGGATGGCCTTTTAGATCTATTTTCTTGGAAAGATCTAAGGCATATACTCTTCCTTTCCTGTTGGCCTTCAGGAGAGTATATTCATCCAACACCTTGTCAATCAAGCTCAGAACTTTGGATGACAGAATCCTGCAGTTCTGACTGGTGAAAAGAGCAACATGGCCTTTATCACACATTTGACTGACACTCAAGAGATTATACTTGAGATTCTCCACATGGTTAACATCATCAAACCTTATTTCCCCATTGGAAACAAAGCCTTTGCCAATGATGTAACCTTTAGCATTATTGCCAAAAGAGACAAATCCATTCTTTCCTTGAGAGTAGTCATGAAGAAGAGAGCTGCTCCCTATCATATGTATGGATCCTCCACTGTCTACATACCAGATGCATCTTTGGCATGTTGAAGAACCCTGCATTCACAACAAATCAATTAGTTTTTGAGACCCAAACCTTTTGGTTTTAGGTCTGTTTTCATCAACAGATGTGACACTAACAGGTTTGTTATGAGTAACAGCCTGAGGTGAAGGAGATGGTGTAGAAGAGGATTCCTTTGGCTTGGATTTCCTTTTCTGTGATTTCAACACAGGAGCATCTAATTGGTTAACTCTCCCCATTAGATGTTGAACCATCATAACAAGTTGTGTCTGATTTTGTTATAAAGCCTTTAGCTCATCAGACACATTAGTGCTTGAATTTGATGGATTCCTGTGTTGAACCATCTTCTTTGAGCAACCTCAGCTGTTGCGTGATTAACCCCTTCCTTTTTTTTGGATTTCTTTTTGGACTTTGGGGTTTCAGGTTTTGATGTTGCTGGTACAAACTTGGTTTCAAACTCATTTTTCATTTGATTTATTTTCTTTTTAATATTCTCATTTTGTTTGAGTTTGGATCCTCTTTTATACCAGCAATCATCAGTGAGATGATTGAACAAGCCACATATTTCACATGGCTTCTTCTTCATCTTTAGTTGATCATCTACTGAAGAAGATGAAACTACTGAAGACTTGTTCTTCGCAATTTGCTATCAGTACTTGCAGTTTTCTTCCTTGCAGTACTTGCTTTCCTGATATCTTCTTCAGTAATTTTCAAACCCTTTCTACTTGCAGTTTTCTTCCCTTCAGTACATGCAATAGTTAGGGTTTGATCTTCAGGTGTTATCACTTGCTCTTCGGTAATTTTAGTTTTTTGAGAGACAACACCTGAGTTGATCAACTTTTTGATCATGTGACTATCAGCATTTGAACCATCAATATCAGCTGATTGGTTCTTAGAATCATGAATGTTGACTTCATCTTCTGATGGTGCTCTATCAGAGAGTAGATCACATGATGAAAAGGATTGGTTATTGCTTTCACCTTCAGAATCTACTTCTGCTTTGGAAGTAAAATCTGTGGGAGGAGCAGTGTGATTATAACCAATGCCAAACTTTACATTAGAAGCTGATTGCTTACTCAGAAGCATTTCAAAACCCTTGCAGGATTGTACCCAGCGATCACACTCTACCTGGGTAGCTGCAAGTGTTTCCTTGAGGTCTCTATACTTCTCTAGAAGTACCTCTTCCCTAGCCTTATCATCTGTGATTTGGCATTTAAGTTTATAAATCTCATCATTTTTATCCTTAAGCACAGACTCAAATTCAGCTTTTCTTTTGGAAAGGGTTTGCTCTATCTCAAGATTTTTATCAATTAAAGCTACATTTGCTTCTCTAATACAAGCAAATATGGCTATGCATAATTCAGAACATAGCTTGGATTTAGCCTCAGAAGATGTCACACCCCAACCTTGACGGCGGAAACGTCGAGGTGTGAGAGTTAAGATTGTTCACAGCCACATAACGCTATGTTAAAATGTAAAATGCCATTAATCAATTGTTTCAAACACCACATACATCAAAGTCTCAAAAATAAATCAAACAAAAACAAGAAATCCAATTGTTCTTATTAAGCCTAGGTCCATGTTCTAGGTTTGAGCATTTCTTCAATCATCATTAAGCTTGCACATTACCTGAAACATGTTGAAAATAAAGTCAACTAACTAGTTGGTGAGTTCTCATGGTTTTATATATAATAAGTATACAAAAATGTGGCAATTCTAGTCAGTGGTCACAAGATAGCAAGTATATAGAACATGCATAGTTACAATCAAACCTCGACTGAATAATATGAATAAGCATGATTAGCTAAGTGTATTTGGTTCCCTAGTGCACAAGCATACGGCTCCTAGGAGCCGGCAATCCCTCGGCTTTAGCACCAAATAGGCTTGTCAGGCCCAAAGATCTAAGACTTCGCCAGGCTAGCAATAGTTAATGATTGCACACGTATGTCACATCTCATATAATACTTAACATATTCAAACAACCACGACTAAGTAAAGAATTTCACGTGTGTAATAAGTATCAAAACGTGTATGTGTAAGTTTGTATAAGCAACATGTTTCACCCCGAAGATGTGAAATAAACGTAAAGCGGGGCATAAGAACTCACATGATTAAAGTTAGGAGGCTTGTAGTTGAAATATGAATAATCACGAATAAGGAAACCAACACTAACGTCACAAGGCACCTAAATAAAAATAAAGTAACGCGTTATAATAGGTTGATGATTAATCATTATGTTTTTAAGGTTCTTAATTTATAGATCAAATAAGTTTTAATAATTATTCATTACATGTTAATAATGCGATCGGATTAATGGAACGAATGAATTTTTTATATTTGAAATAATTACTTGTTTGCGCGTACGAGGAAGAAATAAATAAAGAAACTTAATCTAATTGTACGTTAAGCCAATTTATAAATATTGTATATAATAATTATAATAAGTGATTTAGCTATTAAAAGAACTATATATAAATATATATAGGTATAAGTAACTAAATAATTTATTTGTTTGAATATATATACAAATATATATACAAGTATTATATTTATGCACTTCTTTTATACTTTTAGAAATACAATAATGTATTTATAAATACAAAAGTATTTTATAAAAATTAATTTAGGCACAAATTAGTTAAACAAAAATAATCTGCATTTTATAAAATAATTTTAGAAATTTTTCAGAATATAAAACGTTGAATAAATCAAAATAAATGAAAAGAAAAAGAAAAAAACCAGAAAGGGAAAAAAGGGGGTTGCCCGGGGTCGAACCCGGGACCTCCCCTGAAGAATGGAGCGCAGGAACCAGTGAACCAGGGCCGTGGCCTTGATTCACTTTGGTTTGTTTGGAATTTAAACCAAATCGCCACAGTTTCCCCAATTCGAATGAACCCTAGTTTTGTTCAAATCCAAAATCGACCATCGATTCGGTGTTAATCACCTAAATCATCATAGGGCTTTTGATCTTTGAACAAAAACGAGTAGAAAACAGGTTTGAATTACCTGTTTTGATAAGGTTTTGGGTGATTTCGAGTTCGGTTTAGGTTTCGGGTGTTCTTGGGTTGGGGTTTTCTGATCGAGAGGTTTTCTTATGCAATTGAGGGTCCAGGGAGTTTAAGAACTTCGAAATGAATCGAAACCCCAAATTTATAAGCTTGATTTCATGGTTTACGGGCTTAACATGTTTGATTTTTAAACCGCGTTTATACTTACCACTTTGAGAGATTCGAGTTGTTATGATGCGTAATTGATGGATTGATTAATTTGTTAAACCGCGTATTATCTTTTGGAATGATTGATTTGATTCAATTTGTGAATTTGGGCAATGTTTGATTCGGATTTTTGTTAAGGTTAGTCACGGTTTCGATTTGGAAAGATGAACGAGCGGGAACTCAATTTTGAATTGGGTTCGGGCTCGAAACTTTGAGGTCGAGAGGGTTGGGCGGTTAATTTGGGTCAAATCGGTTTTAAAATGGTGGTTTGAGCCTCGCCGGAGCTCGCCGGCGTCCGCTGCCGGAAAAACGGGGCGATGGTGGGGGTTTAGTTTAAACAATTTACACAAATGGTCCCTGTTCTTTCAATTTCTATTATTTTATGTAATAAACTTTTATTTAAAGTTTTCAAAATGACAAATCAACCCCTGCACTTTAATTCTAAGTTTTATTATTATTATTATTATTATTATTATTATTATTAATATTATTATTATTATTATTATTATTTTTATTATTATTAATATTATTATTACCATTAACATTATGGTTATTATTTTTATAATTAAACTAGTATTATTATTACTATTATTATTAGTTATTATTATTATTATTAGTTATTAGTTATTTAACATTTTTAGGCTTGACTAAATAATTAAAGGCATTAACACGCAAATCACTCATGAGTTTTATAAATGACCACAATGGTCCTTATAAGATTAAACGCCTTTAATTTTTAATTAACGTAAAAATACAGGATGTTACAGTCTCCCCAACTTAAAAGAATTTCGTCCCGAAATTAAAATCAAAAAGGGAGTTGCAAGAATAAGAAAGGGTACGTCTTCTTCATATGTTCTTCACGCTCCCAAGGGAATTCCGCTCCTCGTTTGTTCTCCCATAGCACCTTTACAATTAAAGTCGTAGAGGTCCTAGTCTTCTTCATAATGCGATCCATGATTTCGACGGGTTTCTCAATGAAGTGTGGTGACTCGTCGATCTGAATGTCTTCCAATGGCACATACAAGTTATCATCGGGCAGACACTTCCTCAGATTCGAGACGTGGAAGACAGGGTGAATTCCACTAAGGTCGGAGGGTAGTTCTAGTTTGTAGGCCATTTTCCCGATTCTTTTCAGAACCTTGAAAGGCCCTACAAACCTTGGAGCTAACTTGCCTTTCCTTCCAAAGCGAACCACACCCTTCCACGGTGAGACCTTGAGAAGGACCATCTCCCCGACTTGGAATTCTAGTGGCTTACGACGTTTATCAGCGTAGCTTTTCTGTCGACTCCTTGCCACTTCCAGGTTCTTGCGGATGATAGCGACTTTATCGGTCGTCTCTTGTATGAGCTCGGGACCAGTAATAAGATCCTCGCCAATGTCGGTCCAGCAGATTGGTGAACGACACTTAGGACCGTAAAGTGCTTCAAACGGTGCCATTTGGATACTTGAGTGGTAACTGTTGTTGTAGGAGAATTCTGCGAGCGGCAGGTGTGTATCCCAGTCGCCACCAAAATCAAGGACACAGAGACGCAACAGGTCTTCCAGAGTTTGGATCGTCCGCTCAGTTTGACCATCGGTTTGGGGATGGTAAGCCGTGCTTAAATCCAATTGCGTACCCAGAAGTTCTTGCATAGAAGACCAGAAGTGTGAAGTGAATCGAGCGTCTCGGTCAGATATAATGTGAAGAGGCACACCATGACGGCTTACGATCTCGTCGATGTAAATCCGGGCTAACCTTGATGTCTTATACGTGTCGCGTATGGGTATGAAATGTGCCGACTTGGTCAATCGATCGACGATTACCCATATGCTATCGTGCCCGCGAGATGTTCGAGGCAGCTTGATTATGAAGTCCATGGATATATGTTCCCATTTCCACATGGGAATTTCTGGTTGTTCGAGTAAACCACTTGGACGTTGGTGTTCCGCTTTAACTTTCGTGCATGTAAGGCATTTAGCAACGTAGGTTGCTATGTCTCGTTTCATTTCGGGCCACCAATATTGACTCCGTAAGTCTATGTACATCTTATCGGAGCCCAGGTGGATAGAATAACGAGTCCGATGTGCTTCGTTCATGATAGAAGCCCGAAGGTTATTGCGTTTGGGAATCCAGATTCGGTTTGCAAAATACATTAGCCCGTTGGCTCTTGTTTCTAATTGGGCTAATAGATTTGGCTCGAGCTCTTCCTTCATACTCCCTTCGGTTTGCACCGCTTGCTGGGCTTCTCGAATACTTGACTCGATGTGGCAATCGATCTTCAAATTTTGTAGTAGTACTGTTGCATTATTGACATCATGTCGGATTTCAGTGTCAAACTCTACCAATGCGTCGAACCATTGACGTCGGTCGTGAGTCTCTTGAACGAAAACCATCTTTTGATGCGTCTTTCGACTCAATGCATCGGCTACGACATTTTCCTTGCCGGGATGGTATCGGATATCACAATCGTAGTCGCTAATTAGTTCCACCCAACGACGTTGCCTCATATTGAGGTCCTTCTGATTGAAAACGTGTTGGAGGCTCTTGTTGTCCGTGTAGACTATACATTGCGTGCCGTATAGATAGTGTCTCCAGATTTTCAAAGCAAAGACCACCGCTCCGAGCTCGAGATCGTGCGTCGTATAATTTACCTCGTGAACCTTCAATTGTCTCGAGGCTTACGCTATGACCTTTCCCCGTTGCATGAGAACACAACCAAGGCCTTGTTTCGACGCGTCGCAGTATACCGTGAAGTCGTCATTTCCATCCGGTAGCGTCAGAATAGGAGCATTGCACAACTTGTGCTTCAATGTCTCAAACGCCTCTTCTTGCTCGGCTTTCCACTCGAAAGGCTTATTCTTCTGAGTCAAGGACGTGAGTGGCTTTGCGATTCTCGAGAAGTTGGAAATAAATCGCCGATAATACCCGGCTAGACCAAGAAACGATCGAACTTCCGTCGGAGTTGTGGGTGCACTCCAATTCTTCACGGCTTCAACCTTCGCAGGGTCGACGTGAATTCCTTGACTATTCACGACGTGCCCTAAGAATTGTACTTCTTCAAGCCAAAACTCACATTTTGAGAATTTCGCATACAGTTGTTCCTTCTTCAACAGCTCGAGGATTTGACGGAGATGAAGTTCATGATCGGAGCAAGACTTGGAATAAATAAGAATGTCGTCAATGAAAACGATGACAAACTTGTCTAGGTATGGCTTGCATACCCGATTCATAAGATCCATGAAGACCGCTGGAGCATTGGTTAAGCCGAAAGGCATAACCATGAACTCGTAATGCCCATACCGAGTGCGGAATGCAGTCTTTGGATATCATCGTCGTGGACTCGCAGTTGGTGATAACCCGAACGCAAGTCGATTTTTGAAAAGATTGCAGCTCCTTGAAGTTGATCGAAGAGATCGTCGATACGAGGAAGAGGATACCGGTTCTTGATGGTCAACTTGTTGAGCTCCCGGTAATCAATACACATGCGGAATGACCCATCTTTCTTCTTCACAAATAAGACAGGTGCGCCCCAAGGAGAAGAACTAGGGCGGATAAACCCCTTCTCGGATAATTCCTGGAGTTGGCTAGAGAGTTCTTGCATTTCAGATGGTGCAAGTCGGTAAGGTGACTTAGCCGCGGGGCTTGCTCCCGGAATCAAGTCGATTTTGAATTCTACTTCACGTACGGGAGGTAACCCGCTAAGATCATCAGGAAAAACTTCAGGGAATTCTCGTACAATTGGAACATCCTTGAGTTCCTTCCCTTTGACTTTGGTGTTGACTACGTAAGCCAAGAACGCCGGATAACTCTTACTTAGGCATTTCCGAGCCTTAGTGCATGACATAAGCTTGAGTCCTGTGGAAGACCGTTCACCGAACACCTTCATCGTGTCACCGGAGGGTAAGGGCATGCGAATACACTTCTCGAAGCAAATGATCTCGGCGTGGTTCTTGGATAACCAATCCATGCCAATAATAACGTCGAAGCTTCCAAGCTTCATTGGAATGAGGTCGATAAGAAACTTATGGTTATCGAGACACAATAGACACTCGCGGATAACCACGTCGACGGTGATGGGTTCTCCATCAGCAACTTCGACGGTGAGAGGTCTCTCTAGATTTGAGCGAGGTTTAGAAAGTGTCGGCTCGAATTCTAAGGAAACGAAACTTCTATCGGCGCCCGAATCAAATAATACGTATGCATAGGTGTCATTAATAAGAAACATACCTGTATAGGTTTTAAAGGCACTTAAGGACATAAGCAAGGAATTTTAAGAGAAATTCTATGGAGATAAGGTTGAAATTTTACGTACCGTTCACCACCTCGTTGTTCGTTTGAGCTTGGTTCGCGTTGATGTTGAAGGCACGTCCACGAGCTTGTGGAACATTGCCCCCAAGACGAAGGCACTGGGGTCGGTAGTGACCTGGTTCTCCATAATTGTAGCAGACCCGATTTGGTTCCGTCACTGCGTTTCCCATTGCTCGGCGGCACGTTGCCACGAGGTGCCCGTACTTGCCACATAGTGTGCAGATGCGACACGGAAGGTTTCCCGGGTGATGATACCTACACGTGTTACACATAGGTAGGGGGCCTGCATAAGCCCTTGCCACAGGCACTTGTGCGGCCGGCGCAGTCCCGGGAACACACTGTCTTTGGGGCGGCTTAGGAGCAGCCACGGCGTAGTTCCGTGCTGGTACAAACTTCCGTTTCTTGTTATCAGACTTGACCTCCTTGACCTCCTCGGGGGTCGTCTTCTCAGTTTTCTTGGCACCCTTTGCAGACATAGTGCCCGCTCGGATGTGGTTCTCCGTCAACTGTGCAGTGATGGTGATGGCTTCTTCCAGAGTTACGGGTCGGCTACCCACAACGGCATCCTGAATCTGAGGTGGCACACCCTTAATAAATTTTTCCACATTACGGGAAACAGTATCCACCATGTGTGGTAGCAGCATACTCAGCTCGTGATGACGGGTAGAATACGCCAGATGGTTCCCGCCATCCTGTTTCAGGTTCCAGAATTCCTCCTCAAGTTTCTGGATTTCACTTCTCGGGCAAAACTTGGCGATGGCTATGTTTTTGAAGTCCTCCCAAGTTAAAGCCAAGATCGCGTCGGAGCCTTGGTTTCTCTTTTCGCTGTTCCACCACGTTAAGGCCCGTTGCTGCAGCATACTGGTGGCATACCTTACTTTGAGTGCTTCGGGGCACTCACAGTTGACGAAGGTGTTCTCCATCCCCTCAAACCATTCTAATAGACCGGTGGCACCTTCCTTGCCACTATAACTGGGAGGCTTGCATGAACTAAAGTGCTTGAAGGTGCAAGACTGGTTGTTACGCCTTTGGTTTGCACTATTTTCCCCTTGGCCGTTGCTATTGTTCGTGATGTTTGCGATCATAGTGCTACTGAGTTCAGCCACCATGGTCGGGATGACCGCAGCCATTTGCCGGGCAATCATGGCGGCAAGCTTGCGGCCGGATCTTCCTCGGTTTCCGTGGTAACGAGACATGCTGGAAAAATACAAATTGGATTAGGATTGGTTAAATGGATAATAAGGATGGGCAGTTAAGGTAAGAATCATGAATTATACAGATTAATTCCATTTGGTGACGCATCACCATTTCGAAACGTTGACATGTCAAGATGAATTGACCCATTCGCCTCAGAAACTTGTGTATGTTGGTCATAGTTTATCACTCATCCCGGAAATCCCCAGGTAAGCATGACTGGTCCCGCAGGATTTATGCGAAATGCTTACCTTAGCCCGAGGGCCTTTTGCCAGGAAAACCAGAATACAGGTGTCTATGTACCACACTAGTTCTTTGGTTCATGAAATCAAAAATCTTAATGGGATAATTACAAAATTAGACATAAAGTCCAAAGAATTTCTATCAATAAGTCCTACTCAGTGACGAGAATGGATTTAAGAAGTAGCAATTGTCGGGGAGAATCAATGTTTAAGATAAGTCTAGGGGAGACGGGTAACAATATGTAATCATGCAGAAGGGCACCTATGCTAAGACATCACATTGGACATAATAAGGCATAGCGTTAGGCAACATGCGAACAATAAGTATGTATTCATATGAATACTATTCTATAAGGATCATGCATAAACTATAGTCTAGGTCACCATTTCTAATAACCTAAATCCCTATAGTTATAGGCTCTGATACCAATCTGTCACACCCCAACCTTGACGGCGGAAACGTCGAGGTGTGAGGGTTAAGATTGTTCATAGCCACATAACGCTATGTTAAAATGTAAAATGCCATTAATCAATTGTTTCAAACACCACATACATCAAAGTCTCAAAAATAAATCAAACGAAAACAAGAAATCCAATTGTTCTTATTAAGCCTAGGTCCATGTTCTAGGTTTGAGCATTTCTTCAATCATCATTAAGCTTGCACATTACCTGAAACATGTTGAAAATAAAATCAACTAATTAGTTGGTGAGTTCTCATGGTTTTATATTGTAACGCCCCGAAATTCCCGAAACGAGCCATTTAATAATAATGGGCTTTTAAGGGTTAATTTAAGAAATAAAGGGGTAAATTAGTGGGCTATGGATCAAATTAGCCTTAATGGGCTAGACTTGGTGGGTTTAAGGGCCCTAATCAACCCTTAAGCATGCATAATCAGTCCCATTCCATCACATTACAACCCGAGCCACCAAATTCATAGAGAGAGAAAGTAGAGAGAGAAAGTGAAGAAATTCAAGATTTGGAGCTTGAAGGTTGGAAGGATTGAAGTTCTGGTGGATTGAAGCATCAAAACACAAGGAAAGAGCAACAAAACAAGGTAAGAATCGACCTCTAAGGCCCTCTGTAGATCAAATCCGGATTCTAGGGTTTTGGGGTTTTGAAAAGTTTAAAAAACACATAAAGGTCGAATTTTTACGTATGAAAACGTGGAAAAAGCTTAGATTTGGTTTCATGGAAGGTAAACTAAGGATTTGAACGTAAAAAGTTATGATTTTGGGTTAAAAACGGGCTGGATCTGAGTTTCTGTTCATCCAGTGAAACTGGGTCGCGATCCAGCAAATTTAAGCATTTAACCAGCGAAACTGCACATTGGTTCAGCGAGACTAGGAGAAATTCCAGCGAAACTACAGTTTCGCTCGGGCGAAACTACAGTTTCGCCGGTAATCTCGCTAAGACCCAGACTGACCTATAGACTTTGCGAAACTAGGAAATTCTAACGAGAGTTGGGCGCTTAAGGTAGCGAATCTGTCTAGCGAAACTAGCAGAAGTGCTGCCCAGCGAAACTGGCAGCGAAACTGTAGTTTCGCTGTAGCGAAACTATGGGCGAAACTATGAAGAAAATGACGTTTTTGCATATTACCTTTCGTGCAGCTAGAGTATTCAGGCTATAGCTTAGGTGACTTAGAATCTAAGCTATTGGACAAGTTCAGGTGAGTTCTAGACCCCTCCTTTACCCGTTTTCTATGTTTTGGGGTGATATGCATATTAAATTACATACTTTTATGATGACGGTTTTTAAGACCTTTTATCAAGAAAATAAAAATTTCCTAAAGTAAAACGTGCCATTTAAATAGTTCAAAATAATTTTCGGGTAAGCATGACTGGTCCCGTAGGATTTATGCGAAATGCTTACCTTAGCCCGAGGGCCTTTTGCCAGGAAAACCATAATACAGGTGTCTATGTACCACACTAGTTCTTTGGTTCATGAAATCAAAAATCTTGATGGGATAATTACAAAATTAGACATAAAGTCCAAAGAATTTCTATCAATAAGTCCTACTCAGTGACGAGAATGGATTTAAGAAGTAGCAATTGTCGGGGAGAATCAATGTTTAAGATAAGTCTAGGGAAGACGGGTAACAATATGTAATCATGCAGAAAGGCACCTATGCTAAGGCATCACATTGGACATAATAAGGCATAGCGTTAGGCAGCATGCAAACAATAAGTATGTATTCATATGAATACTATTCTATAAGGATCATGCATAAACTATAGTCTAGGTCACCATTTCTAATAACCTAAATCCCTATAGTTATAGGCTCTGATACCAATCTGTCACACCCCAACCTTGACGGCGGAAACGTCGAGGTGTGAGGGTTAAGATTGTTCACAGCCACATAACGCTATGTTAAAATGTAAAATGCCATTAATCAATTGTTTCAAACACCACATACATCAAAGTCTCAAAAATAAATCAAACGAAAACAAGAAATCCAATTGTTCTTATTAAGCCTAGGTCCATGTTCTAGGTTTGAGCATTTCTTCAATCATCATTAAGCTTGCACATTACCTAAAACATGTTGAAAATAAAGTCAACTAACTAGTTGGTGAGTTCTCATGGTTTTATATTGTAACGCCCCGAAATTTTCCGAAACGAGCCATTTAATAATAATGGGCTTTTAAGGGTTAATTTAAGAAATAAAGGGGTAAATTAGTGGGCTATGGATCAAATTAGCCTTAATGGGCTAGACTTGGTAGGTTTAAGGGCCCTAATCAGCCCTTAAGCATGCATAATCAGTCCCATTCCATCACATTATAACCCTAGCCACCAAATTCGTAGAGAGAGAAAGTAGAGAGAGAAAGTGAAGAAATTCAAGATTTGGAGCTTGAAGGTTGGAAGGATTGAAGTTCTGGTGGATTGGAGCATCAAAACACAAGGAAAGAGCAACAAAACAAGGTAAGAATCGACCTCTAAGGCCCTCTGTAGATCAAACCCGGATTCTAGGGTTTTGGGGTTTTGAAAAGATTAAAGAAACACATAAAGGTCGAATTTTTACGTATGAAAACGTGTAAAAAGATTAGATTTGGTTTCATGGAAGGTAAACTAAGGATTTGGACGTAAAAAGTTAAGATTTTGGGTTAAGAATTTTGAGTTTCTGTTCATCCAGTGAAACTGGGTCGCGATCCAGCAAATTTAAGCATTTAACCAGCGAAACTGCACATTGGTTCAGCGGGACTAGGAGAAATTCCAGCGAAACTACAGTTTCGCTCGGGCGAAACTACAGTTTCGCCGGTAATCTCGCTAAGACCCAGACTGACCTATTGACTTTCCGAAACTAGGAAATTCCAACGAGAGTTGGGCGCTCAAGGTAGCGAATCTGTCTAGCGAAACTAGCAGAAGCGCTGCCCAGCGAAACTGGCAGCGAAACTGCAGTTTCGCTGTAGCGAAACTATGGGCGAAACTATGAAGAAAATGACGTTTTTGCATATTACCTTTCGTGCAGCTAGAGTATTCAGGCTATAGCTTAGGTGACTTAGAATCTAAGCTATTGGACAAGTTCAGGTGAGTTCTAGACCCCTCCTTTACCCGATTTCTATGTTTTGGGGTGATATGCATACTAAATTAAATACTTTTATGATGACGGTTTTTAAGACCTTTTATCAAGAAAATAAAAATTTCCTAAAGTAAAACGTGCCATTTAAATAGTTCAAAATAATTTTCGGGTAAGCATGACTGGTCCCGTAGGATTTATGCGAAATGCTTACCTTAACCCGAGGGCCTTTTGCCAGGAAAACCAGAATACAGGTGTCTATGTACCACACTAGTTCTTTGGTTCATGAAATCAAAAATCTTGATGTGATAATTACAAAATTAGACATAAAGTCCAAAGAATTTCTATCAATAAGTCCTACTCAGTGACGAGAATGGATTTAAGAAGTAGCAATTGTCGGGGAGAATCAATGTTTAAGATAAGTCTAGGGGAGACGGGTAACAATATGTAATCATGCAGAAAGGCACCTATGCTAAGGCATCACATTGGACATAATAAGGCATAGCGTTAGGCAGCATGCAAACAATAAGTATGTATTCATATGAATACTATTCTATAAGGATCATGCATAAACTATAGTCTAGGTCACCATTTCTAGTAACCTAAATCCCTATAGTTATAGGCTCTGATAGCAATCTGTCACACCCCAACCTTGACGGCAGAAACGTCGAGGTGTGAGGGTTAAGATTGTTCACAGGCACATAACGCTATGTTAAAATGTAAAATGCCATTAATCAATTGTTTCAAACACCACATACATCAAAGTCTCAAAAATAAATCAAACGAAAACAAGAAATCCAATTGTTCTTATTAAGCCTAGGTCCATGTTCTAGGTTTGAGCATTTCTTCAATCATCATTAAGCTTGCACATTACCTGAAACATGTTGAAAATAAAGTCAACTAACTAGTTGGTGAGTTCTCATGGTTTTATATTGTAACGCCCTGAAATTTCCCGAAACGAGCCATTTAATAATAATGGGCTTTTAAGGGTTAATTTAAGAAATAAAGAGGTAAATTAGTGGGCTATGGATCAAATTAGCCTTAATGGGCTAGACTTGGTGGGTTTAAGGGCCCTAATCAACCCTTAAGCATGCATAATCAGTCCCATTCCATCACATTACAACCCGAGCCACCAAATTCGTAGAGAGAGAAAGTAGAGAGAGAAAGTAGAGAGAGAAAGTGAAGAAATTCAAGATTTGGAGCTTGAAGGTTGGAAGGATTGAATTTCTGGTGGATTGGAGCATCAAAACACAAGGAAAGAGCAACAAAACAAGGTAAGAATCGACCTCTAAGGCCCTCTGTAGATCAAACCGGATTCTAGGGTTTTGGGGTTTTGAAAAGTTTAAAGAAACACATAAAGGTCGAATTTTTACGTATGAAAACGTGTAAAAAGCTTAGATTTGGTTTCATGGAAGGTAAACTAAGGATTTGGACGTAAAAAGTTAAGATTTTGGGTTAAAAACGGGCTGGATCTGAGTTTCTGCACATTGGTTCAGCGAGACTAGGAGAAATTCCAGCGAAACTACAGTTTCGCCGGTAATCTCGCTAAGACCCAGACTGACCTATAGACTTTGCGAACCTAGGAAATTCCAACGAGAGTTGGGCGCTCAAGGTAGCGAATCTGTCTAGCGAAACTAGCAGAAGTGCTGCCCGACGAAACTGGCAGCGAAACCGCAGTTTCGTTGTAGCGAAACTATGGGCGGAACTATGAAGAAAATGACGTTTTTGCATATTACCTTTCGTGCAGCTAGGGTATTCAGGCTATAGCTTAGGTGACTTAGAATCTAAGCTATTGGACAAGTTCAGGTGAGTTCTAGACCCCTCCTTTACCCGTTTTCTATGTTTTGGGGTGATATGCATACTAAATTACATACTTTTATGATGACGGTTTTTGCCCCTTGGACCCCACTAGGGGCTGCCGCCCTAGAACCCTGCTAACAGGGGCTGCCGCCCCCGAACCCCCGCTGTCCCGCGGAGGGTCAGTTATCTAGTTTATCTCTCATGATTGATGAAATATGAATGCTTAGACTAAGAGTTTGCGTTTTATTATGTGTTAAGTGTATGTGAAAACTAAAGATATAAGTGAAACTTAAATAATTGTTATTGGGCCCATAACGTGTACCTTGATAAAGTGATAAAGTAAAGCCTTGCAAGCAAATTGATAAAGGAGGGGTGCATTCGTTATACCCTCACCAGTGATAAAGTGATAAAGTATGCTCGAACAGGCAGGTCAGTAAGTCCTGAATTGGCATGACAATAATGGCCTGATCGGGTACGACAGTAAGTCCTTAATTGGCATGTCGGTAAAGTCCTAGGCGAGCCTAGGCACCGATAGTGACAGAGAATTGACGGATAAAGAAGAGTAATAAATAACAATAAATGATAAAGTATTGATAAAGTGATTGCCTGTGTGTATTTATATTTTAATAGACAAGGATTATTTTCAACTGATAAAGCTAATATCTCTTACGAAAGTTATTTAGCAAAGTAAACCTAGAATTCACTCAGCGAAGCTGACTTTTGTATGCATATCAGTTGACAGGTAAGAGTTAGAGCCATAGAATAGAGGCATAGGACTGAAGCTTCTTGGCACTAGAAGACTGACATCCCTGAAGAAGAAAAGCTAAATAAAGGACTCTTAAATAGTTTTGAGGATTAAAGACAATGTTTATATTTTATTTGTAATGAATTGAAATTATAGTATTTTCCGCTGCATTATATATATATATATATATATATATATATATATATATATATATATATATATATATATATATGAGTAAATGATTTCTTTAAATTAATGTTATGCTGTGAATGACCAACTGTGAGGTCCCCCTGAGAAACGTGAGCCTTACATATATATAATAAGTATACAAAAATGTGGCAATTCTAGTCAATGGTCACAAGATAGCAAGTATATAGAACGTGCATAGTTACAATCAAACCTCGACTGAATAATATGAATAAGCATGATTAGCTAAGTGTATTTGGTTCCCTAGTGCACAAGCATACGGCTCCTAGGAGCCGGCAATCCCTCGGCTTTAGCACCAAATAGGCTTGTCAGGCCCAAAGATCTAAGACTTCGCCAGGCTAGCAATAGTTAATGATTGCACACGTATGTCACATCTCATATAATACTTAACATATTCAAACAACCACGACTAAGTAAAGAATTTCACGTGTGTAATAAGTATCAAAACGTGTATGTGTAAGTTTGTATAAGCAACATGTTTCACCCCGAAGATGTGAAATAAACGTAAAGCGGGGCATAAGAACTCACATGATTAAAGTTAGGAGGCTTGTAGTTGAAATATGAATAATCACGAATAAGAAACCAACACTAACGTCACAAGGCACCTAAATAAAAATAAAGTAACGCGTTATAATAGGTTGATGATTAATCATTATGTTTTTAAGGTTCTTAATTTATAGATCAAATAAGTTTTAATAATTATTCATTACATGTTAATAATGTGATCGGATTAATGGAACGAATGGATTTTTTTATATTTGAAATAATTAATTGTTTGCGCGTACGAGGAAGAAATAAATAAAAAAACTTAATCTAATTGTACGTTAAGCCGATTTATAAATATTATATATAATAATTATAATAAGTGATTTAGCTATTAAAAGAACTATATATAAATATATATATATATATGTATAAGTAACTAAATAATTTATTTGTTTGAATATATATATAAATATATATACAAGTATTATATTTATGCACTTCTTTTGTACTTTTAGAAATACAATAATGTATTTATAAATACAAAAGTATTTTATAAAAATTAATTTAGGCACAAATTAGTTAAACAAAAATAATCTGCATTTTATAAAATAATTTTAGAAATTTTTCAGAATTTAAAAAAGTTGAGTAAATCAAGATAAATGAAAAGAAAAAGAAAAAAATCAGAAAGGGAAAAAGGGGGGGTTGCCCGGGGTCGAACCCGGGACCTCCCCTGAAGAATGGAGCGCAGGAACCAGTGAACCAGGGCCGTGGCCTTGATTCACTTTGGTTTGTTTGGAATTTAAACCAAATCGCCACAGTTTCCCCAATTCGAATGAACCCTAGTTTTGTTCAAATCCAAAATCGACCCTCGATTCGGTGTTAATCACCTAAATCATCATAGGGCTTTTGATCTTTAAACAAAAACGAGTAGAAAACAGGTTTGAATTACCTATTTTGATAAGGTTTTGGGTGATTTCGAGTTCGGTTTAGGTTTCGGGTGTTCTTGGGTTGGGGTTTTCTGATTGAGAGGTTTTCTTGTGCAATTGAGGGTCCAGGGAGTTTAGGAACTTCGAAATGAATCGAAACCCCAAATTTATAAGCTTGATTTCATGGTTTACGGGTTTAACACGTTTGATTTTTAAACCGCGTTTATACTTACCACTTTGAGAGATTCGAGTTGTTATGATGCGTAATTGATGGATTGATTAATTTGTTAAACCGCGTATTAACTTTGGGAATGATTGATTTGATTCAATTTGTGAATTTGGGCAATGTTTGATTCAGATTTTTGTTAAGGTTAGTCACGGTTTCGATTTGGAAAGATGAACGAGCGGGAACTCAATTTTGAATTGGGTTCGGGTTCGAAACTTTGAGGTCGAGAGGGTTGGGCGGTTAATTTGGGTCAAATCGGTCTTAAAATGGTGGTTTGAGCCTCGCCGGAGCTCGCCGGAGCTCGCCGGCGTCCGTTGCCGGAAAAACGGGGCGATGGTGTGGGTTTAGTTTAAACAATTTTCACAAATGGTCCCTGTTCTTTCAATTTCTATTATTTTATGTAATAAACTTTTATTTAAAGTTTTCAAAATGACAAATCAACCCCTGCACTTTAATTCTAAGTTTTATTATTATTATTATTATTATTTATTATTATTATTATTATTTATTTATTATTATTATTATTATTATTAATATTATTACCATTAACATTATGGTTATTGTTTTATAATTAAACTAGTATTATTATTACTATTATTATTAGTTATTATTATTATTATTATTAGTTATTAGTTATTTAACATTTTTAAGCTTGACTAAATAATTAAAGGCATTAACACGCAAATCACTCATGAGTTTCATAAATGACCACAATGGTCCTTATAAGATTAAACGTCTTTAATTTTTAATTAACGTAAAAATACAGGATGTTATAGAAGATACCTGTGATGAAGCATTGGAGGATGAATCATCAGCAGACTCCAGGGCCATAAGATCACCACCATGTTGACCAACACCAGGAAACAGTTGTTCATGACCAGATAAATCATCTGGTAAACTGCTCCAGTCAACAACTCCTAGGGTGAAGAAGCTGTGTTGTTGAGGTTGGGTTTGATGATGAAATTGGGATTGTTGAGGCTCAGGAAGAGCATGTGGTTGATGAACAATGGGTGCTTGAACTTGACTTGGCTGAGGCATGTAATAGCAGGGGTATGGGTATGGCATAGGACTTTGAGGAACAAAGTATGCAGGTGATGATTGTGTTGGTGATGGATGACTAGAACTGGTGGAATGTTGTCCTTTGTCCTGTGAGCTATTGCTTAGAAAAGTCACAAAGGATGCTGATAAGTTAGATCCAGATGATCTACACTCTCTAGCAAAGTGTCCAAGCCTATGGCACTTGTGACACCTCAACTTGCTCTTGTCAAAACCAACTTTGGTTTTGCAGAGAGACCAGGAAATTTCCTGCCAGTTCTCTTGTAGAACTTTTGAGATCTGATATTTATCATTGCCATTTGACTCAAAATATCCATCTCTTCCAGATCATCATCTGGAATACCCTTCAAGTCCTCCATCAGAAAGCACAAGTTATCACTGCTACCTCCTGAACTACTATCAACACCAACAAAAGCATGTTCAGAATTGGTAGAGAAATCAATATGCTCATCATAGGCACTCTCTGATGCAACATATTCTGACTCTTGACCTATCAGTGCAGTATTGCCTGATACAAAGTCATCAGTGCGCTTGCCAAATGATGGCAACTTCCTTTTCTGTTCTATCTCTCTCTCAAATGTAAGCAGTTTCCCATGAAGTTAGGTGAGAGATAGAGTGCTCAGATTTGCACTAGAGCGTAGGACAATGGTATAAGTGTCCCATCTCTCAGGCAGGGATCTGAGAAATCGGTTATTCATCTGGCTATTGGAATACTCTTGTTTAACCATTTTCAGCTCAGAAATAAGACAAGAGAATCGCTCAAACTGTTGAGTCAGTGTCTCACCCTTCCTATGAGAGAATGTCTCATATTGTTGGACGAGGATTTCCCTAGTGTTTGCTAGGACCTCATCAGTTCCTCCGAATTGTTCCTTCAGAGCAACCCAGAGATCATGAGTAGTTTCATGATGCATCAGCCCTGAATAGATTTCATTAGGCAGTGCCATGGCCAGAATTCCATGGGCTTTAGCATCAATTTCGAACAGCTTAAGATCTTCGTCCGAATATTGATCAGGTTTCTTCAGAACCCTCTCATTTTATTCAGGAACGCTCACCATAGGCTTGTATGGTCCATGCACCACTGACTTTCAACAACCAGCACTGTTGATAGACAGGTGATGAAGCATACGACGTTGCCATATGTTATACTCACTCCTAACAAGCATCAGAGGCTTTGTTGAGGAGCCAGTATTATGAGGATCATTTGTTGGTGTCACCATTTTAGATTTCAAGCAAATTCAAGGTAAACAAAACAAATCTAGCTCAAAACCACGTAAACCTCAAATTGATTGGCCAGAAGCAGCAGAAACTCAATCTCTATAACCGATTCTTGCAAATTTGCTAATTCGATCAAATGTAGATAGCAAAAGATCAGTTTTAATGATCAATTGTTAAATCGATCAATGATTAACCAGCTCTGATACCATTTGAAAGGATCTCAGCATCTAGTTTGATCAATTAGATTTAGTTTGCAGTGGAATTAGCACACGAATTAAGCAAATTATAACAAGAACACAAGAGATATAGCAATAAAACAGTAGATTATAGAGAGAGAGAGAGAATTTCTGCTTAAAACATGTATTTCATTCAATATATGCTTCGGCAACGATTACAATTAGGTCATCTTCCTTATATAGGAAAGATGACGTCAGCTGATGTCACTTGATAGAAACAAATAACTGTTATTTAACAAACTACTGAAATGAACATAACTACTGAAGAGTTAACACAAATACTGAAGATGTCAAACAGCTGACATCTTCTTACAAAAAGCCTAAGTGTTAACTCATTACAACTACTGAAAAGAAAACTACTGAAACTACAACAACTGAAGAACATGCTCTTCAATCATTTTACAAGTACTGAAATACAAAAGAAAACTACTGATAAGAAAGTGCTGAAAGGTAAACCATCATAACAACTGAAGAATACTTCTTCAGCTGTTGTGACAAACTCTGAAGCTTTCAGCACTTGACTTCAGACTTGGAACTTCAGATGTTGTCATCAGCTGATGACTTCAGTTGTTGTCATCAGCTGATGTCTTCAGTCTTTGTCTTCAGTCTTTGTGCTTCAGCTGATGATCTTCAGTACTTTGATCTTCAGCTGATGTTCTTCAGTACTTTAGTCTTCAGCAGATGAAGTCTTCAGTACTTTAGTCTTCAGCTGATGGTCTTCAGCACTTTAGTCTTCAGCTGATGGTCTTCAGTCTTTGTCATCGTCAATTGTTGAAGTCTTCAGTAGTTGTTGTAATGTCTTGTGGGACTTAAAGGTTTTTCTGATCTGGCTCATTGGTTCTTTTGGTCCAACATTGTATTATATTCTGTCATTCTTTAATTTAATGTTTAATAACCAAAATAAACATAATAATAATAATAATAATAGTAATTATAATAATAATACTATTAATAGTAATAATAATAACAATAATAATAATAATAATAATAATAATAATAGTAATAAAGGTTAACATGTTAGATTAATGCTAAACTTAAAGTTAAGGGGGCCTTAATGTCAATTTGAAAACTTAAAATGAAAGTTTTAAGCATAAAATAACAAAAGATTAAACCGCAGGGACCAAATGTGTAATTTTGTTTTAAAACCAAACCCCCATCCCCTTCGAACTCCACTGTTCCGGCCACCTCCTCCGGCCGAGCTCCAGTGAGTCCCTCACACCCAAAACGCTCGGATAAAACACGATTAGATCATATTAAACATCTTTTGAAATCGTTTCAAACCAAAGATCTGTTTCAATTCGAATAAATTGGCTATTATCGTGACCAAACTCGAAACCGAAACCTGCATTCAAAAAGTGAATTCGTTCGAACTGAAACGGGTAAAATTATATCAATTTAATCAAGGGTAAAGCTCTTAAACAACTCTTTTGAACTACGTGTAACCTCAATTTCAATTAAAACACACACACCCCCCGATAATCGATCATCATCATTGTTCGGACCTGCAACTTAGCCGAGGTCCACTACGGGGTATCTTTGCATATAATTGATAAAGGGCTTTTAATCATCATCCCCAATAGAAGCTTCTTGTAGAACTAATTTGATTATCAACGATGTTTGCACCTCGAATCATACTCAACCGTGGTCGCGACTATTTCTTCATATTGCGACATCAATTCGATCATCATCCTGGTAATTACACACACCCACACACTCGATTTACTATGGGAAACAAAAGCCCCATGGTTATTACAGAAAACGTTGTCGTTTTATGCTTCAATTGGATTGAATTCGAATTAGGGTTTATGTGATTTGGGGAAACTTCTTTAAACTGGGTTTACAATATTTCGAAGCCAATCTAAAGCATGGCCACGGTCCTGGTCTACTGGTTATAAGCACACATTCATAACTTGAGGTCCCGGGTTCGAACCCGGGCACCGTCAAACATTTTTTAGGCCTTTTTCAGCCTTAAAAATATATAAAAATTCTAAAAAAATTATAAAAATCAGTTTTATAATTTTCTTTATTTTAGAAGTTAATTAATTATTTTATGTAAAATTATTCTTGTAAAACCTTTGATGTTTTATTATGAAATGTAATTACGAATGTTATAACTAAATATATTTATAAACTTATTAAACTTTTAAGACACCATATTTTTTCTGTAAATTTATTTAATAAAATATTTCAATATCTTTACTAAATAGTTTGGATAAGTAATATATTTAGTTTTTATTATCTTATAAAATAGATTTTAAATATTATTTTTAATATTAGAACATGATATGTTCAATGATACTTTAGATTAATTTTTTGTTTAGTTTAGTTGTTTCAAATAATAAATAATAAATTAGTTTGGTTCAAACGTTACCTTTTAAAACCATGATTATTTTAAATATTATAATCATTGCACTTGTAAACGTTTGATTCTTGTAAACTTATGGCAATTTACTTGTGTGTTGTGGTTAGTTGAACCTTGTAGCTACCATGTAATGTCGAATATATGTACAATCATTAACTATTACTAGCCGGCGACGTCATAGATCTATGAGCCTGACAAGCCTGCTTGGTTGATCCAAGTACACTTAGCTAATTGTATAAACTTGTAAACGTTTGAGACTTGTAAAACTTTGTCAAGGTTTGATTGTGCATTCTGTCTTACATCCCTAGTTACTTTGTTTCTCTAATTTACAACATGAATTGCCATCTTTTATATACTTATGTATTGAAAACTATGGAAATCTCACCAACATTATTGTTGACCTTTTATTTTTAACATGTTTCAGGAAATACTCAAGTTTGATCACCACTTTTGAAGCTTGTTCACACATAGGAATGGACCTAGTTAAATAAATGAATGAGCTTGTTATATTTCTTATTATGCTTGTTAATTTCTTTATTTGAGACTTATGTTTTTAATGTTACCTTTGAAACTTATGAATAATATATTTGGATTTAATAATAGCGTTATATGGTTGTGAACGATCTTAACTCTCACATCTCGACGTTTCCGCCCCAAAATCCCTCAAAACAACTACCTCAATAGTCAAAAATTGAAAATAAATAAAAAATATTTAGTATGTGTGTTGCGTTGTTAGTGCGCTGTTCTTCCTTATGTGATGGCTCTCGACATCTGTCTCAGGTACCTAAGGACGTATTCTATTCTGTACCCATCTATGGAACCATCTTGGCTGACTTCCTCGCGGCACATCCTATCCCCGATGATTCACCTCTGGCAACAGACTTACCAGATGAAGAAGTTATGCAGACAGAGAGAAAAAGGAGCTGGAAAATGTACTTTGATTGAGCTTCAAGGAGTCCCGACGGCCAAAAACAGGAAAAAAATCAAAAGAAAAAGTAGTGTTTTCCCGCCATAAACTAGAGAGTTAGGTTAAAGGTAAACCGGCTAAGAGGACTAGGAGCTTGGCTTGCTGGAGAGAAAGGGTGAGTGTTCAGTATGCTCTTTAGCCTTTAACAAGCGCTAAGCCGCTAGGAATGGCTTGCTGGCCTGTTAGGAGAGTGGAACGAAGTGATTCTCGTTAGAGAAGCACGAGTGGAACGACTTTAGTGTCAGTAGGCGCCTAAATGAAGCGATTAAGCGTCGGGGGCTTTGCTGGCTTGCTGGCTAGCTCGTGCAATCAATAAAAAAGGATTCGCACTTGCTTTGTAAGCTAAGCAAGCCTGGTTCTCCGGGCACTACGGTAGGACGTGGATCGACCATGACAAGAATGGGCTTCTCCATAATGTAATAGAAGAGTCACAGTCCAGTTCCACGGGCTTTCTCCCTTCTCGACCAGACAAAGGAGAGATGAATTCCATTCAGGCGGGTAAGGGCTTGGGTTAACCCTGTGTTCTCGGGTCGGAGGCGAAAACTGGCAAAGTTCATCATTCAGTGGTGGGGTGTTCGTAGAAAAGAAGGCGTCACCCAACGAGTGGCAGATTTTGATGGGGTCTCGCTTGGATGCTGGGGAATCCATAGATCTGGATAGATTCCCCGAATCATACACGCGCTAGCGCGCTACGGCTTACGCAGTTGATCGGATCAGATAGCCCTTCGGGCAACCAACAAAACCCGGCACATAAAATTCCATTCCAATCAACAACTTGGAGGTATGGCTGAGTGGCTTAAGGCATTGGTTTGCTAAATCGACATACAAGAAGATTGTATCATGGGTTCAAATCCCATTTCCTCCGGAACAGAAGTGAAACGGGCAGGCGAAATGACGTGAGAGAAAGAACCTCTTGGTGGAGTCCGGTCCCTGGGCGGCTCTTGGTTCTTGAGGGGGATTAGGCGGCAGTTGAAAGAGCTGCTCGAAAGCTTGACGAAGAAGCAAAAAAGGCCTATATATAAATTAGATTCTATTTTCTTTTCTTGATTTTTTATTGATTTTTTTAGTACAAGGGCTTTTTATTAGTCAAGTGGTAAGGTAGGGCGCTATTCGATGAATAAAACATCTTTTAGGAAAGTGGTTCAGCTCAGCTGGTTAGAGCAAAGGATTGAAAATCCTTGTGTCAGTGGTTCGAATCCACTTCTAAGCGGGCCAAGGGTCCAAAGGCCTGATTTTAAAATTAAAGTGCAAGAGTAAGCCAAAAAATGTGAGCGCTCCTGCACTATACGACTCTTTTGCGTCGCCCTATCTTGCTGGAGGCATATTAAAAGATATATATATATATATATATATATATAAAATAGAAAATCTAGAAAAAAATAAAAAGAAAAATACTAAGAATAGAAAGAAAAATCAAAAGCTGTTTCTTAGGTTCTCGCGTCCCTGTGCCCAAAAGGATGGGTGAGTTCGGTTTGAGTGTTCATCGATCGGGTGGATCTATATGCTCCGGGGTGGTGAGACGAGGTGTAGCGCAGTCTGGACAACGCATCTGTTTAGGGTACAGAGGGCCATAGGTTCGACTCCTGTCACCTTGATGTGAGGCATTCCGTCAGCAAATACTCAAATATGAACATCCATCGACCGTTACCACTTCCTCTTACTCGTGACTCGTATATGTACTTTCTATAGCAAGCACACGAGACCTATAGCTAAAGATCATATAGCGCCACAGTATATATATATAGACGAACCTATACGGAACACTTTAGTTAGTGATGCAATTGAGTCATTTATTCGTGCTGATGACGCCACTCAATTCTTGGATGTTATTCGTGCTTCTGAAGACACAGAATGTTACCATGATTTGGTTAAGTATCTTTTGATGGTTAGAGACAAGATCAAGGAGCCAAAGGTGGATAGTAAGCTAATTTATGCATATGCAAAGATTGAAAGATTGAGTGATATTTAGGAATTTATCCTAATACCAAATGTTGCAAATCTTCATAATATTGGTGATCGTCTGTTTGATGAAGCGTTGTATGAAGTATAAGGCCCCGTTCCCGGGACGCTTACAGTTGGTCATTCATCGCATATACTTAAATAAAACATTGCAGCGGAAACATTCAAGATAAACTTTTCTTTTACTATAAATACTTTTACCATTTAATACAACGTACGTCAGTTACAAAACATCTAATGTTGCATTACATTACAAAAGCATTATACAAAAGATTTCATCATTTCTAATTACATCTTTAAAATGCCTACTTTTACTATGATTGTTGCTGAAGCATATGAAACCGAGGATTTCTTAAATAATCCCGTTTATGTGAATCCTCAACAATCATAGGGTCATAAACAGTGACCTCTAGTATAAAAACATAAAAATTCTTCGTCATAAAGAAGATTTCTTAAATAATCCCGTTTATCAGGATCTTCAAGAAATCTTGCACTCGCATGCAACATAATGTGTTGCGCGCATTATGGGCCCACAACACATTGCGTGGCAGCATTATCAAAAGGAGAATTCCATCTCAAAAGAGCTGAGTAGCCGCCTCGTGCCATCCCCAGCAACGCTACCTGCCAACTGGAAACACATAAAAAGTCAGCGTTGCTGAGTGAGTTCTAGTTTTATAATAAAGCATACTTTCATTTGTTTAACTGCCCTTACATACATGCGATCATACAACATACGTACGCTTAGATAATATTATTATTATCTTCATCATTCGTTCATTAACTTTCATTCGTGTACCATTCATCGTTCTCATTCACGTTCGTACATACATTCTTTACTTTCGTTCGTACGTTCTGTACTTTCATTCTTACATTCATTACATTCATTCGAACGTTCATTACTTCCGGTGACATGTACGGTACCCCAAACATCATACCATACTACTGGTGCTGGACCTGTGGTGATCAACCACGAACGTTGTGCACAAATGCTGATCCAGTCACCCGGGGTAGGTACATGCACCATTTATCTTCCACTTTTCATTTTATCATACGTTAGCCAAGTCTGTTGCAGCACACGGCTGCTCATCTCAGTGGCAATCTCACGATTGCCTGCTAACCGAGTCTGTTGCAACACGAAGTTGCTCACCTCATTATCAATCTCAAGGATTGACCCTGTGTGCATCCTTCGGGGTAGCTAACCCATATCACAGTTGAGCTAACACCTGCCAGGGGTGTGCACCTCCATTCATTCGCTTGCAAGCCTTTCTTACATTCATTCATTTATTCATTAATGCATGCATTCATTCATCATGTTCCTCTTTCATTATCTTTCACTTTACGTTCTTACTACATTCGTTTCATTCATTCATTCATTCATTCACGTAAAGTCACTAAAAGATAAACACGCATTGACACAAGGAACATAGATATTTACAAGTCATCAGTCATTACTATCATATAAGGCTACATCATACTTAGCCTACATACATCATACATACACTTCTCTCCACATTCACATCAGCCCTATTTGGGCGATTGAACATACTCCAGTCGCATGGCCTCCATGCGACTGAGTCATGCGAATGGGCATACAGTCGTGCGGATGGACTTCTATCATACGAATGAACCCTACGCGAATGGGCATCTATGCGACTAAACCCTCAGTCGTGTGTCTGTAATACTATGCAAATGGATCTATGCGACTGAACCCTCAGTCGCATGGTATGTCGTGCGATTGGGCCCCAATCGTACGATTGAGCCTCAATCGTACTAACATCAGTTGTTCCTCAATCGTGCGACTGGACCTCCAGTCGCATAACCCTAACTGGGCAGCGACTGGAGTTCATCACGAACTGCAGACGCGACCTACGGGTCTCAAACCTTTCCAAACTCCTTTCCAGCCCAAATTAGCTTTCCTAAACCTCAGGGATTCATACTAGGACATCATACAAGCTAATGTAAGTCCTAATTCGTTCCATAAACACGTTACTCAAGATTTCACCCAAATGGGTCAAACATACACTTTATTCAAAAACGGGTTTGAATGTGTTCCAGCCCTAAAATCGTATGAAAACAAGTAAATGAGGGGTCCTAGAACTCACATTATCACGGAGAAGATGAAGAGCTTCGATTTGAATAGCCTCTCGACAAATCTCGAGCCCGAATCACCCCGTTTTCTCTCTTCTTTCTCTGCTCTGTCGCTCTCTGTTCTTTCTCCCGACTGAAGTGTGTAAGTGTTGGGGAAAGAAGAGAGCTGCTCCTCTTTTATAGGTACAGCTCAGTCGCCCGAAGTCCAGGGGCGACTGGACCTTCAGTCGCATGAACACCATGCGACTGGACCTTCAGTCGCATGAGTTCCATGCGGTTCATCCTTCATTCGTGCGATTAAACCCCCAGTCGCATAAATCACATGCGACTGAGACTCAGTCGCATACCACTCCAAAAAGTCAAACTGCCGGGTGTTACAAGTCCACCCCCCTTATTTAGGTTTCATCCCCGAAACCTGTTATTCCTCGAACAATCGTGGGTAATGCTGCCTCATTTCTTCTTCGGTCTCCCACGTTGACTCGGATCCCTTCCGGTGCCGCCACTGTACACGCACCAGAGGAACCACTTTATTCCTTAACCTCTTCTCCTTGCGATCGATGATCGCCACTGGTTGCTCTACATAGTTGAGTCGTTCGTCTACCTTGATGTCCCCCAGTAGGACGATCATGTCCTCGTCCACCAAACACTTCCTCAGATGAGACACGTGAAAAGTCGGGTGAATTCCACTTAACTCATCTGGTAGTTCCAACCTATAGGCCACCTCTCCTACTCGAGCAATGATTCGGAAAGGGCCTATATACCGCGGGCTCAACTTACCCCGCTTCCGGAACCGGATGATTCCTTTCCAAGGCGAGACCTTCAACATAACCCGATCTCCCACCTGGAACTCAATCGGTCTGCGTCGTTTGTCAGCATACGACTTCTGCCTGTCTTTGGCTGCTTTCATATAGGCTTTGATCCTTTCAAGCTTTTCAGTCGTAGCCTCTATCACTTCGATGCTTCCCAATTCCTTCTGACCAATATCACCCCAACAGACGGGTGTTCTGCATCTCCTACCGTATAGCATCTCATAGGGTGGCATGCCAATACTAGCATGATAGCTGTTGTTGTATGAGAATTCAGCTAACGGTAAGTGGTCATCCCAACTTCTCCCGAAATCGATAACACATGCCTGAAGCATATCCTCCAAAGTCTGAATGGTCCTTTCCGACTGACCATCAGTTTGAGAATGATAAGCCGTGCTAATATGCAACCTCGTCCCCATGGCATCGTGGAATTTCTTCCAGAATTTGGATGTAAACCGGGTGACGCGATCAGACACAATCGACACCGGTACACCATGACGAGTCACAATCTCTTTGATGAAAAGATCGGCCAACCTCTCGGACGAATATGTTTCGCGTATCGGCAGGAAGTGAGCACTCTTCGTCAGACGATCCACAATCACCCATATAGTATCATACCCTTTCGGGGTACGTGGCAGCTTTGTAATGAAATCCATGGTGATGTGCTCCCACTTCCATTCCGGTATATCCAGAGGTTGAATCTTTCCATACGGCTTCTGGTGCTCGGCCTTCACTTGCAAACAAGTAAGGCATTTACTCACATACTCCACCACATCGCGTTTCATACCCGGCCACCAATAATCTTTCTTCATGTCTTGGTACATCTTGGTAGCACCGGGACGAATAGAGTATCGGGTCTTGTGGGCTTCGTCCATAATCCTCATTCGCAGATCCCCAAGACGAGGAATCCACGTACGCCCAAACCGGGTTCTAACACCCATCGTGTTTTCACCCAACTCCGCAACCAGACCTCTCATTCTTTCAGAGTTAAGATGATCCTCTTTCAGTGCTTCATCTTGGAACTCTTTGACTTGTTTCATCACGTCAGAGGTCATGATCAGCTGGTACGCTTTCACCCGAATAGGCTCGGGCCTCTTTTTTCGGCTAAGGGCATCCGCCACCACGTTGGCTTTGCCCGGATGGTAGTGGATTTCACAATCATAATCCTTTATAAGTTCCAACCATCGCCTCTGCCGCATATTCAAATCTTTTTGCTCGAAGAAGTATTTCAAGCTCTTGTGGTCGGTAAAGATGGTGCACTTCGTCCCGTAGAGATAGTGCCTCCAAATCTTCAATGCAAAGACCACGGCTGCTAGCTCCAAGTCATGGTTAGGGTAATTAACCTCATGAACTTTCAGCTGTCGGGATGCATAGGCTATCACCTTCCCCCTTTGCATCAGTACGCACCCCAACCCCGAGTAGGAAGCATCAGAATAAACGACCAAGTCTTTGCTTCCATCGGGTAATGCCAACACAGGATCTTGGGTCAACCTCGCCTTCAATTCTTTGAACGCCTTTCCTGAGCCTGACCCCATACGAACATCACATCCTTCCGGGTCAACTTGGTCAGTGGAGAAGCAATCTTGGAGAAGTCTTGAATGAATCGTCTGTAATAACCCGCCAAACCCAAGAAACTACGGATCTCGGATAGCGTCCTTGGAGACTTCCATTGCGTTACTGCTTCCACCTTTGCCGGATCAACCATAATCCCATCCGAATTCACCACATGACCCAAGAATTGGACTTCACGCAACCAGATTGCGCATTTGGAGAATTTAGCATACAACTTCTCCCTTCTCAACGTCTCCAGAACTTCGCGAATGTGACCGGCATGCTCAGTCTCACTCTTCGAATAAATCAAGATATCATCGATGAATACAATCACTGATTTATCCAACATCGGCCGGCACACCCTGTTCATCAGATCCATAAAAGCAGCTGGCGCATTGGTCAAACCAAAAGACATGACAGGGAACTCATAGTGACCGTAGTGCGTACGAAAAGCTGTTTTAGGGATATCCTGCTCCTTCACCTTCAGTTGATGGTAGCCTGATCGAAGATCTATTCGTGAAAACCAACTAGCACCCTGAAGTTGATCAAACAAGTCGTCGATCCTCGGCAAGGGGTATCTGTTCTTTACCGTCGGCTTGTTTAACTCACGGTAATCTGTACACATTCTCATGCTCCGTCTTTCTTCTTCACGAACAGGACCGGAGCACCCCAAGGTGAGATACTCGGTCTAATAAACCCTTATCCAACAACTCTTGCAACTGCTCCATCAACTCTTTCATTTCCGTCGGAGCCAATCGATACGGTGCTTTGGCAACAGGTTGGGCGCCCGGTATCAGGTCAATCTGGAACTCGACCTCTCTGTCAGGTGGTACCCCCGATAAGTCTTCAGGAAACACATCTGGAAAATCACACACCACCGGAACGTCGGATAGTTGTGGTGTTGGCGTTTCTACATCCTTTACATAACATAAGAAGGCGCTACATCCACGCCTCATGCATTTTCCCGCCACCGCCATAGAGATCACCTTCGGAATTGTCGTGACCCGATCCCCATAAACAGTTACCGAACTTCCGTCAGGCGCTGTCAAACAAATCATCTTCTTTCGACACACTATATTCGCCTCAAAGTCCGCCAACCAATCCATCCCAAGTACCAGATCAAAACCACCCAAAGTCATCACAAACGGTCTAACCGGAAATTTGTGGCCCTCTAATTCTACGTCACAACCCTCTATCACCTCGGAAATCCTGGTAGCTTTACCTATAGCAGTCTCTATGTCAAACGGTACATCCACACGTCTACGACTAACAGGCAGTTTGGCACAGAAAGTAGCAGAAATAAAACTCCTACTAGCACCCAAATCAAATAATACGGAGGCTAGAGTTTGGTTCACCAGAAACGTACTAACACTACATCAGGGTCCGTCCTAGCCTCTTCCTGTGTCATTGTGAACGCCCTGGCGCTTGCCTTCGACCCTTCATTCCCCGTCTTCTTCACGCCAGAACTTTCAGACCTCGGCTTCTTGCAATCTTTATTCATATGGCCGCTTTCCCCACAATTGAAGCACCTCGTGCCCTTACACTCCCTAGCCATGTGACCGGGCTTTCCACACTTGAAACAAACATTCAGCCCCAGTCTGCACTCCCCACCATGCTCCCTTCCACATTTTCCACACCTCCTCAGTCCCGTACCCGGTGTGGCCACACGAGACCATCGTCCACCCGGGCCTTCTTGTTGCACATCGAAGTATCACCCCGACCAAACCTCTTCCCGTTCCAATTCCGGTCACCACCCTTCCTATTACCATCCATCACCACCACCACCGCCCGTTCATCATACAACCTCCCAGCCAGGTCCACCGCCGACCTAAAGGTAGTTGGTCGGGCGGCAATCATATGCCTGCGAACATCCGCCGGCAAACCCTGTATATACCTCTTTATCTTTCGTGACAGAGGTGTCACCTGGTTCGGAACCAGACGTGCCATTTCATTGAATTTCGTGGTATACTGTTGGTGGGTCATCGTTCCCGCCTCCAGCTGCAGGAACTCTCTCTCCACTTTGTCCATTTCCCGATGAGGACAGAGCTCCTCGATCACCAACCTCTTCAATTCGGACCACTTCATTTTCCCATTGGCCCTGCTACCCTCGGCTTGGACTATATTGTCCCACCAGCATAAAGCCGAATCTGTGAAGGAGTGGGTAGCGAACTTCACTTTTTGGTCCTCCCGGTACTCACTGATATCGAGGACACCCTCCATCTCTCTCACCCATCGATGAGCATCGGCCGCAGTACCATTACCGTCAAAAGTAGGGGGCTTGCACCTCATGAACGCCCCATAATTACAGCCTCGTACTTGCTCCTGCACAGGCTCCTCTTCCTCTTCTTCTTCATCATCAGAAATAACCGTTCCCGGCCCCAATTGTTCCTGCCTTCCCGAGGACCGGTTCCTCTCTTTTCTTTCACCTTCCCTGACAGCCTTAATTACTTCGGTCACCACAGACGGTAAGATCGTCTGCATGACCTGATGTACCTCCTTAACCACTGCCTCTTTTACCGAGGCTCTCAAGTTAGCGCTCTCATCTACCCCCTCCTGATGTGGAGTATCGGGTTCTTCATGAACCACTTTCTCCACCCTAGGTCTTCCTCTTGTGGCTCGTGGTTCAGCACCACGTCCGCCACCGCCTCCACCCCGTGAAGCTTTAGAAGATCTACCACCAGCCATTTTCTACCACACTGAAAGATTCAAACACCAACACGGTCAATCAAGGAAATAGCTCAATTTATGTCAAGTATAGCAAGTTCCTAATTACAGTGGCCAGTTGTGATTAGCCACTTACTTTACTCTTCGTACCCTGAGCATTACCTGTCCTGACTACGTTAGTATCTAACTCTAACAGTAACACATACATCACATAACATGCGCACGTAATACTAGTTAACTTTAATAAAAATACCTGATGGCACGCAACTACTCAGATGGCATTCTCTTCCTTTCTGTCCCATTTTCAGTTCAAGTTTAGGTTTATTTTGTAAATTTACCCATTTCACTTAAACTTTGGCTCTGATACCAACTTGTAAGGCCCCATACCCGGGACGCTTACAGTTGGTCATTCATCGCATACACTTAAATAAAACATTGCAGCAGAAACATTCAAGATAAACTTTTCTTTACTATAAATACTTTTGCCATTTAATACAACGTACGTCAGTTACAAAACATCTAATGTTGCATTACATTACAAAAGCATTATACAAAAGATTTCATCATTTCTAATTACATCTTTAAAATGCCTACTTTTATTATGATTGTTGCTGAAGCATATGAAACCGAGGATTTCTTAAATAATCCCGTTTATGTGAATCCTCAACAATCATAGGGTCATAAACAGTGACCTCTAGAATAAAAACATAAAAATTATTCGTCATAAAGAAGATTTCTTAAATAATCCCGTTTATCAGGATCTTCAAGAAATCTTGCACTCGCATGCAACATAATGTGTTGCGCGTATTATGGGCCCACAACACATTGCGTGGCAGCATTATCAAAAGGAGAATGCCATCCCAAAAGAGCTGAGTAGCTGCCTCGTGCCATCCCCAGCAACGCTACCTGCCAACTGGAAACACATAAAAAGTCAGCGTTGCTGAGTGAGTTCTAGTTTTATAATAAAGCATACTTTCATTTGTTTAACTGTCCTTACATACATGCGATCATACAACATACGTACACTTAGATAATATTATTATTATCTTCATCATTCGTTCATTAACTTTCATTCGTGTACCATTCATCGTTCTCATTCACGTTCGTACATACATTCTTTACTTTCGTTCGTACGTTCTGTACTTTCATTCTTACATTCATTACATTCATTCGAACGTTCATTACTTCCGGTGACATGTACGGTACCCCAAACATCATACCATACTACTGGTGCTGGACCTGTGGTGATCAACCACGAACGTTGTGCACAAATGCTGATCCAGTCACCCTGGGTAGGTACATGCACCATTTATCTTCCACTTTTCATTTTATCATACCTTAGCCAAGTCTGTTGCAGCACACGGCTGCTCACCTCAGTGGCAATCTCACGATTGCCTGCTAACCGAGTATGTTGCAACACGAAGTTGCTCACCTCATTATCAATCTCAAGGATTGACCCTGTGCGCATCCTTCGGGGTAGCTAACCCGCATCACAGTTGAGCTAACACCTGCCAGGGGTGTGTACCTCCATTCATTCGCTTGCAATCCTTTCTTACATTCATTCGTTCATTCATTAATGCATGCATTCATTCATCATGTTTCTCTTTCATTATCTTTCACTTTACGTTCTTACTACATTCGTTTCATTCATTTATTCATTCACGTAAAGTCACTAAAAGATAAACACGCATTGACACAAGGAACATAGATATTTACAAGTCATCAGTCATTACTATCATATAAGGCTACATCATACTTAGCCTACATACATCATACATACACTTCTCTCCACATTCACATCAGCCCTATTTGGGCGATTGAACATACTCCAGTCGCATGGCCTCCATGCGACTGAGTAATGCGAATGGGCATACAGTCGTGCGGATGGACTTCTATCGTACGAATGAACCCTACGCGAATGGGCATCTATGCGACTGAACCCTCAGTCGTGTGTCTGTACTACTATGCGAATGGATCTATGCGACTAAACCCTCAGTCGCATGGTATGTCGTGCGATTGGGCCCCAATCGTACGATTGAGCCTCAATCGTACTAACATCAGTTGTTCCTCAATCGTGCGACTGGACCTCCAGTCGCATAACCTTAACTGGGCAGCGACTGGAGTTCATCACGAACTGCAGACGCGACCTACGGGTCTCAAACCCTTCCAAACTCCTTTCCAGCCCAAATTAGCCTTCCTAAACCTCAGGGATTCATACTAGGACATCATACAAGCTAATGCACGTCCTAATTCGTTCCATAAACACGTTACTCAAGATTTCACCCAAATGGGTCAAACATACACTTTATTCAAAAACGGGTTTGAATGTGTTCCAGCCCCAAAATCGTATGAAAACAAGTAAATGAGGGGTCCTAGAACTCACATTATCATGGAGAAGATGAAGAGCTTCGATTTGAATAGCCTCTCGACAAATCTCGAGCCCGAATCACCCCGTTTTCTCTCTTCTTTCTCTGCTCTGTCGCTCTCTGTTCTTTATCCCGACTGAAGTGTGTAAGTGTTGGGGAAAGAACAGAGCTGCTCCTCTTTTATAGGTACAGCTCAGTCGCTCGAAGTCTAGGGGCGACTGGACCTTCAGTCGCATGAACACCATGCGACTGGACCTTCAGTCGCATGAGTTCCATGCGGTTCATCCTTCATTCGTGCGATTAAACCCCCAGTCGCATAAATCACATGCGACTGAGACTCAGTCGCATACCACTCCAAAAAGTCAAACTGTCGTGTGTTACATGAAGCTGCTAAGATAATATATGCTTTTATCTCCAACTGGGCTAAGCTTGCTGTTACACTTGTGAGACTACAACAGTTTTAAGGTGCTATTGATGCTGCTCGTAAAGCAAATAGTGCAAAGACATGGAAAGAAGTTTGCTTTGCTTGTGTTGATGCCGAGGAATTCCGCTTGGCTCAGATATGTTGGCTCAATATTATTGTGCAGGTAACTACTATTGACTAGTCCCCAAGGGGACACCGTGGTGGTAAAGTGGTGTACTTTCCAACCAACAGTTGTGGGTTCAAATCCTGCAAAGTGTAGGTGTGGTGATTATAGGAGTAGAGTAGAGAGTGTGTGTTCTCCTGTCAAAAAATACTACTATTGACCAATTACATCTTCTGAATATGTTAATATTTTTTATGCTTTGTTACTAATGTAGCTCAGATGTCTCAGAGTAGAAGTGACAATGAGCGGGTTCGGTAATCGGTCATAATGGGTTGCCAGGGTGGGTTAACTCGCAACATCTTTTGTCTGCAAGTAGATATGGCAAAATGAGTGGGTTGGATAATCGATCATAACAGGTTGTGGGGTGGGTTGACTTGCAATATCTTTTGGCTAGAAAAAGTGACATATTTTGTAATTAGTACACTCTCTTATTGATACTGGCTATAACCATTTTCAAAATTTGAACAAGTTTTCGAACGTTTTTTCTGAAATTGGTAGGTGGATGATCTAGAAGAGGTGAGTGAATATTACCAAAATAGAGGATGCTTCAATGAGCTTATATCTCTTATGGAGAGTGGTTTAGGACTTGAAAGGGCTCATATGGGCATCTTCACTGAGTTGGGTGCCTTATATGCCCGATACCGTCATGACAAACTAATGGAGCACATAAAACTCTTTTCAACCAGTCTCAACATTCCAAAGTTAATCCGTGCATGTGACGAGCAACAACACTGGAAAGAACTGACTTATTTATACATTCAATATGATGAGTTTGACAATGCTGCTACAACTGCCATGAATCATGCCCCAAATGCTTGGGATCACATGCAGTTCAAGGACATTGCAGTTAAAGTCGCAAATATGGAGCTTTACTACAAGGCGGTTCATTTCTATTTAGAAGAACATCCTGATCTTATTAATGATGTTCTTAATGTCCTTGCCCTACGTGTTGACCATACACGTGTTGTAGACATCATGCGCAAGGTTCGTGCTACACCTTGAAAATTTATTTTAGGCTTTTAATTTTTTTTTCATTCATTTATCCTAACCTTATGAGTTACAGGCGGGTCAACTTCCTTTAGTCAAACCATACATGGTTGCAGTTTAGAGCAACAATGTATCTGCAGTCAATGAGGCATGAATGAAATTTATGTTGAAGGGGAAGATTATGATAGATTGCTTGAATCTATTGATTTGCATGATAACTTTGACCAGATTGGCCTTGCATAGAAGGTGAGGCCCGGTCAATTGCCTTTTTTCTCTTCATGTTATGTTTCTCTTCATCTGCATAGATTATATCTGTTGAAATAATAAAGTCTAATATAGATATCTAGTTAAAGTGTACGGTTTGTTTTGTAAATGTGTAATAGTTTGTGGGGTTTAGTTGTCAACAGTTAGTTGATTGTTAATGGGTTGTTAGGTGTTAGTTAGTGTCGGTTGATATAAGAAGATTAGAGTTCATTTGGGAGGGATCAATCCTTCGGAAGAATAGTGCACTTATTATTCTTTGTAATCGTTTTCTTTTGGAAGTAATATTCAATTCGTATGTGTTCTTTGTTCTTCGATTGAATTGTTCATAGCTCGATTTACAACAATTGGTATCAGAGCCAGGTTAGGGCTCAAATTGGAAAAGAACAGGCGAGCGATCGAAGACGATATGGTGTCCATGAAGTTCGAACTTGAGAAGTTCGATGAGAAGAACGATTTCGGGCTGTGGAGGGTCAAGATGTGAGCACTATTGGTGCACAATGGTGTGGTGGATGCATTGAAAGGTGAAGACAAGTTTCCGGCGAACCTCACGGCTAAGGAAAAGAAAGAAATCATGGAGAAGGCTCATAGTTCAATTATCTTGAGTCTTGACGATCGAGTACTGAGGGAGGTTGCGAAGGAAACCTCCGCGGCTCTTGGTCTAAATTGGAGTCCCTGTACATGACTAAATCTCTGGCCAATCGGCTGTATTACAAGAAGAAGTTGTATACATTTCAGATGAGTCATGGGAAATCAATGAGGATCATACGGATGAGTTCAACAAACTCATCCTAGATCTTGAGAATATTTATGTTAAAATCACTGATGAAGACCAGGCGATCATCCTCCTGACGTCTCTACCACACTCTTATGAGCAATTTGTCGATACCCTGATGTATGGCAGGGAAACGTTGACAATGGAGGAGGTTCTAGCCGCATTAAACTCAAAAGAACTAAAGAAGCAAACAGATCATAAGGAAGAAGGTGGAGAAGGTCTAGTCGTGAGAGGAAGGTCAGAACAAAGATCTGATCAGAGGAGTTCAAAGTACAGGGGTCAATCTCAGTCAAAGTCTAAAGCAAAGAGGAGGTGTTTTGTCTGTAATTCAGACAAACATTTCAAAAGAGATTGCCCTGAATGGAAGAAAAAAGGAACGAGGCCAATGGGAACTATAAGGGGCAGGGGAATAGCACATCTTAGGATGATTTGTCTGAAGGATATGATAGTGCTGATGTTCTTAGTGTTACTAGTGAAGGAGAAGCTGGTCAATGGATCATGGATTCGGGGTGCTCATTTCATATGACACCCAAGAAGGAGAACTTTTCAGAATACAAGGATCAAAACCTTGGATCTGTAAAACTAGGGGATAATAGGCCCTGTGATATCGCAGGCATTGGCACAGTTACCTTCAAGTTGAATAATGGAAATGAATTGCTACTTAGGGAGGTAAGGTATATCCCTAGTTTAAGGAGAAGCCTAATGTCATTAGGGACATTTGAGAAGAGTGGACATCATGTGAGTCTCAGAGATAGGAAGGTGAAAGTCTGCAAAGGGTCATTGGTTCTTATGACAGGCACTAGACAAGGTAATAATACCTATGTGCTGGATGGTAATGTGGATGTTGGGGTAGTTATTCAGTTGCATCAGCAAGCTGTACTGAAACAGCCTTTCTTTGGCATAAGAGGCTAGGTGATATTAGTGAACAAGGTCTTGGGGAGTTATGCAAGCAGCAGGTGATTGATGGTCTGACACAGAGTAGTTATGGTTTCTGTGAAACATGTGTAATGGGCAAGCACAAGAGGGTCAAGTTTAGTAGAGGAAAACACACTACCAGAGGAATACTTGACTATATCCACTCAGATCAGTGGTGGCCTGCACAAGTCAGTTCTTTAGGCCGGGCTAGCTATTTCATGTCTATAATTGATGACTTCTCAAGGAGAGTTTGGGTGTTTATTCTGAAGGCCAAGAGTGAAGCCTTCAAGACATTCAAGGAATGGATCAGTATGGTTGAAACCTAAACTGAGAAGAAGGTTAAGAGGTTGAGGACTGATAATGGTCTAGAGTTCTGTAGCAATGAGTTTAACAGCTATTACAAAGATAAGGGGATTACTAGACATCTCATAGTTCCAGGTACACCTCAGCAAAATGGCCTTGCTGAACGAATGAACAGAACTCTTTTGGAACGGGTAAGATGTATGTTGACTAGTTCAGGTCTTCTGAAGCCATTTTGGGCTGAGGCTGTAACTACTGCAACCTATTTGATTAATAGGTCTCCATCTAGAGTATTGAATATGAAGTGTCCTGTGGAAGTCTGGATAGGCATAAAGACAGACGATAGTGGACTCAAGGTGTTTGGCTCAGTTGCTTATGCCCATACCAGTCAAGGGAAGTTAGAACCCAGGGCTTGTAAGTGCATATTTCTTGGGTATCTTGATGGTGTAAAAGGGTACAAGTTGTGGAGAATTGAAGGTACTCACAAGGTTATCACCAGTAGAGATGTGGTGTTCAATGAGGTCCTTATGTATAAGGATGTTGTTGGGGCTGCTGGTGTAAAGGTAAATTCTGATAATGAGAGTAAGGATGAAGTGCATATTGAGGTGGAGACTGATGGTCAAGAGATCCAACCAGATCAGGATAATAGTCATGGAGAACCAGCTGAGACCAGTTACAATTTGGCAAGAGACAGGGAAAGAAGAAAGGTAACTCCCCCTTTGAGGTTTAGAGACAATCTTTTAGTTGTTGCTTTTATGGTAGCTGAGCAGGAATCCATGTATGAACCCATATCATACTCAGATGCAGTTAATTCCAGAGATGGTGAAAAGTGGTATGAGGCGATGAAAGAAGAAATGGCATCCCTTGAGAAGAATGGCACCTGGGAACTAGTTGATAAGCCTAAGGACCATAAGTTGGTGGCATGTAAGTGGTTGTTTAAACTTAAGGAAGGTGAGCATGGTACTAGGGGACCAAGATATAAGGCCAGGCTTGTTGCCAAAGGGTTTACTCAGAAAGAAGGAGTGGATTATACTGAGATTTTTTCTCCTGTGGTAAAGCATACTTCTATCCGAGTATTATTATCTATAGTAGCCAATCTGGATCTTGAGTTGGAGCAATTAGATGTCAAGACAGCTTTTCTTCACGGCTACTTGGATGAGACAATATATATGGCACAACCTTGTGGGTTTGAACAGGTTGGTCAAGAAGAGAAGGTTTGTTTGTTGAAGAAGTCTTTGTATGGACTGAAGCAGTCACCAAGACAGTGGTATAAACGGTTTGATGAGTTCATGGTTACTCATGGGTTCAGTAGGAGTTCGTATGACAGTTGCGTATACTTTAAGAAGTGTGATGGAGGTTGTTATGTGTATCTTCTGTTGTATGTGGATGATATGCTAGTGGCTTCAGCTGACAAGCAAGAGGTAGTGCTTGTGAAGCAGTTACTCATGACTGAGTTTGAAATGAAAGAACTTGGTGAGGCAAAGAAAATCTTGGGGATGGAGATTCACAGGAACTGACAGCAAAGGGTGTTAAAGCTTACACAAGTTTCATATGCCAAAAGGGTGTTGTCTAACTATGGAATGAGTAATTGTAAAGCTGTTAAGACTCCACTAGCATCTCACTTCAAGCTATCTATGAGTGGGAGTCCTCAAACAGATGAAATAGTTAGATCTATGGAGAAAGTACCATATGCCAATGTGGTGGGCAGCCTCATGTATCTAATGGTATGTACTAGGCCTGATTTGGGATATGCTGTTAGTCTGGTCAGTAGGTATTTAGCCACTCCTGGTAAGTCACATTGGAATGCAGTGAAATGGATTCTGAGGTATCTTAAAGGTACTCAGGAATGGGGATTGGTGTTTAAGAACCACTGTGAGAGTCAAGTGACTATCAGTGGGTATGTAGATACTGACTTTGCCAAGGACCTTGATAAGGGCAGGTCGATAACTGGGTATGCATTTAAGGTGCTTAGTAATGTGGTAAGTTGGAAGGCTCAGTTACAGCATGTGGTTGCTCTGTCTACCACAGAAGCAGAATATATAGCATTGATAGAAGGAGTTAAAGAAGCTTTATGGTTACAAGGCTTAGTTGCTGAGATGGGTATAAAGTTGAAAAAGACTATTGTAGCCTGTGACAATCAAGGGGCAGTTCAGCTATCCAAGAATGTTATGTTTCATGAGAGGACAAAGCATATTAATGTAAAGCTTTATTTTATTCGTGATGTGGTTAATTCTGGTGCTGTTGCAGTGGTAAACATAGACACAAGTGTTAATCCAGCTGATATGTTTACCAAGTCTCTTCCAGGGTCCAAGTTTGTTTTTTGTGTTGAGACTTTGGGAGTTGGTTAAAGTCTATATTAGACTTTAAGGTGGAGATTGTTGAAATAATAAAGTCTAATATAGATATCTAGTTAAAGTGTAGGGTTTGTTTTGTAAATGTGTAATAGTTTATGGGGTTTAGTTGTCAACAGTTAGTTGATTGTTAATGGGTTGTTAGGTGTTAGTTAGTGTCGGTTGATATAAGAAGATTAGAGTTCATTTGGTGTTGTGATCCATACACAGCCAAATGCAGTAGCCCATAATGAGGAGTTGGTTGGCCCAAATATTCCAGAACAACCCAAGAAAGGAATTCAATTAAGGAGAAGTCATCGTGAGAAAAGAATGCCAGAAAGATTGAGGGAATGCTTACCTTGACACTACATCAGCTTTAATATTAATTAATTAATTATGTAAAAGTTATATAGTGAAGGAATGAGGGCAAGTGAGGTCATAGAAAAATAGTACACAAGTTTGTTATGTTCTCCTTCTCATCTCTTTCTCTGTAGCTTCCTTCCCCATCTTAATTCAAATAGTATAAACCCTAATTTCTATTGTCCTTCTCTCTATTACAATTCATTTCATTGGTGCTTTCATTCTGCATTAGCTACTTATGGCTGATGGAACTCGCTTCAAATTGTTGGATGAGGGGGTCAAAGCTCTGCACGAGGCTCAACAACAATCAAAAGCTACTTATGATGATCTGCGTTCCGAGGTTTCCCTGATTGCTACTTCACTTGAGGATCAGAAGAAGGTACTCAATAAGGTATTAGTTCAACTTAATTCCTTAACCTCCAAACCCCAATCTCCACCTCCTTTTGTGGATTCAGCTCATGTGGGTGAGGTGGGAACCTCTGTTTTAGGGCGTCATAAACCTGCTCCGATATATCTCTCCCGCTTCACCGACGACCATCCAGACCGGTGGGTCGCTCAAGCAATTCGCTATTTTGACTTCTACTCCATCCCTACTTCTGATCGACTCACTATTGCATCGTTCTACCTTGATGATGCTGCACCAGATTGGTATGAATGGATGAACCATCATTCTAAATTGTCGGATTGGTCTTCGTTTACCGAAGCCCTCATTCAGTGATTCCGGGTTCGGGAATTGGAAGATCCCGAGGGTATTCTGGCCAAATTACAGCAAACATCGTCGGTGGCGGATTACCGCCATCGATTTGAGGAGATTTCGACGCGTACGATACCACTGCCATCAACGTTCTTAGTTCGTTGTTGTATCTCCAGTCTCCGTTCAGATATTAAACAATCCGTCTTAATTCATCAACCCACTACTGTTGATGAAGCTTTTCGGTTGGCCCATTTACATGAGAATAGGCTTCAATTAGAAAAAAGGTTGGGCCGCGTGGCTTTGAACCCGACTTCGAAGCCCATTTTGCCTACCCCCAGGCCCCAGGATCTCTTCTTCCTCTCTGCCAAACACCTTACCACCGATTACAAGTGTGATGAGAAATATACATCTAATCATAAATGTAAATCTACTCCCCAGTTGCTTTTCTTTGATGAGGAACCAGTGCTACCGGCAGGGGATACTGATATACCGACTCTGGTAACCGATTCAGCTTTGGCAGAAACACTTCAACTGGAGGAAGGGCAAACTCATTCTGCAATCTCGTACAATGCTTTGGCTGGCGGTACGTCTACTACTACGCTTCGTTTTACGGGATTCGTCAAACAGGTGGAATTAGTGATTCAAAACTTACCCGTTGAGACAATTTCCCCATTCTCAGTCTTGGTGGGCAGTGGCGAACGTCTCCCGTGTTCGGGGATCGCCAAACAGGTGGAATTAGTGATTCAAAATTCCTAACGAAGGATCGAGAATAGTGCACTCATTATTCTTTGTAATCGTTTTCTTTCGGAAGTAATATTCAATTCGTATGTGTTCTTTGTTCTTCGATTGAATTGTTCATAGTTCGATTTACAACAATATTTATGCTTTGTATGGTGCCACAGATGGAGAAACACGAGCTTCTTGAGATGAGGCGTGTGGCTGCATACATTTACAAAAAAGCTGGTAGATGGAAGCAGTCTATTGCACTGTCTAAAAAAGATAAGGTTTACAAAGACGCAATGGAGACCGCTTGACAATCTGGAGACCGTGAACTGGCTGAAGAGTTGCTTGTTTATTTCATCGAGCAGGTAACCAAATATAAATTTCTTGTGCTTAAGAATCTTGTTTTTATAATAGTGGACCATTGGGTAATGATCTTATGTACGTATTGCCTGTGCAGGGAAAGAAGGAATGAATGTTTTGCTAGCTTCCTGTACGTCTATTTGTTTGTTATGATTTGATCCGTCCAGATGTTGCGCTGGAGCTCGCTCGCCTGGCTGAACAACATGATTGATTTTGCTTAATTTCCCATATCTGCTTCAGGTGAGCTTCCTGTTGTGCACGAATTAGCTAACTTCAATTATATATATCACGCTAGTGGTCTGAAGATCACTCGTTATTATTTGTTTTCATGCAGTTTATTCGTGAATATATATACTGGTAAAGTCGATGAACTGATCAAGGACAAGATCGAAGCACTTAAGGAAAGTAAGACAAAGGAGACCGAGGAGCAGGATATTGTTAAACAACAGGATTTTGTTTTCTTGTATCTCGTTACTCTATCTATCTTCTCTTTGCTTGTAAAATAGTGGAGAATATTGTACGTTTATCTGCAGATCGAATATGTATGCTCAACTACTCCCTCTTGCACTACCTGCTCCACCGGGTATGGGTGGAGGATTCGCTCCACCACCAGCCATGGGTGGAATGGGGATGCCGCCAATGCCTCCATTTGGCCGGGATGCCGCCAATGGGTTCTTACTGACTTTAGCGGATGGCCGGCCGGGCGTAAATTTGCTTGTTGATTGAATTGTAGTGCATGTGGTGTTTTTGTTCTAGTGTGTGGATATTCTTTTGGCTAGACGGAAGTATTTTTTTTGCAGCTTGTAGGGCAGCAAAACAGAGTATAACGTTGACTGTGTCATGTCTATCAAAACAAGCTAGGGGTCGGATTTGCTACTTATACTTTTCAGCATGTATTCCGGTCAAGTTGGATATATATCTTCATTAACTTTAACTAGTTGAATTTCTTATCGCGCGTTGCGTGAAATGTTGACGGGGATGGTTTTTTTTGTTGTCCAACCTGCACATATAGTGTTGATGCAAATTACACAAACGACAACACGCCGGGCAAGCACACAACCACACACACAAAACCAATCTTCACAACAATATAAATTTATATACAACACACATGCCAGGTTGCCAACACATCTGATTAAAAAACATAATTTAATGCACACATAATATGTGACAACTCGGAAAATTTCATTATTTATATATATACAAATCTAGCATTTTTGTGATTATACAAATTTGTTTTTATATTTTTATTAATATTTAATAATAATATTATTAGAAATAAAAATATAAATAACAATAATAATAATAATAATAATAATAATAATAACAATAACAGTAATAATATTGTTAAAATAAAAAAATAATAATAACAATAATAATAATATTGTTGATAGTAATAATAATGATAATAATAATAATGAAGTCCAGGGGGTTGAATTGCCAATTCTGAAACTTTAAAACAAAGTTTAAGGCATGAAATAATAACAAATAAACCGCAGGGACCATTTCTGTAATTTCTAAAACCAACCCCCCGATCCCTCGGTTTTCTGGCGACATCTCCGGCCGGCCTCCGGCGGACCTCCGGCGAACCCCATACAGCTTCAATACTCGATTATAAACTGCGAAAACGGTCCCAAATGATTCGTAGACAAAAATCGAACACAATACCTCACAATAATTTGAAAATTAAACTGATAGTGCGATCTAACAACTCCATATTGTTGATAGTAATAATAATGATAATAATAATAATGAAGTCCAGGGGGTTGAATTGCCAATTCTGAAACTTTAAAACAAAGTTTAAGGCATGAAATAATAACAAATAAACCGCAGGGACCATTTCTGTAATTTCTAAAACCAACCCCCCGATCCCTCGGTTTTCTGGCGACATCTCCGGCCGGCCTCCGGCGGACCTCCGGCGAACCCCATACAGCTTCAATACTCGATTATAAACTGCGAAAACGGTCCCAAATGATTCGTAGACAAAAATCGAACACAATACCCCACAATAATTTGAAAATTAAACTGATAGTGCGATCTAACAACTCCATTTTCATTGTCGGTAGCTTTACAGGGTCGAATCGCACTAAAAACTCAACAATGATCGAATTAATTGAACCTAAACAATGCTATAAATACACTTAATCGGTCTACGCTTTCAATTGCAATCGAAACACTCACAATCATCGAAATTGATTCCCTTCTTCTCCGCGACCTGCAACTCACTCGAAATCCAACTTAGACCCATTATAAATCCAAATTGGCAGAGGGTTATTGTTCCTAACCATCATCCGAAGCTATCCCCAAGTTTAATTTGAATAACAACAACAAATTCACATCGAACTGATTCAAGACTCACTCGAAGCTTTTCTGCAACCGTTCTTATCATTTAAACATCAAAACAGGTAAATTGAATGCACCATTCTGTTCGATTTATCATGGGGAACAAAAGCCCCATGAATCTATGCATTATCATAACATTCTTGATCTTCAATTTGATCGATTACAGTTCTAGGGTTCATGTGAATTTGGGGAAACTGGGTTTAAGTGTTTAAAAGAAATTCAAACCGGGTTCTTGTGCGATTAGAGCCTTTGGCTCACTGGTTTGTGCGCGGGATTATGGGGAGGAGGTCACGGGTTCGAACCCGACCACCTCCCATTATTTTTTTAATGCCTTTCAAGCATTTTAAAAATATACAAAAATTACCAAAAATTATAAAAATAATTTTTAAAAACTTCTTTTATTTTAAAAGCATTTAAGTGATTTTCTGTAATTTATTTATTTAAAAGTACCTTAAATAAAATTTATAAAATAATATTTAAAAATATTATAAATAACCATTTTTATAAAAATAGACTTTAAATGATGATTTAAAGTATTAATCCATTAATTGGACACCATATTATTTTTAATGGATAAATTATAATAATTGTGGAAATTTAATTCTTTAAAAACCTTATTTATTTATTTAAATAATTATACATATGTTATAAATTATAATCCTTATAAAAGTGGATTTTTAATGATAATTTAAATCATCAAATTATTAATGGACATTATATGATTTATGGATTAATCCTAATAATATAAATACAATTAGATTTTATAAATTTAAATAATTATAAAATCTTACAAAAATTAAATATAAACTTACGTGTTTAAATGACGTCTACAATTTATTTAGAATATAATGATATGTTAAAATCATTATTAAACTAATTAAATGTTATATAAATCATTAATTATTAACAAAAATAATTAAATGATTTAATGTTTATAACAAATCCCAGAAAACCGAACCATAGATCAATTGAACACCAGGTTCAAGATCTAACTTATTTAGGTTATGGATTTGTATATATTTGCTTATGTGAATTATGATTCCTTAGGAGGAATTTACTAGCTTGTCAACACCACACAAAGACCGAGGTGAGTTCATAACTATTCCCCTTGTTAATCATTTAAATATTTTAGGGCTGGAATACATGTTGTAATTAAATTTACAAATTATTTTTGTGTATTATGTTAAATAATAATTTGATCACATTTATGATTACATATGGTTACTATGAAAATCCTTCTCTGTATACTGGACTATAAACTAGCAGGGATCTTTTGGATAGTACTATCGGGGAGTGACTTACCCCCACAAAGGTTTGGACATGTGGTCCTTATCAAGATGCACAAAGATCTTATTGTCATTCGGGATGACTTGTTCTGGTGTGAAAAGGCAGATGTGCACTATATTAAGTTTGCCATTATAGTTCCATTTACAACCCATATGAGGATAAATGTAAAGGAGGATTTGCTCCCTCTGATTTGAAATTATTATGATAATATAATATACACATGAAAAGGATATTAAACTATGGTACATGGATAAATCCTATGTCCCGGACTTGTTGGGCTTGTACATAGTGGGTATGTGGGATAGCGGGTTCACCTTAATAAAAAGGGTTCCGACAGGCTATTCATATACTGGTGAGTAAATTAAACTCACACTTTTACAGTAAATCCTAATTGATGATAATTGATGATTTATCAGTATGTTTTACTTACCTATGAACTCACCAACCCTGTGTTGACACTTGATTTACATGTATTCTCAGGTATCTACTAGGAGCTTATGGACATGCACGTAGGATCATATAAGAGCTCAAGATACCTATTGATTATCATCTGAAATATGATTAAGACATGTTGTCATAAAACAATCTATATTTACTTCCGCTATGCATAATGTTACTCTGAACATTATTGTAATAATTATCTAAAAACCATCATATAGATATTTGCATCTCATGTGTAACTACTGTGTTCGATCCTGTTTGTTCACCCCTCCGTGATAGATTCCAGACCCAGAATTTGAGGGTGTGACAGATTGGTATCAGAGCCACTGGTTATACTGAGTTAGGGATTGCATCTAGCCTATAGCCACACACAATAGTTGCACAAAGTAAATTGTCTTAGTTAGAGATAGAATAGGATTAAGAAGTTATATGCTTAAACTTAGATAGTTGTGTTCCTAAACATAACTTTGACTCTTTGACTCTTTGACTCTTTTCGATAATTCCTAAACTTATTCTCAACGACATGTGGAATCTACACTTATCATCGTGCCTAAATCAAATTTTTTTTTAAATTCGTCAAAGTCTGTGTCTTACAACTTGAAACATGTAATGCTGGAAGAGCGTGATGCCTGTATCTCGAGGTGTTCTGTCTAGGTAAGGTATTCGCATAAATCCAAATCAACCGATGGACCTGTTTACCTTACCTGGGAACCCTTGGGATGAGTATCTGCTTATAGGTACGCATGTCTTCAACAAAGTTGTGATTGACTCAATACTTTGATTAGTCAACGTACTCGCTTTGATTTACGAATCAAACGATTACTCCTGGAACATCTCATTGCTATTATGCCAAATTCTCGACTGTCGTTTTCGTGTTGAATAGCTCGTATTACCCAATTTCCATGAAAATTTTTAATGATCTTTCAGAATGACTTCTCGTCAAATCCATTCAAGGTCTAGAAACTCTGGCCGTAAGATTGCTGTTATTATAGCACGTGAAGTTACTGCGGTCATACACAAGTCTTTAAGGCAAATAGGTCAAATTACCTTGATATGTTCCATTTGGTAATCTAAGCTACGTGTGTCCTAACCTAAAGCGAGACTTGTTTCCTTAGTACTCGTGCCTTGCCGAATTTAATCGAAAAACCCAGTTTTCTTAAATTCCCATCTATCCTACAGTAATTGTCCATACTTTGAATATTTGATATAGAATGTATCTATTGAATATATCAAAGTGTGAATTCTCACCAAACAATTTCATGATAGATGGACGCACCAGCGGGCAGAGGCAGAGGTAGAGGACGCGCTAGAAGAACTGTCCCAACAGGGATGACTCCTGAAGAAATACAAGCCTTGGTCAATCAAGGTGTTGCTGCAGCCCTTGCCGCTCAGGCTGCTCAGAATGGTCATCACTATTCGTATAAAAAGTTCCTAGACTGCAAGCCAGATATCTTCACTGGGGCAAAAGGGGCCATTGGGCTCATAAGGTGGTTTGAAAAATATGAATCCATCTTCGCTATATCTGAATGTCCCGATGAGAGTAGGACCAAATATGCCTCCGGAGCCTTGAGTGGAGTTGCACTCTCGTTCTGGAAGACAGAAGTTTCAAGGCTTACTCTCTCCCTAGCCAATGCTATGGCTTGGGAGGAATTCAAACAACTGATGATGGAAGAATTCTGTCCGAGAGAAGAAGTACAAAGGTTTGAAACCGAGTGCTAGAACCACAAAATGGTGGGATCTGAAATTGAAAAGTATACCACCGAAAATCATGAGTACGCAACTTTGTGTCCTCATATGATGGAGCCTGCTCACAGAAGAATTGAAGGTTATATCTGTGGACTGTCGCCAGTCATTCAATCTATGGTCACTTCCTCCAACCCAACTTCAATCCAACAGGCCATTAGGATAGCTCACAAGCTGACTAATGAGGCTGTGGCTCAGGGGAAGTTACCACCAAGAAACAAGGGTAAGGGTGTTGCTGCTGAAAGCTCGGGGAAGAGAAAGTTTGAAGATGCTAAAGACAGTGAGAGTCAAGGTACAAGAAAGAAGCAAGATCAGAAAAAGCCCCATGACAATCAGGGTATTCCGCCTAGATGTCAGAGGTGTAGCAAGCGTCACCATGGCAAGTGTACTGCAATCATTTGCTACAAATGCAACAGGAGGGGGCACACTGCTCCTGAATGTAGAACCAAGACTCAAGAACAAGGAAAGAAGGATGGTAATCAGCAAAATGGTGGAAAGAAGGAAGTTATTTGTTTCAGATATGGTGAAAAGGCCCATATTACTAAAGACTGCACTGGGGAAAAGAAAGATACAGCCAAGGGCAGAGCCTTCGTGATTGGTAAAGGTGAGGCTCTAAAAGACCCTAACGTTATTATGGGAAAATTTTTGGTGAATAATGTTTATGCCATAGTATTATTTGACACGGGAACTGATAGAAGCTTCGTATCTAATACTTTCTATAATCACTTGAATGTAAACCATGTACCCCTAGATGAGCCATATGTTGTAGAAGTAGCGAATGGTAAATCCTTGACCGCATCACAAATCCTGAAAAACTGTACACTAGATTTATCAGGTCATATCCTACCAATAGACCTCATGCCCATTACTTTGGGAAGCTTCGATGTGGTAGTTGGTATGGATTGGCTATCCAAAAACTCTGCAGAAATTATCTGTAAAGACAAAATGATTCGTATCCCCCTACCAAATGATGAAGTCCTGTGTGTGGAGGGAGATAAGACTGGTGTTGTGATGGGAGTTATTTCTTACTTGAAGGCTCAAAAGTGTCTTCGAAAAGGACATACTGCTATCCTAGCCTTAGTCACTGACAAAGATAAGAAGGAAAGGAAGATTGAAGATATACCCGTCGTCAGGGAATTTCCTGAAGTGTTTCCTGATGAACTGCCTGGGTTGCCCCCTAAAAGAGAGGTCGAGTTTTCAATTGAGTTAGTACCTGGAGCTACACCTATAGCTCGGGCACCATACCGTCTCACACCTTCTGAATTAAAAGAACTATCTGACCAGCTTAGGGAACTCCTTGATAAAGGATTCATCCGACCTAGCTCGTCACCATGGGGAGCACCAGTGTTATTTGTGAAGAAGAAAGACGGAACCTTCAGAATGTGCATTGACTATCGGGAACTGAACAAAGTGACGATCAAGAACCGTTATCCCATGCCACGTATTGACGACTTATTTGACCAACTGCAAGGTTCAAGCATTTACTCCAAGATAGATCTTAGAAGCGGTTATCATCAGCTGAGAGTCAGAGATGAAGATATTATGAAGACGGCTTTCAGAACTCGATACGGTCACTTTGAGTTCACAGTCATGCCATTTGGGCTAACAAATGCACCTGCCGTATTCATGGATCTCATGAATCATGTATGCAAGCCTTATCTAGACAAGTTTGTCATTGTCTTCATTGATGACATCTTGATCTATTCCAAAAATGAGCATGAGCATGTAGAACATCTGAGATTGGTCCTTGAACTACTAAAGAGAGAGGAGCTCTATGCTAAGTTCTCGAAATGTGATTTCTGGCTTAAAGAAGTTCAATTCCTTGGTCATGTGATTTATGCCAATGGAATTCATGTAGACCCAGCAAAAATTGAATCCATCAAAAGTTGGCCTACACCTTCTAATCCAACAGAAATTAGACAATTTCTGGGCCTAGCCGGCTATTATAGGAGATTTATCGAGAGATTCTCCAAGATAGCTCAACCATTGACCATGCTTACCCAAAAGGGAGTAGCATATCATTGGGGATTCAAGCAAGAGGCTGCTTTCCAAACACTGAAACAGAAGTTGTGCAGTGCACCGTTATTGTCCCTACCCGACGGTATTGAAGACTTTGTAGTCTACTGTGATGCTTCTGTTCAGGGACTGGGATGTGTTTTGATGCAACGCGACAAAGTCATAGCTTATGCCTCAAGACAGTTAAAGGCTCATGAGAAGAACTATGCAACTCATGACCTAGAACTGGGAGCTGTTGTGTTTGCTCTTAAATTATGGAGACATTACTTGTACGGTACTAAGTGCACTATTTATACCGACCACAAGAGTCTTCAACACCTGTATAATCAAAAGGAGCTGAACATGAGGCAGAGGAGATGGCTTGAACTACTAAATGATTACGATTGTGCCATCAAGTACCATCCCGGTAAGGCAAATGTTGTGGCTGATGCTTTGAGTAGGAAAGAACATATGAAGCCTCGTAGAGTACGAGCTCTGCAACTTACCATTCAAAGCAACCTGCCGGCACAAATCTTGAATGCTCAGACTGAAGCCCTGAAAGAAGTAAACATTAAAGATGAAAACCTTCGAGGGCTAGACCAACAGTTTGAAGTTCATTCGGATGGGATACGCTTTATAGCAGGAAGGATTTGGGTACCCCTATACGGGAATCTGAGAAGCTTGATCATGGATGAAGCCCACAAGTCTAGGTACTCTATCCACCCAGGTGCGGATAAGATGTATTACGACTTGAAGCTTGTTTATTGGTGGCCAAGAATGAAGGCAGATATTGCGACCTATGTCTCAAAGTGTTTGACTTGTTCCGAAGTCAAGGTCGAATACCAAAAGCCTTCAGGAATGTTGACCCAACCAGAAATTCCCGTGTGGAAGTGGGAAATGATAACCATGGATTTCGTCACTAGTTTACCCAAATCTCAAACGGGCAATGACACCATTTGGGTTATCGTTGACCGTCTCACCAAATCCGCTCATTTCATACCCATCCGTGAGAAAGACAAGATGAAGAAGCTTGCAAGGGTGTACATCAAAGAAATTATCTCTAGACATGGAGTGCCAGTGTCTGTTATCTCTGATCGTGATGCACGGTTTACATCAATCTTCTGGGGAAAACTTCAGAAAGCTCTAGGCACTCGCCTAGATATGAGCACAGCCTATCACCCTCAAACTGATGGTCAAAGTGAAAGAACCATACAGACCCTTGAGGATATGCTTAGGGCTTGTGTTATTGACTTTGGAAAGAACTGGGAAGGTCATTTACCTTTGGTAGAGTTCTCATATAACAATAGCTATCATTCGAGCATCAAGGCGGCACCATTCGAGGCCTTATATGGACGTAAATGTAGATCACCGCTTTGCTGGGCAGAAGTTGGAGATAGTCAACTTACTGGTCCAGAATTGATCTTTGAAACTCATGAGAAAATTGTCCAGATAAGAGAACACATGGCTGCTGCCAGGGATCGCCAGAAAAGCTATGCTGATAAACGCCGCAAGCCACTGGAATTTCAGGAAGGAGATAAAGTTTTGCTAAAGGTATCTCCCTGGAAGGGAGTTATACGCTTTGGAAAACGAGGGAAATTGAACCCTCGCTACGTGGGACCTTTTGAAATTGTCAGAAGGATCGGCCCAGTAGCCTATGAATTAAATCTACCTGCTGAACTTGGTGGTGTGCATAATGTTTTTCACGTATCTAATCTAAGGAAGTGTTTATCCGATGAATCACTTGTTGTGCCTTTAGAGGAACTGCAAGTAGATGAGAAACTCAGGTTTATCGAGGAACCAGTTGAAATCATGGATGAAGAAGTTAAACAACTTAATCATAGCAAGATTCCGATTGCCAGAGTTCGGTGGAACTCCCGGCGTGGTCCTGAGTTCACTTGGGAACGAGAGGACGAAATGATGCGCAAGTATCCTAACCTGTTCAAGAATGTTGCCAGTACTTCTTAATTTTCGGGACGAAAATTCCTGTAACAGGGGGATGATGTGACAACTCGGAAAATTTCATGATTTATATATATACAAATCTAGCATTTTTGTGATTATACAAATTTGTTTTTATATTTTTATTAATATTTAATAATAATATTATTAGAAATAAAAATATAGATAACAATAATAATAATAATAATAACAATAACAGTAATAATATTGTTAAAAATAAAAAAATAATAATAACAATAATAATAATAATATTGTTGATAGTAATAATAATGATAATAATAATAATGAAGTCCAGGGGTTGAATTGCCAATTCTGAAACTTTAAAACAAAGTTTAAGGCATGAAATAATAACAAATAAACCGCAGAGACCATTTCTGTAATTTCTAAAACCAACCCCCCGATCCCTCGGTTTTCCGGCGACATCTCCGGCCGGCCTCCGGCGGACCTCCGGCGAACCCCATACAGCTTCAATACTCGATTATAAACTGCGAAAACGGTCCCAAATGATTCGTAGACAAAAATCGAACACAATACCCCACAATAATTTGAAAATTAAACTGATAGTGCGATCTAACAACTCCATTTTCATTGTCGGTAGCTTTACAGGGTCGAATCGCACTAAAAACTCAACAATGATCGAATTGATTGAACCTAAACAATGCTATAAATACACCTAATCGGTCTACGCTTTCAATTGCAATCGAAACACTCACAATCATCGAATTTGATTCCCTTCTTCTTCGCGACCTGCAACTCACTCGAAATCCAACTTAGACCCATTATAAATCCAAATTGGCAGAGGGTTATTGTTCCTAACCATCATCCGAAGCTATCCCCAAGTTTAATTTGAATAACAACAACAAATTCACATCGAACTGATTCAAGACTCACTCGAAGCTTTTCTGCAACCGTTCTTATCATTTAAACATCAAAACAGGTAAATTGAATGCACCATTCTGTTCGATTTATCATGGGGAACAAAAGCCCCATGAATCTATGCATTATCATAACATTCTTGATCTTCAATTTGATCGATTACAGTTCTAGGGTTCATGTGAATTTGGGGAAACTGGGTTTAAGTGTTTAAAAGAAATTCAAACCGGGTTCTTGTGCGATTAGAGCCTTTGGCTCACTGGTTTGTGCGCGGGATTATGGGGAGGAGGTCACGGGTTCGAACCCGACCACCTCCCATTATTTTTTAATGCCTTTCAAGCATTTTAAAAATATACAAAAATTTTCAAAAATTATAAAAATAATTTTTAAAAACTTCTTTTATTTTAAAAGCATTTAAGTGATTTTCTGTAATTTATTTATTTAAAAATACCTTAAATAAAATTTATAAAATAATATTTAAAAATATTATAAATAACCATTTTTATAAAAATAGACTTTAAATGATGATTTAAAGTATTAATCCATTAATTGGACACCATATTATTTTTAATGGATAAATTATAATAATTGTGGAAATTTAATTCTTTAAAAACCTTATTTATTTATTTAAATAATTATTACATATGTTATAAATTATAATCCTTATAAAAGTGGATTTTTAATGATAATTTAAATCATCAAATTATTAATGGACATTATATGATTTATGGATTAATCCTAATAATATAAATACAATTAGATTTTATAAATTTAAATAATTATAAAATCTTACAAAAATTAAATATAAACTTACGTGTTTAAATGACGTCTACAATTTATTTAGAATATAATGATATGTTAAAATCATTATTAAACTAATTAAATGTTATATAAATCATTAATTATTAACAAAAATAATTAGATGATTTAATGTTTATAACAAATCCCAGAAAACCGAACCATAGATCAATTGAACACCGGGTTCAAGATCTAACTTATTTAGGTTATGGATTTGTATATATTTGCTTATGTGAATTATGATTCCTTAGGAGGAATTTACTAGCTTGTCAACACCACACAAAGACCGAGGTGAGTTCATAACTATTCCCCTTGTTAATCATTTAAATATTTTGGGGCTGGAATACATGTTGTAATTAAATTTACAAATTATTTTTGTGTATTATGTTAAATAATAATTTGATCACATTTATGATTACATATGGTTACTATGAAAATCCTTCTCTGTATACTGGACTATAAACTAGCAGGGATCTTTTGGATAGTACTATCGGGGAGTGACTTACCCCCACAAAGGTTTGGACATGTGGTCCTTATCAAGATGCACAAAGATCTTATTGTCATTCGGGATGACTTGTTCTGGTGTGAGAAGGCAGATGTGCACTATATTAAGTTTGCCATTATAGTTCCATTTACAACCCATATGAGGATAAATGTAAAGGAGGATTTGCTCCCTCTGATTTGAAATTATTATGATAATATAATATACACATGAAAAGGATATTAAACTATGGTACATGGACAAATCCTATGTCCCGGACTTGTTGGGCTTGTACATAGTGGGTATGTGGGATAGCGGGTTCACCTTAATAAAAAGGGTTCCGACAGGCTATTCATATACCGGTGAGTAAATTAAACTCACACTTTTACAGTAAATCCTAATTGATGATAATTGATGATTTATCAGTATGTTTTACTTACCTATGAACTCACCAACCCTGTGTTGACACTTGATTTACATGTATTCTCAGGTATCTACTAGGAGCTTATGGACATGCACGTAGGATCATATAAGAGCTCAAGATACCTATTGATTATCATCTGAAATATGATTAAGACATGTTGTCATAAAACAATCTATATTTACTTCCGCTACGCATAATGTTACTCTGAACATTATTGTAATAATTATCTAAAAACCATCATATAGATATTTGCATCTCATGTGTAACTACTGTGTTCGATCCTGTTTGTTCACCCCTCCGTGATAGATTCCAGACCCGGAATTTGAGGGTGTGACATAATAGACCTTCAAAACCACATGCTTTCACAGAAACAAAAGTGAAGCACGCTGTAAGTGATTTCGCTACATATTTGATTACTACCCGAAAAGGTCTCACGACTTATAAAAATGTATAAAAATAAACTATTTGTTTTGGAAAAGCAAAAGCTAATCTAAAACATAAATAATTTTAGAAAAGAAAGAAAAGGAACCAAAAAATAACACATGTATTACCTATATCAATATATAATCGACAAAATGAAAATATTCGAATTTTTAACGGACAATAGAACGACTTTTACTTCTGATATCACCTCAAGCCTAATCGGGTGAAGATAGACATATCAAAAGCATTCTGTTAGTTTATGGAATTAAAACCATATCCAATCAAAAGAACATAAAATGCATAAGCATACTATACCATGTTGCTCAAGTTGAAAAGTTTTTTATACACAATGTGGTTGTCCGGCTAAAGAGGAGATTTGTAATACCAACTCAACGTCACTATCCACTTTTAATAAACATTAATCAAACACAGTTAAAACATGACCTAAACCGGTATGGTGAATCATGATGAAAAATGTTACCTTGGTTTTCTGCTTGCCTGCAACACGACCATCATGTAATCACAGCCTCACAGCCTCACAGCCTCAGACTGTAAATTAACCCATAATATCATTTAGTTCTTTTGTAAACAAATTTTTAGTCTCGAATGTGTATCAATGTATGTATGTTGACCTCATAAACCTTGCTTTTATATAAACCATAAACACAATAAAAGAATGTGGCCTTAGAAAGGGCTAACCATATAAACTCATTGAATATATCAAGTCTTTTAAACATAATTATAGCATGCAGACACATCGAATAGTTACATCATGTGCTTCCCCACTTTTAGAACTATAACACATTCTTACAATAACAAACACTTTTTTAAACATGGCATAAACCGGTATGGTATACCATGACATAAAAACTATACCTTGGCCCTCCGACTTGATCTCTGCAACATGACCTTCAGGTAACCACAACCTCAAGCTGCAAACTAACAAAAAAATCAATATCTAGAAGAAAGGTTCTATCTCAAAGTGGTTGTTGCATCTTTTGCATACGGAACAACTGATGCGTTTAAAAGGAAAACTAAAAATCTGGTTATAATTAGTTACTCACTCTAATAAGCCCTTAACTCAATCACATTCTCATGCTTAATACTCCCCACAATCCCCATTTGCTGCTCACATTCGCTTTTCCCTACACTCAAATCTTTCAACCTCTTCACCACAACAGAAGTCCCGTCTTCAAGAATCGCCTTATATGACATTCCAAAAGTACCCTTACCCAAAACCTCAGCAGAAGCCCTCAACAAATCTTCCAAATCAGATGCATAATTACACCCCTCAAAGAAAACCAATCTGTTATTCGCATCTTGGGTCCTCGAAATCGCCTTTTCAGGGGACATTCCACCCTTTTCAAGCTTTGATGAAATCCCATCTCCCTTGTTCCTTTTCAAACAACAAACTATCCAAAAGACTGTAAACCCAATAAACCCAATAGCAGAAACAGCAACAATTATACCTAAAAGTGCTTTCTCACTCAACTTTTTATCACTATTATGGCTTTGATTTGGTTTATGAGGGGGCATAACAATTTACACTTCATCAGAATACATCATAGACACATTATTACCAACAAACACTGATTTAGGGAACTTATGGAGTGATTTTGGCACTACCCCAGTGAGATGGTTGTTAGAAAGATCAAGAACTTGCAGATCATGCATACCCAACTCAGGAATTTCACCAGTTAATGAGTTATTAGCAATATTCAAAGCAGTAAGATGGGTCAAATTTGACAAATACGTTGGAATTGACCCATTAAACTTGTTGTTAGAAAGATTAACAATTGCTAAATTCTTCCAAACAGAGAAATCAAGAGGCAATGCACCATATAACAAAGATAAGTTCTTGAGGTTAACAAAATCATCAGGAAAAGGGCCAGATATACCATTGGATTTGAGGCTCAACCGTCGCTGACAACTCCGAAGAAGGCAACTACAATCCGTCAATGTCAAAGCTCAGATCCTACTCATCGTTCGAAGAGCAAACCGTTGACTGTACGGCGGTGATCCAACCGGCGGAGATCGGTGAGGACGACGGTGCTCAGGCGGTTGGAATTGGGTGGTGATGTGAGGTGGGTGTGGTCGGAGACAGTGGGTGTGGTCGGAGACAGTGGGGTGGGAGTGGGGGTGTGGTGGTGGCTGACGGCGGCGGAAGACGTGGTGGTCGCCGGAGAAGAAGAGGGAGGCGGTGATGGAGTTGATGATGAAGAGTGGGCGGTGGGCGATGAAGAAGAAGGGGCAGAGGGGGTGGAAATACCAAAATTACCCCTTGGTACTATTCATCATGTGAAATCACAGTTGGTAAATTAATATTAAGTAATTCTATGGGTCTCATAATCGAACACTGCGTTGTTGTAAATTTATTGGAAGGGGTAGTTTTATACAATTGTAAGTCTCAAGTTTTTAATTAGTCTTCTCTTCTTAAAGTTATTCAACTTTTTTTGAAGTTTTTTAATCTTATGTATATGTTTAAATTTTTTAAAATTAAGGCAAATGAAACGCATATAAATAATGGTTATTGTTATTTTTTTATCTACTTTGAATTAAATTTAAAATTACGAAACTTGATTGTTATTTATTAATTTTTTTAATTACACTTAACAGTTTTAAGTTAATTTAGAAAATTATTTAGTAAACAAGTATTATTTATATTTCATTTGTCTCCATTTGAAAGTTTAAACGTATATAAAATTATTCTATAGGATTAGAACATTAACATTATATGAAGTGATAATGCAGGCTTATGCATATCATCTTCAAACACCTGAATCTGATGGTAACCATTTTTCAAATGAAAAGATCCTTCAAAAAGATCCTGCTACCATATAATTCATCAAACAATTCCTCCATGGGAAAGTAACTTAAAATTTTGTAGTATTGTCTTCTTTAATAGAATTTTTAGTTTGTGAATGTGACACTAATTGGTGAATGTAGTGTAGTTGAGTCAAAACAAAAAAACAGATATATAAGTATTAAAATTGTACAAGAAATGAAACTTAAAAAGTCAACTTTCAATCAGTTAAAAGTTTTCAAGCCTAAAATAACAACTGAGATGAAACTTACCGAGTCAAACCGCCACCCGGTTCCTCTTAAGCCTTCATTACATCAATTTACTACACACCTCAATACTATCTCGGAGCCTTCAAGCATCGTCCCGAAACACATGTTTAAAAAATGTCAACAATAATACCAGTGAGTTCGTGACTACCAACTCAAACAATTCAATATAATATAATATGCTATGCGTTGTATAAAAACAAAATATTAACTATCCAACAATATACGACATTTATTCACAACGGATAATACCACTATCCACTCCTTCAGGTTATGGAAAACTTCCTTCGGAAATGCTATATCCAGATGTTCTCGCGCGAGAACATTAAGTTCTTGCGCAGCAAGTTCAAGTTTTCGCGTGATGAGATCTTTATACATCATCTTGAAGTTCTCACATTCTTGTATTTCTTGTATAATTTGAGTATTTGTTTTTCACTTGATATTGTAATCCATAAATGCTAGTTCATTACATGTATAAATTTAGTAGTTAAGACTTCACGTGTTGTATGAAAACACGACTTAGTTAACGAAACATTGAAGTAAACACATGCATTACAATATTTGAAATATTATATTAAAAAAGAAACTGTTGAAAACAATCTATATCGAAAAATCAATAACATTATCGATGTAAAAAATTCATAAAAATAAGGAATTTTTAGCGGAATATTCCCTAAGAATTTAAATTAAAAAAAACTTCAAAGAACTAAAAGAAAAAGTATTTGAAAGAAACGGAAAAAGATTGTTGAAATCTTTTACGCCTGTGAATTAACGTGCTTAAAACTTTGTTGAAAAAAAATCATAACTCTAACGTAAATTCACATGTTATAGCAAGTTCATTACAATACACATACAAGGAGCTTTACATTCGAGAAAGCTAGCACATCATAATAGTATTGTGGTAAAAATGACACATTAAAGTCGTTTACAAAGAGTTGCAAATGTTCTTTAATTAATTTAGCATATTTTTTATAATCTAATTAATTTTACATATAAAGTTGTTTTGTATTAAATGCAAAAGCGTTGTCCTCACTAAAGGATGAGATCGGTATAGTACCGGTACCAGTACCGTCACACGTGTTTATTTTTATACACATTTTGAATTGGTCTGTGTTTCACGTGAATTTTGTTTAGGGTCGTAACAAATATGATATGTTTTTCACTCGACAATATTATCCGAACTACTCTATCATATGATGTACGACATCATCGCAACACGCGACTAATAAACAAACTAGTTAATATGCGATATAAATATCCTGAAGGACGACAGCATCCCTAAAAAACGAGAGCACTAATTTTAGTGCAAATGCACCATACGTATACTAGCAGGGCACATTCCTTTACAATATTTTTCTTGCATAAGCATTATTTACATGGATGATGCCTATGATTTGAGTTTTTTTAGTAGAGTTGAGTTGTAAAATTTATTTATTAAGCTGGTGTAATTATAAAAATACTAGAAGGGTGCTCGCGCAATGCAGCAGGATGACATTTTACATTTGACACGTGCATTTAATATTTTGTTATTCTTGTAGTAGTTTTACAAAAGTTTATTATGTTTTTTCTAAGCTAAAATTTAAAATAACAGATAAATGAGTTCTGCATAACGACTTGTATATACGTATTAACTTATTGTACCTCACAAAATACAGATCGTTTCAGCAAAATGTTTACACCAAAATGTTTAAAAATAAAAACAGGTTAAGTTGTAGTCTCAAAGCGTTTTTTAATATGATAGATTAAAAGATAGAGCTGAAATTTTAAAACATATTAAGTTTTTTTTGTATATGGGTAGATAATATAATATTTTATGCAAATATTAGTAAGTGTAAGGTTATTGTGTAACTAATTATAAGGAGTAATGTGTAAATAATGTTATAAATACTATTTTACCCTTAAAAGTGGTTGTATCTTATGCATTGAATATAGTAAGTGTTCTTAATTTTATGATATCTTAAAATACCCCTCTCATATATATGCTTTATATATAGTATAGATTTACTAATATAGTGTGTCTTTTAATTTTTTTTTTTTTTGTTTTGTCATTTATATTTTCATCAGATACTTTACAAATTCCTTTTTAAAACATTATATTACCTTAAGTTAACATAAGTGAACATTAACTTAAAAGCATTTGTAATATAAAAAATAATATCTTACGTTTTTATAGACACAAGACCGGTCCATAAATATACACGATTGGTTCAGGTTATACAGTTTAGTCTAGACGCTAACCTTAAACCAAACCAAACCGGCCGGCTTTTTAAAATGCAAAGTGTAAACTAAACCTTCAAGTTTTAAACCGACTAAACCTCCCCCATGTCTTCTATACGGTCTAGTTTGGACGGTTTATAAACCATTTAATTAGAAATATATCGTGATACTTTGTGAAATATATCTATGTTTTATGTTATTTAACAATGTTTTTACAAAAGTTAAAGAAACATTTATGAGGTAATTTAATACATCTAATGAAAAACAACTATAAAAATACGAAATATTTTATTCAGTTTTGTAACACCTTTTTTTCTTTAACTTTTAGAAATTAAAGTTTTTCTTAGTTACAAAAACATGAATTCAAATGATCACGAGAAATTTTTAATAAATGTAACACGTATTCAACTATGTAAAAAAACAGTTAATATTTTTCTTAGTTAGAAAAACGTGTATTCAAAATTATTTATACAAAATAATTGTTTTCTTCATTATAAAAACATGTCTTAAGAAACATTTGATAGATATCACGATTAAACATTTTAAAAACAACTCAGAAGAAACAAAGAGTATGCTTATAGAAATTATTTTAAAGAAATAAAAGGGATATGTCCCAAAAGTACTATACATACTTACGTTATTTGAATGTTCACTTGGGACACATCCCTTTTATTATAAATGGACATGTCGTGCGTGTACAAAAGTCATAAGTTTTTTTTTTAAATACGATGCTTTTAAGTTAATGTTCACTTATGTTATTTGACTGTTTTTTCGTAACTTAAGGTAACGTACGAAAGTTTAATTTACGGGAAATATTGAAAATATTTTGTCATGTTAAATCTTTGAAATAAAAACCAGTTTTCATAAGTTTTAAAATTAAAATAAAAAGAATAAAATAAATTTGGGACCCTCAAAATTAAATCATATTCAGAGAAATTATAAATATTCATGGAAAACTAAAAAAAGGTTTAATTTAAAACACAGTTGTTAAAAAACAAAGAAATCATCTTTTAAAGAAATTAAAAAAGTTATTTTAAAAGAACCTTTGTAATCGCATAAATCGAAAAAAGTTAATGGAGAAATTGTCACTACAAATTACTAACTTGATTGTTATTTAGCTATTAACAACCGGCGAGTGAAAGGAAAAGAGGTTTTGTTTGACCAATGAATGAACGACATTGTTATTTAGCTATTAAAACCATACTAAACTAAAAATAATAATCTATATATAATAAACAATAGCCAATGATATAAGTGGTAAAATGGTTAAAGGGTTGATCTGATGTACTAAGTGACACATGTTCAAATCTTACCCTTTCAATTTAACTACTGCGGCATCCAGATGAAGGTTTGGCTAGTGGTTTCATCCTGGGTTTGATCCTGATAGGGGGCGAGGGTTTACGGATTCAATGCGGTTCCCGCACATCTGGTGGGTATGACTTACGACTGGTGGCTAGGTCCATGATAACCAGTCCCGATAAATCGTCAGGTTCGGAGTCATCTGCTGTTAAAAAAACATATATATAATAAACAATAAAAAAAATGTCAAAGTCTCATTACATATCTACATCTCTCATATCAAATAATGATATTATAAACTAAAAATAATAATCTATATATAATAAACAATAATTAAAATGTCACGTCCCATTACATATCTACATCTCTCATATCAAATAATGATATTAAATACTAATGGTCCTTTCCAAATTAAAAGAAAAAATTTAGGGTTGTGCTGGGGATACCGTTGGGGTTTTTGGTGGTAGGCCGGTTCAAACGGTCACGGTTAGGGCTTGCGGTCACATTTTGGCCCCTAACCGTGACCGCAAGGCCTTGCTGTCACGGTTTAGGCTGGTACTACCCGTGACCTCGTGACAACAAAACGACAAAATAGCCTGATAAAGTTGAAAAGCGGTCACCAAACCATCACGGTTTGGCCTAACCGTAACCTCTAGGGTACGAGGTCTCAGTTTAAGGTACGAGGTAGACGTGATTTTGACAGAAGGCCGGGAATTGTGCCAAGAACCGTCACGTGGAGGCCAAACCGTGACTGTTTGTGCACCAGATTTTCACCTTAAATACCTTTCCTCTTTCAACACTCCGCATCGAATCATCTCATTCGAAATTTTTTTCATTTGAGCTTTCATTCATCCAACACTTGAGTTTTTTCAGCCTTCGTCATTCAGAAAACACGTTAATTCAAAAACAATGTCGGGTTCGGGAGATCATTATCAAAAGCCGAAGCTTCCAGATTTGAATGAGGTGCCACATATCGAAGATTCAAACCAGGTTGAACTAGTATATGTTTTATTATAACTTATTATTTGAAATATCTAACCATTATCTTTTTTAGGAATATTACGTATACGGGAGTCACCCTCCGTGGGGGGAGGAGGAAACCAACCCGTCGAATACATTTGCTCAAGAGGCGTACAACTCTTTATTTGGACAGACAGGTTACGGTGAATGGTACAGATATCCCCCTTGCAATTCTTACGGGATGCCCCGAACACGTACCACTCACAAACAGAGCTGGATTACGGATATCCCCCGTACCAGTCAGAACTAGAAATTACACATGTGTCGGATACTTTTAATGGGAATGACACAGATGAGAGTGACGGTTCGGTTCACCTCAAAGAAAACCATGGGGACACCGCGGAGCATGATGAGGATCGGATTCGAAAGGCTACGGTTTCTTATAAAACCGATAAAGTACGAAGAGTTTTTTCTTTTGTTTATTTTATTTTTTATTTGTTTTATATATTGTTTTTTATGTCTAGCTTTATCATTTTTCAGTATTTTGATTCTCGTGAGGACTTGGAGAGCTGGGCTAAAATGAGAGGACGCGAGCATGGGTGCGTCATTGTGGTGGGTCAGTCACGAAAAAAGGATGTGGAACTATTATGCCATCGTAGTGGTGAACCTAAATTCACTGGCACAAGTAGACGTACTGGGAGCATAAACAAGGGATGTCCCTTTAAACTCGTAGGGAAGTATGTAGGAAAGAGTGACAGTTGGATGTTAGAGGTGAGAAACGAGACGCATAACCACGATCCTGTTGTGTACGAGGAGGGCCACGCGCATCTTAGGAAGATGACTGCCGAAGAAATTGATCTTGTCGAGAAGTTACACAGGCAGCACGTGCGGCCACGACATATCCATTCAGCCGTAAGGGAGCACTTTCCCCACAACATCTGTGTTGTTCAAGACATATACAATCTGACGTCGAAGTTTAGGGCTGAAGGGAGAAAAGGCATGAAACCAATGCAGGAACTTGAAAACCTGCTACAATCTAAAGAGTCTGTGTATGAAACACGAACGAATGCAACTACTAAGGCCGTGGAAGATGTTTTCTTTTGTCATCCTACTTCGTATAAAATGTGGCGCGCATTCCCGCACGTGATGTTGATAGACACGACGTACAAGACCAACATGTACAACATTTCGTTTGTTCAGGTTATTGGCGTTACGTCGACGTCGAAGTCGTTTTGTATTGCTCATGCATTTATATCGAGGGCATGGTAGGACAACTTCACATGGGTACTGGAGCGGATCAGAGATATGCTCGATGGGTGTGTGGAGCCCCGCGTTATTGTCACAGATAGGGACTGGCCCTGATGAGCGTGTGTGACACCGTGTTCCCGAGTGCTACTAAAAACCTATGCAGGTGGCACGTTAGGGAAAATATCAAAAGACGGTGGAATATGGTATTCAAAACCGGCATGTGGAAGGATTTTCCATACTGGTGGAAGACCTTGTGTTCGTCTCCCACAGAGGCATTGTACGATTACAATTGCAGGAAGATGGAAGAAAAGTTAATTGAAGATGGTAAACGTGGTAAGAATTTCATAGTTATTTTTACTCTAATAATTTATTTGTTCATTTTATAAATTTTGTTATTTCTTTCAGAGGTATGGGAATATATTTGGAATAATTGGTTGGTGCCGTACAAAGAGAAAATTATTACTTATTGGATGTACGACAGCCTTAACTTTAGTGAGTTTACAACTAATAGGGTTGAGGGCCAACATGCCAACTTCAAGAGTTACCTCACAGGGACCAATAATACGTTGCACACACTTGTCGGATATGTTTGTGACCTCGTGCGCGGCCAGGAGATTGAAATTTGTAAAACATTCGAGGTGTCCCGTGTGAAAATTAAAAAAGACCATCGACTGTCATTGTTCTCAAAGTTGCATTATAAAGTATCCATTTTTTGCCTTAGCCTCCTTGAATCATTCAGGAGTCTGGGGGTTCATGTGGACACCAGTTGTTCACGTCCATGGGCTTGCCATGTGCTTGTCGTTTGGAGATATACATCTGAGAAGGTTATATTTTTCTTAATACATTTTTTTACTGTTGTCACACGATTGTATATTTTTCACTAATAATTTAACCTTTAAATCCAGTCACAAGTATTCCACTCGATGCGGTAGATCCACACTGGAGGAAGCTTGATTTCGAGCCAGCGTACGTCGCGCCGCCTGAACCCGACTACAATGTGAAATTTGATGACTTGAAACAAAAGGTTATGTCGTCTCCCAACCCTCAAGTAAAGAAAAAATTGTTTAAGAAAGTATTTGACTCTTTGTTTAAGAGCAAGTCAAAACTTAAAGAACCTGAGGTGCGTCATGACCGACGTGGTCGTCCAAATATTAAGGAGCAACAAAGAAGAGCGGACTCCAATACATCACAGTATGAGGCTGCTAGACACAGCTCCTATACTTCCTCACAACAAACTATGCCTGACCCGGCGAGGCATAGCTCATATACCCCTCAGTTTAAAATGCCCAACGACCGTTCTAATCAAGCAAAGGCTGCTTCAAATATACCGATTACGGGAGCTGCCCTAGGGTTTCCTTTAATATTGAAACCAAAGGATGTGATAAAAGTTATGAAGTTTAAGGATCAGCTGCCCCAATGGATTCACCGGTACGTTTCGACTATAAAAGATGTGCGGCCTGATGGTAACTGTGGTTTTCGGGCGATCGCGGTGGCTTTAGGGAAAAAGCAAAATGAATGGGAATGGGTTAGGCGTCAAATGTTGTCGGAGATGGACAGAAACATGAGGTATTGGCGGAGCAATTTGAACCGCGAGTTGCCTGGCTATTATGATTCTGTTCGTAATAGCTTAAATTGGTTTGGCACGACTCAACCCGCACCCGATACCCATTGGCTAACTTTTCCGGCCCATGGACTCGTAATTGCGGAAACATTCAATTGTATTGTGCATCTTATTTCTTCATTTGGCAGCCACACATGGTTCCCGCTGAGAACAGCCTCAGAGCCATTATTCACCTATCCAGTTGTCACACTTGCTCATGTTCACCAATGTCACTTTATTTGCATACAATTGGAAGGGGATTACCCAATGCCCAGTGTGGGCTATCATTGGCCGAGATTTGCATATCAGCAAGCACTAGAATGGCAAAATATGTATGAGGATCGTATAAATAATTACGTTAAAATAACGGATCGTCATAGAGACACCAATGCCTCTTGTAAGTTATCATTTTCCGATACTTTATCATATTAATGAAGATTCCTTTATTTGATGATAATGATGATGATGATGATGATAAAAATAATAGTATAAATAATAAGAATAGTAATAGTAGTAATAATAATAATAATAATAATAATAATAATAGTAATAATAGAAATAATAATAATAATAATAATAATAATAATAATAATAGTAATAATAATATTAATAGTAATAATAATAATAATAGTAATAATAGAAATAATAATAATAATAGAAGAAATAATAATAGTAATAATTTTAAAGTTAATAATAATAATAATAATAATAATAATAATAATAATAATAATAGAAATAATAATAATAATAGAAGAAATAATAATAGTAATAAATTTAAAGTTAATAATAATAATAATAATAATAATAATAATAATAATAATAATATATAATAATATTAATAATAATAGTAATACAAATAAAACACTAAATCAAACAGGAAGATAAACTGTCACGGTTTGACCAAACCGTGACATTTAGGGTTTGGCAACGGTCACGGTTAGGTCTAACCATGACCTCTGTTCTGGCGCATGGCACCTGTTCTGGCGCATGGCACTTGTAAAAGGTCACGGTTAGGGTTAGGGCAAAAGGTCACGGTTAGGGAAAACTGTGACTGTTTGCCTAATTTTTAATATTTTACTAATTAAATAATTTTATAGAAAATACCCACTTGAACCGGTGGTAGTGGGTTTCGAGCCCACACCATTCCCCTGTTGCCCTACCGTCTTAACCGGTCGGGACGGGAGTGGTTCGCTGATAGGTATAGAAAACTTATTCTTTTAAAATAATCTGGACCAAAAGGTCACGGTTTGGGCAAACCGTGACCCCTTTGTTCACATGTGGCGTTGTGGAATGAAGCTGTCACAGCTTGTTGACACAAAGTGTCACGTGGTGGGCGAACCGTGACAGCTTGTTGACAAAAGAGGTCACGGTTTGATCTAACCGTGACCTTTTAAAGTTTCCTAATCCTACACATTAACCGTTTATGATCATTTACGTATATCGAATCGGATATTTTTTTCATGAACATACACATACATCAACATATATATACAATAAGAACAAATACACTTCGTAAACGTACATACGAACATGCGTACGTGAACAAACCGTAACGTTTTAATGATAACCTAAACAATCTTATCGGGAACATATCGACATATATGTACCTTATATTTTGTAAACCAATGTTCAAACATACATAATAAATTCTAATAATAATAACAATAATGATAAATAATAATAATAACAATAATAATAATAAAATTTAATAGTAATAATTTTAAAGTTGATGTATTAATATATCCAGAAACTATAAAATAATAGTATTATTTTATATATCCAGAAACTATAAAATAAACTCTAATAATAATAACAATAATGATAAATAATAATAATAACATTAATAATAATAATATACTCTAATATAATAAAAAGTTTAATAGTAATAATTTTAAAGTTAATAATAATAATAATAATATTAATAATAATAATATTTTGTATATATCCAGAAACTACAAAATAAACTCTAATAATAATAACAATAATGATAAATAATAATAATAACAATAATAATAATAATATACTCTAATATAAATAAAAAGTTTAATAGTAATAATTTTAAATTTAATAATAATAATAATATTAATAATAATAACATTTTGTATATATCCAGAAACTATAAAATAAACTCTAATAATAATAACAATAATGATAAATAATAAATAATAATAATAATAATAATAATAATAATAATAATAATAATATACTCTAATATAAATAAAAAGTTTAATAGTAATAATTTTAAAGTTAATAATAATAATAATATTAATAATAATAACAAACAAACAAACAAACAAACAAACCCAGTATATCCCGCTCAAGAGCAGGGTCTGGGAGGGGTAGGTGTAGGCAAGTCTTTCCTCCACCCAGATAGGTGGAGAGACCGCTTCCAAAGAGACCCCCGACTCACTATCAAAAGCCATAACGCTAGCGAATTAGTATATAATCAAAGATACGATAAGTGATACAGTACACAACATACAACATACAGTAAAATATCATCAAAAGGAAAAAAATGAACAAGCATACATCATAGAAGCAGCAAGATTCCCCTAAAAAGGTCAGTCGCGGGGTACATACACAACAAGCCCCGCAACACGCAATCAAAAAGTCCCTTCTTAGATGCAGAACCCATTAAAAGTCCTTAATTTTAATTCTACGCCTCCACTCACTCCTATCCTCGATCATGTGCTCGGAGAGGTGCAAGTGTACCATATCTTTCCTAATTATCTCTTCCCAAGTCAACCTAGGTCTTCCTCTGCACTTCCTACCCTCTAGTATGATGTTCTCGACTGCTCTAACCGGTGCAGCCATTGGTCTTCTCTTGACATGCCCAAACCATCTTAATCTTCTCTCTCGTATTTATCTGCAATAGAAGCCACTTGTAACTTCTGACGAAACACTTCGTTTCTTATCCGATCCATTTTTGTATTTCCACACATCCACCTCAGCATTCGCATTTCTGCAACCTCTATTTGTTTTTCGTGCGATTTCTTTATGGCCCAGCAGTCTGTTCCATATAGCATAGCTGGGCGTACCGCCACTCTGTATAGTTTTCCCTTTAGTTTCGCTGGAAACCTCTTATCACATAGAATTCCTGATGTTGCTCTCCACTTGCACCATCCTGCTTGAATGCGGTGCGCTACATCGCTGTGTATCTCTCCGTCCTCCTGCAGGTACGAGCCCAGGTATTTGAACCTAGACGTTCGTGGGACCGGCATACCCTGGATACTGACTTGGGTGTCCTCTTCCGCCTCGTCACCAAAGTTGCAATGCATGTATTCCGTCTTAGAGCGACTTATCCTTAATCCTCTGTGCTCTAGTGCTGCTCTCCACTGCTCTAGCTTGTCGTTAAGCATCGTTTTAGATTCTGATATTAGTATAATATCATCCGCAAAAAGCATGCACCACGGGGCTGGCTGTTGTATAGATTTGGTCATCTCATCCAACACTACTGTGAAGAGAAATGGGCTCAGTGCAGATCCTTGGTGTAGTCCCACTTCCACTGAGAAGGTGTCTGTGTCTCCGACCAGTGCTCGCACAGACGTTTTTGCCCCGTCATACATATCCTTAATTATTTGATATACCTCTCTCGTACCCTTCTAACTCGTAGACTTTCCCAGATTAGTTGTCGAGGAACACTGTCATATGCCTTTTCTAGGTCGATGAATACCATATGAAGGTCCCTTTTCTTTTCTCTATATTTCTCCATTAATCGCCTTACGACGTGTATGGCTTCTGTTGTAGAGCGTCCTGGCATAAATCCAAATTGGTTTATCGCTATCTGAGTTTCCCGTCTAATTCTCGTGTCAGTAACTCTTTCCCATAATTTCATCATGTGACTCAATAGCTTTATTCCCCTGTAGTTTTCGCAACATTGAACATCTCCTTTTTTCTTATATACGGGGACTATGACACTGGTTCTCCACTGGTCTGGCATCTTCCCTGTCTTAAAGATAGTGTTGAATAAGTTTGTTAACCATTGGAGACCCTCATCACCCAGGCATTTCCACACTTCAATCGGTATGTTGTCTGGCCCCACTGCTTTAGCCCTTCCCATTTTCTTCATAGCTCTTGTAACTTCATCAACTGCGATGCTTGTACAATAGCAGTTGTTTTGTTACGTTGTTTGTGTTGTTCTATCTATCTCAGTCTGTTGATTTGGGTTCCTTATGTTAAAAAGGTTATCGAAGTAAGTTTTTCATCTTACCTTGATGTCTTTCTCCTTCACCAAAACCTTTCCATCCACAGCCTTTATGAACTTCACCATTCTCAAGTCTTGTCTTCTGCTTTCTCTTGCCTTGGCTATCTTAAACATGTCATGCTCTCCTTCTTTCGTCTCTAATCGTTTATACATCATCTCGTACGCCGTGTTCTTTGCCTCTGACACCGATTTTTTCGCCTGTCGCTTCGCCTCTTTGTATTTTTCTTTTAGCTCTGCGTGTTTTTCCTCATTGTTACAGCGTATAAGCTCTCTAAAACTTTGTTGTTTGGTTCGTATCATTTCCTGTACATTTTCGTTCCACCACCAGGATTCCTTATGACCAACTGTCCTTTTTGTTGTAACTCCAAGCGTTTCTTTAGCTGCTTGGATAAGCCTAGTTGCCATATCCTCCCACTTTTGGTTTGCGTCTTCCTGTGGTCCAGTCTGGTTCAGTGGTATGACCTTATCTCTAAAAATGGTAATCTTTTCATCTTTGAGCTGGCCCCATCTGATCGTAGGTCTGACTCTCTTGTTCGGTAGGGCAATTTGTCTCTTGAGGCGTATATCCGCCACCAACATATGGTGTTGTGTCACAACCGACTCTCCCGGTATTGCTTTACAGTCCTTCCACGAGCTATGATCTTCTCTCCTCGTCAATATATAGTCTATCTGCGTGTGTCTTCCACTGCTGCTAAACGTGATTAGATGCGATTCTCTTTTCTTAAAAAACGAATTAATGATGCCTAGGTCATGCGCTAATGCAAAATCGAGAAGCTCCCTACCGCCGTCATTCCTAAGACCATACCCGTAGCCTCCAGAAACTATAATAATATTTTGTATATATCCAGAAACTACAAAATAAACTCTAATAATAATAACAATAATGATAAATAATAATAATAACAATAATAATAACAATATATTCTAATATAAATAAAAAGTTTAATAGTAATAATTTTAAAGTTAATAATAATAATAATATTAATAATAATAATATTTTATATATATCCAGAAACTACAAAATAAACTCTAATAATAATAACAATAATGATAAATAATAATAATAACAATAATAATAATAATATACTCTAATATAAATAAAAAGTTTAATAGTAATAATTTTAAAGTTAATAATAATAATAATATTAATAGTATTATTTTGTGTATTTAGAAACTAAAAGGTTACGGTTAATAATAATGATAATAATAATAATAATAATAATAATAATAATAATAATAATAATAATAGTATTAATGATAATAGTAATAATAATAATAATAATAATAATAATAATAATAATAATAATAATAATAATAATAATAATAATAATACAATAATAATAATAACAATTATACAAAAAAAGGGAAGAGGTCACGTGGAGGCCAAACCGTGACCTCTTGAGATATTTTTTTGAATCTGATTTCTCTTCGATTAGAGCACCTACCCCTCGAGCACCGTGTGTGTAAGAGGTCACGTGGAGGTCAAACCGTGACCTTCTGTCTGTAAGAGGTCACGTGGAGGCCAAACCGTGACCTCGTGGTTACTGGTTTCATCTTCAACCGTTCACACACCCCCATTTCACCACATAACCACAACCATTTCACCACCACAATCCTCCCAACGTTTCACCTCCACCGCCTCCAAACCGTCACCTCGAGCCCTCCCCGTGACACCGCCGCCGCTCACCACCACCTTCCACCACCACCACCGTCGCTCAACCATCTTCCACCACCACCACCACCGCCGTGAATCCTCCATGTTCCACCACCACCACCGCCGCTCACCATCTTCCACCACCACCGTCGTGAATCCACCATCTTCCACCACCACCACCGCCGCTCACCATCTTCCACCACCACCACCGCCGCTCACCATCTTCCACCACCACCGCCACTCACCATCTGCGCACCACCACCGCCGCTGCACCACCGCCGCTGCAACACAGCCGTCACACACCGACACTGCCACCTCGCGCATGCCCTCGCTGATTATTTTGCTAGTTATTATCATCGGCAGTCGCGAGGGGCGTTAGTGGGTGGAAACATCGTTTCCCGGATTGCTCGGGGCTTGGGGTACGCGCACGCCATGTCTCAGCTCCCGCTACCTCCGACTTCTGTGCGCGTGGCCGGCCGGACCACCGCCACTGGGATGAGGATCGTTCGGAGGTTCCCGACGGCACGTGGCACCTGCTCAATAGATACCATGAGCTCGTGCCATGGGTGCCCGAGCCGTTGGTGGACCCCCCCCCCCGAGCTGGCGGGGGCTGAGGTCCACCTTCAGGATGCCCACGAGCCCCTTGGCGGCGGGGAGGATCAGCCCATTCCCCCCCTGCACGACCAGGACCCGCCCCAGCATCCTCAGCGCGTGTACCATGCCGTGCGATTGCCTGCTCATGTTCTTAATATGCTTCAGGACACACGAGACAGGGTCACGAGGCTGGAGGATACGACCACGAGGCTGCATGATATGATGGACTGGGTCATCCAACACATGGTCGCGGACTATGCCGCCTTGGGTACGCCGTTGTTATCACAGCCACCGAGGCGGTTAGACCATGACGGTGCTGGCCCATCTGGCGCGGGTGGGTCTGGTCAGGGCAGCGATCCGGGGATGATGGATTAGATAGGTATTTTGTTTGTATTTTATTTCTTTTTGTATGTAAAAACTCGTTGTATATATATATATATATATGTGCAGTTTCAGTTATGATGACTTGTATATTTGGTTGTGTTTGTTTGGTTATGTTCTTTGTTTGTTTGTTTTATATTTATAATGTTGATAATGTTAATTGTATATGTTTGATAACAACTGATTTTTACGATTAGGTTAACCATGTGATAAAATAACAACCAACTTGTTTAATAAATAATTAAACATAAAAATTACTTGTAATATGATAATTTAATAATAAACACAAAACACAAACACGTATGTTACGATTAGGTTAACCGTGTGATAAAATAAAAATAAAAACAAACTAGTGTGATTACTCAAATTTAGAAAATATACACAATATGTCTGTATAATAATGACAACCGATTTTTACAAACTCGTAAACTAATTAAACACAAAACTGTCACATTAATAATAAATAAATACTTGTAATAAGATAAATTATTAATAAACACAAAACACAAACTTGTGAGTTACGATTAGGTTAAACGAGTGATAAAATTAAAATAAAAACAAAGTGATATGATAAAAAAAATATAAAAAATAAAGGCAATATGTCACGGTTTGGCCAAACCGTGACATATAGCCCCCAAAACCCTAACTGCACACAATCAATTCCCCATTAATTACATACCCAATCATTGTTAACGGATCCCCAGAGCTAACTGTCACGGTTAGGCCTCACCGTGACAGTTAGGTCTCACACCTGATTGAACGGTCACGGGGAGGCCTAACCATGACCGTTTGAATCGGTTTTTTACAGGAAACTACGGTGTGTGCAGAATTCCCGAAAATTTAACCAGATCAAGATTTATAATAGGTTTACAGTGCAAATGGACCATAAGTGTACTCTCGGGACACATCCCTTTGAAATGCTTCTTGCATAATAATGATAAAACATTAATTACATTGACGGTGCCTATTATTTGAGTTTTTTAGAAGAGTTTAGTTGAAAATTTTATTTAACAAAATGACGTACTATAATTGTGAAGCTAGCCTATTTGGTAGCGGTATTGTCTTTTAGATGGGAGGTATTGGATTCAAATCCTGGTAATGATGTAATATGGAGTAATTTAAAAGTATGATATGCTTGTTGTTAAAAAAATGACGTACTTGTAAAAATAGATGTCAATATGTATTTTAAGCTTTCTTGTTTATCACTCATATTCTTATTAGATATTTAACAAAAGTTCTTTTAAAACATTTTTTAGATTCTTTTAAAGATGATTTATTTTAAAAAAAATGTGTTTTAGATTTAATTTTTTTTCTAGTTTTCCACGAATGCTGAGGTCGCAGAAAAAATATGAGGTGGATGTGTGGACACACAAGATTGGATCGGATAAGAAACGACGTCTTTCGTCAGAGGCTAGAGGTGGCGTGTATCACAGAAAAAATAAGAGAGGGAAGATTAAGATGGTTTGGGCACGTGAAGAGGAGAACGATGGCAGCACCAGTCCGAGCAGTAGAGAACATCAGCCTAGAGGGTAGGAGGAGCAGAGGTAGACCTAGGTTGACTTGGGACGAGGTTATTAGGAGAGATATGACGGACTTGCATCTCTCTGAGAACATGATCGAGGATAGAAGTGAGTGGAGGCGTAGAATTAAAATTAAGGACTTTTAGTGGGTTTTGTGGGTGGGAAGGGTATACGGTGACATATGGCCGTACCCCACACGTTAGGTGTAGTTTTCCTCATCCATCCTTTTTGGGTGTTTCATGCGCATTATCTAATTCTTCTTGTTATATATATTCATTGTGTTATATGCTTCGTATTATGATGGTTATTGCCTTTGTTATGCTTTGTTATATGCTTTGTATATGCGTTGTATTATGATTGTTATTGTTATTGCCTGTTATATGCTTTGTATATGCGTTGTACTATGATTGTTATTGTTAACGAGTCAGGGGTCTCTTCGGAAGCGGTCGCTCTATCTTTCTAGATAGAGGAAAGACTTGCCACCATATACCCCTCCCAGACCCTGCTCTTCAGCGGAGACACTGGGTATGTTTGTTTGTTTGTTTGTTTGTTTCTAGTTTTCCACGAATATTTATAATTACTTTGAAAATGATTTTATTTTGAGTCACCCAACCTTATTTTATTTTCATATTTCAATATTTAACTTTTTATGAAAACTAGTTTTTTACTTTGAAGATTTACCATGACAAAAAAATTCAGTTTTTTCTGTAAATTAAACTTTAGTTCCTTAAGTTACGAAAACGCAATCAAATAACATAAGTGAACATTAACTTATAAGCATGCGTATTACAAAATAAAATCATGTTTGTTATGCACACACAACCGGTCCATAGATAATCACGATCTGTCTAAGTTATACAGTTTACTCTACACGCAAACCTTAAACAGAAGTAAATCGGCCGGCATCTTAAGACACAAAGTGTAAATTAAACTAAACCTTCAAAATTTAAACCGACTAAACCAACCATGTCTCTTCTGTGCGGGCCAGTTTGGATGGTTAATAAACCATTTAAAAAGGTATCGTCATACCTTTTGAAATATATCTTATGTGTTTATAAAATATTTAAAAATGTTTTTACAAACTTTAAAGAAGCATCCATGAAGTAGTTTAATACATTTTAATAAACCTTCTATAAAAATACGGTCAACAATATTTTGTTTATTATTGCAACACCTTTTTTTTTTAACTTTTAGAAATTAACATTTACTTAGAAATGTTTTTTTTCTTAGTTACAGAACATGCATTCAGATCATCTAGAAAAGTTTTTAATAAATATAACATGTATTCAGTTATTTACCAAAAAAAGGTTAATCTTTTTCTTAGTTAGAAAAACGTGGATTCAAATTATTTATACAAGATAATTTTTTTCTTCGTTACAAAAACATGTCTTCAGAAAACATTTGATAGATATCACGATTAAACATTTTAAAATACATTTTAACAACAACTCGAAGAAACAAAGAGTATTCTTATTTAAATTATTTTAAAGAAAAACAAAAACATTTTCAAATCTCTGTTGGCGGAAGTCAATGTCCGGGGTACCGGGGCTCATTCTGACCGAAACAAGTGGGGGTCTTTACCAACTGAAAAATCAACTATTTTAGGGAAGCCAAAAAACGTGAGCGACTAGCGCGAACCTTATTGAAAGGCCCTTTACTAAAAACATAGAAGGTAAGACAGGCTTTTGGGCAGTAGCTTTACAACCATAGGGCTTAGATAGGTTCTTATTATAGTATTCTATTAGTAAGATAAGTTGCTTGAGCGCATTTTGACTTTCTATTAGTAAGGTTGTCGTATCAATCAAGGCGAAACTTGAGTTTGATTGCAGGGTGCGCGTTAGCGCTTTACTAAGAGGATAGAAGGGGCTTTTCTTGTTTAGTAAAGTCTCGATGGCATAACCATAAAAAAGATCATTAAAAAGCGTGAGCCGTTATTAAAACATTATAAAGTGTTGATTGCCAGGTCGTGCTAATTCCATATGAATCAGTACCGAGAAGCATGTGCCCATCACTCCAGCAATGCCACCAAAGATGAAATATAGAGTCCCTATATCGTTGTGGTTAGTGGAGAACAACCATCAGACCGGATTTGTCGTAAAATTGAGATTCTTTCGTTGAAAAGCTCACAAAAACTAAACAGAAAAGCTTTCTAAAAATTAAAAATAATCATTTTTAAAAATTTTGAAAAAAACTTTTAATAGATTCTATTGTAAGGTACACATCAAATGAAAAAAATATTTATCTAAAAATATTTATTTTGATAAATATTTTTACAACTGTAAAATTTTAGTAAATAAGTTTTTCAGTTACACTCTTTTGGTTAAAAACTCCCTATGATTTGATCAAACTATGTTTTAGTCTTAAACTTTATGAAATTACGGATTTGATCCTAACTTTGTATTCAAACGTAACATTTTTTGTCCTTAAAATGGATTGAAATTAAGTTTGGCCATTAAGCGAATGCAGTAACGGATCTAAAAATTTATTCTAATGGAGTCATTATTTTCTGGTGCTCCAATTATATAGAAGCGGATATAAAAATTGTCGGGTTGTTTCGGGTCGGGTCAAGTTGATCATATAATAAAAATAAGATACAATAATAAAAAAACATTATCATTGAAATGTAAAAAACACATAATATAAAAATGATGTTCTTTACGAACTTAATCCGTACGAGTTTTTATTTTTTGAATCGTTGCATTACATCTTCAACATAAGTTTATTGAAAAGACTTCTTTTAATAGAACAACTGCAATAATCATTCATGTATCCATTATCCAATTCCGTTTTCACATGCTTCACTGATGAAAAACTTCTTCAATAAACTAATCAATTGATTATCCACAATGCCTTAAGTGATGAGTCTTTAGTCGTATTTTCCATCCAAGTCATTTGTTCTACCTATTGAGCTTTGAATGCAATTTGCAAGTTCATTTTTTAGGTTTTTTTAAGAGTGAGCTGATTTATATTGTTCAACTCATGGGCTTCATGGATATTTAGTAGAAATGTGTTTACCTAGTTATTAACATATATGTTAATAAAGGTTGGATTCTAGATTTTAAGTTTGGCCACAAGTTTTTGCTCCATTTTACATTTTCCCCCTCCCATTTATGTTATATATGGAAAGAAAAAGGATTTCTCCCATTATCTCTCTGTATGTTTCTCTGAAAGTGTTTTTAGGGTTTTGTGGTGGTGGCTGGCTATACCAAAGGCGATGATGGCAAAGGCGGCGGCAGCGGTAACGATTATCTTGCATGTTTTTCTCATTGGTGGTTTATTGTGGTGGTGGCTCTGTTGTCACTTCGCCTCCCCTTTGTGGTTGAGGTGGAGCAGGCGGCGGTTACCCATGGCTCAATCGACGGTCTCGTCGTCATCGTCGTTGGTGCTGTCATTTTATGGAACCTCATGGTTCCTGGCTTGAAATCAACCTTTTTGGTGGTACCGGAGGCGGTGGAGGCAATGCCCGCTCCGGCCTGGAGCAGTTTCCCTGTCTCCTGTGCGCCGTTTGGCGTCTACAATTGGAGGCCAATGTGGTGGTTGTTGTGGCCACACCTTCCCATCGGTGTCTCCATCGGCGTCGATTGTTGGGTTCTTTTAGGCCTTGCGATGGCGTCTTACCGGAAATAGGCCCTTCTTAAGGGTTATAGGCCCCTGCCGCCACCGGAACTTTCCTTGCATGGGTTTCTTAGGCGGCGCGACACTAATTTATCTTCCTTTTTCTGATTTGTGGTTCATATCCTGAGATCTCTTCGATGATGGTGCTTGATAACAATTTTTGTCCCTATGTTTTTGGATTTCGCTCGATGATGCGGGCCACATCTGAGAGCTATTTTGATTTTAACATCCCGACCCTTATTTCTTTTGAACAGGTTGATGGGTCTTTGGTGTGCACTCGATGTTGGACTGTTTAGTTGTTTGGTTGCTCACGCTGATTTGATGCTCGTCGGTGTAAACCCAATTTTTTTTTATTAAACTAACTTGTGTTTTGCCTTTTGGATTTCTACTATTTGAAGGTCTAATGTCTTGAGATGTTATTTGAAGTTTATGGAATGTGTTCTTGCTCTTTGAATTAGTGTTGTTTAAGTGGCAGGTGGTTTTTTATTACACCAGTGCGTGTGAATTAGGCCTTTACATATCGAGATCACGAAGATGTAGTGTAGTGATTGATGATAAAAAACATCTCATCTGATACTTTGCTATTGGTTTTGTGTTAACCGATATCTTCATGATTCTCTTTATTATAGCTTGTCTAAGACCATTTATCCCAATGGTTGCCAACATGATTCTGTTTGGTGTGTTGTTGTTCTGTGTTTAGCCAATGATGAAATACGTGTGATGGTTTTGGTTGCTTTTTGGCGTGATTACCATCTATGGTTAGCAGCCACAACCAAACACCCGTTCTGAGCCAGATTATCGTGGTAAATTACACGCGTAACGCACGCAGATGATACATCCTAGTTTAATTAATAAATTTATAGGCTTTTCTTTCAACTTTTGGGTTTATATTTATTTTTTATAACTAATGGAGACATCGTTTAAAAACAGAATGGTGTCATACGAAATACTCGTATATACATCCCAAACAATTTAAAAATTCACTGTATTACTAAAATTCATTGTATAACTGTGACTCCGGTTGATTCAAGCTAAGTCCGCCCATGAGCGAGTGAGATCACAATAACCCTTGGTATTAAAAAAACCTAAAACTAAGCTAAACTAAAAATAAAAAATCTATATATAATGAAAGACTAATTAAAATGTCATGTCTCATCTTTTTCTTTTTCTTTTTCTTTTTCTTTTTCTTTTAACATCAAATATACGACTTTTCTTTAGATAATTAGTGTTATTTTAGTTGGGACCGCACATTTTATCATTTCAGAAGAAAACTTATTGCTGAAAAAACCCTATAACTTGAATCCATGATCTCATCTCATAATTTTATTACATCTCTCTCATATTTAATAATAATCTTAAATACTAATAACACTTTCAAAATAAAAAATATTTTTTCTAAAAAAAAATTAAACCTTCTAACATTCACATTTATTGCATGGCCCCTACCCAGTTGTCACCCTACCTCAAATCAACCCACAACTACTTTAACTCTCTTACCATATTCAAACCTTGCTACTAATTTTTTTGAATCTCCTTTCTTTGATTTACATCCCTCAAACTAAGGTGAAAATTTAGTATTTTAGTTTCTTTAAGTGTTAAAGTCATATTTGTTGTTAATATTTTATATTAATGAGGTTATTTAAATTATTAAAGTTTGTTAAATTTATTACTTAAAAAGTTAAAGTTATGTATATTAGTGATGAATGTTCATGACAAATACCATAAAAACCAACATGTTTTCTATTTTCTCTCACAAAAGTATCTGAATAAGTTTTTACATATAAAAACCAACATACTTTCTATTTTATCTCACAAAAATCACTCAACAACTTTTTGTACATAAAAAACCATCATACTTTCGTTTTTCCTCACAAAAGTCTCCCTCAATATTTTACACATTTAACTTCCTTCACTCTTACTAGATATACTGTTTTAGGGGTAACTTTATAAAATAATAATCAACTTTCAAAATGTTTCAATTAGGTAACTTAAATTTTAAAAGTATTTCAATTAGGTAGTTTAAGTTTTAAAAGTGTTTCAATTAAGTCAGTCGGTTTCTATATTCTATATAAATTAAAAATCTTAACCTGTTTTTTGAACATGTTATACTTTTGATTTCAATTAAAAAATATTTTTCTATCATTTGATGCTGATATGGAACGTTAACATAAATTTTAGGTACTTTTTTATTTTTTTTCATAATTAACATGTTTTTTAATATAATTTTATATATTGAAAATTCTGACCCTCACGTCTTCTCCACCATTACTTTCTTGACATAAAAAAATTTAATGATAACTCGATTTGATCGTTTGGTAGTTCAATTTGAGAAAAATATGCATGAGTGACTAAATTAAAACACTTTTAAAACTTGTTAATATTTTGTAACATTTTCCCAATATTTTAATATTAATCTGTTTGTAGTAAGTATTAAACATTTACCTCAATCTCAAATAAACATATGTCTAAAACAATTGCATAATACCATGATGCAACTTTGACCATATCTGAATAGGGGATGATTCCTGAGAAAACCAATAGTTATGTGAAAACCAAAGAAACCCACGGGAACAAATAATATAAATCATAAATTTTATGTTATTTTAATTGTTAAAAGGTTATTTAAGTACTTGTTACATTTATGTTGAACATAAATACGAGAATAAAGAGTACTACGTATATGTAACCTATATGTGACGTATATATAAAGCCATCCTATGGTTTTTCATTTGATCTATACCCTTATTTATACACACACACAAACACACACACACAAATATAAAAAGTAGTGATAAAAAATTTATAAGTTATATGACCGATCTCATTGGTTTTCTTTAGTTTTCATATAACATTGTAGTTTTTTTTAGGATCCCTCCTCTATCTGAATATTTGACCAGGAATACATGAGACATGGGTTTGGGGATGTAGGAGTGAAGGTTCGGTGTTCTTATTACTAGATGTGTAAATAAGGGCGGGCCATAGGTTGTGTAATTGATCAGAAATGAGTGGTCAAAACATCTTTTTTTAATATAGCTCCACCCGGTTTGGGTCAAGTTGGGTTAAATACATAAATTTACTGTCCAGGCTTTTAATGTGATAACGATATACTTTTTTGCATTTTAAACAATAACGACATTTGTTTAAGGTCAAATTACGAGTAAAAAATGATAGGCCGTATACTAAAAGAAACGACAACTTATATAAACTTGAATAAAGGTGTAGATAACACCAGAAAAAGAGAACCTTGAGTGTTGAAAAGTTACTCAAACTTTCTGCAAACAATTTTTACAAACTTAACGCAAATATAGTTCTATGTTTTGTACTAACCTTATGTTGGGTTTAGCAATAATGCACAATCAGTGATTAATTGTTTATGAATTTAAACACACATGAATTGGTCTAATTATGAAACAAAATTACATGCATCACTGATAATCAAAAGTTACATATATGTGGAAAAGGTGAAATTAAACACACAGAAAGGTTCATGATTATGATACAAAATTACATGCGACAGTGATAATCAAAAGTTAAACTGTGGTCTCGGTACAACACAATCCAAAGATAGCAGATAGATCAAGTTGCTCAGTTAATCATCTTATTGCAACCTATATAAATTCAGCAGCTAAAATTCTTTAATTTGGATAAATATTGTAGCAAGAGCTGTTGGATATGATTGAAATCTACACAGAATATGGGGAAATGTTTGTACCACCAAATATATCACTGTTCATTAGATCGAATTCTTGTCGTATGAAATTTTTTATTTAACAGTTTCAGATTTAGTATTCATTTGTTTTCAAAAAAAAAAATATTTATTTCCTTCATCCTTTTATCTTTTAATTAAATTAAATATATTGATTGAGGCATACATGCTAACATAATACAAGCTTACTCAAGTGCTCCTTCATGGTGATATTGTTTTTCACAACACCCATATTCATCCATCAAAGAAACTTAAATTTAAAATTTTTAAACGTAAAAGTAAAGTAGGCATAGTGTAAGTATAGTGTACAAAATCACGATTTGGATCCGTACATTCAAGTTTCAACAACGCATGAATTACTCGGTGCACATGCATATGTTTGAAATTTCATACATTAAGGGAAAAAAACTTGTTTCATGAGACCATTTGCTCTTCAAGTCGATTAGCAAAACAGTACTATGACTTCAGAAGCACAGTATGATAACAGTATGTTTCGATGCCTCTGCTAATGGTTCACGTTACAATTGATCACAACTCATATATAATACCCATAATAAAACTGCCCATTCTTTGAATCTTAGAAATCCTTCTTCAGGTATAATACTTATGATTTCTGTTCATTTACATATCATAGATATCCTAATTAGTATTTTAGTTCATTGACATTGATCATATGATGTCGTTCGCATAAGTACTCGTTTATGTTCGGTTTATGTTTTAAACATACTTTCCTTTGCTTAACTTAGTAAACTTGATATGAACCCATTTTGATATTGTTTTAACTGCTGGAAATATAAGTATTTTGACCAAATTAAGATTTAGACCTTAACCGAGCATTTTAAACAAGTCACACGTTTAACTAGTTTTCATGAGTATTTTGAGATGTGATTTTATAAATGACAAACGGATTTGTAATATGATTAGCCAAATTTTCCAGAAGTCAATCATGATTTATACTTATTTATAAAAATATTTCCAGACCTGTAACGGATGTATTTTAACCAGAAATGACTTTACGGTTTACTAAAATACCCTTGACTTAGGCCCGTATTTTACAGCCAACTTACAGAGGCCTTAACTTTTTCATAACAGATTCAAATCAGTTAAAACTTATGTCCATGACGAAGTTCGTCGAAAGAAGAATCCGTTGATATATAAAACGTCGAAAAACTCATTCGTTTAGACCTCCAAACAGTCATTTTCGTAACAGCTAGCAGTTCTGTGCAGCTGTAAAGATCCACGTTTTTATCATATTTCGGTAATTCAAATCAGAAACTTTTCTAAATGAAAGTTGTTCAAAAATCACTAATCTAGTAAACTGGAGATTTTCAGAATTTTTAAACGTCGTTTAGTATTTTTAACGAGTGCGAACAGACAGGGGCAGAACTGGAATTTTTCCAATCTGAAATAGGAAAATCCAAACTATAATTTGAGTTGCAATATCGTAGGTTCTCGAGGCGTTAACCGAGCCTAGACCTTATTTCTGATTATTGTCATTCGTGTATAAGGTACGGATTCTGTTTCTTTGTTATCATAGGATTCACTTTTGTTTTCGTTACTTTGTTGTACGGATTCTGTTTCTTATTATCATAGTATTTACTTTTGTTTCCGTTACTTTGTAGTACGGATTTCTGATTCATGTCTCGTATTTGATTTCCATTCATCTCTAGTTTTGATTCCTGTCATACGTAAATAATGTGTTTTTGATTCTGTTATAAGTAGCTAGACTACTTTATATTTCTGAATTTGTTACCCGAGCTTTCCCTATCTTGGGGGTGACCAAGACGCGTTATTGCGGCATCAATAACGTGGCACCAACCGTGGCGGTGAGCTGAGATCACGGCGTCTCTAAAGAGGACTCTGAAATTATGTTGGCCGTCTTGTTATATTATTATTTCCTCAGAGTCGTATGGATCGATCCTAGGTTAGTCCTGTATTTCCTGATGAATGGTTACACACCACTCCATTTAGGACTCTGGTGAATGGTTTGTATGTCTGCCCATACTCCATTTCACATTGGTTCACGGGCTCACTACCTGTGTTCCCTCTGTTCAGTTATTATATGATATGATTATTAGCTCGGGTTATTTCTATTTTATATATATATCTTATGATATTTTATTCTCCGTTATCATCATATATATTTATTTTTGTTATCTGCTATTCCGTTCACTGAGCGTTATGCTCAGGCGTGCTTTTGTTTTCATGCACGTCAGGTCAGCAGGGTCATCCGGGAGGGGAGTGAGGAGTTGAAATCTGGATAAAGAAGACTGATATTTATTTACTTTAATTAATGTATTGAACATCTTAATTAGGTTCTTTCGGATTATTTGGTTTGTTTGAAGTTATTTCTTCTGACCGTTTCTTTAATATCATGGATTTGGTTTTTGATTTGATATCTGTAACAGTGACACGTCAGCCTTGTCGGGTTAGGGTGTTACAGTTGTGGTATCAGAGCAAAGGCTCTTTCCTTTAGAAAACTTAAACATTAATAATAAACTTGTGAGGTAATGGGTAGACGTTGGGTTAGGATCTAACTGTTTTTTCCAATCTAAATTCCAGTGTTCACACGTATATCTTCATTTCAGATGGCTCCTAAGAGACGTGTGAACAACCGCAATAACTCGAATGGCCCCTCATCTGATACTCCTCTTAAAACCCTCGTTGCTAATACCGTAAACGCAGCTATCTCTGGAATACTCCCTAATCTGATGACTCAGACTGCTCAAAGAGTCATCCAGCAGATGCAACAGGCAAATTTGGATGGAAATAACTCAGGGCCACCTCCTGGCGGAAACAACACGGGACCACCTCCTGGCGGGAACAACACAGGACCACCTTCGGGTGGAAATGCAACACCACCTGTGGTTGAGATTCATGTTTGGCTTGAGCGCTTTATGAATCAAAGACCAAGATCTTTTAGTGATGCTGCTACACCGATGGATGCTCGGAACTGGATAGCCCATGTGGAAAAGATTTTCGAAGTGCTAGGTGTCGGTGATGTATTTAAAACTAGGTTGGCTTCTTACAAACTGGAGGATGACTCTCTAGTTTGGTGGAAAGGGGTCAAACTTGCACATGGTGGAGAGGGTTATGCTGCTACCCTTCCTTGGGCCGACTTCCGCACTATATTCTTCCGAAAGTATTTCTCTGAGGTGGAACGAAATGAGTATGCACGGGAATATGCATCTATTGAGCAACGAGATGATGAACCTTGGCAAGAGTTCATGGCTAGATTCTGTAGGTTGGCTAGTTTTCTGGGGGAAGCTGCAAGTAGCCTAGTGGTCCAAGCAAAAAAGTTAAAATGGGCTGTTCATGAGAGAACTCGAAGATGGATAGTGACCCAGAAGTTTAACAACATCAATGAAGTAGCCGATGCTGTGAAGACACATGACATGGAGAACAAGAAGAGGTTGGCTAAAGCTGAAGAGAGTCGTAAGAGAAATCGTGAAGGAAACCATACCGCACCTTCTGGGCAATCTTCAAACGAGAAACACAATACGGGTGATCAGAAAGCCAAATTCAACAAAAATAATAACCGCCAAGGTAATCAATGGAAACAAAAACACCAGAATCCTAAACCTGCCGAGAACCAAGGTCAAGAGCAAGCCCCAGCATGCACTACATGTGGGAAACGTCATTTTGGTATTTGTCGTCGAGCTTTAGGAGCCTGTTTCAGATGTGGAAAGACCGTACATTTACTGAAAGACTGCCCATATCCTGATAATAAAGGAAAGGCTGGAAGTAACACTAAACAACCTACTAATGGAGGACGAGTGTTTGCTTTGAACGCAAAGGATGCAGCAAACACACCAGGTATGACTCTTGATATTCCTCACATATGTGAACCTGTCGTATCTGAATAATCTAGGAGTCTTACAATTCAAATTATGCTTCTCATCTATATACTAAGTGTATCATGGTAACATGAATTCTTTAGGTACTGTTTCTGGTACTCTCATGTTAGGCACTCGTGATGTTCAAGTCTTATTCGATACCGGAGCAACACACTCCATAGTTTCTCAATCTTTTCTTAAACATCTAGCGATGAGTCCAACATTGTTAGAAAATACTTTGAATATTATGACTCCTATTGGAAACTCTATTACAATCTCTCATGTGTATGAGGATTGTCCGATCCGAGTTGAATCGCTCATTCTTACAGTGGATCTGTTGCCCATGCAAATGGAAGATTTTGATGTTATCTTGGGAATGGATTGTGACAGTTGAGGTGGTAAAGCCAAACGGTACGAGACCTCACCAACTTTTTTTAGAATTTCAAATGGTCCGATAAATCGTGGACTAAGTTTCCCTTTTAGACCAAAACGTCGTACGCCTTTGCAAGGCGAAACCTTCAGGAATACTTTGTCACCAACCTTAAACTCCAAAGGTCGACGGTGTCGATCTGTATAACTTTTCTGTCTACTTTGGGCCTCCTTTAACTTTTCTCTAGCAATGGTAAATTTCTCATTGGTAATTTGTACTAACTCAGGTCCTTCAATAATCTTTTCACCGACCTCTTCCCAGCATATAGGCGCTCTACATTTACGACCGTATAACAACTCAAAGGGTGCCATATCAATGCTAGCTTGCCAACTATTATTGTAGGCAAACTCGACCAAACATAAATATTCATCCCAATTCCCAGTCCGCTCTAGGGCACATGCTCAAAGCATGTCCTCGAGGGTCTGAATAGTACGTTCTGACTGACCGTCTGTCTGAGGGTGAAATGTCGTGCTAAACCTCAACTTAGTACCCCACGAGGTTTGTAAGCCCTTCCAAAAATGAGACGTGAATCTCGGGTCTCGATCATAAACAATAGAGACTGGAGTGCCATGAAGTCTGATAATCTCTCGCGTAAACACTTCAGATAGTTAGCTAACTGAGAATCCCTGCTGAATAATTAGAAAATGAGCTGACTTTGACAATCTGTCTACCACAACCCATATCACATCATTCTTCTTGAATGTTTTTGGTAACCCGATTACAAAATCCATGAAAATGTCATCCCATTTCCATACTGGAATAGGTAGTGGCTGAAGCAGTCCACTAGCTCTTTGATGCTCAATCTTAACTTGTTGACAAGTAAGACAACTGCTAACAAATCTAGCCACGTCTTCTTTCATACCATTCCACCAGAAATTCTGATGAAGATCACGATACATCTTAGTAGATCCAGGATGAATAGAGAATGGAGAGCTATGTGCCTCAGCTAATAACGATTCTTGAAGAGAAGAATCATTAGGCACACATAAACGTTTACCACACCAGATTACTCCATGCTCATCTACTCTAAATTCTGACTGTTTGCCAACATCCAAATTCTGTGCAATTGCCCAAAGTTCACTATCGTCTTTCTGTGCATCCTTGATTCGAGATACTAGGTCTGGCTCAATCTGAAGTCTGGCGAGATAACCATCATTCTTACCAATCTATAGACCAATACCAAGTCTATCAAGATCAGTAATAATCTGAGGCTATAACTGGAGTGAGGCTACCATCCCTGAACTCTTTCGGCTAAGAGCATCAGCTACCACGTTCGCCTTTCCTGGATGATATTGAATGTTAGCGTCATAATCTTTCAATAGCTCTAACCATCTCCTTTGTCTCATGTTTAATTTCTTTTGAGTAAAGATATACTTCAAACTCTTATGATCGGTAAAGATATCACAAGTCTCTCCATACAGATAGTGACGCCAGATCTTTAACGCGAAAATGACAGCAACAAGCTCAAGGTCATGCGTAGGATAATTAACCTCATAAGGTTTCAACTGTCGTGAAGCATAAGCAATGTTGCATCAACACACATCCAAGTCCTTTCTTTGAGGCATCACTGTAAATCTGGTATCCACCCGTACCCGATGGAAGTGTAAGAATCGGGGCAGACACCAATCTCTTCTTAAGCTCTTCGAAGCTTTTCTCCCGCTCATCATTCCAAGAGTACTTAACCCCTTTCCTCATAAGTTGCGTAAGGGGTAGAGCAATAACAGAGAACCCTTCGACAAATCTGTAATAGTAACCAGCAAGACCAAGAAAACTCCGGACTTCTGTGGCTGAAGTTGGTCTTGGCCATTTAGTGATTGCTTCTATCTTCGCTGGATCCATCATAATACCATCTGCAGAGACCACATGACCCAGAAAGGCTACTTGACTCAACCAGAATTCACACTTTGAAAACTTAGCATAAAGCTTCTTTTTATGCAAAGTTTCAAGCACGATACGAAGATGGTCTTCATGTTCTTCCTTACTCTTAGAATATATCAGAATATCATCAATAAAAACAATGACAAACTTATCCAAATAGTCACGGAACACTCGGTTCATTAGGTCCATGAAAACAGTCGGGGCGTTAGTTAACCCAAACGGTATAACTAAGAATTCATAGTGACCATATCGCGTACGAAAAGCTAATTTCGGGACGTCAGAATCTTTAATCTTCAACTGATGATACCCAGACCTCAAATCAATTTTTGAGAAACACTTCGCGCCCTGAAGCTAGTCAAATAAGTCATCGATACGAGGTAGAGGGTAACGATTTCGAATAGTGATCTTATTTAATTCCCGGTAATCAATGTAAAGCCTCATAGTTCCATCTTTCTTCTTTACAAATAAAACCGGTGCACCCCAAGGCGAGACACTTGGTCTTATAAATCCAAGATCTAATAACTCCTATAGCTGCTCCTTTAGTTCCTTGAGTTCAAGTGGTGCCATACGGTATGGAGCCTTGGAAATCGGCTCAGCACCGGGAATAAGATCAATAGTGAATTCCACCTCGCGATCCGGTGGAAGTCCAGGTAACTCTTTAGGAAAGATATCAGGAAAGTCACAAACAATCGGATAGTCAAAAATATTAGGCTCCTCAAAAGATAAAATTTTAACTGAAGCAAGGAATCCTGCACAGCCGTGCAGTAGGGATTTGCGAGCCTTAAGTGCTGAAATTATTTGAAGAGTTTTTCAAGGTTTAGTCCCCTGATAAATGAGTTCAGGATGATGGGGATCTCCAAACATAATGCGATGATTCTGACACTCAATTATGACATGATGCCGAGTTAACCAGTCCATTCCCAAGATAACATCAAAATCTTCCATTTGCATGGGCAACAGATCCGCTGTAAGAATGAGCGATTCAACTCGGATCGGACTATCCCTATACACATGAGAGATTGTAATAGAGTTTCCCATAGGAGTCATAATATTCAAAGTATTTTCTAACAATGTTGGACTCATCGCTAGATGTTTAAGAAAAGATTGAGAAACTATGGAGTGTGTTGCTCCAGTGTCGAATAAGACTTGAACATTACGAGTGCCTAACATGAGAGTACCAGAAACAGTACCTAAAGAATTCATGTTACCATGATACACTTAGTATATAGATGACAAGCATAATTTGAATTGTGAGACTCCAAGATTATTCAGATATGACCGGTTCACATATGTGAGGAATATCAAGAGTCATACCTGGTGTGTTTGCTGCATCCTTTGTGTTCAAGGCAAACACTTGTCCTCCGTTAGTAGGTTGTTTAGTGTGTGAAGTCACTGGATCGGTAAACATCCGAGCATGTTCTTGACGAAAGGATAAAAACCAAAAGATAAACAAAAGTACGAACAATAATCGAATGATTTCATTGATAAAATATAACGATTTTAAGCTCGTTACAACTTAAGAATCAAGACTTTTGGCAATGGGAGATCGAGCATGATCTCCCCTCTCATCCGGCAACACCTGGGCGCCAGGAACCCTATCATAAACCCTTAGGTTTCTACACATTGAAACTGGTATATATATAGGCCTCGGCCCATATTAGATGCGACTGGGCCCATTCGTGTGATTGGACCATGCGTATGATTCAATCGTACGACTGGACCATGCGTATGGTTCAATCGTACGACTGGACCATTCTTATGGTTCAGTCTTACGAATGCCCCAATTGCATCTCTCAGTCGCACGACTGGTCCATTAGCATGACTCTGTCGTACGACTGAGTCTCATTCGCATATGCTCCTGCGAATGACCCAGTTTCATGTGTTTACAAGGTGTATAACATTAAGCCTAGACTATTCATCAAGCGACGGACACACTATATATGACTATATATGCTCCAACAAATTCCCCCTTGGATGTTGCTTGCGAATAGCAGATAACACCTCTTACAATCTTCAGTCAATCTTTGCTCTGGTTTCCAATAGAATCAAACGAACAACCATATCAGCCAACGTTGCCGATCCGTCAGATTACTACCATATCCCTGAAAATGAATTTAGGCACAATAGCTTCCGTTTACTTTACAGAACACCGTCATAGCAGCAAGATTCCCCATATGACTGATTTTGCCAGATAATGACATGACCAGTTTTCCATTGTTTCAATCTTCACATAGTCTAACTTGTTTAACATTAACAACTGTAGAAATTCCCCCTCACGTTCAGCATATCCCAATATATATACATTGTGCTCTCCTTCGTCTTCATACGATGTATTGGGTAAAAGGTTGAAGGTTCCAATCCACAGCTGACAATATCAAACAAATCAGCATGCACGAAGATTCATCATCAGAAACCTGCTCACATCATCACTTTCTGATTAAGTCTTCAATTTCTCTATACATGGATTCCCCCTAAGAATGAGAATCCTCTCTGTGCGGATAAATATAACTTGATTGGCCCATAAATAGTCAGATGCTCCTGACTACCCCACAAATTCAGCACCGACAGCTGACATCTTCTCTTCTCTCTTTCGTGTTCTAACAACATTCACCGATTCTGGAAGTCCAACGAATAATAGGGTATCCATCGAACTTGTTTGACATAAGAAACTCAGGGTGAATGTGCTTTGCTCATCCTCAACTCTTGCATAGACTCTCAAGGAAAATCTTCACTATTGACCCGAACATGAATCAAAAATGACCCGATAATTTTCCCAAAAAAAATTTATTTTACCAGACTTTTTCAGAAGGCTTCCCGACTGATAAAAATGGTTTAGGGAAAAATTCGTGCAAGAAGCTGTTCCAGACTTTTTTTTTTGTCTGGTACACAGCTCATTCGTGTGACTTGAACAGATGAATGAAGACATACGTACGAATAGGTGATTCGTGCGAATGGATACTCCGAATAGGTCAGTCATGCGAATGAAGTACACGAAAGGGTCAGTCGTGCAAATGAAGGTTCATTCATACGAATGGACATACGAATGGTTCAGTCGCATGAATGGACCATACGGAATGGTTCAGTCGTGCGAATGAGGCCCAGTCGCATGGCCCAATCGCATGGCCCAATCGCATGAACGGGTCTGAATACAGAAAACCAGATCAGCAGCAACCACAAGGCTGAAAAACCCTAATCCGATGATTTGGACGAGATACAACACAAAATTTGTATCACTAGATTCGTTTTTATGATCTGAAGAAGATTCCGAGTCCGGTTTTAACAAACAAACATCACACACAATGAGATTTGAGCAAAACAAGATGAACACGAAGAACACGAAGTGTATTTAACGTCAAAGAACAAGAATTCGATCCAGAAATCAAGAGCTCGGGTTGCTAGATCGGTTGTTAGACCTTACTAGCAGTAACCGGCTCTGATACCAATTGTGAAGTCACTGGATCGGTAAACATCCGAGCATGTTCTTGACAGAAGGATAAAAACCAAAAGATAACAAAAGTACGAACAATAATCGAATGATTTCATTGATAAAACATAACGATTTTAAGCTCGTTACAACTTAAGAATCAAGACTTTTGGCAAGGGGAGATCGAGCATGATCTCCCCTCTCATCCGGCAGCGCCTGGGCGCCAGGAACCCTATCAAAAACCCTTAGGTTTCTACACATTGAAACTTATATATATATAGGCCTCGACCCATATTAGATGCGACTGGGCCCATTCGTGTGATTGGACCATGCGTATGGTTCAATCGTACGACTGGACCATGCGTATGGTTCAATCGTACGACTGGACCATGCGTATGGTTCAATCGTACGAATGGACCATTCTTATGGTTCAGTCTTACGAATGCCCCAATTGCATCTCTCAGTCGCACGACTGGTCCATTAGCATGGCTCAGTCGTACGACTGAGTCTCATTCGCATATGCTCCTGCGAATGACCCAGTTTCATGTGTTTACAAGGTGTATAACATTAAGCCTAGACTATTCGTCAAGCGACGGACACACTATATATGACTATATATGCTCCAACATAGTGTTACTTCCAGCCTTTCCTTTATTATCAGGATATGGACAGTCTTTCAGTAAATGGCCGGTCTTTCCACATCTGAAACAGGCTCCTGAAGCTCGACGACAAACACCAAAATGATGTTTCCCACATGTAGTGCATACCGGGGCTTGCTCTTGACCTTGGTTTTCGGCAGGTTTTGGATTCTGCTGTTTTTGTTTTCATTGATTACCTTGGCGGTTATTATTTTTGTTGAACTTTGCTTTTCGATCACCTGTGTTGTGATTGTCGTTCGAAGATAGCCCAGACGGTGCGGTATGGTTCCCTTCACGACTTCTCTTACGGCTCTCCTCAGGTTTAGCCAACCTCTTCTTGTTTTCCATGTCAAGTGTTTTCACAGCATCGGCTACTTCATTGATATTGTTAAACTTTTGAGTCACTATCCATCTTCGAGTTCTCTTATGAATAGCCCATTTCAACTTTTCTGCTTGGACCACTGGGCTACCTGCAGCTTCCCCCAGAAAACTAGCCAACCTACAGAATCTAGCCATGAACTCTTGCCAAGGTTCATCATCTCGTTGCTTAATAGATGCATATTCCCGTGCATACTCATTTCGTTCCACTTCAGAGAAATACTTTCGGAAGAATATAGTGCGGAAGTCGGCCCAAGAAAGGGTAGCAGCATAACCCTCTCCACCATGTGCAAGTTTGACCCCTTCCCACCAAACTAGAGCGTCATCCTCCAGTTTGTAAGAAGCCAACCTAGTTTTAAATACATCACCGACACCTAGCACTTCGAAAATCTTTTCCACATGGGTTATCCAGTTCCGAGCATCCATCGGTGTAGCAGCATCACTAAAAGATCTTGGTCTTTGATTAATAAAGCGCTCAAGCCAAACATGAATCTCAACCACAGGTGGTGTTGCATTTCCACCAGGAGGTGGTCCTGTGTTATTCCCGCCAGGAGGTGGTCCCGTGTTGTTTCTGCCAGGAGGTGGCCCTGAGCTATTTCCATCCAAATTTGCCTGTTGCATCTGCTGGACGACTCTTTGAGCAGTCTGAGTCATCAGATTAGGGAGTATTCCAGAGATAGCTGCGTTTACGGCATTAGCAACGAGGGTTTTAAGAGGAGTATCAGATGAGGGGCCATTCGAGTTATTGCGGTTCTTCACACGTCTCTTAGGAGCCATCTGAAATGATACGTGTGAACACTGGAATTTAGATTGGAAAAAAAAAAGTTAGATCCTAACCCAACGTCTACCCATTACCTCACAAGTTTATTATTAATGTTTAAGTTTTCTACAGGAAAGAGCCTTTGCTCTGATATCACAACTGTAACACCCCAACCCGACAAGGCTGACATGTCACTATTACAGATATCAAATCAAAAACCAAATCCATGATATTAAAGAAACGATCAGTTGAAATAACTTCAAACAAACCAAATAATCCAAAAGAACCTAATTAAGATGTTCAATACATCAATTAAAGTAAATAAATACCAGTCTTCTTTATCCAGATTTCCACTCTTCACTCCCCTCTCGGATGACCCTGCTGACCTGACGTGCATGAAAACAAAAGCACGCCTGAGCATAACGCTCAGTGAACGGAATAACAGATAACAAAAGTAAACAGACATGATGATAACGGAGAATAAAATATCATAAGATATATATATCAAATAGAACATAACCCGAGCTAATAATCATATCATATAATAACTGAACAAAGAGAACACAGGTAGCGAGACCGTGAACCAATGTGAAATGGAGTATGGGCAAATATATAAACCATTCACCAGAGTCCTAAATGGAGTGGTGTGTAACCATCCATCAGGAAATACAGGACTAACCTAGGATCGATCCATACGTCTCTGAGGAAATAATAATATAACAAGACGGCCAACATAATTTCAGAGTTCTCATTAGAGACGCCGTGATCTCAGCTCACCACCACGGTTGGTGCCACGTTATCGATGCCGCAATAACGCATCTTGGTCACCCCCAAGATAGGGAGAGCTCGGGTAACAAATTCAAAAATATAAAGTAGTCTAGCTACTTATAACAGAATCAAAAACACACTATTTACGTATGACAGGAATCAAAACTAGAGATGAACGGAAATTAAATACGAGACATGAATCAGGAATCCGTACTACAAAGTAACGGAAACAAAAGTGAATACTATGATACAAGAAACAAAATCCGTACCTTATACACAAATGACAATAATCAGAAACAAGGTCTAGGTTCGGTTAACGCCGTAAGAACCTACGATATTATAACTCAAATTATAGTTTGGATTTTCCTAATTCAGATTGGAAAAATTCCAGTTCTGCCCCTGTCTGTTCGCACTCGTTAAAAATACTAAACGACGTTTAAAAATTCTGAAAATCTCCAGTTTACTAGATTAGTGAATTTTGAACAACTTTCATTTAGAAAAGTTTCTGATTTGGATTACCGAAATATGAGAAAAACGTGGATCTTTACAGCTGCACAGAACTGCTAGCTGTTACGAAAACGACTGTTTGGAGGTCTAAACGAATGAGTTTTTCGATGTTTATATATCAACGGATTCGTCTTTCGACGAACTTCGTCATGGACATAAGGTTTAACTGATTTGAATCTGTTATGAAAAAATTATGGCCTCTGTAAGTTGGCTGTAAAATACGGGCCTAAGTCAAGGGTATTTTGGTTATATGATGTAAATCATTATAAGTGGCTTCTTACATAATATCCATATCAGAAGCATACTAAGTCAAGTACAACTTACAAATCTTAAGAACAGTGATTCTTACTAAAATGTAATAACTAAAGGCTTTTTCTAGTCTGGCTGCCAGATTCGAGTAAACGACAAGTTGGGTGATGTGATAAACTGAGTTAAGGCCAAAACTTTCAAAGCGCAGGTCATGTAAGTAAAATGTAATTAGACTGTTTTTGGGATAATTGAACACTAAACAATACAAGTTATACAATGTCCACTAATTAATATCATCATCTCCTGAATTCACTACAATACTCAATACTGTGAATTTGTTATCATACATCAATCCAAACATACCTTCACCAATAGCATCATCTCCTGAATTTGCCACTCTGGAAAATATTGATAGTTACGTTTCTGATTCTGTCAACACCACTTTATAACCTTCTTGCTCATCTAGACAGTAAACACAACCCATTTAACACCCTATGTTCAAAGTCGTGCGTACTCTGGTTAAATTATGGATCTTGGAATGCCAAAGTTCAAAACTTGTTGCATTTCAGCTTGTTTAAGAAACCCAAATGCTTGATATCCTAAAGAGAACATGAAGGATACAATTCAAAATAAAGTAATGACCTTTTTAACATATAAAAAAAGAACAGAAATCTTACAACGCTAAGTGAGATCTTAGTATAAGTTAAGATTGCCGTAGCCTCTCGAATTTGGTAACAGTTCTTCAACCTCGGTTCAGGTGAAGCATTCATGGTTTTCTTGATTCTGCAACCAGTTTAAATATTCAAATTCTTTTTAGAAATACAATATAAACGGCATATGATCCGAAAATCTTGATTCCCCACGAACATACAACATCTGATGGAGTCCTCAAGCAAATACCTCAAGATCTGATCACAAAAAGTGGTTCTTTCTTTAAGTTTTTATTTATCTTACAGATTTGCCATGCTGGATTTTATAATATACTATTTAATAATCTAAATTAAGTGAACTAGATCTTGCAGAGCTCTTGTATGATATGATTCGTATCTGATCATAAAAAATATTCTCTTTAAGCGAACCAACCTATCCTCTGTATGGGCTTACGTGATGGTTGGAACAAAGACACATTTGGTTGTGAATTCAAATGTGGCAAATAAATATAGATTTAGACACATACCTGCACAAACCAATCAACACTTCAAGTCACACACTCTCAGAATCCATTTTCTTTCGGAACTTGAAAAATAATTTATGAAAATAGGAGATAGAAACCTTCAAGAGCTTGTTTGATTTTGTTTTTCTTCTTGTACATCATTCTTTGCCTTCAAACTTTTCTCATACGAATACTCTTTCTCAACCTCACATTCCATCACAATATACCGTTGGGAGATACTATAAGTAGATTCAAGAGTTTTAAAAATGTTCAAGAGTTTGTTTGATTTTGTTTTTCTTCTTGTACATCAGTTTAAAAATGTTCTGTGATGGTGGGGTTAACGAATTCTTCATTGGGAGATACTGTAAGTAGATTCAAGAGATCAGAGAAGGTTAGTTTGTGTATGTATGGTATAACAGATAGCGACGTGAGAAGGGAATCCACAAAAAATCAAACAAAATAAGGGAGAATTAGTTTATTATCTGTCGTGCGTTGGGGCCGCATCGTACGCGGCATGATAGACTATAGATTACAATTGACCCAACTGAATTCCGAACTAAATTTACGTCAAAACATAGAGTAACTCAAATCTATACCGTTGAATAAAAACATATTATATTTGACTTTGACTCTTTTTCAAACAAATTTATGTAGGAACGTAAACCGACTTTAAACATACATAAAAAAAACATGTGCGGCGGCATCGTACAAAGTGATAAGGTACAGATCAGAATCGTCCGATTCGTTTCCGAACTAAATTTATGTCGAAATATAAAGTAACTTGGATTTATATTGTCAAATGAAAACGTATTATATTTAACTCGACACGTTTCTAAACAAAACTTAAGTCGAAATGTAGACAAACTTAAAACGTATTATATTTGATTTGACTCATTTTTGTACAAAATTTACGTAAAAAAAACTAAGACGAATGTTGAAATGGACCATCTTAAATTGTATATAAAACAAGCATGTAACTGTTTTGTATGACTCGACTCGTTTCTGAATAAAATTTACATACGTGGACGGACTCAAATTATTCCGGGCTGTACATAAAAACACATTGTTGTTGAGACCGGATCGGACCGGCCGGTCCGACCGGTTCGACCGCGAATCGGTGGCTGGTCCGGTCCGGTCGAGGGTGATTTGTTTTTGATCAATTGAACCGGCCGGTCCGAACCGAACCGGCGGTTGGACCGGCGAACCGGCCCGGTTCCGATCGGTTTTCTGATTTTTTTTTTTTATTTTAGTGGGTAAAAACGGGGTGTTAAACCATAAATTAGTACGTAGGATATACAAATATAGTTAAGTTTTATATATAACTATAAAATATATGTATAAATCATATATAAATTATTTATATTTAATTACATATATAAATATAATTAAAATATAGTTAAATCCGGTCCATCCGGTCCGACCGGTCCGACCACCAAACCAGTAAGGCGTCCGGTTCGACGTCCGATCCGGTTCTGAAAACATTGTAAAAACATGAACATAAGAATTTAGTTTTTAAGTAAAAATTGTATAGGGGTAATTCGAAAATTTAGAAACTTAAGATGATAAAAGTGATATTTTACAAAGTTTTTAAAAGAGTTGGGGGTGAAATTGTAAAAATGTAAAGTTGGAGGGAGGGGTTTGGGGGGGGGGGGGTTGAGGCCGGTGGCAAAAGCCACCAACCTTTACTTTTAAGATATAGTAATGTAGTTAATCCATGTGAAATTAAGACATCGCCGCCAAACACTCCTAAAATCGTGTAAGCGTTGATTTTATACGACTGATATTTAATATGAACCAGATATCCATATATATATATATATATATATATATATATATATATATATACTAGTTTTAGAAAACCCGTGTATTACACGGATTGAATAACTAAAATATTAATATAATAAAACTTATGGAAAATAAAATGATATTTTAAAATATGATATGACTGAAATTACATATAAGTAAGTATTATAAGTAATAAAACAGTGATACAACATCTTATAACTTTGTTTTTAATTTTTTTAAAAAATAATATTTTGTTCTAAAACAAACCGTATAAAAATATCATTTTTTAAAATATTTTATTACCATAACTCCTAAATTAAATTATTTTTGGTTTTTAAATAATTTACTTTTTAAAAATAGTAATTTTATAATATCATATTTTTAACAAAGTTTGATATTTTAGAAAAAAATATTACTTATAAAAATTTATTTATTTTGAAATAACATTAATAATAAATATTTTTCTTAATTTATAAAAAATATTTTAATCTAAAAAAATGTTAAATAATATTATTAGTAATTAAGGTAATTATTTAATAGGAGAGAGAGACGGGAAAATTTTGATGAGGAGAATTGTGGTGATGACACGTGTTATACGAAGTTACTCTTTTATTATAATAGATAGATTTATTTATTGTGTCAATGGTTACACTATATAATTTTTAAATATGTGTTATATATGATTATAAAAACTCTAATAAATGGAGAAGTTTAGGAACATTTGAATAACACACTGGAGAAACAAATTAACCCCTTTGATGAGCTGCTTCTTCTTCTCTCTTTTTTTATTTTATTTTTATTTATTTTTTGTCTAATGGCAAAACCTAGATTTTGTAGGTCAAAATCATCACATCCTGCATCTTCACAGCTATTTCGTATCCGGTGGCATAACGGACCATTATATCACCTTTGGTAAACCTCTGGCTGTCCACGGCGTGGCTACCAAGTAGAACCTCAAGGGCTACCATGTGGCATGGTGACGAGGATAGAAAAATGACATGTGTCATTCTGAAGTGACTCGTTACTGCCGACTAAGCATCTAACGTCAACACATGTTGACACGTGGCAAGTTTTGCTTGGGTTGGCTTGTCTTAATCGCAAGGTCAGTTGCGGACCGCGACCAGGAACTTAGCGGTCTGCAAAGAAGGTGGCGTACAGTCTATAAAGAGATTCTTTTCTCAGATAGAATTTTTAGTATCCAAATATCCCTTTTTCACTTTTTAATCATTGATACCCACGTGATACCCTATTAAGGTTAGCACTATACCCCTATAAGCTTGATGGACTATTATGGAGGTGTTGTTTGGGTCTCTAGCTTTCTTTAAGTCACTATCTGAGCTCGTTGATAAGGTGAACATGTTTACCAACCTCATCTACATGCTATTGTCTTATGTGCACAAACATTTACCAATAATTCCAGGCATCTTTATGAAACATCTATTTTCAAATGTTTACATTAAAACAAAACCTGCAAGTGACTTAAATCAATCAAGCATATGTTTAAGTGACCATACGTATATTTTATTAAACATGCACGCACTGTGGGTTAATTTATGTTATGCCACAATATGGTTGAATTCATTACAAGCATGTCTCTACATATGGTTTAAATGTTTTCAATGTATACCTAGATACCCGGTACGGGTCTTTTCATCAAATAGAATACCTATAAAACAACTTGTTATGATCATTCTAATACTAAGCGTTGCTAATTTAAAAACTCTGCTAACATGATTCACCAACTTTATGATAACGTTTTATTTTTATAATGTTTTCAAGTAATTAAATAGATATTGATAAAACAAGGTTTGTTTATTTAGAAGGACTTGTAGACTGGATCGTTAAACTGGAGCCCTTTAGTTAAACCTTAATGGCTCATGCCTATTTTGTATTTAAATCGCAAATATGTGTTTAAATACAACATAAATTTTAATTATATATATGAATGTTTGAATTAACCCAAGTGTTGAAATACCAACCAAGTAAGGAATCAAACGTGTAATCAGCCAATAGTGTTGCTCATCACAAATGGAAAACATAAAGTATATTCAAGGGACAACACGTATATCAATCGTAATGTTGATTGTTTATAAAACCAAAAAGTATTTAAAAAGTTTTTTGCTGATTTAATACTCCCGTTGATTTTTAAATAATTTGAATGTTGGATCTAGTGTTCTCAAGCAACGAGACACATCAATATCGCTACCGGAATTGATCCTTTAGAGTCACATATTAACAATAGTATCAAAGTAACAAGTCAAGTGTGAGAATAATAGTGGAAATTGACTATTGATTATTTGGAATAAATAACTGTTGATTAAATAATTACTTGATGATTGTTATGGGATGATAATTATCTAGATTACTAGATATATATTTGAATATTTAAATTATTTAATTAATTAGTAAATAATTGTTATGTGATGATAATTATTTAGACAGATATATATTATTCATATTATTATTAGATATATATTATTCTATATATAAGATGTATGAGGATTTGAATACTGATAGACATGATTACAACTACGGTTTTTAAAATTGAACGGATTTTCATATTCATATTTGGATTTTGAAATCCAACTTTACATATTTTACCCAACAACTTTAGTAATTTTATTGTTTAAAATCTAAACTTAATTAGCTTTTAAACCTCAACACACAACCACATCTTTTGTTATTTAGCCCTACTTCTAAAACATATATTTATTCTACAACATTATAATCCCGTGGCAAATTCCACAAACGCTTAACCAACAATCCTCTTTTTAACGTCTTCTCACAAATTTTTAACAAGAAGAATACAACATCTATTCTAACTAAACACTTAAATTGTTTTTCTATAATTCCCACAATTTTTTTTAAAGTTTGTTTCAGTTTTACTGGTAAAAACATATTTTCACACTCGCTTTACAAATACTTTAGCATTCAGCTATCATGTGGACGAAAAAAATGATAGTCAAACGAACAATAGAGACAATAACTGTGATTTCTTGAACCTCGTGACTAAAACTTAAAGTTCAACGTTGTACGTTGATGATTCATGTAATTAACTTTTAAATCTCTAGAAAAATATAATTGACATATTTTTAAAGATAGGGATGAAACTAATTCTAGAGGTGTTCATCGCATCGTATAATGACTTGTTGAGTTTATCAGATTGGATTATTCAGCTTTGAAAATTGTATGTACCTATCCCTTATCCGATCTGATCCGAATAAGGAATATCTCTATCTGATTCAAATATACCCGAATTCAATTCAGATCGGATTCGAATAAATCTAAATAATTTGAATTAATCTGAATAAACGAAATAACATTTTTTATGATTTTTTGGTTTCTTTTTTATGTTATATTTATGTCAGTTTTTTGTTCCTAACATTTTACAAGTTTAGTATTACAAGAAAACATATAACACCAAAAAATAAAAATTACTTTTGAATACAAATTCAAATCTCAAACATAATGTGTAATCTGTTAGAACCGGAAGATTAGACTCCACAATTTAAAACAATAACCGATTCTAGTATAGTTATTTAATGAGCATTGAGATAAAAACACAATGACATTCTTATTCGGTTTAATCCAAATCCGAATAAAATATCCGAATAACCCGAATAAAATAATTTTGATAACCAAAATCCGAATAAAAATTTTGAATTCGGATGAAATCCACTCCAAATATTCGAATAAGGCTTTAGATAGGTTTTTTCAATTTCGGATATCGATTTTTTTTATTTTTTTGGTTGAGTTTTTTTAGCACAACTAATTATTTAAAAAAAATTAAATACGGTTTTACATTTAATTAAAAATATTAAAATTAAAAAATACATACTCGATGGTTAATTAAAACGCTAGATTCAAAGAATATCAGCATTCACCAATAACTGAAAGCGAGAAAACAAAGCCTATTCCGATTAGGAAACTTAAAACCCAATTCCACCATCACAAATCTCATTGGCTGATGCAATTATTATTAACCTTCAAATACTCCATCAAATCTCCTTACAAATCTATCAATTATGCATGATCACAATCAACAATTCCTTCATCTTCAACAAATTTTCTAGTTGTTGAGGTCTTCAATCTGTTGTTCTGCACCGTTTGCACTGAAAAATCGTCTGAAATCACGGATTTCCACGCTAACAAGCCATAGCATAGTCAAAGTTTTCAATCGATCTCCAGATTTGTTGCTTGCAGAAGGCTGCTGTTGTTTTTGAGTTCGAATTTGCTGCTGTTGATTGCATCGCGGCGGAAGCGGAAGAGGTAAGTTGTAATCTCGTAATCTATCTATGTTTATGGTATGTACGATCGAATCTATGTGATTTTGCTTTCGAGATGATGGATTTGTGTTCGGATTATGTGAAGTTGTGTGTATTGGTCTAGGGCTTAGATCGTGAGGTAATGTGACGTTTGAGATTTTGATCTGTTTATTTGATACGAATTCGGATTGATTTGCTGTTATTTTAAGAGAATTTTACGAAAAATTTGTGTTTCTGTTTGTGGAATGGAGGGAGATGGAGAGGATGTTTGTTCAATTGACGATTGGAGTTGAATTAGTTAGTTGCTTCCTTAGGTAGTTGTGCGTATGTTTTGAATTTGCTTTTGGATTTGGTTGATTCACAGGTTGATTTTTTATTTTGATTTTGATTTGCTGTTAGAGTTTGTGTTTGTGAGGGGAGCTCTGGTTGTTGTGAATGAGGGAGAGGTGTGTGGGAACAAGGCAATGAAGAGCGAAACAGTGAGATTGGAATTACAATGACTGGAGTGTCATTGGATTTAAGACCACAGAGTTATGGATCACCACAACAGGCACAAAACGGTTCGTTGCAGACTCAAAATGGGTTCACTGCACGCAAGACTTCGAGGATGTCCCTCTCTGGTTCAAGGGAGAAAGATAAATTACTTCCTTTTTTGTGTAGATATCTAAGTAGAAAGAAGATTGTAATGATGGTTTTAGCTACATTTGCACTCATGGCTTTCCTATCAGGGTTCTTTACGGCCAGTAGAGGTCTGTTAACAATATCTCTGAGTTTATAGTATTTTCCACCTGTTTTGTATATAGTTCTTGCTATCAATTTTTTAATTGTATTTTTTCACATTGATTCTTTTTTGTCAGAAGATGCATCAGAGAGCACGATCTTCAATCATTTTAGTGATGCATATAATACCTCTTTTCAGTTCTCCAGAACGTTTCGTGGTCAGAAAGATGATAATTCTAATATACAAGGAACTCTGTCGGTATGTGAAGAAAACCCTCCTACCCGGCATACTTTCAGTGCATCACATTCCACAGGATCTGTCCCTTCTCATAGCAATTTTTGTCAAAATTTTGCATTTCCACCCCCTCCTCCAGGTGATAGGAGGCGGCCTGGACCTAGACGTAAGCAAGTTGTTTCTTTTCCTTTAGAACCTTTAATATTTAAATAATTTGGAATTTTAACCGATTTAACCATTCGTAACTGATTTTGTGATGTTATTGTGCTACCAGCGTGTCCTGTCTGTTACCTTCCAGTGGAGGAAGCTATGGCTAGCATGCCGAGTGCCACGTCAGGATCACCTGTTCTTCAACACTTAACTTATTTTCATGAGGAGACTTCTACTAAAACTGAGCCACATGAAGGCTCGGATTTTGGTGGATATCCTTCCATAAAGCAAAGGAATGAATCTTTTGATATTAAGGAATCAATGACTGTACATTGTGGGTATGTGTTTGATAAACTATGGTATTATCTTTCTGAACACTTAAACAAACCTTTACAACTTTTTTGATGATATAAATTCGTCCAGGTTTGTAAAAGGTTGCAGACCTGGTTACAAAACTGGATTCGATATCGATGTATCTGATCTTGTGGAGTTGGAGCAATTTCATGATGTTATTGTTGCATCAGCCATATTTGGTACTTCCGAGTAAATCTCATTTCATTCTTTGAATTTTTATAAGTATGATTGTTGCATCAGCCATATCTTTTTTTGGATTTCAGGAAACTATGATGTAATTCAGCAGCCAACTAAGATTAGTGAGGCTGCAAGTAAAAACATTCCATTTTATATGTTTATTGATGAAGAAACTGAAGCATATATGAGAAATTCTAGCGCTTTGGACTATAGAATGAAGGTTGGATTATGGAGAATTATTGTTGTGCATAATGTTCCTTACACGGATTCTAGACGAAATGGAAAGGTTTGTCCCCTTTATCTTGGAAACAGGATCTTTTCTATGTATTTATGTGCTGTAAGTTGAGTTCAATTAATTGATTGAAAGCATTAACAAATTGAATGTATAACTAATTGGAAGGTGAGCAAGTTGAAGCGTATTAATAAGGGCTCAGGGCCTCTCTAATATTATTTTATAAGTCCCCTTTTCTCCAAATATGGAGTCTAGAAGCAATAGGTTTCAATAAGTTCATCGCTAACCTTGCTCCAAATATGGAGGAACAAAACTCACTCCTCCAAAAATGCTAATTATTCTTTTAACCCGTTTGTTTATTGAGATCATATTTTATATCCTTATCATATTTTGAACTAATTTATATAATTTGCTAACTAGTCATCATAAAAGCTCAAAGTAATTACAAAATTCTTGTGGAGATATCTAAAATGAGCCTACTGCCAAATAAGGCATTTTAGCATAAACCATAAAGGATTAAAGATAAATTAAGAAATAGCCAAACACAATTAATGTAGTCTATTGAGGTAATTTAATTTATTATAAGCTCTTATTGGGGATGAGCTTTTTGGATTAGATGGTTGGAGGTGAACAAATTGTAGGAAGAAAATTCCTGAAAGATGTTCTTTTTTCTGCCTAAGCCCCAGAATTGCATAAAAATTAAAAGGTTACCGGCTTTGGTCTGGTTTCTTTTTAATGTAACGAACTTATTATAGGTTAGAAAAATCATGAAAGTTTCAAAATCTGTGATTTCAGGCAATTACCCAGGATAAGCAGACACGAGTGCTTCATCAGAAAAAGGGGGAAAAAAAGTAACATGGTCAAATAATACTGACACAACAATAATTTGACCTTAAATTGAAATTTTTAAAAGTTGGTTACTTTATATTAAAAGGATTTGTACTTTGATAGTTTGATGGGGTTTTTTTTTCTGGCCAAAGAGAGAGTTGGCCAGCTAAAATAAAAATCAGAAAAGCTAGTTGCACATCGATATGATGAATGGTAAATTTGTGAATATTGCAATTAAGGTTCATGTAAATTTATGCAATTAGATTTTATAACCAAATTATACATGTGGCAGGTCCCGAAGCTTTTACTACACAGACTCTTTCCAAATGTTCGGTATTCCATATGGATTGACGGAAAACTGCAACTTGTTGTGGACCCATATCAACTTCTCGAAAGGTAAGTTCAAGCTTCAACTTAATCATTATTTTAGAAAAGAAGTCATATGATTTATACACCAATGCTGATATATTTTGTTCAGGTTTTTGTGGCGCCACAATGCTACTTTTGCTATTTCAAAACATTATAGGCGGTTTGATGTGTTTGAAGAAGCTGAAGCTAATAAAGCTGCAGGGAAATATGACAATGCATCCATTGATTACCAGATTAACTTTTACAAAAATGAGGGTCTAACACCTTATTCTGAGGCTAAGCTTCCTATAATCAGTGGTATGTTTTTTTTTAACTAATTTATTTTTGTTGGTACATGTTTTGAGGGAAGTTATTGCTCGTGTAGATGTTCCAGAAGGGTGTGTCATCATAAGAGAACATATTCCAATAACGAATCTCTTCACGTGTTTGTGGTTCAATGAAGTTGACCGGTTTACCTCAAGAGATCAGTTAAGTTTTGCTACTGTAAGAGACAAAATCATGGCTCAAGTCAACTGGAGTATTAATATGTTTATGGATTGTGAAAGAAGGAATTTTGTGATACAGGTATGATATTACATTCTCTGTACATCTAGGAATGACAAAACAACAGGCAGAACCTGAAACATTTAGGACGGGTATTCGGGTATGAAGATTAGTTTTAGAAACTTCCATGGGTGTGGCATAGGTATGGGATTAGGTGATCCTCGCCCAATTACCCAACATGTTTACCAAAATATATTACTATGTTATATAATGTAAACAGATAAAAAAGTAGTATGGCGAAGTTGTTAGAAACTTGAAATTATTACATTTATTGAATTGCTAGAAGTGTAGTTTAGTATTTAATATATCAAGTCGGGTTTTAAGTTGAAATCAATATCTGCTTTCGGGATGGGTGTTGAGTAAATGGTACTTGATGGGTATAGGACATGGTTTTATAATCGAGTATGGGACTGTTACCAAAACCCAACCTGTTGTGATCCTTAATTACATCTTGAACGAGAAAATGTCCTAAATAGTCTTGAAACATCTTGTGCACACAGGCATACCATAGAGATCTACTAGAGCACATGCCACCACCTGCTGCTAAAATAAGTAGTTCAAGACGGGCACGAGTTAATGTTCCTGTTACAGTTCCTATACCTGTGAGAGGTAATAATTCATCTGCCAAAAGTTCGGTAAAGAAAAACGCTGTTAAACGGGGGAAAGGAGAGAGGAGATCTCGTTCCAGAAGGCGTTCGAGAAATCCCAGTAATAGGGACAACACGTTCATTTGATACTTCGTTTTTTCTGCATTCAACTCTTTTTTAACAAAAGAAAAGAAGAACATAGGATTCTGGAGGTATGTAGCATATGATGGATAGAATTTTTCCCAATTTTGGTTGATGCATTCAATTTTTGTTGTAAATACTCAGATTTCTTGGGACGTTTTCTTTTTGTTTAATTCATGCCTTATTTCTTCCATTATTTGTTCATTTTAGTTGTTTGTTTTTGCCTTTCACATGCATGTTGCTCACCTCATCATGTGTTTTGGGTAGTTTTAATCTTATTATTAGAGACTTAAACAGCCTAAGCTGTTTGTGAACTACTTGATATTAGTTCCTTACAAAAGCTTGAATCAAGCCGAATTTAATTTTTTCAAGTCTGAATTGGAGCTCAAGCCTAATAACCAGGCTAACGAGTCTAAATATTAAGGTAGTAAAATTATTATAGAATACATTATTAGATATGATATTATGTTAAAATAATTACTAATACTTATCTTGTATAATTTTAATTTTAATATTTAATTAAAAAGTATGTGTGAAGTGAGAGTAGAACTTGAGCTCAAAATGACTCAAACTTGAGAGGATTTACAATCCGTTTACTATCCTTATCCATATAATTATATTAAAATCATTAATTTTTTTCTCTTATTTTTAATTAAATAATACTTTTTATATCTTTATTATTGTTTTTTCTCTATCATCCACTCACAACCACTTAAAATATATTAAAAACATTATAAGATTTTAAACATTGTTTCCTAAAAAGATAAATTGAACATAAATTTCTCATATCCTTCACTCAATACCACTTATAACTATACTATATAATATAGAAAATACACTCATATAAATTTAAGAAACGAGCTTTGAATGCTCTGAGAGCAGTTAAATTAAACGAGCCGTGCTTAAACTTACATGAGTTCTTGTATTGTTTACAGTCCTTATGATAAATTTTGTATTGTATAACCTAATTTATGAAAACAAGTAATACAAGCTATTACTTAATTACCATACAAGAAAGGTTAAGTCCTAAATACAACAAAGGTAAATCCACCAACACATCTACATCAACAGACAAAAATATATGTAGCTGAGTAAATTGGGAAAACAAACAAACAAACTGGGTAAACAAACTCACATTGGAGAACTTAACTCACATTGGAGAACATCATTCTTGAAAGATTTCAAGATTTAAAATTTCTACACTTTTAAACTTTGATGATCAATTATTAAATCAGGTCTCAAACAAAAATTTCCAGCTTTCAGTTGGTAAAAAAATATGGTAAATCAGGTGCTGTTTGCATCTGTTTCAGCAGCTCTTAAGGATTCAGCCAACATCTTTTCTCTGTTTTGTGTCTGTCTTTCAACAGCAACCATATACAGTCCTACAAGAACAAATATACAACTGAATATATCAAGAGAAAAACAGGCTTGATTTAGAATTCAATCTTGAACCCTTTTACAGGGGTGGTTTATTAAAAACATACCAATAGCACTTCCGATTGCTGTAATCCAGAGAACCCTCATGGACCATTTATCGCTTATCACTCCTCTACCTCCCATTTGTCAACTGTCATATACAATTATACATAAGAAACACTCTTAAGTTGTATAAACCAAATAATAGAGACATATATCCACCGATACAAACTAAATCTATGGATTCTTCCATTTATAGGTGCCAAATGGGCTGCTTGGGTCGACTCGAGCAACATGTCAAAATAAGATGGGATCGAAAAGGCATAGTTTTTCTACAAACAGGGTCTGGTCGGGTCAATAAAGCTTTTCTTGGGTAACTTTAAGAATGTGTATCTATCTGCCACAATTGATCTTAATAGAATTAAACTAACAAACAGGAAATTTAACAAAATGAAACAGCAAAAGTTAACATAAACCCCTAAACTACAAACTGCAAAAATTAAAAGAACATAACAAGAGAGCAACACATTACAGAGTGCAAGATCTTCTTTCAATTTTTTCAACTGTTCAAATCAGCATAAAGCCATAAACAAATAGACCATAAATCATATGAGTGTATCCCTAATGCCTCAAACTAAACACACTCATATGACTGTAATCCAACTTTTTTAAACTCTTAAACCCTAATTCAATAACTTCGAACAGCAAATCAGAAAATAAACCCATAACAAATCACGAGTTTATGACGTTAAACATTCTTGGATCATATTCATCAATATATGATCTAACAAATACCAAAAAACAGGGAGCGATTAGATGGAAACGAGCTGAAACATAATTAAAATTACAAGATTGCAATTACATCATGGACTCAATATTAAAGGGAATGAGTATGTGTAATGTGTAGGTGAGGTTCCTCCATGTGTGATACATACCTTTGATTGATCGAAGTTCTTGATGGAGTTGTGCGATTGCAAATCTAGGGTTTATGAGTGATGTTGCAGAAGAAGAATACCGAACAGACACCCCAAACCGATTAGTTACATATTTTCAGTTGAATGCGTTTAGAAAAGATTAAATAAATTTTATCACACCTTAAATTATATTTTTTTCATTGAACGACTAATTGATCACTGACGAGCTCATTCAATCATTTCCATTACTCGAATATGTAACTCGAGATCATTCTCAGGAGAAAACTCACCATTCGCTCATTCGATCATCTACATGAGTACGCGATCAGAAACCACTCTTAGGAGGAAACTCATCATAAATGATAGAAAACCTCCTAGTCCAACCTGGAACCCTCTTTTTTTTCCATCGTATATAAGACTTGAATTCAAAACTCTTATTTTTTGTTGAAGTTTTACGTTATATCACCTTAATCACTTGAACTATAAATCATTGGTTACACCATATATCACGTAATCTTATTTAGTTGCAAGTACATGCTGTTATTTAGTCACCTTGGGTGACACTGATTTAAAAACATTGTCATGTAGATTAGTGAGTGTGAGTAAAAAATGAGCGTATTTAATGAGGATGAGCAAAAAATAGGAGTAACGAGAATTAAACCCCTTACGTTGTGGTGGCGTATACCAGTGCAAAATAACACAAATGTCACACCACCATTAACGACTATCAACATTGAAATTGAAGCGCGTTAATACGAAAAAATAAGATCAAAGCATAAAACATATAAAAATATAACTAAGTCGATTTAAGACTCACACGTTGCGATGAACCTGTTAAAAGGGGGTGGGGGGAATAGACGTAAAAACGATAAACCATGCACGCACGTTGTGCTGTATTAACTTATAGAATTTAGAACGAAACGTAAAGCGAAACATAAAGTTGGTGAATCGCACATGCAATGTTGTGTCGTGTTAACTTAAAGTTGGTGAATCGCACATGCAATGTTGTGTCGTGTTAACTTACAAAACCTAGAACAAACGTAAGACGAAAATTTGTAAAATAAAAAGTATAGGGGACCAAAGTTGAAAGTATAAAATTTTGTGAGATTAAATTGTAAAAGATGAATAGTTTGGGTTTAAAGTAAAAATCATCAAATTTTGAAAGGTGAATTTGTAAAATATGAAAACCTTTTGGGTTAAGAGTGAAAAGTTAAATTTTTTTTGAAAAACTTCCAATGCATAAGCCATAGGGTACAATATTATTATGCATAGAAATATTAGTAATTAGAATAATATAAATGGATATAATACTAATTAAATGATTAAAAAAAGATAAAAAAAAACATTTGAGGCCATCAGATCAAACATACAATCTAATCAAATTACATAAAATAATTTTACAATTTTCTTCGTTAAAAACAAAGATAGTTTGAATATGTGATGTTATATGTATCATTTATTGGATATAGTTTCTTTTTACATAATTATTTAATTAACTTTAACAAAAACATGTTACCACTGCTTTAATACCATTATGTATTATTTTTTAAACCCATTTGTATAAATTGTTTAGTTAATCAATATGTCCTTTTATTTATTATTTGATCTAATTATTTTTATTTTTTTATTATTTATACATTTAGGACAGGTTTAGTAGAAACTATTCCAAGTAAAAACCTATGGATAAAGCACTTATCTCAATTTAAAAGAACTACAAGAATAGTATAACCACCTATAAGAACTATAAGTAGTTAATAAACAATTTATTATTTTATTATATTAAATTTAAAATAATATGTATTTATACATTTTTATAAATTCTTTACATAAAAGTTGGTACTTTCAACATCTATATTTATTTCGTATAATTGTACTAGTATTTGTACACCGCGCTAAGCGACAGTACAATCAAAAAAAATTTACTTGTAGTTGTAAACGTTGATACAACAAAAATATTAGAATTTGTAACGCTAAAACATAGAAGAATAAAATTTTAATCACCATCAAGATATGCAAAGACTTACAACCCCACACCACCCTCTTCCACCGGCCACCATCTTCGCCATTCGCGGTCACCATCTAAATATGCACAAACATTACAACCTCCAAAAACAAACACTTGATATTCATATGAAGTTTGTGCTCCTAATGACATTCGTAAGTGTCACGCAACACTACCATCTCCACCACATGCTACAACAACACCACAACCCCCACCACCGGTCACCACCCCGAACACCAACAAACACCCCAAGTTGTAAACCCTAAATCTGCAATCATTAAACTAAGAGTAATTGCATGCATCTCCCTCTAAGCTTGTAAATTACACATTTTCTTAAATCATGTTTAAAGCGGATTGTATATTATGCATTGAAAACCTGTATTCTAAAGAAATATGTAATTTTATAAGTATAGAGAATATAAAATTTTATAAATTTAAAAGAAATATTTACAATTTCCCACAAACTAAAGTCCTTCAAGCCGGTTTAAGTTTGAATTTTATCAAGCTTTAGAATTGAGTTTCTGATTTCATCAACCACTTAAATATTTTCAAGCTCACAAATTCATTTCAAATTGTTTTAAACCTAAAACCAAACTTGTATCATTAAGGTCCTTTAAACTAACAAACCGTGTTCAAGCTTAGTCTACTATCTATGACTCGAGAGTCGAGTCCTAGCTCATTTGAACTCCTACACATAAAGGTAACAAATCAAACAAAAGGGCTCTATATCAATTATCACATGCATCATCATGTAATAAACAAAATTCCTTTGGGCATCAAGTAAACTAAAAAACAACTGACACATGCTTGTTTTAATTATTCATCCAAAACTTTCATGTGCTAGTCGCATGTTTCAGAAATATACAGAAAATTATTCTAACATAACACCAATTATAAGTTAAAAAAACTACAAATACCACATATACATAATACGGTTATGTGTTGGTACATCTGCTTCTCTTTCTTTTCTCCAATTATATCTGGCCAACACAACTTACAAATGGGTATGCAATCTCATAAATCAATGCTTAAAACTTGTTTAGTATTAAACATGACCCTTTATATATCTACTTAGTGTATATATAATATCATAATGCTATTTATATATAGCTCTCATCACTTGTTCTCTGCACATACATAACCTTCTACATAAGAATGCTACCACCACAAAAAGTAACAAGAAAAATCCCACTTCATTTCATATCCTTCATTGTGCAATTCTTTGTACCTCAGTTTGTTCATCAAATGTTTCGATTAAAAGTGGAGGTGCATAATGTGCAGTCCCTTGATGTTCATCTGCATCCTGGCAATATGACAGTATAATAGTATCGATTGACATTTCCACCACTCCAAAGAAAAGGGTTGCTACCACATATCCTAAACCCCAACACACCTGCATAAATAATAATCCCATTTAACAATATTAGCATCAAATTATCGATCTTTATGATTAAAGATGCAATCTTGACTTGAACCAGTGTTACGTACCAGCACGGGGAACAATGGGGATGTGATCTTGTTGTGAGATGATTTGTATTTATGAGTATCCAACATCAGAAATGCAAAAAGTGCACTTGCAAGACTCACACATAGCTTTCCTAGAAACAGAATAACGTCCCCGATTACATTCACTCTGCCTATACGGAGAATGTTACTGATTATCAAATCTGTTGCCATTTCAGAAGCTTTAAAGAACCCTTTTCCTGTTATAGCAATCTGCCAAAAATGTCAAAAGACATGTAAAACAAAGAGCAATTTCAAACCATTTACTTGTTGATGGGTGGGTAATCTGAAATGGGTCGCTGCAAAAAGTTTAGCCAAAAGGGGAACGGGTCAAAAAAGATTGAAAATCACACAGTAAGATTTTAATGCATATAGCCTCGTAAACTATTACATTTAAATATTTATAGTATTAATGTAATGATACTGTTTTCTTATCATAATTAAAGCATTAGTTTTTCTGAAAAAGGAAAATTATTAAGAAAAAGTGTTTGCAGGTCAAAAGAACCTGACCCGGCCCATTTTAGCATGTACTAAAAATGACCCATTTGAACCAAAACCAGTTTTGACATACTACCCGACCCAACTGACCCGCCCATCTTGCCACCTCTTGGAGACGATATAGGTTGGGCTTTTACTTACCATAATGTATGCATTGCGGTTAACAGATTTTATGGTCAATTCAATACATTTCAAGCAAAACTGAGAAGTATAAAACATCATTCTTTTAATCCAGCTTTCGGGCATGATGTCAGCAACTTTAAGTCGTCGCCGTACGGCCTCTAGTATAAACCGAGTCGACTCAACAAAGGATACAATCAAGGAACCGATTGCCACTGAGCCAAGGCTATAACGCATAAGTAGCTTCATTGATGAAAAAACCGGAAGAAAAGGAATAGTAGCCTGAATAAAAAAAGATACATTAATTAGATCACAAAGACACACAAAAAATCAAATATTTTTAATTGGCTAAGAGGCTAACCGAAGATTCCCCACGAGCCCAATAGTATGAAGCTACAGAACCCGCAATCACAGTTGAAGAACAAGCTATGATAAACTGAGTGGCCCAATAGCATCCAAACAAGTGAAATAGAATGGAAGCTCCTATGTGAGGGGTGTAATGGATGCTATAACCACAACAATCATCACAGCTGACCCGTTTGGCTTTAAGATCATAAGCACAACAATTTTGTTGCAATCATTGCGGACTACTTGACCCGAACTAAAAAGATTAAGAGCAGCCGATAACCAAAACATGTAAAAGACTGCAAGGATTAAATACGGCACAACTGGAAATATTATTAGAGCATGAACTTCTCCAATCACCTTTGCAGCAACCTGCAGTTATAGTTCATTAGTTTATGACAATTTATGTTACAATTTGTAAATTATAAGATATGATTATACTTGCCTTGAGTACGGATGTTGCCATAAGAATTCGTCTAACTATAGCTACAGATGATAAAACAGCAACAATCATAACACAAGTCATGAGAAATGCAGCTGCACGGATATGATGTTGCTCCTGAATAAAGCAAAATAATGAATGGTTGAATCTATAGCAATTTAACAACACCTTTATGGTGAGTGAATGAACAAAAGATTAATTTAGGAATTTACCCTTGCAGAAACATGATAGTATGGATCATGCTCACCGATGATGGGTGAGATAGCATCATTTCCTATCCATCCAGCTAAACAATCCAAAATAAGCAAAATATGTCATGATGTTAATCAAAGGGCTTATGAGTTCAAATTGCAAGATTAATAATTTTATCCATAAAGTCTTACCTTTCAAGTAGTAGAACATCGTGACTGAAATTATAAGGCCATTAAAGAAAAATATGGTAACCCATGGCATTGCGGTTACAAGATGTCGAATCATTAAGAGCCATAGCAATGATAAAAATAGAGGCAAGAGTCCTCCACACACAATCAAAACTGGCCATGATTTTCCAACATCAGCTACATATCTCTGCAGTCGTTACACCGATAAAATATTAAAGGTATGCATTACAACAACATATATTAAATTGTTACTAAAGGTGGGATTCCAACCCAAGCACTTATCATTAGGTCAATTTGGGTTGTGTTTTATCTCAAACTAGTCAAATAATTTTTTTGTCTAAAAGGGGAAGGGGTTGAATGGGTGTGACAGTTTGAAAGTTGTACAGTCTATTTATAATGCATATAATCTCCTAGGTCCATTGATCATATCTATTAAGATATTTATATTACTATAACATTGCAAACACAATTAGTGGTTGACTACTCAAATTCTATTGAAGAGTAACCAAAAAGTGTTTGTGTGTCAACCCAACCCCACCAGGCTTGGCCCCATTTGATGTGCATTATAAAACAATCCATTGCAACTAGAAAACACTTTAACACATTACCCAACCTGACCATCCCACCCATCTTGCCACCATTAACTTTTACACTCTAATAAACAATTTCAGGGAATGAAAACACATTTGGGTTACCATACCTTTAAAACTGAAGACCGTGCATTAATGGAGTTATGAATAGATTTATCTATGACCATGGCATCATCAATGTTAACCCCATTCATTTGTTTCCAATGTGTTAATGACACGTTTGATGGTCGATCAATAAATTGGCAAGTCCAATAAACTGCATTACCAAACTACCAACAAAAGTTAACAAATCACAAATGAAACAAAGACTTATTATTCACAAATTTGGCTTAATGACATACCGTTTACGCTTGGGAAAATAACAGGGTAACAAGGACCTTGAAGCTGAAGAGAAGTGTTTCTTAACTCTGGAGTAAGGTCAGCAAAATAATCATAATTCATATCGATCCAATCATCTAATGAAATTCGAATATCTCCTTCTGGATAATCACAAACCCAATTCAATGAATCTTCAGATGGAATCGGGCAATCCAATAAACATATTGTTCGGGCATTAGACAGTTTCACTCCACTGTTTTTTATTCCACTTTGGTAAACTTGATTAGGATTAACATAGTATTTGAGTTCCAATTCATGGAGGTTAAAATCTTTGTGTTTGCCACCACATACATTTCCTTTATAATCCAACCCGAAATTTAGCCTGAAAAAACATATATTTATCATACGCCACACATTAAATAAAGGTAAATGGAAATCATAGGATCAATTGTGATAACTTGAATAAAAACTGAAATTGTATGTTTGTAATAGATTAATGATCAAAATAAGTAAATATACAAACATATGAAACCTATAGTAATTACCATATGAATTCTATTCTATCCTTATCTAAGAATATCTCAAACTAATAATTTAATCACAAGACTAAATAAGATGATACAATCTAATATTTCAAAACTAAACTTAAGAATCAATAAACTAAAAAGAGTGAAAGATTAGCATCAATTGTTTGTATTTTCACATAAAATGAAACCCTAATTAATCAAATTGTAGTTCTAAAAGAAGAATGTGACATTTTGTATTTAGCAAAATTCTCCACCAAATAACAACCTGTCACAGATTTATAGCCCAATTGTGGAAAGCAGTCCCAAATTCAAGATTTGAAAGAGAACTTAATTAATTAACAAATTAACATTATTTAAAAGATTGACACAACAACAAAATCAAATCTTGACCACCATAAAAGCTTATTAAAGTGCCAAGACAAACGTCATACATAAAAACATAGTATAAAGCACGAAAGAGACACTAGCTGCAAGAAATCTTGAAACCCTCAAGAAGAATTTAACTTTAACAATAGAAAATTGACAACATTTACTCAAAAATGCAAAAAGATTGAAACTTTATTGTTTTTGTTTACTCTTTTCTATATTTGTTTTGTTTACCTCAATGGGTTCCCTTGGTTGAAGCCGAAGCTGGAGTTTACAATCATGGCGATCCAGAGAGCTATGAAGAAAACAAGAAACACAACGTCTCTGCATTTTCTGTTGTGTTTAATGATCCCATTTGCACCATTCACTTCACCATTTGAATCACTTGATGGGTGTTTACCAATTAATCCTCTCATTTGCGTGTTTGATTCAGATTGCAGAGAGAGAGAGAGAGTGTGTGTGTGTGTTTGAGGGTTTTGTGATGAAAGAGAAAGAGGGAACCAGTAGTATGAAAAGAGACAGTAAAAGCAAGAAAAAGGAGTGTGAAGGGGCTCACAAAGAAGATATGGGGAATATCATTTCTTTAATAATTTCATGTATTTTGTTTTTCTTTAAACTTCGGATATAAAAATAGGTTTTGTTAAATGTATCGTGACTATATTTTACTTGCCTTATGGGCTTTTAAAACGGTAATATATAGTGTAAGAAGTCATATACAAGCATACACAAATGCATATACAGAAGTATTCAAGTTCAAAAGAGGCATGTGCATGGTATACTAGTCTTTTATTTCTTTTTGTAAAATATCAAACTTAATCAAATCAATTGATGATAACCACTTGAGATGTAGTTTAATAGCAAGAAGCAAAAAAAAATTAGTAAACCACATTCAAAATGAGTCACTAATGATATAATTTAAAAGTGTGTAGTTTGACATTATATAAATATATTTAGCTAACCCAAAAGGTTTTAATACAAAAATTTCTAAAAAATTTAACAAAATTAAAACTTTAGAATGGCTCTTTAATTTCTTTCCAAAAGATTTTACTAATTAAATGAAAATACAAATATACAATTCCTTCTTTACTTTTTATAACCATGAACTAAATATCAAATTATAATTAACTTTGTTACTAATCTAATAATCTGGATTTGAAAAAGATGCATCGATATTAGTTTCAACTAGTCAAGATTATTAAAGAACAAATGATAATATTTTAAGCAAGAAGATACCTGAAATGAGCACATTATTGTCCTAGTATTTTTATTATTTAAGAAAGATATCTTTTAGATTTAAGACAAAGATTTCATAGATTTAAACTAATTAATTACTATTAACAGGATCTATGAAGCTAAGTTTTCCGGCTTGAGCCGAGTTAAAGTCGGCTCCCTGTCACGTTCGTCGTTATCCACTTATCTCCGTCTTTTAATGCTTGTTTAAATCTTTGCAAAACAGTCCCTGTGGTTTCATGAGTTTCATAGTCTGACCCATGCAGAGATATTTTATCATTTATGCTACTAGTTTGCTCAATTAATATGCCACTGTAGTTTCATTCGTACAGATGTGTAATTCTTAACGAGCGTCTTTATCTTTGATAAAAGTGATGATATGATTTATAGGTGTTAAGTCAAGAACATAAAACCACAAAGAATTTTAAATTTCCAAAGGTAACATAGATGGGAACAAAGGAACATATCAGGTCAATTAGACACTCAAATATATTATGTTTATACTAAATTATAAATTGAGTAAATCTCGATTTTGGTCCCTGTGTTTTGCAAATGACTTCACTTGAGTACCAACGTTATTTTGTCTCCATTTGAGTACCAAATTTTAAAAAAATTGTCTGTTTCAGTCCTTTTGACTAACGGTGTTAACATTTTCTGTTAAATTTTTTTAAAAAGACCAAAATACCTCTAAGGGCTATAAAAATTTCACCATCTCCACCACACACCACATACCACCACCACCACCACACACCACCATGGAAAAGCTGTCGATTGGCTGATTAAGAAAGCTAAAAACCGTCATTGATAAGCTCGCAGGGCTTCCGCCATGGAAGCCCACTGCAACAACGAACCCTAATTCCACTTCTTCTGCGAATTTTGAGCAGAACCCTGATCAATTGGATCGATTTGAGCAACACCCAGATGATAGAATTGTTGATAATCAATTGGGAAATTCTCAAGATTCGAGCTTTTTATCTCCGTCGCTTGATTCGGACTCAATTGCTGATACGAGGGCAGCCACAATCAATAGCCAAAACACAAAACACCTACACAAAGGTAGATCTGAAAACCCTAAAAGGGGATCGTAGAGATAGAGAAACAGAGGTGGTCACACAATCATCATCAACACAGCCAACGGCCAGAAGACCGCCACCTGCCCTGCCTCAACCACAAAGGGAGACAGAGCGGCAACAGCCTCCAACGCCACCACCAGTGTCTCATGCAACAACTCTCGTCGCCTCAAGCCCTCTCTATAAAGAAAAAAAGGGCACAAGAGCACATCTGATTACGGATGCCTACGGAAACATGATTATGGAAGGTAGATCTGAAAACCCTAAAAGGGTATTGAAGAGATAGAGAAGAAAGGTGATCGCACCACCACCATGAACACCGTCAATGGCCAGAAGACCGCCACTTGCTCCGCCTCAACCACAAAGGGAGGCAGGGCAGGCAGGGCAGCAACAGCCTCCACCGCCACTGCCATACGCGATGGTGCATCCACTCTTGCTGCCTCAACAGCCCTTTTCTCTAAAGAAGAAAAGGGAACAGGATCACAAATAAGATAATAATAAAGATTGAGAAGCACAAATCGTAACCATAAACGGTGGAGTGTGTCGGCGGTGGTGTGTGGTGGCGGTGGTGTGTGGTGGTGGTGGTATGTGGTGTGTGGTGGAGATGGTGATATTTTTATAACCTTTAGGGGTATTTTGGTCTTTTTAAAAAAATCTAACAGAAAATGTTAACACCGTTAGTTAAAAGGACTGAAACAGACAACTTTTTTAAAATTTGGTACTCAAATGGAGACAAAATAAACGTTGGTACTCAAGTGGAGTCAATTTGCAAAACACAGGGACCAAAACCGAGATTAACTCTTATAAATTTGTTCTTAAACTTCAAAAATTACAAGAACAATGTTCATATATTATAAAAACATTACATCTTTCGGTCTAACGACACTCGTTCGTGTACTCCAATGAACGCATCCGCCCCTCATGTCGAGGCAAATCATCATTTTACCCATCTTTAAGGATGATTTATGGAAGCAAGGAAGTAATCACAGTTTAGATTTTATCAAAAGAAAAAAGCAAATATATTCGTTTAGTAAAAAGAATCTAGTTAATCGGGTTTCATAGACAAAGCAAGTATCATTTTGAGAGCTGATTATGGGATGAAGAATAATATCCTACGGCACCAACCATGACCGGTTAGCTCACTATAACGTTTATAATCGGGTGTTAAAACGAGTTCTGGGTATCAGCTAAAGTGATTGCGTAGAACATCTGCACAGCTTCTGTTAAATGTTACTTGACTAGAGAGCACACGAAAGTGTTGGGTATCATGATAAAGTAACCGCCTAGAACATTTTTGTGTTATCTAGCGTCTGATTTTTATTTTTACACAATATATACAAATGTCACTTTGATTCACCACAGTATTTGATGAATGACCACATTAAAACAACAGTTGGGTCCACTACAGCTCAACTGTCGGTTAGGGCTTGGAATTCTTTAAACGAGGTACCAAGTTTGAATCCAGCGAGGTGTAACTTCTTGTGAATAACCTCCCGGGGCTAAACCTCGGTGTACAACTAGTGAGAGCTCGAGTTTAACTACAAAGTAGGATTTTGCAGATTTCAAAAATAAATGAGAAAAATATACAATGAACAAGATGTAATTTGTGATGAAATAGACTAAACAAATAAGAGAAGTAAATTGATGAAAATCTAGTGGTATATACATAGGATAATACCTCTTATAAAAACTTCTGAATGCAGGTGGACAGAGTTGATTTTGGAACAGCACCAATTACTGCTTCTTTCTTTTCTCCCTCTTTAAAGATGATGACAGTTGGGATGCTTCTTATACCATATCTGGTAGCAATTGAAGGATTCTCATCGGTATTCACCTTGTAACAAGTGAGTTTTCCGTTGAATTCTATAGCGAGTTCGTCAATGATTGGGTGGATCATGCGACATGGCCCGCACCATGGAGCCCAAAACTCAACCAGTACCGGAAGATCAGAATCCAGAACAAGTGATTGCCATGCTTCATCAGTCACAGGAAGCACTGCAATCTCAATAATTTACTTTAGTCATTCATCAACAATCATGAGATAGATATATGCTAATTCGTTTTAACAAAACAAATGATCATATCGTAATCAAATCTATTAGGTCAGGTATTCCATCAATAAATAACAATGATAACAAATCATAAGAGAAGTATGATTCGTATCCAGAACTATATGTTTAAACATTTTGGGGGGAAAATCGTAACTACATTTTTTAGCAACAAAACAGATATACACACACGTGGTTTCAACTCGAGACGAACATGTTCTTCCCCTGCAATTTCAATACTGTAGATGTATCTGACTATAAGAACACACTGTAATCAAATCTAATGGTCACTTAACAAATATGTGTCAATATTTTGAGGAAAAACAGATAACCACATTAACTTTTAGCAACAATACAGATATCAATTTCACTGAAAACAAAAATATGGTCTCAAATCAATATGAACATGTTTTTTCCCCTACAATTATAATTTGGTAGATGTATCTGACCATAAGAACATACTATAATCAATCTCATGGTCACTTAATATGTTTGGACATTTTGAGAAAAATTTGATAAATTACATTGATTTTTTAGCAACAAAACAGATATCAATTTCACTGAAAACATAAATGTGGCTTCAAATCAAGAAGATTATGTTCTTCCACTACAATAATAATACCGTAGATGTATTTGACTATAAGAAACTAAGAACATACTGTAATCAAATCTAATGGTAACTTACAAATACGTCTCAACATTTTAAGGATAAATTAATAACTACGTTGATTATTAGCAACAAAACGGATATCAATTTCACTGAAAACATAAATGTGGTTTCAAATCAATATGAATATGTTCTTCCCCTGCAATTACAATACTGTTGATGTACACGACTATAATCAAATCTAATATGTTTCAACATTCGGAGGAAAAACTGACGAAAAGATAACTACATTGATTTTTCAGCAACGAAACAGAATCAATTTCACTGAAAACATGAATGTGGTTTCAAATCGAGATAAACATGTTCATCCTACAATTATAATCCTGCAAATGTACTCGACTATGATAACATCATCGAAACGAAGCAAAAATAGACTTATAAATCTATTGCTATCAGCCTATCACATCATCAAACAAAAACAGATTAAAAAACCAACCGACAATAGAGTGAACAAGTATCATAGATTCCTACAGGCTACAGTAGGTCTAGAGAGCATAGTGTAACCGATTTAGCACAAATTACACGAGATAAGCAACGCAATAAACGGTTCGAACCTTGTAAGGCAGCTTCCTGTGCTTCGCATACGATGCGTCCACCACGACGGCCGAAGTTCGACCTCAATCTCACGGATCCAGACGAACGGAAGGAATTGATGTTTAACTTCGAGCCTCTGGATTCCGGCAGAAAGCTCCGGCGAAGGGAGAGTTGAGAGATCGGAGAAGAGGTGATCGGAGTTAGGGAAGCCGTCGGAGCTCCGGTGGCGCGAGGGACGGTGAGGGTTTCGAGAACTCCGGCCATCAAGAGTGAAGGTGTGATGAGAATGAGTGTGTGTGTGGGTGTGTGAATGGCTAGTGTTGGTTTAGCTTTTGTTTTTGTTGGAAAGATGAGATTGATTGTTGTGAGTTGGATTAGGTGTCACGTGCTTGTCACCTTACGGTTTCTTATACTTTTCACGGTGTTTTAGGTGAAATTAGAAATTAAACTTGTGCGATATGATCTGTTTATAAACTTTGTTATGTGTAATAAAACCGCTATATATGTAAAAGAAATGTGTGAAATTGTGGTTAGATTTTGAAGACCGAAACATAGATAAATAAAAAGTTATATATTTGGTGTTTTTGTTTATTGGTCGGTTTCAAAATCATTTTTTACAGTTCCAACATGTTACCGTTAGCGGATATAATCTAAGATATCAAAAAAATACACTATTTTGAATACACCTTTGCTTCTAGTTAATTTATAAACGTCAAGGAAAAAAAAAGAAATCAAACAAACTAGTTTTAATAAAAATTCATAAAAAAAATATTTCAAAAAATTCAAATTAGTAAAATTTTAATAGATTAATATGTTTATTATATAAAATATGGAGGGTTAAGTTGAAACAATACTCAATTATTACAATGAAAATGAACAATACAGTAGGAGTTATATTGTGTGAGGTACAACCCTACATAACAGGCTGAGCGGGACCAATTTTCATAAACAATAAAGTTCATAACAAAGCTCCAAATCATGAGTGTGTGTGTGTGTGTGTTGGGGCCTGGGGGAGGGGGTAGGAGGTTTACGGGTGGTGGTTTCTAGCCGGCAACGGTCTCACCCCGTCCACTAGTGATGTTCAAAGTCGGATATCCGAAATTTCGGAGAATGGAAATCACTTCCGTATCTGTATCCAAAATTTGGGATACGGATACGGATAGTGATTTGGATATCCGAAATTCATTTTTTATTTTTTATATTTTTTAGTTTTTAGTTTTTTACAATAATTAGACATACGTATTATAAAAATAATATAAAAAAACAACTCATATCATAAAGTCACAATATATACTAAAAAATCTCAATCTAAAGTAAAAATATATCTAAAATATAAAAAATAAAAAATATTTTTTAGTTTTCGGATAATCGGATATTCGATAATCGGATATTCGAATATCCAAAACTTTTGAAAATCACTATCCGAATCCGAATTTTTGAATATCCGAAAATTCGGATATTTCGAATTCGGATTTTCAGATTTTCGAATTTCAGATCGGATTCTCGGATTCGGATATTTTTTAACACCCCTACCATCCACTTATGGTTTACCGAAGATCAAGTATCTGTTAGCATGTTTGGTTGTGCTTACTCTAGTGCAGTAACTAAGTTTTTGGTGATTTTATTACAAATCCCTTTTACCTAGTACCTACCATTTCAGGTTTACTCCACCTGAAGATTTCAACATTGCATTACTTACCCTTGAGTTAGAATTTGTGAAAATAGGGAATATGTACTTTCTTTTCTTCTTTAAGTTTGCACCTTTTCATCCTCAGTTTTAAATTGTTATACTTTGCATGTTGATGTTGTCCTTTTAGCTCAACAGCTTAGTAAACTAGGTATGACACTGTATGTTTTCTTCATTTTTGTGATTGTAGTTACCGCAGGACAACAATGTTACTAAGCATGTATTTGCTTATTTCAATTTGTTTGAGATCTACATAAAGGCTTACTTCAATGCATGTTTCGACATCGGGACAACGGGTATCATGAAAACGGTTATATCTTCACAGTCACCCAAGTTGTGGATGGGCAGGAAAAATCAGACGTTGATAGAGGCATGGTTTCGGAAGATTCATACAACAATGTTATTCATACTATTTGTGCTTAACACCTTCATACCACTATATAAACAATTTGTAACATGTATGTTTAAGTTCTAGATTCTTTTTCACATGCTCATCAGAACATGCAAATTAAGCTATAACTATCCGTTATTTATGGCCTGATCATCCTTACCTCTTTGGGTCGAAATGGATAGGTAGTTTGACTTTCTGAACATCGTATACCACTTTTATTCCTTGGCTAATCAAATTACGTCTATCTGATTACAGGATTGTTGAAGCAGACGTGCAGGCGGATGATCCCATCCCTACCACATAAAAGTGATAAAACATAAAAAGAAAACCCAACCCAACAATACCACAAGGGAAACACCAACTCAGCAGCATAACGAGCGCTCCTTTCTTCGCTAGGTATACTAAAATACAGTATCCTTATCCCAAAACACATACATCATCCATAACCCACTTAATAAAAACACATTACACACAGGAGATACAATCACTGGGACAAGGAGAGCTAGGTACCCACAACGAAGCTAGGAAACGAGAGCACATCTACTCCTTTTGATACTTGACTGATGGACAAACATTCTTTGATTACTCTGGCTCATTTCACATATTGATAATACATAATGCTTTTACAAAAGCACAGACCATGCCAAGAATGCACAAATCTATACAGTGAAAAACACGTCTCTTTTGTTGCCCATCTAAAATCTTTACAGCAGAGAATACCCTAAACATGTAATCAGCTTTGTAATATGTATATAATGTAAGGTTGTTCCAACATATAGGTTATAAGAAGAATCGTGGGATTACGCGCCGCAATAAACCTAGTTAATAGAAATCCTCAAGGCTGTCACTATATAAGTAATGATACGGACCATCCACCGTAACCGTGAAACCACCCGGTCAAACTTTGGCTTCATGTCCACGTTCTTCTTTGAAGTAGTCATACCACTTGCACCAGTAGTTTATTTGCTTTCATTTATTTAGGACCCACTTGCACCAGTAGTTTATTTGCTTTCATTTATTTAGGACCCACGTTTACTTCTTTGTTTCCTATAAATTGTAATGTTTGCATATGAATTAAGGGAAATGAAAAATATTGAAAGACTTTGGTCTATGTCTATCTCTTCTCTTATTTTCTTGGGAGTGTTTGCCTACTAGAAAAGGCTTCTATCATTTGGTGCTTTCATTATCGACCTCATCCTTCAACCATGCCGCCCCGTCGCGACCCACCAAGCGACCCGCCTACAACCGATGACCTCCTTGCCACCTTAACCGAGAACATGAAGCAGCTTGTTGCTTCTACCACCGCCACCACCGACCGCATCATTTCGAGCCAACAACAACTTGCTCTCGATCACAAATCACACCTTGATGTGATCGTGAAACAGCTTTCCGCTCAATATGAGCAAACCAATCACCTAATCGCATCCCTCCATCGAGCCGAACCCAAAACTCCCGGTCCAAATCATACCGGAAATCCACCGCCTCTGCCCCAACCACATACCCCTAGACCACCGAAAATTTCTCTTCCACTTTTTGACGGGACAAACCCCCTCGATTGGATATTCCAAGCTGAAAATTATTTTACATACTACCAAATTCCCATAGCACAACGACTCGCTTTAGTCGTCTTCTACTTCACCGGTGACGCCCTCTCATGGTACAAAAATTTGTCCAACAACAACTTGTTGGGTACTTGGCCGGATTTCAAACGAGCTTTAGAACTTCGTTTTGGGCCGTCGACATACGAGAACCACGAAGCCACTCTTTTTAAGCTCGTCCAAACGTCCACCGTCAAAGCATACAAAATTGAGTTTGAGAGGGTTAGCAATCGTGTTAACGGACTATCCCTCGAGGCCTTAAAAAATTGTTTCCTTTCGGGTCTTAAACACGATATTCAAACCGAGATGGCCATCCTTAAGCCTACGACCCTTTCCCAAGCATACGGTCTTGCTTCTTTAATTGAAGACAAGCTTAATGTCGGGCTCCAATCTCCTGCTGCAGAATCGACCGCCCTTGCTCCATCTCAATCGCAGCCGGTTTCTCCTCCTCTGAAGCGTCTCACTCAAGCTTAAATGCAAGCCAAGAAAGCCGCGGGTATTTGCTTTCACTGTGATGACAAGTTCCAGCCCGGGCACCGTTGTACAATGCCTCAATTTTTGCTTTTTGAGCCGCCAACGGATCCGCCTTGGCTCGGTGTGAATTCTTCTACTATGGGTCGTGAGGACACGACCCGTTTTAAAGGGGCGGGTATTGATACGGACCATCCACCGTAACCGTGAAACCACCCGGTCAAACTTTGGCTTCATGTCCACGTTCTTCTTTGAAGTAGTCATACCACTTGCACCAGTAGTTTATTTGCTTTCATTTATTTAGGACCCACTTGCACCAGTAGTTTATTTGCTTTCATTTATTTAGGACCCACGTTTACTTCTTTGTTTCCTATAAATTGTAATGTTTGCATATGAATTAAGGGGAATGAAAAATATTGAAAGACTTTGGTCTATGTCTATCTCTTCTCTTATTTTCTTGGGAGTGTTTGCCTACTAGAAAAGGCTTCTATCAAGTAACCTCCACCTCCCCCCATTCTCTTTCATCAAAATATGGCTATGCATTTTAACACCAAGACCATTATTCTAATTTCCTTTCTATTACTCCTTTGCTCACATTTAGGTATTAACTTGTTCATTTCATAATTATAAAAACTTATTACTTCTAAAATAGCTAACTAACCTCAAGTCCTTTTCTTCTGTGTACAGCAATTTGTACCACCAATGTTGCAAACCTGTAGACTCAAGATGTACCCAAAAAGCCTTGATCGGGTGACGGATTGAGCTAATCTCAAGCATGATCCAAGGAAGGGAGGTGGGTGCCATCCACTAGCGACCCGTTAACCTCATGCTATGAAAATCAGACCTCATAAGGCTAATGTTATAAAGTTTTTGTTGTAGATGTTGCATGATATTAAATAAAGCCTTTTTCTAATCATTAGAAATACTTTTATAACACATATAATGCAAGCACACAAACGAGCAATAAAAGTAAGGCGTTATATATTTATAGTAAAGAAATATCAACATAAGGGGCATGATATGTTGATTATATACAGAGATTGCCTCATGTTTCAAAATGAAGCATTAGATGACATCCATATCCCAAGTGACACAATACCAACTGTTGCAAAAGCTTGGATCAGTTCATAGACAAAGTTTTGTTGTTGTATAGGTAAATTTTCCCAATCCGTCCGCCTATCAACACCACAAATAAAATGGTCATTAAAGGGATGAAGATGACTTGTTAATATCAAACCTTTGGCATAAAAAAAATACACATACCCCAAATCAGCAATGACAATGGTTACATTATCTTGAGAATATTGGTCCTGCAATAAAAGAAAAGGGAAGTTAGAGATGGTGAGAAATGTAAGTAGGAAACAAAGTCAAAAGAGGAAATATGTCTACCAAGGCCATTTGAGCTAGAGCTTCTGATGCAACCTGTAGCAAGAATATATTAGCAAAAATATATTACCGATAAATAAAAATCTTAGAAAACTGGTAGATGACTACAAGGACACTAGCTACCTGAACATCTCCATGTTCCCTAAGTTGGTTCCTCACAAAGTTGACTGCGTCTGAGCTGAAAGTATAAAAATTTTTGGGGATGTTTGTCCCGAATTTAGACGAGGATAAAAGTGTTAAAAGACATTTCCTAATATCATAAAAACTAAAAGACAAGAAGGAAGGCAAATTTAGTTAGATTGAACCTCTTAATGTAATCCCATAAGCCATCGGTTGCTAACAATATAAACTCTGCATCAGGCCCTAGTGCAACCTGATAAATATCAGGAGTAGCAATAACCAAATCTCCAGCAAACTGCACGCTATATCAGATAACCCCAATATACAATTAAGCAGTTGAAAAGGTTGAAAGGTTAGCAAGTCCAGAATCGATGTAGAAAACAAGAGAGATTGACTAACTCCCAATGATTTACTATAACCAAGAAAAATATCTCAAAAACTTAGATTACAACTCATGCATAACCCTAAACCTTGGCTATGTATTTATAGGCTAAAAACTAAACATATTTGCATATAATTAGAATTGTTAAACTTTAGGATCCAATCAACTTGTTTGAGTTCTACTTGACCACAACACTAATTACTAAATAATAAGAACTAAACCAAACTTGATCGACTTGTCAACGTTGGTCCCCCAACTTCACCGGCTTGTGAATCGGGTTAGAAATTACCGCCAACAGGTTATAGATGGTAAATGATTAAAAATACATGTTATGCAAATTCTATAATTAACTTAAGAGTAGTCTTCTGAACTCTAGAAGTTGTATCTGACCACTTATTAGGTTGTTTTGAACTTCCTTAATGATTATCAGAAATGCTCTGAATAAAATTTTAACAATATCCAAAAAGAAGTTGCATAAAACATATGAGAAAGCTTACCGGGATGCAAATTTTTCAGACCATCTTCCTTCTGCAACTCCCTTCTTCAGCATTCTTTCAATAGTTAAAGAGCATATCAATGCTAAAAAATATATATGATTATCAAGTAAATAAAGAAGAATAAGAGAGATTACTCATTCTTCTTGGTCTTAAACCGTATGTCACCAAAGGCACGGGATACAGAAATATCTCCACAAATTCGTCCATCCGATATCTATACACAAAAAAGATAACCTGTGTAAATCAGATTTGTAACATAACAAACCACAGGAGTTCAGTGTAATTTTATATAGGCCTCAGACACAGGTGAAAAATATATTAATTAATTAATTTATCTTGATCACAATAAATCTAGTAAACTCCAGTTAGGGGTGCATGCCACAAAAAGATGCGTGAATATCATCTGAATGGGAGTAAGCACCAAGTGGGACTTTATCAATTTAGGCAAATGCTATACGGAAGAAAGTCACATCAATATTACTACCTGTCATTTGGACTTGTTAGAGAAATTGCAACTAAAAACCTATGTGAGGGATAAAACTACAAGGCTATAGGTAATTTGAGTTTGCTAGAAAAAAATGATATATGACACCAATATATACAATGAAGAAGGAAATGAGAAGAGAATAACACACCCATCCGCCTGCTTCTCTAATTCGCCTGATTTCTTGAAGAGAAACCTTGTTTCTTCCATAAGGTCTGTGAGAATTAGTCAATTCTTGTGCTTTCCCAGATTGTGAAAGAACCTGCCAGAAATTGCAATTGACATTCTTGTTGCCTCTTAGAAAGAACATGTGAATCATGAAAGGTAGGTACCGCGCATGAGTCACCAACATGGGAGATGAATAGCATATCATTTCCTATGAAGATGGCAGTAGCTGTTGCACCAGACTCATCCTCCTCCTCGCTCATGTCAAGCCTTTACAAAATGAAACAGCATCTAAACCTTCAACGGAATATACATACAAAAAATGAAATTATACATACTACTTGACAATTGTTTGAGAAGACACAAATTGTCAGTGTAAGTATATTATATTTATTTAGCTTACAAGTTTAAAAGTTTGGCATCAGCGTTCTCGAAAGCTTGTTGCAAAGCATTTTTAATTCCCACAGAGTCTTTTTTATCAAACAATTGTAAAGCCTTGACACACTCCTTGTATAGCTCCTCCCTGTGGTTGCCGCACAATTCAACATACAGTACAGAACCATGAAATCAGATCAGAACACTAAATAATATAAAAAACACCATGATCGATTGTAGAAGTTATTAAACAGCAGAACCTGAGAAAGTGGACAGAAGAAAAGCCCGCATGGCCATCAAAAACAGCAGCAAAATAGAAATCGTGGAGGTCGTTGTTATTGGGGACTATAACAGCATCATCTTCCATCTCGTCACGAGCACCCTGTAATTTGGCTGAACCCCATCGGATCCCAGGAGCAACACCATCAGAGAGAGAAGAAGGAGCCTCGATTGCAATCGCTGAACAATGCCGCCGGATGCCTTCTCTACTCCTCTTTTTTCTCGTCGTTATATTATGATTACTCTTCTTCAAATCAATCTTACCTAATAACAAGTTGTTGTATATAGTCATTGATGATGAGGTAAGAAGAAGATCAAGAGTGAAGGAGAAATGGGTATGATAATAAGAATAATAAGTGGGAGTCCGAGTCTAGGCATCCAAACCAAAGGATAAGATAGCATAGAGTGAGCGCAAACGCAAACCGCTAACTGGCTTAACGGATTAGATTATCTCATTATTTTATGTTTCAACATTTTGAGGAAAAGTTGATAGCTACATTGGGTTTTATTCTTTTAGCAACAAAACAGATATCAATTTCACTGAAAACATAGATGTGGTTTCAACTCGAGATGAACATGTTCTTCCCCTACAATTACAATACTGTAGATGTATTTGACTATAAGAACATACTGTAATCAAATCTAATAATCACTAAAGTAACAAATATGTTTCAACATTTAGAGGAAAATATGATAACATGATAACTATTTGGATTTTAATAATCCAAATTATTACTTATTCGCTAATAAGAATGCATACTATTAATTTGGTTGATAATACTTCCAACTTTCACTTTTATTATCAACATTAATCCTAGTAGCATAATTGTCATACATTAACATTTGTATTTATTTTAGGCTCGATTTAGTTTGTATGTTTTTCCATTTAGTAAGTGGTCATTATTCTGAACGAAATCGAGTGCAAATCAAACATAAATATTTACTAATTATGTTCCTCGGACTAATGTTGGTAATAAAATAAAAGTTGAGAATGTTACAGCTCAAACTAATATTATAGATATTATCGTCCAACAAGTAATAGTTTGGATTATTAAATTTGTCTTGATTTAACATCATCAAAATGATGCAAAAATAGATTAATAAATCCATTGCTATCTCATCATCAAACAATAATCGATACAAAAACCGAAAAACAACAATTGAAACGAGCATCAGAGATGCCTAGATCTTACAGTAGGTGTAGAGAGCATAGTTTAACCGATTTAGCACAAATTTCATGAGATAACCAACACAATAAACGGTTCTAACCTTGTACGGATGCTTCCTGTGGTTTTCGTCCACCACGACGACCGAACTTGGACCTGAATCTGACGGATACAGACGAACGAAAGGAGTTGATGTTTAAGTTTGAGGCTGTGGATTCCGGCGGAAAGTTCCGGCGAAGGGAGAGTTGAGAGACGGGAGAAGAGGCGATCGGAGCTCCGGCGGAGCGAGGGACGGTGAGAACTCCGGCCATCCGTAAACAACCTAACGGAATCAAGATGAAGCGAGTGTGTGAGTGTGGGGGGTGTGTGAATGGCTGGTGTTGGTTTTAGCTTTGTTCTGTTGGAGAGATGAGATTGATTGTTGTGGGATGGATTAGGTGTCACGTGCTTGGCCCCTTGACAATCTTTTTTTTAACGGTCAATTTTACAATAACATCCGTTACTAACCTTAGTAAATTCGTGTATTACACGAGTTGAATAAATAATATTAAATAAATAAATTTTATTAATTATAAAATAATATATGATTTAAATTATATATGAGTAAGGAATATAAGTAATAAAACAATAACATCAACTTTTAAAATTTTTTTTTAACTTTTTTATTTTTCCAAAAAAATAAATTAAACATTTCACTTAAAAACATATTAAAAATGTAAAATTTAAAATATTTGTGTTTTAAAAAAAAGTATGATGCCTTAGAAAAAATTATAATGTCGACTTTGGTAACGGTGCACTGCCTGGAATACGATGGTGTTGTCGGTGCAGGTGTGCTTGTTGTTGCTGTATTGTCTCTTATAATGTCGACTTTGGTAACGGTGCAACGCAGCATATCGGCTCTGTTGTTTTTATGCGCTTGGAGATGGAATATGGCTTCTCTGTTTATGATTTGGTGTAGGGTGGTGTCTGGGTTGTCTGTTGTTAAGATGTCAGGGCATGTCATCCCGGCGAGATTTGCAGATGGATCATTGAATATTAGAACGGGGAAACTTCCTGTGTTGTCAGAGATTGTGGCGGTGATTCGATATCTGTAATAATAACTTGTTTTAGTTGTTTGTTGCATTTTTAAAAATAGCAGTTGTAGAGGACATACATTTCAGTTGGTAGGTTGAGGTTCCCGTGCATAGAACAGAACCATCCGTCTCCGACTTTCATTAGAGATTGATCGCATTTTGGGCAGCCTATGCAATGCCATTCTCTATCCATGTGTAGTTCGGTTACTGTTGCTTTCAGTGTGAAATTACGTCCCTGCATATATGTGTTTGTATACAATATAACTAAACTGCTTATGAAGTAAATTATGTACTGATTGTTTTGTGTTTATGTATATGAAATAGGTGAAAACATCATACGATCAAATCGTTACACGATCAACCTGAATACTAACAGTTTCACATGAAATCAATGTTCCACCTTTCAAATTCCATTTATTTATCATACAGCAAGTAACAAACATAATCAACAAATCAGGCAAGTGAAGTACATACTGAACTAAACAACATACGGTGATCTACAACTTTCAGATCAAAACTGAATCAATCAGGACATATTCGTGAGGAAATAGTTCCAATAACGATTAACAACTACAAATCACCATAAATTGAGAACCTGAAAAGAATTTCAGCAAATCTAGTCGAAATTAATTAAATGTTTAGACAGATGATTGATGAACCCATTCGAATGTTGTAGATAAATATATGGAAAAATATAACAGTGATATCTTTGGATATATTGTTTGTGTGGAAAAACAATACTGTACATCATGCGTAGATAACCTTAAAATAACTATTAGGAATGTGAGGTATTGGTAGAGAACGAAATATATGAGATCATTAGTATAATGTTTTGGAAAAACGTAATTATCTTTAGCATTACTCAATATGGGGGGGGATAAAGTAGGGTTATGATTAAGTAACAATGTTTAAAGTTTTGTTATTACTGTTATCAATGCTTTTTTTTGTTAAAATTCTAACAGAATTGGGGGTGGTAGCTCGCGAAAGTGCAACATAAAGTTGGCCATGTCCAAAAATTGGTTCGGGTAAGTAAATTCCAATTTTATTTAGACTTTGACCTTGACTTTTATTAATTGTCATTGCATAACACACTCTTATGGGAAATTGTCTTTTTGTAAAAACAAATGGTAATTCTTTTGTGTTATGAACGAAGTTAATCCTTGGAATGTAGACTCTACTCCCAGTTGATGTACCTGTTATTATGTATGCCTCTATAACACGTGGTAATAACTGAGAAACTAATAATCTAGTTCCATTACACAAACCATTTTTTTGATCTATGTTGCGAATTAACATAATGGGGATATTCTTTTTCAGTTTAACACAGTGTTTTGGAATACCATTGAAATTTAAAGTATTTAGATATTCAATAGGATACATCATGTCAATGTCACCAGCATTCGCAGAATGTGGGACCATTGAATCTGTACTTAAGTAGGAAACATAATCGCCTGGTGATAAATTTAAGACAATATCATCTATCTCATCCACAGTCTCGTTTTTTGGACATATAAGCGCTCGTTCTGCCATTGTTGTTGCCGTCAGGTTAAAAAGGCTGTTGTCGTCGTAAACAAACCTAACCAGATCACATATGGCCAAATCACTGTCTTCAATCACCATTTCAGCCGGGATTTGAATAACTTTGGTATCTGCCTGTTTTGGGACCGTTTGTTCACCTTCCTTACCATTTCCAATTCTTAGTAACCATTCTGTGAACATCTGTGTGTTAGCCGGTGATGATGTGTTTAAGGATGACGTTAGAACTCTGAGATTTGTGGAAAGGATATGTACAACAAAATGTTTCCAAAGGTATGATCTTGGAAGAGATGAGGCAATGATTTCCTCTTTTATACACTTTGGTTTAACCGGTAATGTTTGTCTAAATTACCTCCTAACAATACGGATTTTCCACCAAAAGGTACGTTTATGTTGCCTGTTAAGTCTTGCAAAGTTTTGTCTAGTGATTCAAACACCTACGATCACTCATCGGTGCTTCATACCAAACAATTAATGTAGCTTCTAAGAGAAGGTTGGCTAAGTTTGTATTCTTCTTGATATAACACACTGATTCGTCATTCAATTCAAGTGGTATCTTGAACCTTGAATGTGCAGTACGTCCGGACGGCAATAATAATGATGCTATTCCTGATGCTGCAACTGCCAAAACAATGTGACCGGCTGATCTTAATGCTGATATAATAGTCTTCCATAGGTAAGTTTTGCCAGAACCACCATGACCATAAACAAATAGTAAAATCTGTGTTGACCTCTCAAAGCTAAATAAGACATGATCATAGGCCGCTTTTTGTTCTGGTTGGAGGTTTGCTTTTAACGACAGATGTTCACGGTGTAAAGCCTCGTTGTCATAACTTTTTTCTTCAAGTAGCAAGACATTCCTTAAAACAGACATTGTACTTTCTGTAGGTAACGGTAATCCGAAATCTGCTAAAGACTTTGGGCTAGAGTTTGAATTTAAGAGTAATTCAAGCTCGCATAAGACAAATTGTTTTAAGTCGGAGTCATTTATTGATCTGTTTGAATGACGAAGGCTAACATCGATATTATAAGCCAAATCATCAGCCATACTTTTCCAGGTGGCATCCCATAGCGTTGTTGGATTCACCACATTACAAAACAATAGTATGTGAACGAATAGCAGCCTTAGCTGTGCAGATGTTGCCCATTCTGTTGCTTCAGTGATAGTACCTAACCATTCTTTATCATCCTTATTAAGCCCAATTTCTCGCACGCCTGCCTAAAAGTTGCAAATATTTCGCCTGTTACAGTACGTATGTCTGCAAATGAACAACAACCAGTTTGATGAGCAAGTAACATTCTTAGGTAGAACAGTTCTCCACATGTAGGATGTACGTAGGCAAGTCTACGGATAGCAGGTGTTCGTTTAGATGTTCTTTTAATCCATGTTTTTGAAGACACATCCCATCTGTACTTTGAAAGATAATCAATGTAGCGAAGATGTAAGCCATTATTCGAAGTTGATTGCTGAAAATGTTTTTCTGTAACATTATTGGTTAACCACTCAGTAAGTGTAGTCTTGGATGTATATTCATTGTTGATAACGTCCACTAAGTTCTGTGATTGCCGAAATGTGAGATTTTGTTTGCCTTCTAAATGTACGGCTAAAATCTGAACAGGCGGATTTCGGTGATGAATTGGGAAGGTGAAGATCCGCCATGAAGCCTCATGAGGACATATAAACCGGCCGTCAAGATAATTTTTAATCTCGTCAATAACCTCTGGTGTATCATGCGTACTACCTCCAGAATCACCAATATCCTTAGTCACTGTAAAGCGAACCCTGTCTGCACCTTTTGAGATGTATTTGAAAAGATATTTTATAAGCATACTCCAACCGCAATATTCAACATTAATATGTGCGTCAAAATGCAGAAGAAGTTTTCTATTGTACGGAACAACAAATCCATTATCCAGGGATACGCCACGTTTCAAATGTCGGCGGTTATCGGTACGCCTTTTGTAATGGATGTAACCACCGTTATCAATACGTGTTTGCAATTCGTAACCCTTGGGAAACGATTTTGAGCAGACACCGTCTTTCATACACGGTGAATTCAATCTTGCCAATCCACACGGACCATGCAACATAAAAGCTGTTACAATCCTGTGTAATGCAACATCGGTTGTTGGATCAGGGAGTTCGACACTTATATAGTGGTCCACATCTTCTGGATTACGTATACGGCATTGTTCTGTGACCCATAATAACGTATGACAATGAGGGAGGCCTCTTTTCTGGAATTCAATAGTGTAAAGCTCTGAGGTCAAACGGAAATTTTGACCAAGTAAAAACAATATTTCATGTGAACAGTATATTTCTAAATTAGGAATAAGATAACATAGATTAAGAGTACCTGCAGTTACATCACCAAATGGTTTCACTCTATTCAAGTATTTTATGAATGATCGTACTTTCATTTGGAAGACCCTGGCTATGATGTCAGGTCTATCCTGTACACATGAGACACCAGCAGCTGAAATTTCTCTAGTAATCTCAGGCCATTTGACATTACACGTGAATGTGATGAAGTATTGCGGGTTACCGAACACACGACATAAAGCCAATGCATCCTGATAATGTTTGTACATGTACCTTGGGCCACCAGTGAATCTCAGGCCATTCGACCTAATGATATGATGTTGTGCGCATACAACGTAAGGTTCCAGTATAAGGGTATCCTATTGAGAAAGACTAAGAGTAATAGTGTCTTCCTAAGGATGATCAGATAGCAAGCACATATGCATAGCATCAGGTATAGTGACAAGAAACAAGCGTAGAGGAACATACATGTAATATTAGATGCAAGCCAGTCCTAGCATGCATTCTACATGAAGGTTCCTAGGTTATAGTCTAGGTCAAGTGTAATTGCCTAATTCTCTATAACCAATGGCTCTGATACCAGTCTGTCACACCCCCGCTGGTAGCGGAAACACGGGTGTGCGAGCTAGACGGGATCGTCATAACACATGGTTAGCGATAGAGATGCAATATATATGTAATAGATGACATAGCGTGTCATGATGACACCCGACACAAATGGAGACTTGTGTCGTGTATAATCAATGTTTCACGACAGCATAGTCATAAGCATGAACATTGAATGATCTCATAAACATTGATGTTAACTTGTAGTGTAAATTCCCACAACCCGGGAACAAGTGTACGATGTACAAGTTTGAGCAACCAAGATGTTCCAAAAATTAATGTTTAACAAAAGGCTTAGTTCTCCAAAATATGTCTTAGGGTCTCCTCTAAAAGGCAGTGCTCCTAGAACTTCAATTACCTTGATCACCTGATAAGAAATGCTCAAAACGGTCAACATAATTGTTGGTGAGCTTCGCAGGTTTTAAGTAATAAAAGATGTTAAGATGAAAACAGTAGGTAGGTTTAATAAAAACTACCGCAACTACACATATGCGTAGGCGGTTTTACCAGTTATAAATGACTATAGCCAAACCTAATCATCGGTTCCACCCGGGAATTGATGGCTGTAAAGAGAGCATTCCCAAAAGTAAATAGTTTAATAAGACGTAGCAAGATCCACACGGCGCATACGTATAGTTTATAACCAAACCAATCCTTAGGTCCCATTACCGGGATTAATGGTTATATTGAAGGATCCACATAGAAGAACCACACAGAAGTCCCACACAGAAGTCTCACACAGCCAAATAGTATCACCAAACAAGTAGTATCATCCAACAAGTAGTAAAGCATCCAACAAGTAGTAAAGCATCCAACAAGTAGTAAGCATCCCATGAGTTTCACATGACGTAGCAAGATCCACACAGCGCATACGTATAGGTTACAACCAAACCAATCCTTAGGTCCCATTTCTGGAATTAATGGTTCTACTGAAAGATCCACACAGAAGATCCACACAGAAGTCCCACACAGAAGTCCCACACAGAAGTCCCACACAGAATTCCCACACAGCCGAGGAATCCAACAACAATAGCATTCACAGGTAGGGTCAATCAACATATAATATCAAGTAGTCGCACATAGTATTATGATACCACTAAGTGACATACATAGTGGTAACATAGCATATAGTTCAAGTTCATATAGCATCAATCAACAAGACAAACAAGGTAAGATACTCATAGAAGTAGCAGCCACTTCCACCAAGGAAGGTGCTTGAAAACAAGTTAAGTAGGTGATCATTCTTTTCCCCCAAGTTGAAAATATTTAAAAAGGTTTGATAAGAGTAAAAAGGGGCCACGAAACTCACTGAATAGATGATAAGCACAATTGATGAAAGATTCCAAGGGTAAGATGCTATGAACCGTCAAACACCTATTGACAGTTACTGACAAGCATTAATAATGATCATAAAGCATAAGATGATGTTCAATAGGTTCGGGCAGTTTCGGTTCGGTCGTGGGTAGCTGACCGGCTTGTCGCGTGCACTAGTCAAAGATAGTATTTATATAGTTCCTTAATACCAAAACTATGTAGCAAATGGTAAGAAGGGTGTCGAATCACAAGGAGTATGTGGTTTGTGTTTAGATTTGAATTGGACTAACAAATTAATTATGAAGCTTGCTATTTTGTTTATAAAAGATTTTATATGTTTACTTGAGATGGTGTTGAGATTTTGTTCAATACAAAGGAATGAACAAAACAAAAGGTTGCTTAAAAATGATTAATAAAACTTAAGAAACTTAGAACAATGGTTGACAAAACAAGGTTACTAATAAGGTTCACCCCCGGTTGGTATCATAAAATTATGGTGCTACCAATCCAACTAAATTGCATCAAAGATGTGATTCATGCTAACGAGTTCATCATTACAAGGCTTAGGTGTCAAGAATTGTCAACGTTAATTACGGACAATAGTACACTTCATTACACAAGAACATTCAAACTCTACATCTACATAGCACACATGACCAACTCCATTTCTCAAAGACAAATTTCATACTCATTCATTCAATTTGGGAATTCAAGTTAAGATCAAAATACTAGCATAAATGGTTCAAGCAATCAAATACAAACACAAGGATGCAATCTAGTTTTCAAATGTTAACAAACCATAATCTTACAATACACAAACCGGGGGAAAACCCCAAAAAAGCTTAGCCTCTCATGGTGATTGAAGCTTGGACTCCGGTTGATGATCTTGGTTGCAACTCCATGACACTTGGATTTGGAATGACTTTAATGATGATGAAAATGAGTTAGAGAAGTGAAGAAGAGCTCCAAAATCGCCTAAATTCGTCTCTTCCCGCGGCTGCTACTGATTAGGGCCTTTTGCCCTAATTCTCCTCTTTAAATGTAGTCAAAACCCGAAGTTTCTGGTCAACCCAGGATGAGGACGTAAGTTACGTCCATAAGGACGTAAGCTACGTCCTTCCCTCTCTTGTACGGCCTGAGCTACTGTCTTACGTCCAAAATTCAGGGAAAATAGATTAAGGACGTAAGCTACGTCCTGGAGGACGTAAGCTACGTCCCTCACTGTTTTTGCCTCGGATCTTTCTTTTGTTGCATTCACGTATCCCAGATCTCATCCGTCTTTCTCTTACGCTCAATTTCCTTCCTTTAGCTCCAAACACCTGCGTTTCATAAGTAGGACAAAGTGATTCCGTTTGATAATAATAATTTGATAATAATGCATAATTAGACCTTTAACCGCATGTAAAGCACGAACGCATCACATCCCCACACTTATCATTTGCTTGCCCTCAAGCAAATCACTGACAAAATTAACTCCTAATGTATATTCATGATCGCATGCTATTTCTCTGTAATGTCCGTTAAGGTCCCTCGTCATGATCAACTCACAATTCCCTTAACAACATCACTTTTCAGATCAAGATTCTTCTATCCAAGCCTAACGAGCTGCCCAATTTTCCCTATGCATGTAATCACACCTCTCACAATTTTCACTCCTCTCGGTTTAATATTTAGACTAGCAAAAGATGTGCTAGGATATCAATGTAATACTCTCAACCAAGAACAACTCATAATTACCATAAGCTTGCACAATAATCGCAACTCCACCAATTAACACAAACCATGCACACATCAAAAGGTCTTTGAAGGGTTGTAATGTAAGGCTTAGGTTCTGGGTGAGGATAGAGAATTTAAAGTGGCTAAAGGTGGTGAAATCCAAATAAGAATGTTGAATCTTGCTAACCAATAAAGCAGCACTACACAATGGACTTGGGTAAGCTTGACCCATTTTTACAATATTTTACCTCTGGATCATGGCATTGATCTTGTGGTCATTTTGACCCATTACTGACTCCATTTTTTTTTTTAATTTATTTTATTTTATATATTTTTTTATGAGGATTATATCTAAACACTTCACTGCTTCTAACAATGCTATATCAAAAAATTCAAGCAATACTTATCAGATTTCATCACACGGGGTTAAAAAGTAAAAACGTTTGAAAAGGCTAATGGGTTGATTCGGGTTTAAACAATTAAAAAGATTAGGGGCTCAAACTGGCGACTATAGGATTATTGTAGGGTTGGGTAACACAATTGAAACAGGCTAATCAAACAACGGTTTATCCTAATGCCTTAATCACATGCGTGCAACAGTTTGGTTCATGATCTCAAACGTATCCATTGTGCAAGTTCTAGAATTAAGTAATTGCTTTGGTACACACACAAGAAGAGAAGGTGAGCAAATAACCTACTGTTGTTCTAAGCTCATGTATAGGCTCAACTCTCACAGAAAACAGTGGTTGACGGCTAAGGATGTGCAAACATGCATAAAAGGTCTATTATCTAGCTCGTTACACTTAGTTAGCTATCACTTATCCGTTCTAAAAAAAATTTTCTTTGCCCTTGAGTTGAACATGAGTCAGTACCTCTATTTTACATTACACAACGCTGCTTTCATGTACCATTTTTTTACTTTCCCTCATCCCCACACTTAAGTCATACATTGTCCTCAATGTAAATTTTAGAGCTTGTATGTTGATATGTAAAAATTACACATGTTAAGAATACATATCTTTTCCCATTTTAAGTGATTTTTGTTTCAAATTAATCTTTAGCGATACTTAATTGTGATTAATTTGATTTTTGTAGCTTCGAATGGTGGTTTGATGATTTCAAAAGAAAAAAGCCAAAGAATTCATGAAGAGTTTGGAAGTTTAGAGGCTGTCATGACCATGACAGGAGCTGTCAAGACCATAACAAGCTGCAGACCCCCTTTTTGAGCGCAATATGGCCATGACAAACTGGGTCATGGGCATGACACGCATCAGGTCCCCTTTTTAACCCCTTCTTCTTCTTCATTGAGGGAGGGACGATTTTTGAAGAAGAAACCCTAGTTTCTCTTCATCTTTGAAGGAGATTTGAAGGAAGTTTCTCAAGAGTTCAAGAGAGGTTAAAGATCAAGCATTTCAAAGAAAGATTCAACTTCACACAACCCATCCTCACTCATCTTTGGTTTGAAAATCTCTAGACCTAACATGTTTTCTTCCATTTCTATGAGTTTGGTTATGACTTTTGTAAGCCTCATGGGCTAAATACTCTTAATCACTTAGATTAGATGAAGCTTAGCATACTTTGACATTTTGTATGAAACCTTGGTGGTGTTTATGTCAATGCTCATTACAAAGCTATGAATGTCCTTTAATGGTGGTGTGTTCTTGTTTAACTTGATGAAATATTGAATCTTGTGGGTGTTGCAACCACATTATGTTGGAAAACCATGTGTGTTGGAACATTTATTCATGAATTGCATAACCTAGTATGTAGTTTATGGCATTTGACTAGAAATAGTGAATGAATGGTTGAATATCTAGTAAAGTTGAACAAGTATGCATCCTTATACATGTGTTTGTGAAAACCATTGTGTTTGTTATGAATACCTCCTAACTTTGTTATGTAAAACCATAGATAATGCGCAAATTTATGGTTCATAAATTCATGTTAGGATATTCATAAATTGAAGGATATATATAGGTATTGTTACATTACGTGAATTGAGGTGGTTGCCACGTGTTCATCGTGTTAACTTTCCAAAGATTTGTGGGTTTGGTATCCTTGACGGGAGTCCAAATCATAATTAACATTGACATAATATTATCATTAGTTCTTCATGGCATAACTTTCGATGGCTATTGTGTGTTTATCGTCTTAGCTTTCCAAAGAGTTATATAATTAGATAACTTTGACAAGAGTCTAGTTTATATCCATGTTTCATGTGTAGAAAATGATCTCACCATAGGTTCATACATGTCGTCATTGTTTTGCTAAGCGGATTCAAAGTCTAAGTGATACCTTCCTCTGATTGGTTATCTTCATCTTTATCTACTTTCTTCAATTAGTTTAATTGTTAGTTAAATTAGTTAACGATAATATTCATAAATCCTCTTTCATCGGCTAGATAATGATAAAGACTTAGTATCAGGAGCTCTCGTGTCCATGGATCGATACTTGTTTCTTACCAAAAGCTATACTACTAATCGATAGGTACACTTGCCTATTGTGTGTGTAGTTAGTCATAAGGTGAAAATCATTTTATAAATTTAAAGCTTAATTGTGTAAAATTTGTTGCTAAAGTTTATATATCAAAAACACACATCAAGTTTTTGGCGCCGTTGCCGGGGACACGGCAATTCTGAGAAAGATCCGAGTCATTACTTTAGCCAATCCTTTGTATTTACTATTTTAATTTAATTTAATTTTTTTTTGTTACCTTTATCTTTCTTTACGCGTTTGGTAGTGTTTGTGTTTCAGGAAGCTTATGTCCGCATCTTCACCGGTTGATGATCTTGTAGAGCCTTATTCTGAACCCGAAAAAGTAATCAGGAGAAACTTGAGGGCAAGATCCCACAAAGTAGCACAAGAAATCGAAGGTGAAGCGACGAGGCTAGAGTACTCAAACGAGACCGAAAGTGAAAAGGAGGATACAAACGGAACAGAAAGTGAAGAAGAGCACACCGAAGACACAATGGCGGGGCAAGAAAATAGAAGAACAATCTATGATTTTGCCAAACCATCTTTAGAAGGTGCAAAACCTAGCATTGTACGACCGAATGTGCAAGCTAACAACTTTGAGATCAAGTCAAGCACAATTCAAATGATCCAAAACAATTGTCAATTTGATGGTCGTCCGGATGATGACCCAAACTTTCACCTTGCAAACTTTCTTGAGATATGTGATACCTTCAAGATTAATGGAGTTAGTGATGATGCAATTAGACTCCGATTATTCTCTTTCTCATTACGTGATAGAGCAAAGCAATGGTTGAACACACTTCCTGTTGGTTCCATCACCACTTGGAATCAAATGGCCGAAAAATTTCTTCTGAAGTATTTTCCACCATCGAAAACCGCTAGATTAAGGAACTTGATCACATCATTCATGCAAGATGAAGGAGAATCACTATATGAAGCATGGGAAAGGTACAAAGATTCGATGAGGAAGTGTCCACACCATGGATTGGAACCTTGGTTTCAAATCCAAACATTTTACAACGGGTTATGTCCGGAAAGTCGTCAGATTATTGATGCATCTTCACGAGGTGCATTTTGGGATAAGACACCCGAGGAGGCACATGAGTTGATTGAAGATTTGGCTAACAACAGTTGTTCATGGCAAGCTCCAAGAACAAGGCAACCTAGACAGGGTGTTCATCAAGTTGATACATATCATTCTTTATCTGCACAAGTTGAAGCACTTACAAATCGAATGAATCAAATGCAGGTAAACAGAGCCCAAGTAGTTTGTGATATGTGTGGGGGACCACATATGAGTGCAGATTGTCAACAAAGGGAAATGTTCAACCCTCCGGAACAAGTTGATTATATGGGAAGTCAAGTTCGTCCTCAAAATAACCCATATAGTAACTCATACAATGCGGGTTGGAAAAATCATCCAAATTTCAGTTGGAAAGCAAGTGGTAGCAACCAACCCCCAGGATTTCAACCAAGACCAACATATCAAAACCATCAACAACAAGGCTATCAACCGTATCAACAACAAACTCACAATCAATTCCGCTCCCAAAATCAAAATCAATATCAACAATTCCAACATCAAGGATCAAGTAGTGGTTCACAACCAGAAAAGAAACCCAATTTGGAAGAGATGATGGCACAATTTCTATCTACAGCCGAAAGTCGTCATCAAAGTTCGGAAGCTCGTCACCAACAACACGAAATGGAATTGAGAAACCATCGAGCCACAATGCAAAGTATAGAAGCTCAAGTGGGAGAAATTTCAAGGCAATTATCCGAAAGGCAACCTGGTGGTCTTCCGAGTAACACCGAGCCTAATCCTAAAGCTCACGTGAAGGCGGTCACGACTAGAAGTGGCAAGACCACTCATTCGGATAACTTAGCTTCTACATCCGAGCCAATTGATGAAGAGGAAGTTGAGGTTCAAGACGAGGTGCAACATACTAGGCAAAGCCCATCAAGTACCGCACAAGTCAAAGAACCATTGAGAGTTTACAAGCCCACTATTCCTTATCCCGGTAGATTGAAAAAGGAAAAGATGGAAGAACAATATGGTAAATTTCTTGAACTTTTTAAGCAATTGCATATTAACTTACCATTTGTTGAAGCTTTATCACAGATGCCAAAGTATGCCAAGTTTCTTAAAGACATTCTAACAAACAAGAAGAAACTCGAGGAGCTTTCGCATGTGACGTTGAATGAAGAATGCTCGACGGTTTTGCAAAACAAGCTACCGAAGAAAATGACCGATCCAGGGAGTTTTACTATTCCTTGTTTAATTGGTAGTTTATCTGTTAGCAATGCATTGGCCGACTTAGGTGCTAGCATCAATTTGATGCCCTACTCGGTATTTGCAAAATTAGACCTAGGTGAGCCTAGACCGACCCGAATGAGCATCCAACTTGCCGATCGATCTGTAAAGTACCCTAGAGGCATAGTTGAGAACATGTTGGTTAAAATTGATAAATTTGTGTTCCCGGTTGATTTTGTAATTCTTGACATGGATGAAGATAAAAATGTACCACTTATCTTAGGTCGCCCATTCTTAGCTACCTCTAGAGCCTTAATTGATGTATGCAATGGTAAATTAACTCTAAGGGTAGATGAAGAAGAGGTAGTCTTTGATATTAAAAATTCCATGCAACATTCACAAAATCATGATGATTCCTTATATTTTATTGATACTATTGACTCATATGTGGATCATTATCTGCAGGAAAGCTGTGAACAAAATGCTTTGGACACACAATTGCTTGACGGGGAAAACTTTGACATTTGTCACGTGCAAGTTGTTGATGAGTTAGCTTGCTCGTTAACCAATGAACCATCCTCAAGTCCAAAAGTATTTGAAGTATCGGAAAGAGATGAAGCAAATAAGGCTAAACCATCTGTTGAGGAACCACCATCATTGGAACTTAAGGAGCTACCATCTCATTTGGAGTATGCCTACTTGGATGAGGATTCCAAATTACCCGTCATTATCGCTACCGATTTGACGAATGATGAAAAGGTGAAGCTCTTAGATGTGTTAAAGACGCACAAGAAAGCTATGGCTTGGAAGATCATGGATATAAAAGGGATACATCCTTCCTTTTGTACCCATAAGATCTTAATGGAAGATGAGTACAAGCCGGTGGTGCAACATCAACGTCGCCTTAACCCTAACATGCAAGAGGTTGTAAAGAAGGAAGTAATCAAGCTGCTTGATGCGGCTTAATCTATCCGATTTCCGATTCCCCATGGGTTAGCCCGGTTCAAGTGGTACCAAAGAAAGGAGGTATGACGGTGGTGACGAATGAAAAGAATGAGCTTATACCCACAAGAACCGTCACGGGTTGGAGAGTTTGCATCGATTACCGCAAGCTCAACGATGCAACAAGAAAAGATCATTTTCCTTTACCTTTCATTGATCAAATGTTAGAACGTTTATCTGGGAACATGTTTTATTGTTTTCTTGATGGTTTTTTCAGGATATTTTCAAATTCCTATTGCACCCGAGGACCAAGAAAAGACGACATTTACATGTCCTTATGGCACTTTCGCATACAGAAGAATGCCATTTGGGTTATGTAATGCACCGGCCACGTTTCAAAGATGTATGGTTGCCATATTTCATGACATGATCGAAGACTCAATGGAAGTGTTCATGGATGATTTCTCGGTCTTTGGAAATTCATTTGATCATTGTTTAAGTAACTTGGAAAGGATGCTTGCAAGATGCGAGGAATCAAATCTTGTTTTGAATTGGGAGAAATGCCACTTCATGGTGAAGGAAGGCATTGTCTTAGGTCATAAGATTTCCAATGCGGGGCTAGAGGTAGATAGGGCAAAAGTGGAAACCATTTTGAAACTACCACCACCAAATTCTGTCAAAGCAATAAGAAGTTTCTTAGGTCATGCCGGCTTTTATAGACGTTTTATCAAAGACTTCTCAAAAATAGCAAGACCTATGACCCAACTTCTTGAAAAAGATGTGCCTTTTGTTTTTAATGATGAATGCTTGGTTGCATTTAATCTGCTGAAAGAGAAATTAATAAATGCACCCATAATGGTAGCCCCGGATTGGAATCTCCCATTTGAACTAATGTGTGATGCTAGTGACTATGCAGTTGGAGCAGTTTTAGGGCAACGAAAGGAAAGACATTTTCATCCAATCTACTACGCAAGCAAAACCCTTAATGATGCTCAAGAGAACTACACAACAACTGAAAAAGAATTGCTTGCTGTGGTTTTTGCTTTTGATAAATTTCGTTCTTACCTTGTTTTATCAAAAACCGTTGTTTATACTGATCATGCAGCTCTCAGATACCTTTTTGGAAAACAAGATGCAAAACCGAGATTGATTCGATGGATCTTGCTTTTACAAGAGTTTGACATAGAGATACAAGACAAAAGGGGGCTGAGAACGTCGCAGCTGACCATCTTTCTCGTCTCGAGAACCCGTCTTTAGAAGAACTCCGGGAATCCAACATAAATGACAATTTTCCACATGAATTTCTTTTGCAGGTTCAAGAGATTGATGATCATCCTTGGTTCGCAGATTTTGCAAACTACCTTGCGGGTGGGGTTCTCGTTAAAGGAATGACCTACCAACAGAAAAAGAAATTCTTTACTGATTTAAAGCACTACTTTTGGGAAGACCCGCATCTGTTTAAGGTATGTGCAGATCAAGTGGTGAGAAGATGTGTGTATGGTAGTGAGGCGATGAGCATTATTCGCCATTGTCATGAAGGACCCACTGGTGGACATCATGGGGCTAATTACACCGCCAAGAAGGTTTACGACTCCGGATTCTATTGGCCCACCATTTTTAAGGATGCACATGCATTGGTAAAAGCTTGTGATGCTTGCCAACGAGCAGGTAACATCTCATCCCGTGATGAGATGCCCCAAAACGGGATTCAGGTATGTGAGGTATTTGATATTTGGGGCATCGACTTCATGGGACCATTTCCATCTTCACGAGGACACAAATACATCCTAGTTGTTGTTGATTATGTCTCAAAATGGGCAGAAGCACAGGCATTGCCCACAAACGATGCTAGGGTTGTTGTGAAGTTTTTAAGAAAGTTGTTCACACGGTTTGGAACCCCCAAGGCCTTAATTAGTGACCGAGGCACTCATTTCTGTAACTCGTTGATGTGTGCTAGACTATACTACAATAAACTTACAAATAAAACTCTAACTAGACACTAAAAAGCTTTAAATTTATAAAACTAAGACTCGATCCTAAGCAACACAACCGGCAGTGTACCGGTCGACTGCAGAATAGCTATTAAGTCCGAGTTATCGAACCCAAAGACTTCTGTATGGAAAACGTAAACTGAACTTACCTAAGACTCGACTAAAAATACTAAATGAAAGTAAATGAGGGGGTTTGTTTTAAATTACTTTAAAAGAACTAATACTGGACAGAAAATAAGGAATTGACTAGATTTAAATCAGGAGAAGAAATCACTACCTAGGTAAGAATCCTATACATGTTTTTGGCTTTTCTCCTGACGGTTTTGGAAAGACTTGTGTAACTGGGATCTGAAGATACTAACTTAAAAGGGACCTAGAGAAACCTCGACACTTTCAAGGGAAGCAACTAGATAGACCTAATAAGCCGATAAAACACCGGTTTGTGGATTACCCTCACAGGTTCTCCAACTAAGCTAACGACACACCCGATAGACACTCTACCTCACGGCGCGAGTGTCACAATACCTAAAAGTAAGGGGATAGATCTGGAATGCCTAATCAGACTCAGGAAACTATGATATGAAAGGGGAACTAGACCGAACTCCTCACAGAGACTCTAACCTAGCAATCAATCACACAAGACAACCTGATAATCTATTAACCTCACAGTATTAAGATTAGTTGCATATTTAGTTAGTTCAATTCAAGATAAATCACTTCAATGATTCAATACGTCTACCAAATCATCTAGAAACCGCAAACCCTAGGTAAACGATCTAGCATGCATCCATTATATGAAAGACATTCATCAAGACACACGTGAAGCAATAAACCAATCACAAGAACAGATCTAAATACACGTACACAACTGATCATGCACACCAAATCATTATCATTAACTTTAAACACAAGCACAGTCCAAAAACCGAAAGAATACTAAGTTAAACATGCATAATCATCAAAACCTAGGAAGCTACAGAAGTTTAGCCAAGAACCATATCAAAACAGTAGCTAAAGTTCATAAACAACTCAGTAAACATGATTCAAGAATAAGAGTAAACAAGAAGAAGATGAAACCAATGGATAACACCCTTGAATCTTCAATCCTCTTGCTCAATCCTTGCTCCTTGATGCTTCCAATTGCTTGTTCTCTGCTTGGGATCTCCAAAATCGTCTCTTTTCTCCTCTGGAAGTCGCCTCCTGCCGTCCCCCCCATTAGGTTTTTTTTATAAAACCTTAAATAATGATCTAGGGCAAAATTTCTCGGTTTAGCAATCTTAGCGCGTCGCCAAAATAACCACCAAAATCTTCGCTACGCGCTAAAAACAAAATAGTCGATTTCTGACGCGGGAATCTTGGCGCGTCTCTCAGATCCTGTCATCATCTTGGCCACGCGCCAAGATAAGGATTTTCAGAAATCTCCCATTTGACCAAGCTTCTTCCGTTCCTTAGCTCGCATGCTTGTTTATTCTTCAAAATCAACCATTTATGCTCCTTGAACCACAAATACCTGCAAATACACAAATACGTAAATAGAAACCGAAAACTATAAAAACGGGAAATAAAGACTAAAAATATATACAGAAATCGTATGGAAAACAGATGTGTTTTGCAACACATCAAGTATCCCCACACTTACCTCTTTTTCGTCCCTGAAAAAGACTTATGCAAATGGAATCATAGTCAAGTTTAAATCTGATTTCCAACATTTAAGTCTAATTACTTATTAAAATTTACTAACGTGTTAACCGCGATCACAAAGTATATTTGTCCATTTAAACCCAACCACCGATCATCCCAGTCCCCAAGAGTATAGCATTTAGGTTCAAGTATTCTATTTTATTAATCATGAATTCTCACAAGTCGGTATCTATTCCTGTTATCAAATCTCCGAAGCATAGACTAAATCAAAAATCCATGATTTTTCTACCACTGTAACCCAATACCCACATGTATTTAAAACTAGCTTATTTTGATGGAAACTAAGCTGCACTATAAATATTTTTCTTTTCAGCACTTATTCTTCTTTTGCAACTTTTCATATATATATATATATATATATATATACATATATATTTTTTATAAGACTCCACCTAGAGGGCTGTTGCCCACTGAGTCACCATCCCCTTGAGCAACACCATAGGCTTGTCTTTTTTTTTTTTTTTTTTTTTTATTTTGTTTTTTTTTTTTTATTTTGTTTTTTTTTTTTTTTTGTTTTGTGCAAGATTTAAAAACAACAGGATCACGACCCTAACTCAGAGGTGTTGCCAGCCAAGTCGCCATCGCAGCTGTCAAGCACATAAGCTTCAGGCCACAATCATTAAGTACTGGCCTAGAGGTTTTTGAATGCCCTCTCGCACCTAATTGTCATTTTCAAACTCACACAATACTAAGATAGAATCCTAAGGCGCCACATAACGTGTGCCAACTATGCTAATCTTAAATACAAACGGGTATCAACTTACAGTGGTGCTTTTTCAACCTTCCAACAGTTTCGACTTCCATCTAGTGAGAACACATATAGTAAATTAAATATTTAATTAGATGGATTAGAATACATCTATGAAAACCCTTCAAAATCGGCTGGGCCTACCCGTGCATCCCAAATCAGACACGCTTTTAATTATTTATTATCTCATACATATAGTAGTTGAAAACCAGACACCTGACTGTACCTATCATTTTCCATTTTTAATATATGCAAACATCAAATCAGGGAAATTTTCTAATTTTTGTTTTTTTTTTTTAAAGACACACTAAAATAAAATTAACTAAACACACGCAAAAATTAAAAGAATGACTCAATGAAATTAAACCTAAGACACATGTCTTCCTATCCCCACACTTAATTTAAACATTGTCCTCAATGTTGAAACTAAAAGAAAGACATAAATAAAAAGAAGAGTTTTGGAAAGACTTAGCTGGTAAAGCAGTGTCCAGCTGTGCAGAGTCTGAATCCAAAACCTCTGATCGTATAGCATTTCATTCGCGATCAGGAATCACTGGTTGCCTCCTTATAAAATTGTTAGATATATTCACCCGAATGGAGATTGAGTACGGGTGAATTATTCCAGACCTGCAAAACAAAAAACTAACAGGCAAACACAGCATCAAACAGACTCAATAAAGAAACAAAAACGACTCACAAAACAGAGAAACACACGTATGAAATTCAAGTTGCTTTGAACAAGTGGAAAAATGGATGACATGATGGTAGAAGGTCGAAAATGGTGGAAAAATGGGTGAAATGGTGAAAATTAGGTAAAATAAAAAAAATTCAAAATTCTGGGATCCCTCGCGTGACGCGAGGGTTAGCATGAACATGGAGCGATACGCGAGAGTCGTCGCGCTACGCGAGAGAAATCAAGCAGCCCGGCGCGTAGCGCGAGGTTGCATTTTTTTTCAGAAAGTTACGAAATTTTTCATGCCTTAGCCAAATTTTTGGCCCCAACCGTTTTATTACCTCTATTAACATGAACCAAGTGGGAAAAACTTACCTGGTAGCCTCCCGGTCATGTGTCAAATCGCAACCATATGATCGTTTCCCTGCAAACACTTAACACAAACACGAAAACAATGCACACGAAAACACAAAAACCAACACAAAAACTCAACGAACTACCTAAAACTCAAGTAAACCAACTCTACAAACTCTATAAACGAGTCATCACCCAAATATCACCAACTAGCTCAATCAGGAGGCTTCTCCTTTATCGATTTCAGCACCGCTTCTACCCTAAGCGGTAAACAAGCTTTCAACACCGAACAACTAAGCATGAATTTCTTGATCCTGTTGACTCCTTCACTCAGATCAGCCCACCAAGACTTAAATCTACTAGGTCCAAACTCATCCTTAACAAATATCCTAGTAGTTTATCAACCCGAAACATCCCCACACTTGGGGTTTGGACTATCCTCATATCACACTCATTCTTCCTATCTCTCTTTTTTGTAGGAGGAAGCCTACACCTAGGGAACTCCCAACACTCTCATCCACCTTCCCCACACTTAGGTTTCACATGATGTAAGTACTTTCCTAATCTCTTGTTTACCTGCTAACAAAGCTTCTAAAATAACCAATTCACTTTCCGGATCAACTCACAACTGTCCACATATTCAGGTAAACTTTCTCTCCTACAAATTCATCCTCCCAGGAGTTACTACTCTCAACTTCTTCCTCAGCAATCACCCTCTCAAATTCTTCAACTATTCTATCTAACTCCTCATCTTCAGCATCTGAATACTCTTGCAAACTACACACACTTCCAAACTCACTCCTTGAACTCTTGACAACTTCCTCAATCCTAGAAATCACAATTTCCTCAATAACCAGAGGTGGGACAACCGTTAATGTCTCTGGTTCTGGGAAGTTATCTTGCTCACACTCACTTGCTAACTTAGCATCCATTGCCTTAAAATGCGATTCCCAATCAAATTGCCTCACCTCCTCCGGTGATGGAATGTAACGAGTAGTGCTACCAGGGATTTTCCTACCAATAGGGATGACAATATCAGCAACACTATCTAAAGGCTCACTATCCTCTGATAAAGTATCATGACACACCATTTTTCTCTTCTGTTCTTCCTTCCACGAGATGTATCGTTCGATGTGTTCCTCAACATCCGGATCAGAAAAATCAATAAATCTAACTGGAGGTGGGACTTGAAATTCGTCCATTATCGTCTCCGTTTTCGGGTATTGGGGAACATCAGTCAGCTCTACTCCACTTATCACATCTCCATCCTCATCATCCTCTGACTCATCATCATCACTAAAATCTAAAGAAAAATCGTAAATCCCTGGTTGAGTTTGCTCAACATCCTGCTGAACCGAAGGTGGGACTGAGATGTCCATTTTCGTCTCCGGCTCATCCTGAGTTCTATATTTTTCATTTAGCTCTACCTGCGGATCAGGATAATAATAATTTGGAGAATACCCCGATGAATTTAGGCAAAGACAAGTAAAATGGGGTCCTCCACAGATTTCACACATAATGACACTTACAGAAACAAGAAAACTAACTGACTCTACAGACTCAATAAAACAAATAGAATTAAAACAAACTAATTAAAAAAATACTTAGCACAAATAGCAATTAAATCAAGTAAGTCCAATGAACGCAATCGCCAAGAAATCCCCGGCAACGGCGCCAAAACTTTGATGTATGCTAGACTATACTACAATAAACTTACAAATAAAACTCTAACTAGACATAAAAAGCTTTAAATTTATAAAACTAAGACTCGATCCTAAGCAACACAACCGGCAGTGTACCGGTCGACTGCAGAATAGCTATTAAGTCCGAGTTATCGAACCCAAAGACTTCTGTATGGAAAACGTAAACTGAACTTACCTAAGACTCGACTAAAAATACTAATGAAAGTAAATGAGGGGGTTTGTTTTAAATTACTTTAAAAGAACTAATACTGGACAGAAAATAAGGAATTGACTAGATTTAAATCAGGAGAAGAAATCACTACCTAGGTAAGAATCCTATACATGTTTTTGGCTTTTCTCCTAACGGTTTTGGAAAGACTTGTGTAACTGGGATCTGAAGATACTAACTTAAAAGGGACCTAGAGAAACCTCGACACTTTCAAGGAAAGCAACTAGATAGACCTAATAAGCCGATAAAACACCGGTTTGTGGATTACCCTCACAGGTTCTCCAACTAAGCTAACGACACACCCGATAGACACTCTACCTCACGGCGCGAGTGTCACAATACCTAAAGGTAAGGGGATAGATCTGGAATGCCTAATCAGACTCAGGAAACTATGATATGAAAGGGGAACTAGACCGAACTCCTCACAGAGACTCTAACCTAGCAATCAATCACACAAGACAACCTGATAATCTATTAACCTCACAGTATTAAGATTAGTTGCATATTTAGTTAGTTCAATTCAAGATAAATCACTTCAATGATTCAATACGTCTACCAAATCATCTAGAAACCGCAAACCCTAGGTAAACGATCTAGCATGCATCCATTATATGAAAGACATTCATCAAGACACACGTGAAGCAATAAACCAATCACAAGAACAGATCTAAATACACGTACACAACTGATCATGCACACCAAATCATTATCATTAACTTTAAACACAAGCACAGTCCAAAAACCGAAAGAATACTAAGTTAAACATGCATAATCATCAAAACCTAGGAAGCTACAGAAGTTTAGCCAAGAACCATATCAAAACAGTAGCTAAAGTTCATAAACAACTCAGTAAACATGATTCAAGAATAAGAGTAAACAAGAAGAAGATGAAACCAATGGATAACACCCTTGAATCTTCAATCCTCTTGCTCAATCCTTGCTCCTTGATGCTTCCAATTGCTTGTTCTCTGCTTGGGATCTCCAAAATCGTCTCTTTTCTCCTCTGGAAGTCGCCTCCTGCCGTCCCCTCCCATTAGGTTTTTTTTATAAAACCTTAAATAATGATCTAGGGCAAAATTTCTCGGTTTAGCAATCTTAGCGCGTCGCCAAAATAACCACCAAAATCTTCGCTACGCGCTAAAAACAAAATAGTCGATTTCTGACGCGGGAATCTTGGCGCGTCTCTCAGATCCTGTCATTATCTTGGCGACGCGCCAAGATAAGGATTTTCAGAAATCTCCCATTTGACCAAGCTTCTTTCGTTCCTTAGCTCGCATGCTTGTTTATTCTTCAAAAATCAACCATTTATGCTCCTTGAACCACAAATACCTGCAAATACACAAATACGTAAATAGAAACCGAAAACTAATAACAACGGGAAATAAAGACTAAAAATATATACAGAAATCGTATGGAAAACAGATGTGTTTTGCAACACATCACTCGTTACTTGAAAAAGCTTTATCACACTATGGTGTTCACCATAGATTTTCAACGGCGTATCATCCACAACGAGTGGACAGGTGGAAGTCACTAATCGAGGCCTTAAACGCATTCTGGAGCGAACAGTGGGGCAAAACCGAAAGATTTGGTCAGATAAGCTAGATGATGCTTTATGGGCTTTTCGAACCGCTTACAAAACACCAATAGGCACAACACCATTTAAGTTGGTTTACGGAAAAGCTTGTCATCTACCATTTGAAATTGAGCACAAAGCATATTGGGCTTTAAAATCAGTTAACCTTGACTTAAGATGTGCAGGTGAAACAGATGGTTGCAGGTTCATGAGCTTGAAGAATTGAGAAATCAAGCTTACGAGAACTCTCGAATCTACAAGGAACGAACAAAGCAATCACACGACAATCACTTGAAGGATAACAAACAATTTCAAGAAGGAGAGCGTGTCTTGCTTTACAATTCAAGACTTCGGTTGTTTCCAGGAAAGTTAAAATCACGATGGACAGGTCCTTACCTTGTGAAACAAGTATTTCCATATGGCACCGTTGAAATAGAACATCCGGACGGAAGAGTTTTCAAAGTGAATGGTCATCGATTGAAACATTACATCGAAGGCCCGGTGGATGAGGAATTGGAGATTGTGAATCTTCACCCCAAGAACAATTAATGCGGGGTCGAGTCAAGCTAAAGACTCGTTAATAAACTAAGCGCTTCCGGGTGGCAACCCGAGGGTTTGAACGCATTATGGTATTGTATGTTCTCTTTTTACGGGCTCTATAATGTTTTGATTTTTAGGAAATCGTTATTTTTCTTATAGCATGATGAAACTCGAGATTTAATTACCGGCGTCACTCGGTAAGTATTTCTTAAGTGATTATGCTAATCATTCGAAAAACCAATAACTAAATTTTGAAATCATTATCTTTTGGTATAACCCGTTAAATATTTATATTTAAAAAAAAAATTCAAATATTTATTTTATTAGGTAATTGTAATAGAATTAATGACAAAAAGAAAAAATTTAGATGATAAGATAAATTTTCTTATTAAATAAAAAAAAAAATTGAAAATGTATTTGTCATGACCATGACACAAAAGTAATGCCCATGACCTATGCATTGTAAAGAGCTCAAAAGCTACTGTCATGACCATGACCATTTTTGTCATGGCCATATCCTGGTCAAACTTTAAAAAAAAAAAAAAAATTATTGAATCTTAAAAGAAACCTAAATCTCAGATCTCATCTACCACTACATTCTCCATCTTCTTTCATCTTCTTCCATACAACCACTGCCATCGCCACCACCCTGCAGCCGTCGCCACCCTCATCATCGCGCGACATCCGCCACCCACCGCGACCAACAACCTCCGACCGCAACCCACCTGCACCACCCGCGCCATCACCTGTGCCCTAAGCCGCCATCTTCATCACCATCCCGCAGCCACCACAAACCCCCTGCGAACCGCGACCACCCGACCGCAACCCTAAGCCACCATCACCCCCGCGCCCGACCTCGCCGACCATCACCCTGCCCGTCACCTACCTGCCCGTCGCAACCAACACCATCGCTCCAACAACCAATTGCAACCACCTACCACCCGACCGCTCTTCAACATCGGCGACCACCTCCCTGCCCGTCACCTCCCTGCAACCACCATCGCCACCCTCACCCACAACCACCAGCAGCCCCAATTCCACGTTTAATTCCCTTTAGGTTGCCAAAACTTCAATGTTAAGGTTTGTGAGGTTTAACCATTTGTGAAATTGTAGCTTATTATCAACTGATTTTTCTTTTCTTTTCTTTTACCTTTGTTAGTTCTTTAATTTTGTTAGATTACAAGAATGGTGCTGATTTTTGTTAGATTCACAGCATTCCCTTGATAGGTTGTGTTGACAATTGTGTTATCTTGTTTTACCTTGGTGAAATCGAACCATAGCATGATATTTCACATATATTTTGGGTTGACTAGGTTATATGGATATATATCTTTTGTTGCAGTTGCTGAGATGAGACTTGTGTTGTTTTGATTTAATTTGGTGCTTGTGTGTTGAATGCTTCTTGTTTGAATGCATCAAATTAGCTCACATGACAATTGCAATTTCATGTTGTTCCACTCTTGGTGTGTAGTTTCAATGGTTGTAACAAATTCATTTCTATTTGTGGATGACTAATTGGACTTGTTATTTCAGCTACGTTTTGGATAAAATCATGGGATAGTGTTTAAAGCATGTTATCAACTTCATTTTGGTGTCTTGAAGATTGGAAGTTAGTATAATGTGTCTCATAAGTTTGGTAGTTATTGTTTGAATTTTGTATGATATCGGTTCCTCAATTTTAGGTTTATAATATTTTGATGTGTGACTGTTGATGTATGTGTGTGTGTATACATATATATATATATATATGCGTATACATATACACACATATATTGTTTAAATCATTATCTCACATTTTCATTTTTGCAGGTGATGGCGAATGACGATCTTCATCGGTTTCTTCAATTTGAGCAAGACAGCGAGAGGGCTAAACGATATGAAGCCATTCGCTTAAGGAACTTTGAACATCACGTACGATTTGCATGTCCACCTTGGAAGCTCTTGGAGAGAAGGCTCGTGTTGACGCTATGCTCACGAAACCATGGCAACGTTTCTTCTCGATTCATCAGCCTCAGTACAAAGAGCTAGTGTTGGAATTCTGTGCTACTTATCGGTTTGCTCACCCAGTTACTGACTTACATGATAAGAATGCCATTTCTTTCCGATTGGGTGGTGAGGAACGCAAGCTCAGTACAAAGAGCTAGTTTCTTCTCGATTCGTCAGCCTCAGTACAAAGAGCTAGTGTTGGAATTATGTGCTACTTTTGATAAGGGGAGTTCTTTTGTTCTCTTTCATTCTCACTTGCATGTTCATTGCATCTAATTGCATTGTTTTTACCTATTTTGACACATTGAGGACAATGTATCATTCAAGTGTGGGGATGTTAGGGATTTTTGTTTGATTTCATCAAAACCACCGATCTTATATTTTTGCTTCCAACAAATTCCTCTTTTTGGCATAATTTTTTTTTAGTGTTCATTTTGCTTAAACATTAGATTTTTAAGCATAAGCTCAATTTTGGAAATCACATTTCTAAGAGAATCCAACGAAAATGCAAAAACAATGTTGAAAATATCGTAATAATTGTCATGTTGATTGAAAGATTTTTATGCCAAAGTTTGCATCGATTCCTACCACCCCGTTTCCGTGAGTAAAAACTCTCGTGCCTTCGAGCATTGGTTATTCACTATATATCACATGCTCACGTTTTGTTAATTATGGAGTGGCTCGAATGTTGTAACATTTTAGAACTTGCTTAGGTGATTCATTTCAAAATCATGAACTAAGTTGTTGCATGAAATGATTGAGGCGTTAGAAAAACTCACCTTGTTTACTCCATTTTCGTTTCTCTTCTCATGCCCGATCATCACCCTTAGTTGCCCTTGTTGAGCCTAAACCTCATGCTTTTTGTTTTACCACCGTGAATAACCTAATTAGCCAAATAGCCTCCTTCCTTTTAATTTTGTGTTAAAATCCGGATTTTGTTAGTTGTCTAACTTATATTATATAGTTGTAATTATGTTTAGAACAATTTGTTATTGTTCTATTAGCGTAGTATATGTTGTATTCAAAAAAAAAAAAAAAAAAAAAAAAAGAAAAAAAATATGAAAAAAAAACAGAAAAAAAAAAGAAGATTAGTGAATTATTTTCTTTGTTTGTTTTAGGAGAAATCAATTAAAAATGAACAAATTTTGTATGTTATAATGAGAAACCATTATGATAACTCATTATACGTATGTTCATATTAGTTTATTTTAGTTTGTGTATTCTTTTTATGTTTTGTATTTGTTCGTAGAAAGCATCTAGCGATTCCGGATTTTTAACATTTTAACCACTTTATCACCAAAATTCACGCCTTCAACCGTAGCCCCGTTACAACCTTTAAAGACCTCTTGATTTGTGCAACTTTCTTATGTTATGTGGTGGAGAATTTGATCCCTAATCAAGCTTATGATAATGTTGCTTCATTATGTGCTTGAGTGATTTACATACCTACTTCCATATATACATCCGAGTGTTGAGCGAATCATTGTGAGAAGTGCAAGTTAAGCATAAATTTCTTTTCATAAACTGTCAAATCTATTTAGATATTCTCACACGTTGGAAATTGATTGACTCGTTGGTTTCCTTTTTAAATGTGTATTTCTTAAAATTCTTATGCATTCAAATCTTTAGTTTATTTGTGAACTACCTATAAATATTATTAATGCCAATGGAATCTTGTCAAATCTTTTGTCATTTTGCTTGAGGGCAAGCAAACCTTAAGTGTGGGGATATTTGATATGTGAAAAATTACACATGTTAAGAATACATATCTTTTCCCATTTTAAGTGATTTTTGTTTCAAATTAATCTTTAGCGATACTTAATTGTGATTAATTTGATTTTTGTAGCTTCGAATGGTGGTTTGATGATTTCAAAAGAAAAAAGCCAAAGAATTCATGAAGAGTTTGGAAGTTTAGAGGCTGTCATGGCCATGACAGGAGCTGTCAAGACCATAACAAGCTGCAGACCCCCTTTTTGAGCGCAATATGGCCATGACAAACTGGGTCATGGGCATGACACGCATCAGGTCCCCTTTTTAACCCCTTCTTCTTCTTCATTGAGGGAGGGACGATTTGAAGAAGAAACCCTAGTTTCTCTTCATCTTTGAAGGAGATTTGAAGGAAGTTTCTCAAGAGTTCAAGAGAGGTTAAAGATCAAGCATTTCAAAGAAAGATTCAACTTCACACAACCCATCCTCACTCATCTTTGGTTTGAAAATCTCTAGACCTAACATGTTTTCTTCCATTTCTATGAGTTTGGTTGTGACTTTTGTAAGCCTCATGGGCTAAATACTCTTAATCACTTAGATTAGATGAAGCTTAGCATACTTTGACATTTTGTATGAAACCTTGGTGGTGTTTATGTCAATGCTCATTACAAAGCTATGAATGTCCTTTAATGGTGGTGTGTTCTTGTTTAACTTGATGAAATATTGAATCTTGTGGGTTGCAACCACATTATGTTGGAAAACCATGTGTGTTGGAACATTTATTCATGAATTGCATAACCTAGTATGTAGTTTATGGCATTTGACTAGAAATAGTGAATGAATGGTTGAATATCTAGTAAAGTTGAACAAGTATGCATCCTTATACATGTGTTTGTGAAAACCATTGTGTTTGTTATGAATACCTCCTAACTTTGTTATGTAAAACCATAGATAATGCGCAAATTATGGTTCATAATTCATGTTAGGATATTCATAAATTGAAGGATATATATAGGTATTGTTACATTACGTGAATTGAGGTGGTTGCCACGTGTTCATCGTGTTAACTTTCCAAAGATTTGTGGGTTTGGTATCCTTGACGGGAGTCCAAATCATAATTAACATTGACATAATATTATCATTAGTTCTTCATGGCATAACTTTCGGTGGCTATTGTGTGTTTATCGTCTTAGCTTTCCAAAGAGTTATATAATTAGATAACTTTGACAAGAGTCTAGTTTATATCCATGTTTCATGTGTAGAAAATGATCTCACCATAGGTTCATACATGTCGTCATTGTTTTGCTAAGCGGATTCAAAGTCTAAGTGATACCTTCCTCTGATTGGTTATCTTCATCTTTATCTACTTTCTTCAATTAGTTTAATTGTTAGTTAAATAGTTAACGATAATATTCATAAATCCTCTTTCATCGGCTAGATAATGATAAAGACTTAGTATCAGGAGCTCTCGTGTCCATGGATCGATACTTGTTTCTTACCAAAAGCTATACTACTAATCGATAGGTACACTTGCCTATTGTGTGTGTAGTTAGTCATAAGGTGAAAATCATTTTATAAATTTAAAGCTTAATAGTGTAAAATTTGTTGCTAAAGTTTATATATCAAAAACACACATCATATGTGGGAATTAAAACACCTTCCTACCACCAAACACACAACAAGAGAATAATTGTTTTGACCACCCCATGAGACACCTAGCTTAAAGCAACAGAAATGAAAGAAAAGAAAACCACAGACACACATAAATGTAAGCATTGTTCAACAAAGATAAGGTGGAGCACGTGGACCTGATCATAGGATCAGCGAGTGCATCAATAACCACCAGATGGTGGTCCTGGATATGGCTGCCCAAAGATACTCTCAAAGAAACCCCTCCTCACATCTCCCATGTCGAAAGCATCAGCTGAAGTTGCATGAGATCCACTTGGTTCGTCTGAGGGTGCGGTGGTAGTGGGAAGCCAAACAGATGGTGTAGACTGTGGGTAGTATGGGGCTTGCTGCGTCTGACTGTAGGGAGGAAGATCGGGTGACTGCCAATCGGTGGGAGGTGGTGTGGGTGTATAAGGTAATCCTTGCATGTAATCCTCTCGATGACGAATGTTCTCCCTATACATATAATCCTGGTTGCGATAAAATTCCTGAGAATACATCATGTGTTGCATGTACATCCTGTTTCGCTCCATTTCCTCAGATTGTCGATCAAACATCCTTTGTTCTGGCTCTGACCAACGTGTAAATCCCACAGGATGAGCCTGAGCCACTGCAACCCTTATCCGTCTATGATACGGATCATCGTCATCTGCCCCCTCACCTCTAACCGGGCTATCGCGTCTTCTTCCTTCCTCTACAAAGAATCCCCCTCTCGAATGCCAGAAATCCCTTCTTTCACTTCCAAATATCGACCACTCCTTCTATCAACTAGCTTGTAAACATCTGCAGACCTCTCATAAGACCATCCCTGAGGTAAGTTGCTAATCTTGAATGGCACATGGGTATTTTCTTCTTCTGAGCCCTGCTGGGTAAAACATTTTGTTTCCTGAAAAATTTTGATAACAATCGACAATGTGGGACTGATTTCCTGTCTGACTTCTCCCTAGATTCCCAAATACTCCACAAGATGAGATGCCTAGCAGACAGAGCTGGTTGTCCTGTAACCAAAGCATGTAAGACCATCACCTCATATAACCTACCTTCGCTTTGTCACCCATCCTTGGCAGCACATTCTGATTCAAGAAAATCAACAACAGTTTGGGCAATGGTTTCAGATTTGCACGATCAAGAGACCATCGTGCTACGTTAATTCCTTCGGGTACCTGAAACATCTCATATATCATACTTCGCCACACATCTTCCTTGGCGACTTTACATGATAGCATTGCGTCGGTAGGGTATGTATAAGGAGTCCCATCTGCTGTTCCTGAGTCAAAGTGAGCATCCTATTTAAATTAAAGAAGGATAGACTCACTGTTTTACCATTCACCATTCCTGTGAGTTGTGTTGTGACGGGAGGATCATCTCCTGGTTCTTTCTTCAATAGACATCCATTCCAAAATCGCATCACATAAATATCCTCGACACCATCATTGTTGAAACTCAAATGTTGTTCCCAGCCCAATCTTGTGAAACATTCAACCACCCCAAACTCTCAAAGTCCGACCTGTATCTGTCTTTCGCAAATCATTAGTTTATCTGTAGATACTTGATGATCACTCGCCACATCCTTTTTGCCTCGTGAGGACAGAAGCACCTCTTCCTCATCCTCAGACTCTTCAGTAGATCACTCGCCCCCTTTTTGCTCTTTTCCTTTCGATGCTCCTGCTGCAGTCTTTGTCCTCACCATTTTACCTACATTTTCATGACCAAAGTTAGTGGAACATCATCACATAATCAACATCTATTTCAACACATTGCAACAACATTCACTTATCACACACTATTTTTTGGTCATGAACTAGTTAAAGGCAACCTACATCCATTAACACCCAACACCCCAACCATTTTCAATTCATGATATAATCTGCGTTGTATCTATTCCTCATAACTCTCTTATTCTAAACTCTCTAAGTGACCATCTACTAAGTTCCAAAGGGGATTTCCAAACCACTACTAAATCAATAATCACACACACATGTCACCATCTTCTACCATTACTTTCAAGATGTTCATATGTATAATCAACGTCATAACATCTAATGAAGAAGGAAATACACGTACCTTGATGCTTGAAAGCGTGTAATATGAATAAAGATGTAAACTTGACTCTAAAATCCCGAAATCCCCACAAATTTTCGTAGCCTTAACCCTTTGAAATCACTCAAACGGCTGCGATTCACTCAAAACTAACACATGGTTTTGTTCCTCTCGAAAAATCAAGCCAATTGCATATATAATATGCAAGATTTGGTGAAGAATCGAGAGAGTTGAGATTGATGGAAGTTAGGGTTTTGGAGTTAGAGATGAAGAGTTGGAGAAGATGGAGAGAAAGAGTAGGGAAAAGCGAAGTTGGTAAAAGCTTGTGGTTAAAATGCCGGTTTTGTTAAGGTGTGGTTGAGATTTAGCCAAAATATGTGGTTAAAACCGTTTTCTGCAGTCCGCCCAGACCCGACGTAAGTTACGTCCATAAGGACGTAGCTTACGTCCTATTCAGGACTGGGATTCATCGACTAAGGGAACGTAAGGCAGAAGGGAGGACGTAAGGTGGCCTTAGACGTAAGCCTACGCCCAAGGGACGTAAGTTACGTCCAATTTGCCATTTTTATTTTAATTAATTTTTTTTTTTTTACTTTTTTTTAAAATTCCGCACTCATATATATATAAATTAACACACACACATAGATAAATAAATAAAAAATTGTAGATATATAACCTATATATATAACACCCCCCCCCGAACACACGTGTATTGTCCCGAATACACACAATTCGCGCACACAATGGGATTTTGCGACTCGGATTTGGTTTGGCAATACTAAATGAGGGCTGAAAGGGTCTATACTAAACTGAGCAATGCAAAACAACTGATATTTACACGTTACCTCCCGTGGGTTGCCTCCCACGCAGCGCTAAGTTTACCTGTCGTTAGCCGGACTTTGTGGTGCTGTGATCAGATGGGTACCTCATCAAGAGTGCTCACAACAAGCACTCGGATTGTTTGTCCGCCCCATTTATGTCATTTGGGTCAAGATATGGTTTAAGACGGTGCCCATTCACCGTTTGCCTTAAATGGTCATCGAAGTCTTCAATCTCTATATCTCCAAAGTCACCCACCCGAGTGATTAAATATGGACCCGTCCATTTACTTTTTAGCTTTTCGGGGAATAGCTTTAGGCGTGAGTTGTACAACCATACCTTTTGTCCGGGCTTGAACTCTTTCAAACGAAGCTTGGCATCATGAACCCGCTTCATCTTGTCCTTGTATGCAGATGCGGTTTCATAAGCTTCGTCCCTTATCTCTTCTAACTTGTTCAGCGCTAGTTGTCTTTGTTTACCTGCGCACTCATAATTGATATTAACAGTTTTAATTGCCCACAAGGCACGATGAGTTAACTCTACAGGTAAATGACAACCCTTTCCATAGACCAACCGATAGGGAGTGGTTCCAATAGGCGTCTTATAAGCGGTACGGTACGCCCACAAGGCATCATCTAATTTAGTTGACCAATCCTTGCGATCGGGTCGTACCGTTTTCTGCAAAATTTCTTTGATTTGCCTATTAGAAACCTCTACTTGTCCACTTGTTTGTGGATGGTATGGTGTTGCAATCCTATGGTCAACACCATAACGTTTTAGAAGTTTGCCAAAGTTGAAGTTTTTAAAATGTGATCCTCCATCGCTTATTATCACGCGAGGGATACCAAATCTTGAAAAAATGTTGGTTTGGACAAACTTGCATACTACCTTATGGTCATTGGTCTTGGTGGCGATTGCTTCTATCCATTTAGAGACATAATCGACCGCCACCAAGATATACAGATTACCAAGAGAGTTTGGAAAGGGGCCCATGAAGTCAATGCCCCAAACATCAAAGATTTCCACCACCAAAATTGGTTGCATAGGCATTTCATCTCTTCTTGTCAGACTCCCCATTTGTTGGCATCTTATGCAATTCTTGGCAAATTCATGGGAGTCTTTGAAGATGGTAGGCCAGTAAAAACCACAAGAAAGGACTTTGTGACCCGTCTTTTGTCCACTGAAATGTCCTCCACATGCCGATTCATGAAGCATGCTCAATACACATGGGATCTCCTCATCCGGTAGACATCTTCGGATGATTTGGTCGGCTCCAACTTTGAAAAGGTCCGGTTCATCCCAAATGTAATGTTTTGCTTGAGCCTTGAAGTGTTGTTTCTTTCTTCTACTCCATCCTTCCGGCAATGTACCTGTAGCCAAATAGTTTGCAACATGGGCGTACCAGGGGTTATTGGTGGTGATAGACATGATGTATTCATCCGGGAATTGTTCATTTATCTCTGATGTGGTATCTTCTTCCACCGGTTGAATTCTTGACAAGTGATCTGCGACTACATTTTCACTCCCTTTCTTGTCTCGGATTTCAAGATTGAATTCTTGCAATAACAAAATCCAACGAATCAACCTTGGTTTCGCGTCCTTTTTCTCCATAAGGTACCTAACAGCAATGGTCAGAATAGACAATAACCTTGCTACCCCAAATATAAGACCGAAATTTATCTAAAGCATATACCACCGCAAGTAATTCCTTCTCAGTGTTGTATAATTCAATTGGGCATCTGAGAGGGTTTTACTTGCATAGTATATGGCAACGGGTTTCTTATCAACCCGTTGACCCAAGACAGCTCCAATAGCATAGTCACTCGCATCACACATATTTCAAAAGGCAATTTCCAATTAGGTGATTGCAAGATTGGAGCTTCAATTAGTTTTTGCTTCAAGATGTCAAAGGCTTTTACACATTCTTCATTAAACTCAAATGGGGCATCTTTTAACAATAGATTACACAATGGTTTGGTTATGACACTAAATCCCTTTATGAATCTTCTATAAAAACCGGCATGCCCCAAGAATGATCTAATGCCCTTAACATTAGTGGGGTGAGGTAAAGTGGAAATAACCTTTACTTTAGCATGGTCTACCTCTATCCCCCGGCTAGACACAACGTGACCCAATACTATCCCCTCTTGAACCATAAAATGGCTCTTTTCCCAACTAAGGACCAAATTGGTTTCAACACATCTTTTTAAAACTTTTTCTAATTGAAGCAAACATAATTCAAAAGATGTGCCAAAAATTGAGAAATCATCCATGAAGATTTCTAATGACTCCCCCCACCATATCTGAAAAGATACTCATCATACACCTTTGAAAGGTGGCGGGGGCATTACATAACCCAAATGGCATTCGCCTAAATGCAAACGTGCCATAAGGGCAAGTGAATGTAGTCTTTTCCTGATCTTCAGGATGAATAGCTATTTGGTTATAACCTGAATAACCATCTAGAAAGCAATAAAATTTCTGACCTGATAGTTTCTCAATAATTTGATCAATGAATGGTAAGGGGAAATGATCTTTTGAGGTAGCAGCATTCAATTTCCGGTAATCAATACAAATTCTCCACCCGGTTACTGGCCGGGTCGCTACCTCATTACCTGAGTCATCTTTAACAATTTGGATGCCCGCCTTTTTGGTACAGTTTGTGTAGGACTCACCCAAGTACTGTCAAAAATTGCAAAGATGATACCTGCATCTAACCACTTCAATACTTCTTTCTTGACTACCTCTCTCATGTTTGGGTTCAACCTTCGTTGGGCATCATGTGATGGTTTGACTTCCGGATCCGTGATGATTTTGTGCATAACAATTGAGGGGCTGATTCCTTTTAGATCCGCAATGGTCCATCCAATCGCCTCCTTGTTAGCAATCAACACCTCCATCAACGCACCTTCCTGTTCAATGGATAGATTAGAAGCAATAATAACAGGTAAAGTTTCATTCTTACCAAGGAAAGCATATTTTAAATGCTTTGGTAATTCTTTCAATTCAACTTGTGATGGTTCTTGCAATGAAGGTTTCAACCCGGTGTCGATTTTCTCAGGTAGTGGCTCCACTTGAACCGACCATGGTGGTCGTTCACTCCTCATGGCAGCACTCATTATCTCCTTTTCTTCCTCCTCTAATTGCTTTTCAGTTTCCACTCTCAACCTGTCAAACATGAAACAATCCTCCATTGTGTTTTCCTCATCAACGACCATGTCGCATAGAGGTATACACTCATCAATAATGTCGGCTATGTAGCATTCATCATTGATAGGAGGGTCAGTCATACCTGAAAATACATTAAGTCTCAACCTATTGTTACCAAATGTCATGTCAACCGTTCCCGTTTTGCAATTAATTTGAGCATTTGAAGTTGCCAAAAATGGTCGACCTAAGATAACCGTAGGTTGTTTGGTTTGATCTATGGAAACATAATCAAGTACTAAAAAGTCCACCGATAATAAAATTCTCAACTTTTACTATCACATCAGTAATTATCCCACGGGAAGCTTGGGTGTTAAATCGGCTAATACCACGGTGGTCTTAGCTTCTTGAAGCGGACCAAAGTCGTATTGATCATACAAGCTACCCGGTAAAATACTTACACTAGCACCAAGATCCAAGAGTGCCCTTGTCATTTTGAATTCTCCCACTTGAAGAGATATAATGGGCGCTCCCGGGTCTTGTAGCTTAGGTGGAAGGGCACCCGAAAGAATAGAGCTCACATTTTCAGTCAAATCAAGCTTTTTAGGGAATTTGTGAGCTCTCTTTTGGGTACATAGTTCTTTTAAATACTTAGCATATGAAGGAACTTGTTTGATTGCATCTAAAAGTGGCAAATTAATTTTCACTTGTTTAAAAATCTCCCACATTTCATCTTGTTGTGGACCTCTCTTCTTTACCACTTTTTGCAAGGGTGCCTTAAGAGCTTCGGGAAAAGGGACAGTATTACCCTCTACCACCTTTTCCTTAGCCTTAGGGGTTTGTGTAACCACAACAGGTTGGTTTTAGATTTTTCAGAAAATTTTCATTTTGACCCGTTTGGCTACTTTCACCCTCATCGTCACTTTCATCAGTAACATCTTCCACCACCCCTTCAACAAATTGGGGGTGGTGGTGGTTTAACGCCATTGTCAACTATCTTACCACTACGCAAATTAAGTTTATTGATTGATACCTCGCGTGTGTTTTTAGAATTTGAGCCTTGATGTTGTGGATTCACGGTTGTATCACTTGGCAATCTTCCACCGCTTCCCTTAAGTCGGCCCAAATCTTCGGCTAGTTGACCAACTTGCCTTACGAGCTTCATGTGACTTATCTCTTACTTCATTTGCTCTCTTCATCTCCTTGATGTCATTGTTAGATTCTTTCACCATGTTCATGAGAGCATCTAACTTTGCACTCAACGAGTCATCTCTACCACCTTGGCTTCCCGATGGTCCACCTTGATTATTGTTGTAATTCTTTGGAAGTTACCATCCCGATTGTAGCCTTGATTACCTCCTTGATTGTAGTTGTTCCTTTGGTAGCCACCTTGGTTGTAATTTCCCCCTTGATTGTTCCCTTGGCGGTTTTGATAGCCTTGTCCACCTTGATTAGCCGGTTGAAAGTTTGGGTTCATTTGGTTTGAAGGATTACCATACCTAAGGTTGGGATGGTTCCTCAAACCCGTATGGTAGGTGTTTGAGTTCATGTCAAAAGGCTTCCGGTCTCCATAAACTTGATTCACCTCTTCGGTTCCTTGAGCCATGTTTACTTGACAACTTTCAGCTCTATGACCAATGTCCCCACATTCTTCACAAACCGCGAATTGAACTGCATTTACATCTTTCTTCTTCATGCGAGCTAACTCCCTTTCCAACGCGGCTATTCGATCCTTTGCACTTGAGTCAATGTCGGAGGTGGATTTTGGAATAGGTGCTTTGCTTTCCTATCCGCGGATTCTTCGGCTCTTGAGTTCTTACTCATCCTTTCAAGGAACTCCAATCCTCTTCCTCGGGTTATTCAACAAGGTTCCATTGCTAGTAGACTTGAGATATTTTCTTTCTTCTTTTGTCAATCCGTTCACAAAACTCTTCACTAGCTCCCAAAGCTCAATTTGGTGATGTGGACATTTTCTTATCAACTCTTTGAAACGAGTAAAAGCTTCATGAAGTGGCTCTCCAGATTGTTGTTGGCATGTCCGGATCTCGTCCCTCATTTCATCCGTTTTGGCCATTGAATAGTATTCGTCAAGGAAAACTTGTTGCATTCTCCCCATGTTCGAATACTATTAGCCGGCAAGGTTAAAAACCATTGCTTTGCCTTGTCCTTCAATGAAAATTGGAACAATCTTAAACGCACCTCATCTTGTGAGAAGTTGTGTCCTCCAATCGTGCCACATATGTCGGAGAATTCGGATATGTGTGTGTAAGGCTCCTCCGTTGGCATGCCATGAAAATGAGGTAAGATGTTGATGTAGTTGGGCTTGCAATCAAATGAACGCCTTCCCGGAATCGGTGGAACAATAGGAGAGACATTGTCCGATATGATGGGTCGAAACCTACCATTCACGCCTTGTGTTCGAGCTTGTTGAGGTTGTTGGCGTAGGGGACCATTCACTTCTTGATGCATTGGGTATCTTCTTTGTGTCCTTGATTAGCTACACCGACAAACTGAGGAATTTGGTTTGGGTTGGCATTCATGTTTGGATTCCTAAATTGGTTTTGTCTATGTTGACGGTTGTAGTTGTAGTTCTCATTCTCCATATACCCATGGTTCCATTCATCATAATTATCACCTTGGTAGCCATAATCACCAGCATACCCTCCTTCATTGTAGAACCCCCCATTGCCTTCATTGTCATACTCATAATCATCACTATCACCCGTGTATTGTGAACACTCACCCGTTCGGGTGATTGGTAGGATGGAACACTAAATGGCTCATCCTCATGAATGGCATTTCTTAGCTCGTCTAAGTTTGGTGGGCCAAAGTGACCCATGGGGTTTTGGTTCACATGTTCAAAAGTTGGGTTACTATGGATATGAGTTCGTCTACGGTTTGGGTTGGGGTTATTCTCATTAATGGGTGGTGGTGGTGGATTTTGTGGAATGCTGTGTTGTGGTGGGGGTCGGTTGTTACTTCCTCCCTCCATTTGGTTGGCTCGGTTTCTTCTTGCAAAGCGTTCAATTTCCGGTTCAAACACCAACGGAGAGGTTCTTCCGGATGCTCTAGTATGCATGCACTACCTGTGATCTACACAAATAACACAACCAGCATAACAAGGGAAAAAGAATGATGCAAAAATAACCAAACACTTAAACAGAAAAGTACAAACTAGTCAACACAATTCTACACACAAAGCGCACTACTCCCCGGCAACGGCGCCAAAATTTGACCGGCTTGTCGCGTGCACTAGTCAAAGATAGTATTTATATAGTTCCTTAATACCAAAACTATGTAGCAAATGGTAAGAAGGGTGTCGAATCACAAGGAGTATGTGGTTTGTGTTTAGATTTGAATTGGACTAACAAATAATTATGAAGCTTGCTATTTTGTTTATAAAAGATTTTATATGTTTACTTGAGATGGTGTTGAGATTTGTTCAATACAAAGGAATGAACAAAACAAAAGGTTGCTTAAAAATGATTAACAAAACTTAAGAAACTTAGAACAATGGTTGACAAAACAAGGTTTACTAATAAGGTTCACCCCCGGTTGATATCATAAAATTATGGTGCTACCAATCCAACTAAATTGCATCAAAGATGTGATTCATGCTAACGATTCATCATTACAAGGCTTAGGTGTCAAGAATTGTCAACGTTAATTACGGACAATAGTACACTTCATTACACAAGAACATTCAAACTCTACATCTACATAGCACACATGACCAACTCCATTTCTCAAAGACAAATTTCATACTCATTCATTCAATTTGGGAATTCAAGTTAAGATCAAAATACTAGCATAAATGGTTCAAGCAATCAAATACAAAACACAAGGATGCAATCTAGTTTTCAAATGTTAACAAACCATAATCTTACAATACACAAACCGGGGGAAAACCCCAAAGAAGCTTAGCCTCTCATGGTGATTGAAGCTTGGACTCCGGTTGATGATCTTGGTTGCAACTCCATGACACTTGGATTTGGAATGACTTTAATGATGATGAAAATGAGTTAGAGAAGTGAAGAAGAGCTCCAAAATCGCCTAAATTCGTCTCTTCCCGCGGCTGCTACTGATTAGGGCCTTTTGCCCTAATTCTCCTCTTTAAATGTAGTCAAAACCCGAAGTTTCTGGTCAACCCAGGATGAGGACGTAAGTTACGTCCATAAGGACGTAAGCTACGTCCTTCCCTCTCTTGTACGGCCTGAGCTACTGTCTTACGTCCAAAATTCAGGGAAAATAGATTAAGGACGTAAGCTACATCCTGGAGGACGTAAGTTACGTCCCTCACTGTTTTTGCCTCGGATCTTTCTTTTGTTGCATTCACGTATCCCAGATCTCATCCGTCTTTCTCTTACGCTCAATTTCCTTCCTTTTAGCTCCAAACACCTGCGTTTCATAAGTAGGACAAGTGATTCCGTTCGATAATAATAATTTGATAATAATGCATAATTAGACCGTTAACCGCATGTAAAGCACGAACGCATCAGTAGCACACACACCAGCAGGCATACACATATCAGACCTTATATAGGTCCAAGTACTAAGAATAGTCCCAAATAGATTGTCGGTATTTGTAAAAGGTTAGGTTATTTTGTATGGAAATAGTTTGTGCCTGTTGATAACGTTGACTTTAATCTTTGTGGTCAAGCTATGACACTCTTATTGATGTTACCTTATCATCATAAGACCTCCAGAAAGGGGAATTCACACACACACACATCATCAATCACACAACAGGACCGGACACACGAATCAACCCTCCATTCGCATGAATGGACCTTCAGTCGCACGAATCAGCTTCACTCGTGCGATTGAACCTTCATTCGTACGACTGGCCTTTCATTCGTGTGACTCAATCACAATCGCACACACATTCACTCGCATGGACTCAATCGCACACACATTTAATCGCACACATCCAGGCGCATGACTCGATCGTACGACTCACCCCAGTCGCACCACTCAGTCTCACGATAGACTCAGACGCATAGACTCAGTCGCATACACATTCAATCGTACACACCCAGGCGCATGACTCAGTCGTACGACTTACCCCAGTCGCACCACTCAGTCGCACGATGGACTCAGACGCATAACTCAGTCGCACGACTCACCCCAGTCGCACGGCTCAGTCGGCCGAAAGACCCAGTCGCCCTGTACAGCAGGTCGCGACTGCTGAGACCTCGAGCAGCGTCTAGCTGCTCCGGGCACGGGTTTCACATGCCAAAAACCTCCAGAATACCTATTCTAACATGTCTAAACAAGATGCACACTCAGAAACGCAACACACAAGCCCACACGACCTCATGTGCTCGGATGAACCCGAGCACCCGAAACCCTAGAAATCGCAGCTGTATAATAAGCGAAAATGGACGACCGAGGTCGTCTACCTGCTTGAAACGTGATGTCTGAGCTGTAACCGAAGTCTAGCCAACGAAAACGAGACGAAACGGGGCAATTTTGGCGCTAGGTTGAAGAATTGATGAAGAAGAAGCGTAGAAGAGGAAGAAGAGAGCAGATGGTGAAGATGGTGAAGTGTTAGGCTGGTGGATGGGTATTTATACCCAGCCCCAGTTTGGCAATTGTCAAGTTTAGTCCCTGCACTTAAGCCCCGTGTCTCCAATTTCATTTAGGTAGAAAACGACGTAAAAACGCGCGTTATACCGATTATAATGATGTTTAAGGTTGTTTATATCTTGAACATGCGGTTGTTAATGATGTTTATATTATATAACATAATATAATTAGTGATGCCGGTTGTGATATTCGTGAGCGTTTTAGATGATATGGATATAATTATTGATAACATCACTGAAATGGATAATAAACTAAACATGATATCCTCACAAATAGTCTATGAAGGTGAGGAATGAATGTTCTAAGGATAGTTAACGCAATTTCACTTTAAATGACGGACCTTGAAGTGACGAATGTCACAGTATCCCCCAGTTGAGAGAATTTCGTCCCGAAATTCAACTGGTGCTAGGTCCAAGAGCGTCATCCTCGAATAGACGTGGATACTTGAGCTTCACCCGATCCTCTCGTTCCAATGTGAATTCCGGTCCCCGTTTGGAGTTCCATCTCACGCGAACGATCGGTATTTTGCTGCGTCTCAAGCGTTTGACCTTTCGGTCCATGACCTCTATAGGTTCCTCAATGAAATGAAGCTTTTCGTTGATCTTGATTTCCTCAATTGGTACGTGTAAGGACTCGTCAGCCAAACACTTATTGAGGTTGGACACGTGAAAAGTATCATATACACCGCTGAGTTCTTACGGCAACCTCAATCGGTAAGCCACCGGACCGATTCTTTCTGTAATCTCGAATGGTCCTACGTATCGAGGGGCTAACTTCCCTTTCTTTCCAAATCATATGATCCCTCTCCAGGGAGAGACTTTGAGTAAAACGTGATCTCCAACATTGTATTCTAAAGGCTTCCGACGGTTGTCGGCATAGCTCTTTTGACGATCTCTTGCAGCTTTTAGTCTGTCTTTGATTTGGAAAATCTTGCCAGTCATCCCTTGAATGACCTTTGGGCCTGTAAGCTGGCTCTCACCAACTTCAGCCCAACAAACTAGAGGTCTACATTTCCCCGTACAATTCCTCAAATGGAGCGCATCCAATGCTTGTATGATAGCTGTTGTTGTAGGAGAACTCCATCAATGGTAGATGAGTGTCACCACTACCACCAAATCGATTACACAAGCTCTGAGCATATCTTTCAACGTTTGTATAGTTCGTTCACTTTGGCCATCTGTTTATGGGTGAAAGGCGGTACTCATATCTAATCGAGCGCCCATCGCTTTCTGTAGTGTTTGCCAAAATCGTGAAGTAAATCGGCTGTCTCGGTCGGATATGATTGACACTGGCACCCCGTGCCGTGTCACGACTTCTTTGATGTACCACCTTCCCAGCTTATCCATTCTATAGGCTTCTCGGATAGGCAAAAAGTGAGCGGTTTTTTCATTCGATCCACCATGACCCGTATCGTGTCGTGCCCGCTGGCATTCTCGGGAATTTAGTAATAAAATCCATGGTTATGTTCTCCCATTTCCACTCTGAATTTCAGATTGCTGTAATAGTCCCGATGGTTTTTGATGTTCGGCCTTTAACTTTCGAGCACGTTAAGCATTGGCTTACATACTTAGCAATGTCTCTCTTCATGTCTGGCCACCGGTATAGATCCTTAAGATCGTGATACATCTTGTCTGCACCAGGATGAACAGAATATCGTGTCTTTGAAGGTGTCTGGGGTGCATATCATTTCTTTCTTGCTTCAATCTTTCCGGATCTACATGAATCCCACTTTCGTTAACCACCTGACCCATAAACTTCACTTTTCGAAGCCAAAATTTTGCACTTCGAGAACTTGGCGTAAAGTTTCTCTTCTTGAAATAGGCTCAGTTTGGCCCGAAGATGTTCCTCGGGTCTTCTTTCGATCGAGAGTAGATAGGTATATCGTCTATAAATACGATTACGAACTTATCCAATTAAGGTTTACGTACTCGGTTCATCAGGTCCATGAACACAGCTGGTGCATTAGTCAGTCCGAACGGCATGACTAAGAACTCATAATGCCCATAACGAATCTTGAATGTTGTTTTCGGTATGTAGTCCTCAAAACTCTCAGTTGGTGATACCCAGAACGAAGGTCAATCTTGGAGAAATATGAAGCTCCTTGCATCGATTCAAGTAAATCATCGATTCTGGGTAGAGGATGCCGATTCTTCACAGTCAACTTGTTCAACTCGCGATAATCGATGCACATGCGGAACGACCCGTCTTTTTTTTGACAAATAGGACCGGTGCTTCCCATGGCGAATGACTCGGTCGCATAAACCCTTCTCCGGTAGTTCCTGTAATTGGCTAGACAATTCTTGCATTCCAGACGGCGCTAACCGATACGGTGCTTTTGCTACTGGCGTAGCTCCAGGAACCAACTCTATACGAAATGCCACCTGTCGTGACGGAGGCAATCCCGACAAGTCATTAGGGAATACACCTGTAAAATCTCGTACTACAGGAATATCTACCAACTTGTTGCCTTCTTCTTTCTTTTCCACTACACGGCCAGAAATGCGTAACACTGCTTTCGTAAACATCGTCGCGTCTTCATGCAAGTGATAAGCTGAGCTCTTCCCGTTCGTTCTCCTTGAATCTTGAGTACCTCATCGTTTGGCTTGGGGATTCGTACTACTTTCTCCCGACACAATCTCGGCTCCGTGTTTCGACCACCAATCCATTCCCACAATCACGTCGAAGCTCCCCAACTCAAAAGGTATTAAGTCTATGTCGAAGGCATGGTTCTCCCATATCCTGGAGCACTCTCTAAAAATCTCATCTGCTTATACAACTCTACCGTTGGCAATTTCTACAGAGAAGTTAGTCTCTAGTCTACTAGGGTTCAAGGCAAGCATGAGTACAAAATCAGAAGATATGAAACTATTGTCTGCTCCAGTATCAAACAATTTGGAGGCAAAGTGGTGGTTGAGCAATACGTACCTGTAACAACATTCGGGTCCTGACGGGCGTCATTTGTTCCGATAACGAACGCACTTCCTGTGGCAGCACTTCCTTGATTCCTTTGGCCTGGATTACCAGCTATGACCATCACTTGCTGCTGGTTATTCCTTTGTTGACCCGGTGCCCTATTCAGTCTGGGGCACATGTTCCGGTAGTGACCAAGACCTCCTCACTCATAACAAGCCCTGGCATTCCCGACGGGGTTAACCATGTTGACGAGTGTCACCAGGTTTGATGCAACTCTACAATCTCTCGCTAGGTGCCCCGGGCGCCTACAGTTCGCACACGCCCGACACGGCATTGCTGGGGGTGATGAAGGTTGCACTTGTCACATTTCGGGTGCGGACCAGCATATTCTTTCTTTCCCTGAGTCACAGCCATGAAATTTCGGGTCGTCTTGGCCTTCTTATCAAACCTTCCGGCGTTAGACCGACTCGTTTCCCCAGCCTCCTTTCTCTGCTCTGTTCCTTGGTTATACTGATCATTAGTATCATTACTCCTGTGGAATTGATGATTCAGAAGAGTGTCGCTCACTTGAGTCACTATAGTTGGAATCAGTGTGGCTAGCTGCTGAGCGATCATAGCAGCTATATCAGGGTTTTCAGTTCCCTGGTTGTCGCCAGCTGGGGCGCCACCTGTTCTTGGTGATTTACCCCTACCTCTGCCTTGTGGGGTCTCACTATCTTGGTTGGTACCACGTGTGACTCTTCGAGGCGGCATCTTCTAATCATAGAAAGGTGCAAACATGTAAACTTTAGTCACTTCTAAGATACACGTATGATTCCACTCATCAAGTTCCAATAACCCATGCTTCGGTCCATCAAGATCATCACGTAGCCCAGTTTAAGCACATTCTTAGTATACCTGTGATGCTTATATATAGGGTTCCCCGCAACGTTCCCACCACATCCACGATACACCTTGAATGACACTTAAACCGGTTACACGACATCCTAATTTTCCTTAGCATCATCCCATAAAATAACGTAGTGTATGTGTAGAGGGTGTCATCACTCCTCTATATTTCCTGTAGTCCACTTTCATTTTAAGTATTCAATCAGTTCCTTAGTTACTGAGATGCTAAATGAAGGAATGTCTCGTAAAGAATAAGATCAATGTCATGATTGGAAATACCATGAAGGCTCTAAATAGGACAGGACTTAAGTAATAGTAGGTGTTAGTAATGTTATGTTACCCTTAATAAGGTCTTACTAGAATTATGATCCTAGCACCTTAGGGTATAGAATAGAAAACTAGTAATACTCATGATCGTTACCTCATGATAAGATTAGCCAGACTTCTCATGCACGGCGAATTGCAATTACATGTGCACCCGTAATGGTAATTTGCCTTGCATGGTCACCCTTAGCTTCACTTACTCCAAGTTAACATCATAGTATTAGGGGTGTGCAAAAAAACCGAAAACCAAAAAAAACCGAACACCGATCCGTATTCGTAACCGTAAAAAACCGAACCGAATTATGAATTCGGTTTTCGGTTCGGTTCACAACCGAAACCGAATTGGGAATTCGGTTTCGGTTCGGTTTTCGGTTTTGGATAATGTTGAAATCGGGTTGTTCGGTTTGTTCGGTTTGTTCGGTTTAACCGAACTAACCGAATTCAATGTGTTATAATTTATATAAATTTTATAGGTGTATAGGTTAGCCCAACTATCTCAACCCAAAAACTATTCAAAGTGAAATTACTTGAGCCCAAAAACAAACCTTTTTACTTTTGGCCCAAATATATGCTTGCCTTGAGTACATCGACTATTTAAAATCTCAGATACCTTGCCTTTTCCACTTTTTCAAACCCTAAAGAACACTTGCATACATCAGGCTCAAGCGACTCTTAACCCTTTACCCTCATACGATCGCGCAATAGGCTGTGAAAGTGTGAATTCGGTAACCTCGGTTGAATTCGGGTTTTTTCGGTTTTTAACCGAAACCGAACCAAATTGAATTCGGTTGAATTCGGTTGAATTCGGTTCGGTTAAGCATTTTCCCAATTCGGTTCGGTTCGGTTTTCAGTTATGCATATTAAATTTTGAAAACCGAATAAACCGAACCGAATAAACCGAACAAACCGATAACCGAACCGATGAACACCCCTACATAGTATTATCCATATTCATCAAGCACAAATCAGGTAATGTCCTCATGTCCCTGAGCCAATAGTATTCCAATATTAGTATGTAATAGCAAGTAACTCTAAGCACATAAGCACAATATGTCTGATGATAGCTGCCTATCCTTCATACTTTCAGGATTTCAGGCATAACCATGTTAGGGTCGGTTTGACCTGTGCCATCAAACCCTGAGATTGAAGATGAAGGAGCACCCAAAGGATCTATTTTCTTACGTTTACGTTTAGGCATTGGATTCTAAAAAGACAATATAAATAATAAGCAAAAATACAAATTTTAAAGCTACAAAAGAGCCATAACGCCAAACATAAATCGTGAAACAACCTTTTTTAGCGGTAGTCAAACACTATTATCAAAGGCATCCCAAATACAACTACAGTTCTAAAGATTCCCGTAAGCAGAGGCATATTAAATTCAACAAAAGCATTCTACAAATGCATATACTTTCACTTTAGTAAAAAACTAATGACATATATCACATGAGAACATACCTGCGTATAGAACCAACACAATTCATAAACTGCTGATAATGTCAAAAGACAGCACCGCTACAAAGAAATATAAAATATATAATAACATTAATGTTAACTGTTACACAAACATTAGAAAAGACAAAAGAGATATAAGTGTAAAGAAGATGAGAGGAGAAGGATATAATCATACCGCAGCAATAAGAAAGACCAAAAACATATAAGTACAAAGAACATAAGAAGAGAAGGATATAGTCATACCCGAGCAATAACCCACAAATATAGTAGCGGTATATTCACCTGCATAGCGAGTAAATTTAATTAGCAAATCAAGCTATTTAAATTGAAAGGCCAATACGCACGTCAAATAATTTGAAGACAAACCCAACAGCTAACCTTCACCAAACCTGTAGTCTAAAGTTTAAAAAAATGTTAATTCCTTTTTGTTAAAACTATGTAAAATGAACAACTTAACACACAAAAACAATACGTCCATTATCTAGTTGTACCAAACCACCGAGTGTTGCAACTATAGTTCAATACACTATTAAAGTAACATATAGGATAAATACCCATCATCCAAAAAGGGACAAAACGTTTAAAAAATATCAAAGACACCAAATTGATTAAAAGCAAACAACCAGGTGTGCTAGTTCAACAACAGCCACAACCAAACCCCAAAACGTTCCAGCAGTAATGGAGTTGAAGGCAGCGTTACATGTGACGGAGCGTAGTTGTATTTGAACATTTGCCACTGGATTTATGTTTGTAGATACAACAGGTGCTCGTCATTTTGAGTATAGTTTGTTTGATTAGTTTAAATCCCATAGTGTAGTGATGATAAGGGCTATATAAGTAATTTTCTAACTTTCTGTTATAGATAATGCAGTCTGTAAGTGCGTGTTCTTGAATCTTGTTTCAGATTGATGAAAATGTTCAGAGGAAATCATTAATCACAGATCACTTAGGCATCCAAACATTACTAGATTCAAGGAGGTAAATTTGAGCTTGTACCCATAATTTTCCACTCATTTATTATGACAGAATAATGTTATTGGCAATCACTTTGCAAGAATATTATCCAAAGATAAAATAAAATCCAATGTTTATACAAAACTATGCCTTAACAACGGTTTGTGTTAGAAACTTTTCCATCAATTTGTTTATCAGAGACCATAAATCAATAACTTTCCACTACTTTTTATGACAGAACAATGATATTGGTAGGTAGTTTGCACAGATACAAACCGTTGATGAATCAGTATTTAATCTAATTACAAAACTACGTTTTAACAACGGTTTAATGTGTAAAAGTTTCCACCTTTTGATTTTTAGAGATAACCCGCAAACATAAATTTTGCAGGTATGTGTAGTTTATGGTATATGGGACCTTATTTTAAGTAAACAAATGCATCAAATAACAACAATAGGTTCTAACATCACCGCCAAAACAGGGTTTACGCAGGTAAAATCAGTGGCACAAAGACATAGATCTGAAAACCCTTTAAAGGGTGGGAGAGAGATGTGGCGGCCAATGGGCAATAGAGGCGGTTATAACACCACCATCACCGGCATCAACTACCATACACCACCAGCTAAAAGACATCCTCCATCACAGAAGACTCATCAGAGAAGAAAATGATCACCGGCACAGGTATAAGGCACGGATGAGAGGCGGTGTTGTTATGGGTTATTCCCGGAGTCGCTCTCTCTCTACAAATAAAGCCACCGCCTAACACAGTGGAAAAAGGAAATGATGGAACAATCAAATAGGGGAAGATACAACTTACAGAGTGAATCGTTGAGATATTGGATCCGTAGAGAGAAGAGGAAGATGAGCGTGGTTTGTAGAAGTGACTGGTAATCAGGTTTTTAGAGGATGCAGGTGGTTTCTAGAAGATGAAGTTACTGCTCATGAACTTGCAACTATTCATGAAGTTACAAATTTCATATTATACTAGTTTATACATCTGTGCGCGTTGCGCGCGTAAGATAACTGTTGGGCTCAGAGAGGATGTTTGGGTGTGGCTGCTAACCATCAACGGTAGCCATGCCAAAGCAACTGATATCAATCCACCAATATCATCACGGCCCTAAAACGAAAACAATAGTAGTCTAAGATGATCAATAACTCGTCTTCATCGAGAGCACCCTAATCAATAAACCGAAGGAAACCGGAAATAGATGATACCACCGGAGAACACGAAACCAACAATAAGACTCGGATGAGTTTTTCTCATCTCATCGCCGACACTAAATGAGCAGACATGCATTGCAAACGGGGTCACCAGACAACCAAACCAGGGCACAAAACAACCAAGCCAAAGCACCAAACAACCAACATAAAACAACCGATCAAACCCTAACGCCGGCGACATGGGAGGTGAAGAGACGACGACCAAGCCGAGCAGCCACCGCCGCCGCCGACGTCGTCGGCACCACAAACAATAGCATCCACTAATTTACACAATACAACCGGAACGCTCGACCAAAGATACGACTGCTAAGCTCGAGCAACGACCGCCTCCGTCGTATCTGGCAACACCAAACATCGAAGAATCGATAAACGGGCGCAAAGGAAGCATGCAGGCAGCATCCAAGTCAGAGCGGCCACCGCCGCCGCCAATAACACCAAACACAGAGCTCCTCTCTCTCAAAGATCTGTCAGTCCCAACATCGACAGATCTAAGCGTCGACCAGCACCCCAACGCGACGACAACCCGATGGGTCTTACCGATCCACACCGCCCCAACGCGGCGGCGACTGTCGCCCCAACACTGCGAAGCCACTCGCAGAAGAAGAGGGAACCAAAACAACCAACAAACCCGACTGACGGTTCCTCCCATGATTGCGGTGTTATAACGGGGAAGGGGGGACGAAAGAAGAGAGACTTTCTCTCACCACAAAGAACCCGGTCCAATGCCACGAAGGCGCTCGCAGAAGAAGAGATAACCGAAATAACCACAAAAAATGACCAGGGTTCCTCCCATGATTGTGACGTTGCAGGATGCGGCTGTGCAGGCGGGGGGGGGGGGTGAATGGGGAAGGGGGCGGCGATAGTAGAGAGACTTTCTCTCACTACAAAGAACCTGGTGCACTCCCAATATTTCCAACTTAAACACGGTTGTGGGGAGGGGGTGGCAAATGCAAAAGACACAAAACATGTGTGGCCAAACTATAATTCATTGAAATCCAACTATTCCTCATGTTCGTTTTTTCATAGTATATAATAATATAATTTTAAACTAAAAGCTTTGTAAAGGTAAATAAAAATAAAAAAGAAAGTCACGCAACCAAAGTTATTGTTATTATACGAAGTGGGCAGAGCACATCTAAAACAATTGATAAGATTTTTAAAAGCAAATTAATGTTGTTTTTATCTCTCTCTAACTTATTATGTGAAACTATGTGTTATGAAAAAAAACTACGGTTCAAAATAAGAATAACTTAACCAACCAAATAAATTACTAGTATTATCTATTTGTCCATGAGGACCCGGTGTTATGACATCAAATACGTTAGGTTACCTGAGTGCCCTTCGGGCATCTTGATAGGGTTCTTCTCTATGTCTATTGGGCTGGCGGTCGGGCTCATGAACTCGAGTATGAAACCGCTTCATACTGGTTGTTTGACAATGATATTAACAATTGGAAGATTTTAAAGAACTTCAAGGTAAAAAATGAAGGGGTCGAATGTTTATAGAAAACTGCTAATTCCTTAACATAAGGCTTAAATTTTAGATTTGAGCTAAAATGTAATCAATGCTTAGCACATGTCACTAGTTAAGGGTTAGAAAATAATTTGTTATTCCATTTGAATAAAATATCTTTCAACCTTTATAAACAAACAACGCTTGGATGACTTGAGAACTTTCTACATAATGTAATCTTCTAAAAATCTACAACAAGCACATTAAAAGCATGCATCATTACATTATAATTCAAGCGTTAAGCTACAAATACTCATGGAGGAAAACAAGCACTAGTGTGATGAAACCATCCAACTAGTTGCATCTATGCATTTAGTAGCTACAAATTACACTCATGGACAAGCACTAGTGTGATTCCAACTAGTTGCATCTATGCATTTAGTATCAATTTCGACGCTATAAATCATCTATAAAATCGAACCTATGAACTTAGATTAAACATCTTAAGCGTACAATAAAGCCCTAAATCCTAATAAATGCAACCACTAACTGAAGAATAGAGATTCAAAAACAACAAATCATACATAATCGCGTCTATAATTCAAATATTGCTATAATTCTAGCTCATAGATTTACAAAATTTAATGAATTACAAGAGTTTAGGAGTAAAATGCAACATAAAGCATGGGTTGTCAAAGATCTCAACGATGTATTTTTTTTCTGAATGTAGGAAAAAGCAAAGCGGGATGGAATGATGCCCACTATTGACTCTGAACTCATGGTGGTAGTCGACGATGATAAAAGTAAGCACGAGCACCACGGCTGGTGCGACAGTGGCAGCGAGACCATGCAATATTAATGATTTATTGGAACCTTGATCGGGAGAAAATCGAGTGGAGATCAATTTTAGGGTAACAGGCACACAAACATAATTGACTTAAGTGTGAAACTATATGGTAAAACAAGATAAAAACAAGAAAATACAAACTTTATATGTATGTTTAAAAAATCAAAATTTATACTTGAGAATGAATTGAAAATACAAAATAGAAGACACGAGAAACAAATTCTCATAAGTAAAAAAAGTAAGATTATATACATCATATTGTGAAATAATCCCTTTATGTTCGATCATTGATAAAACAGAAGCTAAATCAAACACAGTTTACGACTTACCACCAAGATCTGATAAAATGACGCTGGTCAGCGGGTGTAAAGGGTTCAAAGCTTAGCCCGGTGTTCTTTCTTAACCCCGTCAACAATCGATCCCACGAAACCGACCTACGTCTTTATTCCTTCGCTTCTCCCCTATTCATTTCATAAATAGCGTCAAATTTGCACTCTGATTCTCTCAAAAAGTAGCACAAATCGTTTTCTCTGATAATTTGATTTGATCTCTCTGTGTTGTTTCTACAATGGCGAGAAGGTCAGGATCATCGACGACGATGATCGTCACAAATACTCCAGCGAAAGATCTAGCGTACACGAATTGCGCGTATTGTTCCCCTTCCGATCTCCGTCAATTTGCTGTACCTGGATCTAATCTCGCACTTGCTCTTGTTGGTGATGTGTTCGTTCTCTCGATAGCATATCCTTCTCAATTTCAATTCATACTACGCGTTTGTTAATTGTTAGAGATTTCGATTTCGTGAATATGTGATTTGTTTTACATTGTTGTGTTTGGCGAATGTGGTGTTTGAGTGTTCTGAAATTGCTTAATCCTTTATTGATCATAGTTGTTGAGTTGATGAAGGCGGTGTTTGAATTTGTTTGAATTTGGAAAACTGTGAATGTAGTTTAGTTTTGATCTCCTGAATTTCTTAATGTTTTGGTGCGTGCACTGGTTTTAACCTAATTTAATATTTCACGATCTTGTGTTTTTTTTCCTTAGTTGTATTATTAAGTAACTGGCTTGGGGAGGGGAACATTGAATTTCTGTCAAGAAGAATGCTAACAATTTTTCACATGGTTGTAGCCTTTTCATCTAGTGTCTTGTTGTTGTTAGCATGGTTCAGTATTTTGCCATATAGTAGGGGTTGACACTTGGCAGATGACTTTGATCTGTGGAATTAGTTGAACTTCAGAAGCATTCTAGTTTGAGTCAGATCTGTGTTTGTTTTAAATTTCATAGACAAAGTCTGGTATTGTTGTTTTTGATATACCTCAAAGATCAATACATTAAGTTCAAGTTGCTGTTGGGTTCTGTTTATGAAAAATAAACATTATATCTAAGTGACTGCAACCTTGTTATTTATATTTTTAAATGATCGGTCTGAGCATTGGGTTACTGTTATTATGATTTTAGTTGTAAGGACATACTTTATTGTTTGGCTTAACTAAAACAAACTGCGTACGATACCATACAAAGTGGGCAAATTGGGCTTAATGCCATCCAAAGGCGTCATGCAAGAGTTTCTACTGGAGATCAAGTATCTGTTAGCAGGTTTGTAGTTATGCACTTATGCTTACTCTAGTGTAAAGTTCTTGTTGATTTTATTACAAAACCTGTTTACCAACCAATAGTTAAGTTTTTGTTGATTTTATTACAAAACCTGTTTACCAACCAATGTAGGTTTATTCCACCTGAAGATTTCAACATTGCGTTACTTACCCTTGAGTTAGAATTTGTGAAGAAAGGGAACAAAGAAGAGCAGGCATGTCTCACTCTTTTATACTAAGCATGTGCTTTCTTACTTTGTTTGAGTTTGCACCTTTTCATCCTCAGTTTTATATTGTTATGTTTGGCAGGTTGATGCTGTCCTTTTAGCTCAACAGCTTAGGAAAAGATTTATAAACCAGGTATGACACTGTAGGTTTTGTCCATTTTTGTGATTGTAGTTAGCGCAAGACAACAATGTTACTATACATGTATTTGTTTATTTCCATTTATTTGAGAGATACATGAAGGCTTATGTCTATGCAGGTTTTGACATCAGGACAAAGGGTAACTTTCGAGTATCATGGAAATGGTTATATCTTCACAGTCACCCAAGTTGCTGTGGAAGATCAGGAAAAATCAGATGTTGAAAGAGGCATGCTTTCTGAAGATTCATACATTGTGTTTGAAGCTTCCAATTCGAGTGGAATAAAGGTATCAGAGTACTATTGTGTTGACATTTGCTCTTCTCTGTATATTTTATCTTTTTCAGTTTATGTAATTTTGTTTCTTTATGTGCAGATTATTAATCAGCGTGAGGCTGCTAGCAGTAACATTTTCAAGCACAAGGAATTTAACCTTCAATCACTTGGTATTGGGGGTTTGAGCAATGAATTTGCAGATATTTTTAGAAGAGCTTTCGCCTCTAGGGTTTTCCCTCCACACGTGGCTAGCAAGTAATGTCTATTATTCTTTCATGTTAACTGCTCTATAATATTTGTGAAATGAGAAATATATTTATTAGTTTCTTTTAAATATATCGTGGGAATGTGAATCTATGTTTATCAGACTGGGTGTAAAGCATGTCAAGGGAATGCTGTTATATGGTCCCCCTGGAACTGGCAAGACTCTAATGGCTCGCCAAATTGGAAAAATGTTAAACGGAAAGGATCCAAAGGTACTCTATGCATGCATTGGTCTCTTATTTTTTATGATCCCTTTGTGTTTATCATGGGAATGTGAATCTGCAACAGCATTTATTGATTCTATTGATGATTTTTTTTTGTTTATACAAACTAGATTGTAAATGGACCTGAAGTTCTGAGTAAATTTGTTGGTGAAACGGAGAAGAATGTAAGGGACTTATTTGCTGATGCTGAACAAGATCAAAGAACACGAGGTAGGACTCTCTACTTGTTAGAATCTGGATGTTGAAACAAATTTTGTTTCACCGTCTGATACACGTTTTTCAAATTGTTCCAGGAGATCAAAGTGACTTGCATGTGATCATTTTTGATGAAATTGATGCCATTTGTAAGGTAAGGTCCATTTCCAAACATTTAGTAAAATCTATCTGTTTTTGAAAAACATATGCCTTGTTGTAAACTGTGCTGCCATTTTCATTTGCAGTCTAGAGGTTCAACTAGGGATGGCACAGGAGTTCATGATAGCATTGTGAATCAGCTTCTTACAAAGGTTGGATCAATTTCAAATCCCAACTCTATTATTAACAAACAAAAAGTAATTACTGACTTGGAAAATTTGTTCCTTAGATAGACGGTGTTGAAGCACTGAATAATGTTTTGCTAATCGGTATGACAAATAGAAAGGATTTGCTTGATGAAGCTCTTTTGAGGTGAGTTCTTTATCTCTTATTAAGATGTTAAATGCCATCATTTGGTGATAAAATTATGCTAAAAAATCCTCCAATGCTTGCTTAGGCCTGGTCGTTTGGAAGTCCAAGTGGAAATTAGCCTTCCTGATGAAAATGGTCGTTTTCAAATTCTCCAAATTCATACAAACAAGATGAAAGAGAATTCTTTTCTAGCTCCAGATGTTAACTTGCAAGAATTAGGTATTTTTCACAGGATTTTTTTATTTTGATGAAAATAGTAAGGTCTGATAGAGTCTAATGAATTGTATTCTAGCTGCACGAACAAAGAACTACAGTGGAGCAGAGCTTGAAGGTGTTGTGAAAAGTGCAGTTTCTTATGCTCTCAATCGCCAGCTCAGCCTTGATGATTTAACCAAAACTATTGACGAGGAAAGCATAAAAGTCACAATGGATGATTTCTTGAATGCTCTTCATGAAGTTACTCCTGCATTTGGTGCTTCAACAGACGACCTTGAACGTTGCAGGTAAATATCATCTCAAGTTGTTTCATTCTCTAATTTATATTTTTGTGAAATATATTCTGAACTTTTATAAATCGATGCAGACTGAATGGAATAGTTGACTGTGGTCAACGACACGATCATATTTTTAAAAGAACTATGCTATTAGCAGAGCAAGTTAAAGTGAGCAGAGGTAGTCCACTTGTCACCGTTCTTCTAGAAGGTCCAAGTGGCAGGTAAATCGTGGTTTTGATACATGGTAATTAATAATATTAATTTAATCATTTCTTCCAGCTCACAACTTCTTTTAATAATCTTTGGCAGTGGTAAGACTGCAATGGCAGCTACTGTTGGCATCGGTAGCGATTTCCCCTATGTGAAGATTGTAAGTTCTTTGTATATTTGAAATTTAAAATAATCTATTCACCGTTCATCACGTGAAATCAACATACTTTCTATAATTGTAGATTTCTGCTGAATCGATGATTGGACTCAGTGAAGCCAGTAAATGTGCACAAATTGTCAAGGTTTTATAATTCTTCTGACCTATAATATTTTTATGATGGATTTCACGAGACGTTTAATTATGGGAACCTTTCTATAGGTATTTGAGGATGCGTACAAGTCAACACTGAGCATTATAGTCCTTGATGATATTGAAAGGTAACTTCATTTGCTTATGGCATACACATGAAATTTGTATCGGTTGCTGATTTATATATTATTTATTCACTAATACAGACTACTGGAATATGTTGCCATTGGCCCTCGGTTTTCAAACTTAATATCTCAGACATTAATGGTCCTCCTCAAAAGACTTCCTCCAAAGGTATATTTCCTTTTTATTTGGGTTAGGGGCGGCCATTATGATTCAGGTAAACTTCTTTTGCTTGTGTCAATTTGGGTCGACTCAAACTAATACAACGGGTCAATTTGGGTCGACTCAAACCGTAGAACACTCCATTCAGGTTTTTTGTTATAAAAATTGCTTAATTAAATTGGGTCCAAATGGACAAGCATCAGCACAACTGTTGTGTGTTGCAACCATATACTAATCGCCACCGCCACCACCCACCCTCTTCGCCATCCTCACCATTACTGACGCCGCTTCCATCCATCACCACCAGGCGCCATAAAAGCAAAAATGTTGGGTGAACACATGTTTATACTTTTTTCAAACAATACACTTCAAGACGAAGACTGGTTTGGTCATTTTTACCCATTTTGACCAGAGCCAAACTAATATATTATTAAAACACCCTCTTTTGACCCGAACCCAATTTGGTTGGAACCACCGTTTGACCTGTTACCCACTCCGCTCGTTTTGCCAGGCTTAATTTGGCTATAAGTCAATTGTGTAAAAATGTGCAAAACGAAGGAAAATAAAACACAGAGTGTTTTATCTTTTTTTGTTACTAATTCTTCAGGGTAAAAATATGCTGGTGATTGGAACAACAAGTGAGGTATCTTTCTTGGAGTCGGTTGGTGTTTGCGATGCTTTTTCAGTCACTTATCATGTTCCTACATTGAAGACCGAGGATGCTAAAAAGGCAAGTTTCATAGTTACACTCTCTTTGATTTTTGATAATGTCTTATGTTTTCTCTCTTTAATTTATCTTAATCCTTGTGTTTTCAGGTATTGCAACAACTTAATGCATTCTCTAATGATGATGTTGATGCTGCTGCTGAGGCTTTAAATGATGTAAGATTCTTAATCTTTTAAATACTTTGTTCCAGTTACCACAAACCAGTTTTTTTAACAAACCTAAATCGCGATACATTTGTTTTGGCGTTTCAGATGCCAATTAAGAGGCTTTATATGGTGGTTGAGATGGCGGCACAAGGAGAATCCGGTGGAAGTGCAGAAGCAATTTACTCAGGCAAGGAAACAATTAAGATGTCACATTTCTATGATTGCCTCCAAGATATTGCGCGTTACTAGTGCTTTTCTCTATAAACCTGCTTTAATTTTTGTTTTATTTTTATAAAAAAAACTGGATTATTGAATGTTGGATCATATTCAGTCTCTATTTGTTTGGTTATAGTTAGAAAAGTGAGTTTAGAAAAAAGTACCATGTCTTTATATGTGGGTTGAATCGTGGTGTCTGATGTCTAATGATTTTTTAAATGTAATTTTCTCAGTTGATTACTTTAATAAATAAAAAATCGGTAATAATGGTTAGCTGGTAAATAAACATACCATCTGAAATTAACCATTTAGTGTAGTTAATTTAATTAGAACTTTTCAAAGTAAATATAAATTATCACTGTGCTAACTATATATTTTGTTGAAAGATTTTTGCTTGTCATCTAAAACGTGGGTATTTTTCAAAAAAAAAAAAAATCTAAAACGTGGGTGATCTGCTGTTCGTTGAGATTCAGAAGGGATATATGAAGTTCCAAATTAGAAGAATTATTGGATGTCTATTATTAATTAGCAATTATGCTGTTTCAAATGGAAAGAGGGAATTTCTGACCACAAAAATGCAAATCTAAGACAAACAAAACATTTAGAAGTGACATACATTCAACAAACATTTGACCATCACAATTGCACAATCAAATCAATCATGCATGTCCTCGTGTACGACTGTTCTTTGCAGGACAGTACCCTATTGGCTTTGTTGGATTTACACGGTCATCACATAAGGGTGGGCCGAGTGATTGCGGCTCGAGGGAGGGAAGGGAGAAGTGGTATAGTTAGGATATGAGTGTGGGAGGAATTAGAGGGAGTGAGAAGCGATGATCCTATCACCTCATCCTCCAAGAGACTATGAGAGAGAGAAAGCCGAGGAAGCCAATCAACTCTTTTGCGTGAAGGCCAGCACGGCAACTCTTTGTCTATCTATTAACTTTTCTGGACTCAATGATCAACAACAAAATAACTGCAGTTACAAACAAAGATCAGATCTCACTGATTGTGAAGAGATCTAACCTTAAAAGAATGAATCTGAGAAAAAATACATCAACTGAGAAAACTGAAACACAGGCTACTAAGACAAGCAACGATGAGTTGCTTGTCCTCACTGATTATGCAGAAGATCTTCAAGAAGATGACTGAAAATGGGATTGAAGCTATGAGCAAACCCTAAATCTCAAACTCTCGTTTTCTTTGTGATGAAACTGATTAGATCCATCGAACCTTCTAGCTTCCCGTATAAAGCCAATAATCAACTCATCAGCTCATCATCAGCCCTTGAACTTATGAATGCAATCAGCTACAACCCGCATCTTTCAAGAATTGACAAACCAGCCCCTCAACATAAAAAACAACATAAAATCAGAAATGAATTGAAAAATAAAAAAACATTAATAGTTTTAACACCCACCCTCAATTCAATTCTGCAAACAAGTCTATAAGACCCAATTTTTTACACAAAATATTATGTTGAACAACTCCAAGACTTTTTGTAAAAATATCAGCAGGTTGTTGTAAAGTGTCTATTTTAACAATTTTAAAAATTCCTGCTGACACTTTTTCTCTTAAGAAAAACAGATCAATTTCAAAATGCTTGGTACGCTCATGAAACACTGGATTTGCAGACATAAGTATAGCAGCAGTACTATCACAGGCTATTTCTATAGGAATAGGACAACTAACCTTCATATCTTCTAAGATTTTCTTTATCCATAACAATTCACAATCAGTAGAACACATAGCCCTATACTCAGCCTCAGCTGATGATCTAGCAACTGTACTTTGTTTTTTACTTTTCCAAGAAATTAGATTATCTCCTAAATATACACAATAACCAGTAACACATCTTCTTGTTAGCAAACATTTACCCCAATCAGAATCTGAATACCCTTTCAAAACAAACTCAGATTGCCTATTAAACATTAATCCTTGACCAGGATTTAATTTCAAATATCTTAGCAATCTTAAAGCAATTTTAAAATGAGACTGAAGAGGTTTATGCATATATTGACTAAGACAATGAACTGTATATGAAATATCAGGTCTTGTTAATGTCAAATAAATGAGTTTGCCAACAAGAGACTGATACACAGTTATATTATCTAATATAGAATCATTTGATTCCATATTAGAAGCATCATGAATAACAGAATTCTGCTCCATAGGAATAGAAACAGGTTTACAAGCAAGCATTTCAAACTCATTTAATAATTCTAAACAGTATTTCCTTTGATTTAAAGAAATACCAGAAGAATTTTCAAGAACTTCGATACCTAGAAAATATTTTAATTTTCCCAAATCTTTAATCAAAAAACTTTTATTTAACATAAGTTTCACATTATTAATTTCATCCTTACTGTTACCTGTAATGACAATATCATCTACATAAACAAGCAGAATAACAATCTTAGAATTAACTAACCTAACAAATAAAGAAGTATCATTTTTACTTTGCTCAAAACCAATAGATATCAAGGTAGTAGTTAGTTTCTCATTCCACTGTCTAGGAGCTTGTTTAAGCCCATACAGCGATTTAACTAACTTGCATACCTTTCCATTATCTTTAGTAGAGCCAAAGCCCTCTGGAATGGACATATATACATCTTCATGTAAATCACCATATAAAAAAGCATTATTAACATCAAGTTGAAATAACTCCCATCCAAATTGAACAGCAACACAGATAAGAGTTCTAACAGTAGACATTTTAACAACAGGAGCAAACGTCTCCTCAAAATCAATTCCTTCACATTGACTATATCCTTTAGCCACAAGTCTAGCTTTATATCTTTCTATTTCCCCATTTGACTTATACTTGATCTTATATAACCATTTACTACCTATGGGTTTTCTATCCTTAGGTAAATCAGTAATAATCCATGTATTATTCCTATTTAAGGCCTCTATTTCCTTATTCATAGCCTCAACCCAATTATTATCTTTACAAGCTTCCTTATAAGATCGAGGTTCAGAACTTTTATCAAGTAAAGTCAGGAAACATAAATTATCACTAGACAAATTTGACACATTAGCAAAATTAACATATTTATCAATACCATATTTAACTTTGCCTTCAACAATAAAATCACTGAATTTATTAGGAAAGACTCCCACCCTTCCTGACTTACGAAAAACACCCCTATTTTCAGAACTACTGCCCTCAGGGATACCTGATATATCTGAACTATCCAGATCTGCATTTGGAACACCAGTGGTTAGATTATCATGATCTACCACCAACTTTCCTTTACCACCAGACTGAACATCAACAGATTGGGATCCATTGTCAACAGAAACAGGATGAACAGTAGCATCTGATTGACTGTTACCATGATCAGTGTCACCTGACTGTTGACTTGAATCATTCTGTGAATTCAAGTCTGCTGATTTAGACCCAGAATGGGAAGGATCATTGGGCAAATCACTTAACCCATCCGGACTGGTATTACCATTAGAATTCTCCCTTTCATCATCGGGCATAAAGGTGTTTTCCTTAGAGCCATGATAATCAAAAAAATTTATATGATTTAAAGAATCAGAAAGGTTTTCTTTATAAGGAAAACATTGTTCAAAAAATCTAACATCTCTAGAATAAAAAATCACATTATTTTCCAAAGACAACAATTTATATCCCTTTTTATCAAAAGCATAACCAAGAAAAACACATTTAATAGATCTACTATCAAATTTATTAGTAGGATTCAAATTAGCAGCAAAGGACAAACACCCAAACGATTTAAGATGACTTAGGGAGGGTTTTTTCTTTAACAACAACTCATAAGGAGATTTACCACTTAACACAGAAGATGGAGTCCTGTTAATCAAATAAGTAGCAGTCAATGCACACTCAGTCCACAATCTAAGTGGTAAACCACTTTGAAACAGTAATGCCCTGGCAACATTCAATAAATGTCTATGTTTACGTTCAATAATACCATTTTGTTGAGGTGTGTAAGCACATGAGGTTTGATGTAGGATTCCATTAATCTTTAGAAAACTGTCAAGCTGATTATTTACAAACTCAGTCCCATTATCTGTTCTAAAACATTTAATTGATGCCCCAAACTGATTTGAGATTAACTTGACAAAACACTGAATATTATAAAACACCTCATCTTTGGATTTTAAAAGATATACCCAAACAACTCTAGAATAATCATCCACAATAGTTAAAAAATACTTGAACCCTTCTCTACTAGAGACCTTAAATGGACCCCATAGATCTAGATGAATTAATTCACCCAAACTTATGGATTTATGATCACTAGAAGGAAAAGAAAGCCTAGACTGTTTGGCTCTTTGACACACTTCACAAGGTAGATTAGAATTAGGAACTTTCAGTTTAAGATCTTGATTTAAGATTTGTAAAACTTGAAAAGAAGGATGTCCCATTCTAGAATGCCACAATTTTAACTCTGTTAACTCAAGACCATTACTGTTTCTACACAAAATTTCATCAAAATTAGGGTGACCAAAGTAATACAGGCCATTCACCTGTTTACCAGTCAGAAGAGTCTTTGACCGGGATAAGTCCTGAATCAAACAACTGAATTCATCAAACCAACATCCAAGTTTATTATCACTAGCAAGCTTATAAACAGATAACAGATTGACTGAATATTCAGGAACAACCAACACATCAATCAAAACAACATCTTTTGATAGTTTAAGTTTTCCAATAGATTTTATAGCTGCTTTGGTTCCATTAGGATGACTAACAGTCATATGACAGTTTGAAACATCAACCAAATCATACAAACATTTATCAGATAAAACCATGTGTTGATTAGCACCAGAATCTATAACCCATCCCCTACTGTCCTTAGAATCAGTCAAGGAAACACCACAAACAATAGAAGAACATACACTATTTTCCCTAATACCTGCCATATTTGAGGTTCCTTGATCAACATTCACAGGATCACTTAACATATTAATGAGTTTAGCATACTGGTCAGGAGTCAATTGATAATTCCCACCTATATTCACAGAAGTATCAGTAGTAACATTATTGGATTTAGACCTGTTCCCATTTACCTTTCCCTTGTAGTTTGCAGGATACCCAATGATTTCAAAACACTTTTCTATGATATGACCATTTTTATTACAATTAGTACATTTTAGAGTGGTACCTTTATTATTAGGATTCTTTTTTACCACAGTACTTTTAGTAACAAAAGCAGTAGGTTGTGACATATGAGATGAGGTTATTTCCCTATGAGATTCCTCACCTGATATTAAGGAAAATGCAGCCTTAACAGAAGGCAAAGGTTCTTTTGAAAGAATGGTGGATCTCAAAGGTAAATACTTATCATCAAGACCCATTAGAAATTGCATCAACCGTAAGTTTTGATTATATTTTGACACCTTATCAGAGGCATCACAAGTGCAAATAGGTAAATCATTTAGAACATCTAACTGTCTCCACATGGAGGACAACTTATGATAGTATTCTGAAAGAGAATTACCATTTTGTTTCAGATTATTAATTTGTTGATGCAATTTGAAGGTCACAGAACCATCAACTTTTGAATATGTTTCTTTTAACTCAGTCCATACTTTAGAAGCAAGTTTTGAAAAAATTTGACCCACAAATAGTTCTTCAGAAAACGAGTTGAGTATCCATGACAACACTACAGAGTTACACCTATCCCATTGCCTACCAAGGACCTCATCAGTAGTAGACTTAACGCATGTACCATCAACAAATCCAAATTTGTTCTTAACATGAAGAGCAAGTTCCATAGCATTAGCCCACACATTATAATTTTCAGTACCTTTTACTTTAACCGACACTAGAGTAAGAGAACCTGTATCACTGGGGTGAAGATATAAAGGGTCACCAAAGTCCAAACTACTAATCAAGGTGGGAGGTGTATCAACCAAAGCCATATCAACACAGTTTAGTACAACTAATGGAAACAACAAAGACACAACAATTAACAGCACAGGAATGAGACTCTGCGAAACTCCTTCAGGGACCAGATACCCGGTCAATAAGATGACTGGCCAGGTGTTAAAGGAGGAGCAGAGACTCAAGAAAAATGTATAATATGATATGCACAAATCAGACAGATAATCAACACTGGTCCATCTAGCCCAGCCCAATAATGCCTAAAATGCAATGAACTGAATGAAATCAAATCAAAATTAAGGAAGAATTACACCTTACAGAGAGGTGCCCTAGGAAGGGACTTTAGAAGCCACAACAAGAAAATACCAGACAATAAACCTCTTTCGAGTTACAGCAGCAGAACTTTTCAGCAATCTCTACACAACCTTCACTTAGGGTTGTGTAGTCTTTACTCCAGTAAGATGATAATAGTTTGATTCAGAAACTCAGATCTGAATCAGCAACGCCCAACACAGACCAAAGATGAACAATCTTCGATACTGAGACAAAATCGCGAGATTATGCAAACTCAAACACTCGTGCTCGATGTAGCCACGGTGAGACGTTTGCACAACCAAAAAACCAGATCGGTGAACAAAGGGAGAAACCCTAAAAATCAAGGGTCAACAGAGAAATCCAAAAAACCCCAAACTGTGATCGATGAACACAGTGCGAAACCCTAACACCCAAGGGTCAGCGAATAATCCAGAAAACCTCAGAGATCAAGAGCACATGGCTCTGATACCATATTAACTTTTCTGGACTCAATGATCAACAACAAAATAACTGCAGTTACAAACAAAGATCAGATCTCACTGATTGTGAAGAGATCTAACCTCAAAAGAATGAATCTGAGAAAAAATACATCAACTGAGAAAACTGAAACACAGGCTACTAAGACAAGCAACGATGAGTTGCTTGTCCTCACTGATTATGCAGAAGATCTTCAAGAAGATGACTGAAAATGGGATTGAAGCTATGAGCAAACCCTAAATCTCAAACTCTCGTTTTCTTTGTGATGAAACTGATTAGATCCATCGAACCTTCTAGCTTCCCGTATAAAGCCAATAATCAACTCATCAGCTCATCATCAGCCCTTGAACTTATGAATGCAATCAGCTACAACCCGCATCTTTCAAGAATTGACAAACCAGCCCCTCAACATAAAAAACAACATAAAATCATAAATGAATTGAAAAATAAAAAAAACATTAATAGTTTTAACACTATCAATAACGCATATCAGAAGAGTATACGTTCTAGAGGGCGGGCCTTGGCGCAGCGGTAAAAGCTGTTCCTAAGGGACCGAAGGTCTCAGGTTCGATCCGTGGAAACGGCCTCCCCACAAAATGTGGGGGAATGACCGCGTACATCTTCCCTTAAATGGGACGGACCCTCCCTGTACCCTGCGAAAACGCGGGAGCTTTTTGCAGCACCAGGTACGCCCTTTTAGAAGAGTATACGTTCTGTTACAAATAAATCTTTGTGGAGAGCTTTGCTAAACAAATTAGAGTAGAACTATAACAAACGCTATAAACACTTATATGTTAAGTAGGTGTGTGATTATCAAGCGCTAAAAGTCTGGAACCAAATCTTATCCGAATTTAAATCTTAAATTCTATGGTAATTACCATCTTAGAACTCTGAATTTTTTACTTTGTTTTATTTATCCTTTTAATCTTCTTTATCTTTATTTTAGTTATCCTTTTAATCTTCTTTATCTTTGTTTTTGCTATAAAAGCTTAGTTTTTATTTTACTTATTTATATTTTGACCTCCCATGACCGATAGATAAAAGTGTTTTTTTTCTAGTAGTGTCACGTGAAACACACCTTTCTCTTTTGCATGCCGCAAATAGGCTAACAAAGAGTTAAGACCACCTTAAGAACGAGGGGTGTGATGATCAAGCTGCTTGTGTACAAGTAATAGACAATATGATCTATCTTTTTTTGTGTTGAACTGTAGTTGAATCACTTCTACTACCAGTATACTTGATACTTGACGAGTAATTACATGACATGTATGAGATCAAGAAGAGTCATGGTGTTACAACCGTTTATAAAAATAGAAAACTATCAATGCGCGTTTCAAACCTGTATTGTTGTCATCCCTACTAATAATTATAAATTATTAACTTGAATGATTCTCATAGAAAATGCATAACAATTATATACAAAGAGATTGACTAAAAATAAGGAAACCGATGCTAAACTCTAGGAGACAAATGAGCTAATGGTTGACTAGTTACAAAGTAGTTACAACAATATATTTATTTTAAATTCAAAGTTATTTGGTGGCAATCTCGGTTTTGACCGAGTGGGGTTTGATATGCCCCCGCAAGATGGACGAACGTGAGAGAAGAACAATCTTGGATGTGAGAATTTGAAACCGTTGACGTAGTAAGGATTTAGTGAGAGCATCCGCAAGTTGATCATCACCCGCTATGTGAGTAACTCGTATAGTTCCATCACGAACTTTTTCGCGAACAAAATGAAAATCTAGTGCAAGGTGCTTCATTCGGGAGTGAAATACCGGATTGGCGGAATAGTGAGTGGCACTTAGATTGTCACAATAGATAGATGGAGTGACTGTGGACTTGTAACCGATTTCAGACATGAGGGAGATAATCCATTGCATTTCGGTTGTTGTTGAAGCAACTGCACGGAACTCAGCTTCTGTGGATGAGCGGGCGAGAGTGGGTTGGCGTTTTGAGCTCCATGAAACTGGATTGCAGCCGAGGTAGACAATGTAACCGGTAATACTTCGGTAAGAGGGGCGATCACCTGCCCAATCAGCATCAGTAAAGGCATGAAGCTGGAGTGGGAGTGTCGTCTAAAGAAGAGACCATGATGAAAAGTACCATGTAGGTAGCGAAGCAATCTTTTCAAAGCTTCCCAATGGGTAGTGGTAGGCTTGTGCATGAATTGCGAAAGCTTATTTACAGTGTAGGCAACGTCCGGTCGTGTTAAGGCTAAATATTGTAGGGCTCCTACAAATGCACGATAATCGATAGGAGAGGATAAAGGTTCTCCATCCAATATAGTGATAGTAGAGGAACTTGACATAGGTGTTGTCGACGGCTTGCAATTACTCATGTTAGCTTTAGTAAGAATATCAAGAATATATTTGGATTGAGAGAGGAAAAGACCATTAGTGTGAGGAATGACCTCAATGCCAAGGAAATAAGATAGATCCCCGAGGTCTTTAAGAGAAAAGCGAGAGGCAAGAGATTGAATGAAGGATTGGATAAGAGAGGAGTTAGCACCGGTGATGATAATATCATCAACGTATACTAGAATAAATATAGGATATGAGGTGGTTTTATTGATGAACAAGGATGGGTCCGAAATTGAGGGTGTGAAGTGAACCGAAAGAAGGTATTTTTTGAGCTCATCATACCAAGCTCGTGAGGCTTGGCGAAGGCCGTAGATAGCTTTGTTGAGTTTGCAAACGTGGTTGGGAAGTGAAGAATCAATAAATCCGGGTGGTTGAGTCATGTAGACTGACTCGGTTAGATTGCCTTGGAGAAAGGCATTGTTAATATCAAGTTGGCGAAGAGGCCAATTGAGAGATGTAGCAAGGGCGAGAATGAGGCGAAGGGTAGCGGGTTTAACTACGGGACTAAAGGTTTCAACATAGTCTAAACCGGGACGTTGATGAAAACCTTTAGCAACAAGCCTTGCTTTTAGGCGATCAACGGATCCATCGGGTTTCAATTTAGTGCGATAGACCCATTTGCAACCTACAAGGTTAGGCGCATGATCACGAGGGACAAGAGTCCAAGTTTGATTTCGTTGAAGGGCATCAAACTCGGCTTGCATAGCTTGACGCCATAGCGGTTGTTTTAGAGCTTGAGTAATTGTAGATGGTTCGGGAAGAGAGTGAACGGTGGAATGATACAAGACATAGTCCGGGTTGTGATATTTGGGGTTTGGCTTTCTGGATGGGCGGGTTTGATAAGGGGGAGGAGGATTGTTTGGTGGGGTGTTGGAAGAGTCCGAAGAGATGGGAATGGGAGAGAGAGGAGGTGATGTGGAGTGAGAGGGAGAAGTGGGTAGCGGTTCGGTGGTGGGAGAGATGTTTTCAGGTGTGGAGTTTTGAGAGGTAGTAGTTTCGGGTGGTGAGGTGGGAAGTATTTGAGTGGTGAGAGGAAGCCAATCATCGAGTAAAGGGGTTGGGGAGGTTGTTGTTTTAACAAGGGATTCATATGGAAAAAGATGATCAACAAAGTGAACATGTCTAGAGGTATAAATTCGGTTGGTGATAGGATCAAGAAGATGATAGGCACTTTGTGATGAGGAGTAACCGATAAAAACACACGGTTTTGACCGAGACTCGAGTTTGTGGTTGGTGTAGGGACGTAACCAAGGATAAGCTAGGCAACCGAAGCCATGGAGTTTAGCATAGTTCGGTTGAGTTTTGAATAGACGAAAGAAAGGGGAGTCATTATTTAGAGTGGCGGTGGGAAGGCGATTTATAAGATAGGTGGCGGTAGTAAAAGCAAAGGGCCAAAATATGAGGGGCATCTTGGCATGAGAAAGTAAGGCTAGACCGGTTTCGACTATGTGACGATGTCGGCGTTCGGCATAGCCATTATGTTCGGGTGTGTGAGGAGGGGAGGTGAGATGAGAAATGCCACAAGACGCAAGGTGAGATGACATTTTGACATATTCACCACCATTGTCCGAGAATAGTTGTTTTATTTTGGTTTTAAAAAAGTTTTCAACAAGAGTTTGAAAACGAATAAAGATGTGAAGAGAATCCGATTTACGTTTTAATGGGTAAATCCAAATATACTTAGTGAAATGATCAACAAAAATAATGTAATATTTGTAATCATCAAAGGAAGTAATTGGAGATGACCAAACATCGGAATATAATAGTTGTAAAGGAGCATTAGAAGTCATAGAAGAAACATAAAAAGGGAGTTTGTGACTTTTATTAATGCAACAAGAATTACATGATTCATGTTTACTAGAAATGAAAGGAACAGAAGAAGCTAAATGTTGTAAATCTTTCAAATGTGGGTGTCCTAGGCGATGATGCCAAGAAGACGCCTTATTAGTTTGCAAATGAAAGGCATGAGGAGACTTGGTAGATGAAAGTTCATAGAGGCCATGATTAGCGATTCCCCGAAGAATGGTTTGGCGAGTGTGGAAATCCTTGATAATAAAATAAGAGGAAAAAAATAAGATTAGTATGTTGTTATCAAGGCATAAACGAGAGATGGAAATAATATTGCGAGATATGGAAGGAACGCAAAGAACATTTTTTAGAACAATAGGGATGTTAGAAAAATAAAGAGTGATTGTGCCAACATGAGTAATTTTAAGAGACGAACCATCACCGATGATAAGATCCTCGGTACCATCATAAGGGGTATGCATTGAGAGTGCATTGAGATCGTTGGTGACGTGGTGAGAAGCGCCGCTGTCTTTAGCCAAGATAGATCAGAATCAATGTTGTTGTGCATTGCCATCATATTAGCCTGTGGTTTACTGTTGGAGCGACTATATGTGGGGAGATGTATGGTTGGATGAGTTTTCTTGAAGCTTGGGCATGAAGTGAGGGAGTGGCCTTTAGTAAAGCACCATTGACATTTGCCGAGAAAGGGTCGAGTGTTGTTACTATGTGCAGAATTAGGGGTGGGAAGAATACCGGGGCTGTTGTTTGGTGCCCGAGCGGACCAAGGCTTGAAGGATTGGCGAGTGTGAGCGGCGAATGCAGTGACGGGTTGGTGAATGGGGGCCGAATCAGGTGTGTTTTGGGATAAAGTGAGTTCATGATTGATGAGTTTTTCGTGGAGTTCATGGAAAGAAATGGGAGTGTCACGAGCGTGGACAGATTCGATAACGGGTTTGTAAGTGTTTTGGTCTAAGCCTTGAAGAACGACATCTGTGACATCTTCGGAATCCATGGGTTTGCCGAGAATGGCCAATTCATCGACCAAGATTTTTATGGATTGCATGAAGTTGGTGATGGATTGGTTATTGGTTTTGGTGGATTTTTTTAAGCGATGGTGGAGTTGTTTGATATGGCCACGAGATGGGGAAGCATATGTAGATGTTAAGATTTTACATGCTTCAAGGGAAGTTTTAGCATTGGTGATTAACGGAACAATCTCGGGTGAAAGGCTACCAACGATGGCACCAAATAAGAGGCGATCTTGGCGGTACCAATTGTTATAATCGGGGTTGGGAGTAGTGGAACCATCGGCATTGAGAATGGGGGCGGGTGCAAGGTGAGATCCATCAATGAATTTGTATAGATCTAAACCTTGAAGGATGGCTTCAAGTTGAGTTTTCCAACTTAGATAGTTGGTAGAGGTGAGTTTTAGGGAGGATGGGAAATTAACCATAGTAATGGTTTGGTTGGTTGATGGAGCAGCCGCTATGGGAGTGGTAAGAGTATTATCGGAGGTAGACATGAGGTGCAGGAAGGAAGTTTGCTAAGAGGAAAGGGTTAGGTGATATCAATCCTGGCTGATACCATATAAATTATTAACTTGAATGATTCTCATAGAAAATGCATAACAATTATATACAAAGAGATTGACTAAAAATAAGGAAACCGATGCTAAACTCTAGGAGACAAATGAGCTAATGGTTGACTAGTTACAAAGTAGTTACAACAATATATTTATTTTAAATTCAAAGTTATTTGGTGGCAATCTCGGTTTTGACCGAGTGGGTTTGATAATAATATCATAATGTGAAAGCTTTCTAAGTACTTTACGTTACCTATGTCACCCCAAGTATGGACGTAGGGTATTTAAAGATCCGGACCCGGAAACTTTAGGGTTAGGTCGGTTCATGCTAATACGGATCAACAACATGTGTCAGTCATCCAATGCACAACAATTATCATCAATCCAAACACTTGAATTATAACATCCTCATAGCGTGAGGCACTTTCGCACACGTAACAAACTCTCAGAAACCACTCCTAATTACCATGCATAACCATCATCCATGCATCATCAAACACTATAAATAAGCGGTAAATGGAGAATGAATAGAGATTCACATCTCTCTCTCTCTCTCCTTTTCATTTACTTAGTCGAACTAATACTTATTCTCATGCGAGAGAGTTGTTACATGAGGGCTTCCTTTCCTGTGACGTCATAACCAGTGTTGTTTGTGTGCTGATCGAGAACTCAACAGGAACCGAGGATTTCAATCTTGTGAATCGAAGCTTCAGAAGGATCATTATACCTTGCTGGAACTTTGCATTTACACCAAGTATGTATTTTGTCTTTGTCCTTTATATCAATTACAACCCAAAAAGCATAATAAATGCTGAAAAGATCTTAAAGATTTTGGAAAAAAGAAAACATCTTTTAACGTACAATAAGTAAATGTGTTACAGTGAGTGGTAGATTGAAAAATTATTTTTAAGGTGAGGTGAGTAAAACGTAAAAGATGATGTGTTCGGAGTAATCAATTGGATCAACCTGAAAATATATGTAAACACACAAATATTTGAAGTAACATAATTCGACTCTTTTATTGTTAAACTCAACTTATAAAACTAAATACATGACCCTATATTTATAAACAAACAAACAAACAAACAAACCCAGTATATCCCACTCAAGAGCAGGGTCTGGGGAGGGTAGGTGTAGGCGAAATTTAAACAATCAACTAGATAAACTAATAATTATATATCCCAAATAACTAGATAATTCCTAATTATTTAAATCAAACTTTTGATTTCACTCCTTAACCTCTTTTATTTTGTTCAAATTAACCATTCAATTATAAACATATCAAGATTATATCCTTTAGTGTTATGATGTGAAAGTCGATACAACGTGAGAAGTACACTTGATGGCCTCAAAGCATATCGTCCTTTCAGACTAAATAATGGTATTTTTGTTACTTAATATGTTTATCCAAAACTTACGTACACCACACAACATTTATCCTCGTTACAATGCAATAAAGCTAGATGAACTTCTAGACACGACCAGATCATATACAACTGTTGTATTTTTGTAGTAGATGCGATCTCAATCGTCAAACAATCAGTACATGATTTCTTTTAAACATAATGATAACCAAGAGACTGTAGAGAAGGTATATAGAGGGGTTAATTAGGAAGAGGCAATGGGGAAATGGGTGGCGGAGATACGGATCCAACGTAGTAGGAGTAGGCGTTGGTTGGGGAGGTTTGAGACCGCGGGTGAAGCCGCTTTAGCGTATGATCATGAGGCTTTTAAGTTGAGAGGAGACGATGCGCGACTCAACTTCCCTCATCTTTTATCAAAGATTCAAAACAAATGACTATTTCGTCTTTACGACCATGTGTTGAGCACGAGGTCAACCCTTTGGTCAATGACGCGAGTGGGTCGGAGCAAGCTGGTCCGAGTAATGATGGTGATGTGAACGGGTTCGAACCGAGTGATGGCTTGTGTGCATGGGGAAATATGGAAGATGGTGTGTCTAATGCATCACAAGGTGATAGCTTCATGTGGGATAACTTTGAGGCATTTTCTCGAGTCCATGATAACTTTAACATTTTGTGTTCTTTTTTTATTTATAAAAATTGGTCATTAATATATGCATGTACGCGTATGGATTGTTTACGACTTCATTGAAATTGTAAACAAACCATACGATCTTTGCTTGACAACTATATGAGAGTCGAGTTTGTCAAGTGTCTCTAACTACATCATACAAGGCATACTTTTTGGTTATACAGGTTCATATTGTTGATTATATCTTGAAACATGGATCAAAACATGAAACCCTAATCATGTTTATTCAATCTTAAATATAAACTAAACATCAAAATAATTAAATCTTACTTGTGGGAATAAAGATCTTTGATGAAGATGATGAAGCCATGATCGTGAGATTCGTTCCCGTTATGATGTCTAGAGGGATCGATGGATGATCTTGAGAGTATATGATTATTGGTGTGTTTGGTTATCTCCCTACTCTATTTATAACATCTAATGGGAAATCCTAATTATAATTATGGGGTATTTCCATTAAATAACCCCCTCATACTATTAGGGACTAATTATGTCATTTGGTAAAACTAATTTAAATGATCCGTAGGCCACAAATTACGGGTTATTTCTAACATTCTTCCACTTGGCCGAGTGATCATTTGTGATGAGTATACATAAGTTTGGCCAAGTTAAACACTCATCAAAATTCATATTGAAACTTATAGCAAATAGTTACAGTCATTCGAATTAATGTTAATCCGAGACCCCCAACAGTTATACTAAAGTCTCAATATAAAATATTAATTATAAAACCAAAATGACTTAAATAAACCCTTAATGTACAGTATTTATCTGCATAAATTTGTCTATAGATCATTAAGCGCGCATATAAGTTATAATAGACAAAATAAATATTTGAGAAAATCATATTAATCATTAATGCACACTTGATATACTATTATATAAGGTCTCTAGTAAAGCCCATCCTTGTTTCGAGTTCTTGGAAAGTTTTGGGTGGTAGACCTTTAGTCATCGGATCCGCAAGCATATCTCTTGTGCTAATGTTCTCGATACAAAGATTATTTTCCTCTACTCGTTCTCGTACGAACAAATATTTTGTATCGAGATATAAACCAGCTCCACTCGAACTGTTACTATTCGAGAAACTGACGGCAACTGAGTTGTCACAGTAAATCTTCAATGGTCTTGATATGGAGTTAACAATTTTGAGTCCGGTAATAAGATTTCTTAACAACATCCCATGGCAAGTTGCATTATAAACCGCAACGTATTCTGCCATCATTGTTGAGGTTGTTGTCAACTGCTGCTTATGACTCCTCCATGAAATAGGTCTGCCTGCTAATATAAAGATATACCCCGATGTTGATTTCTTATCATCTTTGCATTTAGCAAAGTCAGAATCAGAATAGCCCACCACTTCTAAGTTATTAGTTTTTCTATATGTCAACTTATACTCTTTTGTCCCTTGAAGATATCGCAACACTTTCTTTGCTGCTTTCCAATGATCTAGGTCAGGATTAGATTGATATCGGCCTAGCATTCCAGCAATATATGTAATATCAGGACGAGTACAAACTTGAGCATACATTAAACTTCCCACTACTGAAGCATAAGGTATCAATTTCATCTGCTCCTTCTCATCCTTTGTTTTCGGATATTGAAATGAACCAAAAACGTCTCCTTTAACTACTGGAGCAACTAAGGGAGAGCAATGTTGCATATTGTAACGTGTAAGGACACATTCAATATACGCCTTTTGAGACAATCCTAATATCCCATTGGCTCGATCTTGGTGTATTTTGATGCCTATTACATATGAAGCTTCTCCGAGATCTTTCATGTCAAAATTACGCGATAATAATCGCTTTGACTCATGCAACAAGTCTAAACTATTACTTGCCAATAGAATGTCATCTACGTAAAGGACAAATATAGCAAAATTGCTCCCACTCATTTTGAGGTAGGTGCATTGATCCACTTGATTTTTTATGAAACCTTGTTTCTTCATGACTTCGTCAAAGTTTAAATACCACTGACGTGATGCTTGTTTTAACCCGTAAATGGATTTCTTTAACTTGCATACTAAGTGTTCTTTACCTTTAGGTTTGAAACCTTCAGGTTAGTTCATGAACACATCCTCATGTAAGTCACCATTAAGGAAAGCGGTTTTAACGTCCATTTCATGTAACACTAAATCAAAATGAGCTACTAAGGCCATAACGACCCTTAAGGAATCCTTTCATGAAACAGGTGAAAAGGTTTCCTGATAATCAATTCCCTCCTTTTGAGTATAGCCTTTAGCAACCAATCGTGCTTTATGACGTTCAATATTACCATTCGGGTCTAATTTGGTTTTGAAAACCCATTTACATCTTACGGGCTTAACACCCTTGGGTAATTCAACCAATTCCCAAACGTCATTCTTATGCATGGATTCAAGCTCATCGATCATAGCTTTATTCCATTCAGACGATTGTTCATTACTAATGGCTTCATTATAGGAGGTTGGATCGTTACACTTTCCTAAATCCAGATCAACTTCATTAAGGTAGGTTACATAATCATCAAAATTAGTAGGCCTTCTAGACCGTGATGACCTCCTTAGCTGATTTTCAGGTTCTGCAATTTCAGTAGTCATATGAGGGACTTGCTCTTGTGGATTTGATGGTGCTTCGTTTACAGGAATGTTTGGAGCAACATGAATTTCTAAGGAAACTTGAGATAATGGTGCAGTGTTTTGTAACAGTGCAGTGTTAAGTACAAGAGGTGTAATAGGAGGTAAGTGTATAGAGCACATCCCCCCTCCTCTTGCACTTCTTGTAAGTTAATGTCTTGACTTTCACTGCTCCCATGACCTTAGAATCCTCTAAAAACACAGCATGACGAGTTTCCACGATGCGAGCAGTATGAGAAGGACAATAAAATCTATAGCCTTTTGAATGATCAGGATATCCTATAAAGAAACAACTGACTGTCTTCATGTCAAGTTTTCTTTGTTGAGGATTATAAAGCTTAGCTTCGGCTGGACAACCCCATACTTTCATATACCTTAAGCTAGGTTTCCTTCTTGTCCAAATTTCAAATGGAGTTTTAGGGACAGACTTAGAAGGAACTCTATTTAGTATATGAACAGCTGTGTTTAATGCCTCTGTCCATAAAAATTCAGGTAAAGAGGAGTTCGCTAACATACTTCTAACCATGTCCATTAGAGTACGATTTCTTCTCTCAGCTACATCGTTCTGCTGAGGAGTACCCGGCATGGTAAATTGGTTTACAATCCCGTGTTCTTTACAAAAGTCAAAGAAAGGACCGGGAGCTTGACCAATATCGGTATGTCTACCATAATACTCACACCTCTATCTGATCTCACCACCTTTATTTTACGATTAAGTTGATTTTCAACTTCAGCCTTAAAGGTTTTAAACATGTCAAGTGATTCAGATTTATCCTTAATTAAGTACAAATACATGTAACGCGAGTGATCATCTATAAAAGTGATAAATGATTTATGTCCTGATATTCCAATAGGATAAGGTCCACTTATATCAGTGTGTATGAGTTCCAGTAAACCAAAACTCCTGATGGCACCCTTTTTAGATCCATTAGCCATTTTACCTTTAAGGCATTTAACACATGTTTCAAAATCATAGAAATCAAGATTTGGTAATACTTCATCTTTCACGAGTCTTAACATGCGATCTCGTGAGATGTGGCCTAAACGTTGATGCCACAACATGGATGATGTTTCCAAATCTCGTTTTCGTTTGTTAATGTTTTCATTTACATTATATGATAACAATGATTTTGAAAATTGATCATCTAGCTCTAACTTATAGATATTTCCATCCAGATAATCACGACCACAGACATGAGAGTTTAAAGTAATAGTGACTTTGTCACGACCATGCAAAACTTCATAACCATCATTGTCTAACTTTGGTACAGATACCAAGTTCCGAGTAATCCTCGGTACATATAATGTATCATAAAGTTTAATACAATGACCAGTTTTCATTATTAATTGCATGGTTCCTACGGCTTCAACATTATGTTCATCACCATCTCCCACCTTAATTGTCCTTTGGTTTCTTTCCAGCTTCTAGATTGTAAGGAATCCCTGTGTTGAGTTAGTAACATGAACCATAGAACCAGAATCAACCCACCATGTGTTAATTAGAACGTTAACATTAAAGGACTCAAATATCATAAATAGATGGTTACCTTTCTTAGCCAGCCACTCCTTGAACTTAGGGCAATCTCGTTGGGTGTGTCCCTTGTTGTGACAGAATTTTCAGCGAGATTGTCCGAAGGAGACATTTGAGCTAGAAGCTGCACTTATACCAGCCTTATGGACTTTGGAGCTTTCCCCTTTGAAGTTTTCCTTCCTTTTTAATGCTTTAATGGTGGTAACATGAACAACATCAGGCTTTTCTAGCTTCAGACGTTCTTCCTCCTGCACGCACATTGCTATCAACTCACCCATTGACTACTTTTCTTTTTGGGTGTTATAGTTGATCTTAAAAGCATCAAAGCGTGAATGAAGAGAAGTCATAATGAAGTGTACTAGAAAACCATCATTGATCTCCATGTCTAAGCTCTTGAGTTTATGAGCCATGTCGTTCATCATCATTATGTGTTCACTGATCTCCATGTCTAAGCTCTTGAGTTGATCTTCATGTCGTTCATCATCATTGGTGTTTTGGTTATCTCCCTACTCCTCTATTTATAACATCTAAGGGGAAACCCTAATTATAATTATGGGGTATTTCCATCAAATAATCCCCTCATACTATTAGAGACTAATTATGTCATTTGGTAAAACTAATTTAAATGATCCGTAGGCCACAAATTACGGGTTATTTCTAACACATATAAGGATTATAACGTCATAAGACGTACTAGAACTTACACAAGTTTGTAGTCCATATTAATAACTCGATACGTATCTTATGTACTTATGTTTTCTTCTTTATTCATTAAAGTGTTTTATCGACGAAGTTTCATCGGCAATAAAGAAAGAAGAAATGCAAAAAGATCATGTGTGCATAAACTTTTATGGGTTTTAAAGACATCTCTAATAAACGCAAACATAATTAGATAAGTAAAATATAATTGCGTATTTTATAACCATAGAAGTATAATTTAATCTGACATCCTTACTGATGTATAGTTCGTGTAGCTGAACTTAAAATGCTTATTTTCATGATTTTCTCTATTATAATCATCATGCAAACGATTGTGTAGAGGCCGGACTGTAACATTCATTTTCTAAATCAAACATATTTTATAAAATGAGTACTTGAAAAGAAAAAAAAACTTTTTTATATAAAATGTGTCTTGTTTTCTACATGCTTAGAACAAAGATAACATATTATTACAATTCATTAGTTTATCTAGAAATAAAATAAAGATTTAGGAGTCTATCTATATTAAGCAAATTTTGTTAGATCCAACAAAAAGTTGTCCATAAATACATACATTCAATTTCAAGGTGTACTGGTGTAGGAATGTAATGGGCCCATTTTGTGCATAACATAAATGGACAAATAAATATATTGGATAATCCTACTCGCTGTTTTTGGACCCACAATCCATAACTAAAATTGAAACAACCATCTTGACTCTTTAGGTTTGAATTTTCGCAATAATCTAAATCAACCGCTAGTTTGGTTAAAGGTGTGTTTTTAGAAGCGGACGAAGTGGCCGGTCGGTCGAACAAGAAACCGGTTATAGAAACAGACCGGTTATTTCTAATTGTAATGTTTTCTATTAACTGACCTATTATGACTATTGGGTTTGATCAGCAAACATGTAACGCGGTCAGTTCGTTTTCAGGTCTAATTCTGAAACCTTTATTATTAAGCATTGCTTCTATAATCAACACACTATTTTATTTCAAAACAAGAGTTTTCAGAGTAGTGACTAGTGAGTATTCGAATAATCTTTTCAAATAAAAGTTTGAAACAAAATATCCATAGAAGAAAATACGAAAAGAAAAAAGATTAGAGAACAAATCGGGAGTGAATATAAAAGTAAGTCAATGTATATTGTATATATGGAGAAAAAAAGTTACGAATTTTAGGTGTTTTTTATATCTTCAATGTTACTGCTAGACTTTTAAAATGATAACTTTTCTAAAAATATATTACAAACCAATTAGATTAGACATGTTTTAAGGTTATATATAACAAAATATATTAAAACGCTACCCAAATCCTTGGTTGGCCTACCGACCCTATCATGAGAAAAAAATGAAAAATGGACTTTATTATTATTTTATTTTTTTATAAATCATTTCCACCGATTAAACCATAAATTGGTCTTCGATGGGGAAGGTCTAACAAAACAAATGTCTATTGAATAGTGTTGTTTCCTCATCATGTCCTATAAAACCACTCTTATGATCATGGATATTATGTTCAAGGTTAGTTGTAATTATGATCATGGATATTATGTTTAAGGTTTGATCTATTAATGTTGTATGTGGTGTAATTATGTTCAAGGTTAAAAGAAGGAAAAATTCACAAGAAAACCAGCTTAGTTCTGATTTTATATGAAAATGTCTTCTAATAAAGTGCTTTTTTATAATAAAGTCCTTAGATTTGTAAAAGATACAGGAAAAAGTCATTGAACCAACTTTTGATATATTAAAATCTATAAATTTGTCTACAGTATACACACTTTTAAATTCTTATAACCTGAATATAATCCATCTAACTCATTTATCTAAATGTGTCAAACTAGTTGACGTGCAACAATCAAGCTGTAAATATATTAATCTGGACATGGTTTATAAATAAAATGAGTTTAATGGATCGTAAACGGTTAGTGGGAAACTAGTTAATTATACAGTCTGACATAACAATCTGTTTAACTAAATAAGTTAACCAAGTCAACATAAACACGACTCGTTTAATTAAATAGCTCAATTCAAACATCGCCTGCGTTTTAAAAAACGTGATATATAGATGTTGCAACCCAAAAGTTGACTTCTTTCGATCAAAGTCGGATCGTGTCAGAAGTTGCCACCCGATATATGTGTATGTATACACATACATTGTGTGAATCAGTGAATGTATGTATATGCGATGAACAATTATGTATGCAATGAACATTGTATTTAGGAAGTATGATGAATTAGTACATGATTTAATGAATTATTCAAAAGGAATATAAATAATTATTGAAGAAGTTTGTTCCCACGTAGTATGCGATGTCCGATACACTCTTTACAAACTATTATTATTACTACATGGTGGACATATTTAATATTTTAATAAAACATTTATTTATATTTATAAATCGAATTACGCAACGCATTTTCTTTGTAATTATTCATACACCGAAATTAAAATCGAAAAGCAGATAACAAAGTACTAAATGACCATTAACAGGCTGTTTAGTGAGAATCAGGCCACGTGGGCTGTCTGTCATTAATTAAACTATAACCATGTTACACAACTATTAAACTACATAAGTCTTCTTTCTTAATATTCATATTCTAATTCGTTTATATATCACAAAATCTCTTTTTTTTAATTAAAAGATTAATGATAAGTACCTTTATTTTTCATGAATACAATAACATTTTTATTAGACTCACAACTATATTTGAAATTTTCAAAACTGGAAATGAGCTTTTTATTTTATTTTTGATAGATCTTGTTTTTGATATTATTTGATAGCTTTCGGTAGTCATGATAATGAAATGGTTTTTATTTTAATTTATACAATAGTATTCTTATTAGTGTAACAACTTGAAGGTTTAAATAACATTATATTTCACAATCAAATAATATCTACAAGTCTTGATAATGAATGAAATTAACCCCCCCCCCCCTAAAAATATGAAAAATCAAGCAAAGAATATCACGTTAAGATAAAATAGTACGACACTCGGTTTTTATTGAGTCGATCAAATTTCTATCTTTGTGGCTATTTTACCCTCTATCAAGGAACATAGGATTAAACACTTTAGTATCGGTGGTTTTTTGATTGAGATTGTGGTTTTTGTCTGTGGTGGGAAACGTGGAGACATCAGAATGATATTATGTTCGGAAAGACTTTCACTTGGAGACTTTTGTTTTTGATGACATTTTACGTTTCTCGTTTCTTTGATACATTAACTGTAATCTTAATTGCGCTAGTGGCATAAAAACTAGCTTCTAAGTAAAGAGGTATACCGTACATGCCTTGAGTTTATTTTTAAGTAGTTGATTAATGGACAATTAACAAACTTATGAATCATTAAAATGCATTTTTAATCAAGTAAAAGAAAGTGTATACATATGTAATTAGAGGGTGTGTTGTAGTGAATTTACAGGTAAGTTTGACAAGTAAATGAAAGTGGAGGGTCAGCTTTGTATTTTGAGTTGGCAAAGAGGGTGTAGGAAGCACGCTTGTCAAGTGGTTCACCCACGTCTTTTTTTTTTTTTCCTTTTTCTTCTTCTAATCTTATTTTATTGTGCAATTTGTTTTTATTTATGTTAATTCGTTATTTAATTTATCATTCTATTTAAACAATAAACTCTTTATAAAATACTACGAGTCTGGTTTTTTTTATAAAAAAAATTGAGTTTTAATGATCCTAACTATTCACTATATGTCAATGTTAATTTCAACTAACAAATTAACCAATATAAATCTAAATTTTTGATTTTGTTATTAATAACAATCTTCGTCTAACTATTCGTTAAACCCGTTTAGTTTTTGATGACATGACACGTGATATTACTCGTGACATGACATGTAACATGACGTATTATATAATTAAAACAAAAAAATATAAATATATCACTCAATTTTTGTCCCTTTGTCTCCAAGAGTCCAAGCTACTCAACCTGTTGACAAAAGAGTTACGTTAAATTAACTTTAAAAAATAATCTTTTATAAAAAATAATTAAGTAATACATTTATATTTTTAATTGCAACTATATTATACGTCACGTTAAAAGTCACGTCATGTGATTTGTTATAAAAAATTAACAGAATTAACAAGCAATTAAATATACTATTATTAGTAACAAAATCAAAAGTTGAATTAATACCGATCAAATTATTAGTTAAACTTAATATTGACTAATGGTTCAAAATAAGATGGACTAATAGTTAATTGTTTTAATTAATATAAATACAGAATATCCACTTATATATCGAATTAGATTATCATTACCATTTTTTTGCGAATAGTTTTATAATTGTTACATTATCCTCGTATGTTTCTCTCTGTTTGTTAGTTTTTTTTGAACGATAATTTTATCCTACTTGCTTACATTGAAATTTTTAGTTTCTACTTTTCATTCTCATATCGATAATCCATAAACTCAAATTAAGATACGAGTTATATAATATTATTGGTTAGTTGGCCCATTTTCTTATACAATTTATTCTAGCTTGGTTTAGTTGGAAAAAAAACCATCCAACAATTTTTTACTTTAATGTAGAAAAACTACAGTAGGAAGTAGAAAATTATAAAACTAAATATAAATATAGATAAATTTTAGGAAAAATAAGAAGAGATTCAAATAAAAAATAATTTTTCTCTAATAAATTTAAGAATCAATACTAAGTGACATGTGATATAATTCAAATTTAAAGTTTAAGGACAATTATGTCAAAAAGAAAATCTAACATTTTTTAAACAAAAATGTAGCGCATATTCTTAGATCTTTAATCTCAAGCAAATCTTTTCACCTTTTTATAGCAACCACGAATATGAATAGTTGTAGAACTGTAAACGAATTTTTTTTAAAAATAGGGTTTTTAGAGAGAGAGTGTTGACAAGAGGGTAAAATCTTGACTCGATTTGACCTTAGGGGTTCCCGCCCCTGGTAGGGGCGGGTTCTGCTGCTTTGAACCCGTGACAATGACAAGCCTGACAAAGCCCCTGACAAAGCCTGACGAAGACCGAGAGACCACGCCCTTGTGAAGGGCGGGTTCTCGAATTGATGCTCACCACACGATCTACTTACCCACACATGATCCAACGGTCCAAAAACGCGCAGAAGTACTCGCCCTTGTGAAGGGCGGTTTCTGGATTTTCAGAAATAAATTTTCAAACCTAACCCTATTTATTCCTTTCACCCGCTTCTCTATTTATTTATTTGTTACGTTTCTCATAATTCGCTTAAATTATTCTTAATTCACTCTCAGCATTTTTGTCAACTTAATTTTTCTATCATTTTTTTTCATTTCAAATATCAAAATGAGCTGGAGAATTACACCAGGTCCACTAAATAACGATTTGTTATTTTTAAGTGGTCAACATAGAGCTGATTATTATTTTCGAGAACCAGAAAGCGATGAAGGAATTTTACGTGTTAGACGAGGTGATAAAGCTTTTTGGGATTACATTGATGAAGTGCCTATCCCTGAAAATATTATGAGATACATAAGGTTGGCTGGTTTTGCGGGTGTGATCGAGTGTGGTTATAGTAAACTTGACCGTGCTCTCATCTCAGCTTTGGTCGAGAGATGGAGGCCGGAGACACACACATTTCATTTACCTGTGGGAGAAACCACAATAACCCTTCAAGATGTACAAGTTTTATGGGGTTTGCCGGTTGAAGATAATGTTGTTTCTGGCACTGATTTTGTTATGAGTGCATCTGAAATTATAATGAGGTTTGAGTATTTAACTGGCTGTACACTCGCTACAAACGCTGTAAGTGGTTATAAGTTAAACCTAAGGTTTATTTTAGATCAAATAATAAAACCATTCCCTAATAATGCCACAGATTTTCAGTGCATCCAACGAGCTAGATTAATTATATTATTTATGATTGGTGCCACTTTATTTCCTGATACTTCTAGCAATTGGGTGCACATCAATTATTTAAGTCATATTGAAAATTTAAATAACTGTGGTAGACTTAGTTGGGGAAGTGCAGTTTTAGCATCTTTGTATAGACAATTATGTAACGCAACGAGTGTCACAAATCGAGAGGTTGGTGGGCCTTTATTCTTGTTACAATTATGGGCATGGGAAAGTTTCAAATTATAATACTCTTTTTGAACTTGAAGATGATTATAAATTAAATCAACGAATTATTCGTATGACACTCTATTACGAAGAATAAAGGTAGAACTTCTTGTAGAAACATCACATATGATATTTCCATTTTCGAATGAAATATCACCACCCAATATATTTGTAAAAATATGGCCGAGACATGATAATGAGATTGAATATGCAAAGATGAAATATCAAACACGCGTGATATATACGAAGTGAATACAAAAATATTGTGCGAATGTATCAAAAATTAAACTCGATGCTTTATAGGTGATCGGGTACCTTGAATGTGTGGTAAAAAATTAGGTGTGCTCTCTGAGAACCCGCCCTTGACAAGGGCGTGGTCTCCTGCGAATTAGGTTGCTTTTCGATTTCTATTGGATGGCCGGGATTAGATGTTCAGCTAAATCGTGCGGTTGTAAGGGGTTGGAGAACCCGCCCCTGCCATGGGCGAGAACTCCATCAATTTCATTTTTTTCGATGAAGGACAGATGGGACAGATGGGACAGAGGTGGACAATGCAGTGACCGAGGCAAAGAACCCGCCCCTGCCATGGGCGGGTTCCCTTGATGTGCAATCCTGACAAGATTTTACCCTCTTGTCAACACTCTCTCTCTAAAAACCCTATTTTTAAAAAAAATTCACTGTAAACCCACCAACCATGGCGACGTGTTGCCACCTCAAGTTCTCACGTCGCTCGCATCAACCTTTTGCTATCGCAAAATATGTGTTGTATTTCACAAATAAAAGAAAACGATGTGCTAAAGATGCAATATAGCAGAAAACTGTGTTGTTTGATGCAAAACAGTATAGTTCTATGTTATTTTGATGAAATAAGATAATACATCACAGAAACAAGAGATGATATTTTGTTGTTTTGACGCAAAATAATATATTATATGTTATGCAAAACAACACAAAACTGTGTTGTTTGACTAAAACAACACAAAGTTCAACACAATTCTATGTAGTTTTTATGAAATGCAGCACAAAAACGTTAAAATGCAGCACAATTTCACATAAATTTGTCTTTTTTATAAAAAAATATAGCAATACTATACTCATTTAAAAAGAAAAATATGTTTGATTTTATGTTGCAATTTGTTTCAAAAATAGTCTAGCATGAAAAACTTATAAACGTTTAAAAAAATTAAACGGAACTAAAAAAAAGTCAACAAAATTAGTTACATACTCAAAATACTCTTCCACAATTTTCTTTACAATATTATTATATTAACAATTGATTGAGAAATAGAAAACTAAGACCATTTCTTATCGTTTTTAGACAAATTTATTTTTTAATGAAACTTCACTCAAAAAAAAATATACTATAAGTTAAATAGTATAGTTTCTTAAGAGCAAATAAAAATAAAAAGATAAATTTAATAAAGAGTGAAACATAATAACAATTAGGGCTTAAAAAGTTATCGTTTTGTGTTAAAAAGATCGTATTCAAGACAACTTGATCGTTTAACAAGAGCATTGAACCCGAACGCAACATAATTAATTGAAGTGTCACTTACTAAACACTAACATAAACATGTTATAAGCGGGTAACACCACATGACTCATTTATGATTAAATTTAAGTGGTTCACTAACACACATGACACAAGACGTTTACCATGATTATTTTCTTGACTTGCTTAACAAGATTAAGAAGCAATAAAAAATATATAAGGGCGTTCTCACCAAAATTTCCGTAAGAGCATTCACATTTCATCTTCATTCTTATAATTACATTAAATATCACTAATTTCTCTCTTTTTTAATTAAATAATATTTTTCTACTTTGACAATTATATTTTTCTCTCATCCACTCACAAACATTTTAAAAAATAATTAAACAATTTATGAGGGTTGTATCTTGTATGATCAAATATGAGAAAATATGATACAATCCTCATAAATTTTCTCTATTCTTCACTCACAATCACTTGCAACCATCACTCATAATATAATACCTCCACTCACATATATATGGGGAACAAGATGTGAATGCTCCAAAAACCTTAAATAATTAACATCCTTAGGGTCTAAACATGTAATGTTAGTTTGTTAACACATTTAACGTGATTTGTTAAATATGTTAGATGTGTCTTAGACATGTTAAGAAAAATTAAACACATCTTTACTTGTCATATTAACATGTAAACATGTTTATTAGCTGAAGTCATTTACCGCAAACCTTAATTCATTTATTATTTTCTAGTGATGTATTCTACGTGAATCATGCCATACATGACCGGCTGTATTGGAAATAACATTATTGGTTTGACAATGAATTTGTAAAAACATAATAAAACCGGGAAATAAAGGAATTAATTGATGATTCGACATTGTCACATCCCGACTGATGGCGGAATCATCGGAGCGGACGAGGGAATGATTGATTGTTCATAACTCATGATTGTCTAATAGTGAAAATAATATTAAAATCAGATTACAGGATAACATGAATTTAACAGATACAAATACAACAGTTAAGTCACAAATAGTAATTTTCTTTTGTTTTAACTAAGTCCGGGTTTATATGAGCATGTAGAAGTCCACTAACTTGCTTAACCTGAAAGCATGTGAGAAAATAAAGTCAGCTAACGAATTAGCTGGTGAGTAATCACAGTTTTGAGTATACATATAGATTGATTGATTGATTGAGAATAATCCAATTCACAAGATAACGTTAAGACTTATATTGCAATAGTAAAGCATATAGATAAACCGACACAATAACAACCCTTTGACTTGACACTTGCATATAATAGACTCCACACATACACCATAGATTAACTCCTGCCTCTGGCACAATCACCACTCGACTATTCATATGGGGTGGGTTATCCAAACCAGTATATCTACCATTGATACCAGGATTGATTGATTGAATTAGGGTTTTACTGTCGTCCAGATCATCATAGTATGTTCACATAGTTGCAAGTAATAACATAACCTGTCTTGAATTGAATTTAGAATGAAATAACAATAGAATATCATGATTGAATATATTGTATCACATGATTTCCCCCAAATAAGAAATGATATAAAAAGGGGATATGAATACTCACTTGATTGATGAGATTAGAATCTGGATGTGATAGATTAGACACCAACGATTTCCTTACGATTAGCCTAAGGAAAGGTGTCTCGAATTAGAATAATAATGATTTGGGAATTTAGGATTGTATTAGGATTTCAATTGGGTCTTGAATGGTAGTTTAAATAAACTAATTTTTATTTAGTTTGAATGTCCATAACTAAATAAAATAAATTTATTGAATGTGATTACGTTTAGAATTTAATAGGAATAAATGTGTTAATACGCGTAATCGTTTGATTTGGTGTGAAAACAAATAATTAATTTTATTAATTAATTATGTGATGATTAATTAAAATATTTAATTGTTTAAATGATTAAAAGAAATAAAATGAATTTGGAAAGATTTAAATATAAAACTTTTATATTTAATCATGGTTTACACGATTAATAAAATAAATAAAATGTCAAGATAAAAATAACGAATATTATATTTGATTGTTATACATGTGCATATATTGAAATAATTGGATGATGTGATTTAAAGTCTATTTTTTTATAAAAATTTAAACTAATTATGTTATTTATTTAAAACAATTAAAATAAATAAATAAAATGTTGAAATAAATTTCAGAAAATAATTAGGTTGTATTAAAAATTTCTAATGTTTGTAAAAACAGTTTTATGATTTTTAGAATTTTTTTTATAATTTTTAAAGGCTTAAAATGAGGTTTAAAAAAATGTGTAGGTGGCTCGGTTCGAACCCGGGACTAACTGTTTATAGTGTGAGCGCAGAACCGGTGTAACAAAGGCCTAAGCCGCGGTAAATCTCAGCTTTTAATTGTTTTAAGCTCAAATCCCATTAAACCCCAATTTTCCATTCGAGCCCTAGGTTCGAATCCCATCCAATTGAACTCGAATTCATTTTCAATAGTGTCTGCGATCATAGGGCTTTTGACCCTCATGTAAAACCGAGTGTGTGTGTGTGTCGAATTACCTATATGGTGCCGATTTGATGTTGAACTCGTCAAGAACAGGTCCGCGACAGAGGTGCCAATCGAATGATACTCAAACAGTGATAATAATCGAATTAAACTTGAGGTTAGCTTCGAATAACGATCTGGAAACAAACCCTTTGCCAATTTAAGTTAAAATCGATCGGAGAGGGGTCTTTAATGGAGTTGCAGGTCCGACGGTTTGGTGGTGTTCGAATGGGTGGTTTTTGTTTGTTTTAAATGAAATTGAATCCAAATGAAAGTTATAAACGATCCAAAATTCATTAATGCGATGTTACTTTTGATTTTAAAATTGTGTAGTGCGATCGATTGAGAATGTTTGGCCGACAATGGTGGTGCGATGGGGAGGGAAGGTCGGTTGATGATGGGTGGTGTGGTTGGCTGTGATTTTTTAAAAAAAATTACAGAAATGGTCCCTGTGGTTTGGATTGTTTGTCAACTGAAAACATAACGTTTTTTATTCAGTTTCACAAATTACAATTTAACCCTTGATGTTTGAGAGGTTATTATTTATGTGGAAAGGTTATCATTTTATGTATAAATATTAGTTATAGGTTTTAATATAATTAAACTTATTTTTTCATTATTATTCTTCTTATTATTATTATTAACATTATTATTATTAATATTATTTGTATTATTATTATTATTATAATTATTGTGATTATTGGAATTAAAAATCAACGTATTGTACAAAATTAATTTTTTTATTTAGCGCAAATACGCGATGTTACAGTCTCCCCTGCTTTAGGAAATTTCGTCCCGAAATTTGTTCACGAGGAGGCTGCAACAAAAAGATGAGGATACTGGGATTTTATTTGGTCCTCACGTTCCCAGGTGAACTCTGGGCCACGTTTAGATTCCCAGCGAACTTTGACAATAGGTATCCGACTGCGTTTGTTTTGTTTGACTTCCCGATCCATAATTTCCACAGGTTTCTCAATATGGTGCATAGATTCATCAATCTGGACTTCGTCGAGTGAAATGTGGAGATTTTCATCGGCAAGACATTTCTCGATGTTTGAAACATGAAACGTCGGATGTATATTGCTGAGCTCTTGGGTTAGTTCAAGCTTGTAGGCCACTTTCCCAATTCGCTCGAGCACTTTGAATGGACCCACGTAACGAGGTGCTAACTTCCCTTTCTTTCCAAAGCGAATCACTCCCTTCTAAGGTGATACCTTAAGAAGTACGAGATCACCGACATTGTACTCCATGGGCTTACGTCTTTTATCAGCATAATACTTTTGACGATTTCTAGCAGCGACCAAGTTATCACGGATTTTATGAATTTTTGTTGGTTGTTTCTTGTATCAATTCTGGACCAGTAATTTGTGATTCACCAACTTCAGACCATACAAGGCCTCAAATGGTGCCATCTGTTGATCTGGTAACTGTTATTGTAAGAGAATTCAATCAACGGAAGATGAGAATCCCACGATCCACTGAAATCAATGACACAAGCCCGAAGCATATCCTCGAGGGTTTGTATCGTTCTTTCAGTCTGACCGTCGGTTTACGGGTGATAGGCTGTGCTAAGATTCAGTTGAGTTCCAAGGGCTGATTGGAGACTTTTCCAGAAATGAGAGATGAAGCGACCATCACGATCAGAGATAATATCTTTACTTGACAAAAGATTGTTTAGGAAGACTACCATCACGTAATCAGGTTTTGATGATAACTCACAATGAAAGTCGATAGATAAGGAATAAATGGTTCCATATAGCTAGATCAAAACATGAGGACAAAGGGAAAGAAATCGATTTAAGAATTTAAATGTTCCAAGTTGGGAATCAAAATCAACCTAAAACGATCAGGTCTCTGTTCAAGTTCAGAGATCATGCTTTAGCTTGATAGGTCGAAACACTAATATTATTTCACCCTTCAAGTTACTACATGCGTCTCGTCACTTGATTACAACCATGGTAAGTTGGAGATCAAGAAATGAGGATAGTCATCAAGGTATGGTTTTCACTCCTAACTTGATGGTGTACTCTCAAGGTATGACCACTAACCTTCCAATCAAAAAGTTCGATCTGAGGATATACAGAAATAAGACGAGATAACTCACCATTAAGGTAAGGGAAATCACTCCTATCTTAACGATGAATTTTTTACAAAAACAAAATATAATAAGATAGATTTCCTCATCAAAATCCAGAATTCACTCCTACTTTGACGAGGTCGTTTCATTTGAGATAATACAATCCATAAAAATGAAATTATCATCAAGGTATGAATTTCACGCGTATCTTAATGATTGAGCTTCAAGAAAACAATCGAAGATTGACATTTATCACCAAAGTACGGGTTTCAATCCTATTTTGGTGAGATCATGTCATTTGTGAAATGTAAATTCCAAAGGGAATAATTGAAGTCCGTCCTCGAGATAAAGAAATCACCCTAATCCAGAGGATAAAATTTCATAAAACACATCATTGGAAACTATTTATTGAAATGAATAAAGATTCATCACCAAAGTAAGGCAATCACCCTGTTTTGATGAGCTAGAATCATTTAGGACACTCGTATCTCCCACGGTGCATGCGGTTCAAAGTTCGACTTAACAACGAAAGGAAAAATATCTCAATTAGAAATTTAGAAATTTGCAAATTACATCAATGTAACAAAAGAGAAATCATGATTACAAATCTTGAATTAATTCAGGAAGACGAAATCAAGGACAAGAATTATTCAACACCACATCATTGGTGGCTTGAGCTTGTTGGGTATTGATGTTGAAAGCACGTCCTTGAGCCGTAGGAACCAGGCTGACAAGTTGAGGGCATCGATTGTGAAAATGGTTCGGATCACCACATTGATAGCATGCACGTCCCTGGGTAATTGCAAGAGGATGTTGGTGGACTGGTGCATTAGTTGGAGCTTTAGCAGCACTCTTGCACACGTTGATTGTATGACCCAAACGACCACAGTTTGTGCATTGACGACACTGAATGTTAGCGGGATGGTGATAACTGCAGTTGTTACACTGCGGATAGGGTCCAGCGTATGACTTTTCATTAGCGATTGGTTGTTTATTGTTGGTTGACGAGTTGGAGGGACTTGATTTATTGGTACAGCAGGGGTAATTACAGCAAAGTTTTGAGATTTAGGCCCTGTTTGATACCGGCTGACCCGGCTGACCGGCTGACTCGGTCAGCGGGTCAGCCTGTTTGATACGTACGCGACCGCGATGACCGGCTGACCGCGATGACCAAGATGGCTGACCCAGACTTCGAATTTGGGGTGTCTGACCCGGCTGACCGCGACCACCCACCGCGACCACCTGCTCGACCACCTGCGTGACCACCCACCGCCACCGCCCTTGCTCCCTCCTTCACCCTCCCTTCGTCGCCCTCCTCCGCCGCGACCGGTCCTCCCCTCCACCCGAGCCTCTTCACCCTCCTCGGCGACACCCCCCTCGCGACACCCCTCGATTGATTGTGTGTTTGAACAACGATTGATCGGGTGTGTGCTTCGATTGTGTATGTTTGTGTTTTCGCTTGACCAGGTGTGTGCTTCGATTGTGTGTGTGTGTGGGAAGAAGATAGGAGAAGGGGGGGTGTTAAATGGTGGTGAGAAGGGGGTGTAGACGTGTAGTGGGTGACTTTGATTATTATTATTAATAATAATAATAATAATAATAATAATAATAATTATAATTATAATAATAATAATAATAATAATAATTATTATTATTATTATATTATTATTATTATTATTATTATTTTCATTCAGTAGAGTCAGTCAGATACATAATGAAACAGCCAAGTTTCAGTCAGATGCAGACTCAGTCAGAACTTCTTACTGGGTCAGCTTCTGACTCAGTCAGATCTTACTCAGTCAACGCAATCAAACAGCCCTTAGCCTTCCTCTTCTTGCTATTGGAAGGCTCGGGTTGGTCGGTTTTGACGGTTTCGTTGGGAAGTTTATCAGTATTCTTCTTCGACCCTTTTCTGGTTAAAGAACTAGCTTTCACATGGTTATCGGTTAACTGCGCAGCCAGCCTAATAGCATCTTCTAGTGTCGAAGGATTCCTTCCCAACATCGTATCCTGAATCTGCATGGGTAGTCCACTAATGTATTTCTCGATGGCTCGGAAGGTAGGGGTAGCAAGATGCGGTACCAAAAGGCTCAGTTCGTGGAATCGGTTAGTGTATGCTAGGTTCTCGCCACTGTCTTGGGTTAACTCCCAGAACTCAGCTTCCAGTTTCCGGACTTCATTTATTGGGCAGAACTCTTTAGTCATGAGCTCCTTAACCTCAGCCCACGTCAATGCTAAAGCAGTTTCAGTTCCACAGGTTCGTTTCTCCCCGTTCCACCAAGTAAGTGCACGTTTCTGGAGAACACTTGTGGCATACCGGACTTTTAGATTTTCAGGGCATTCGCTGTTTAGGAAAGTGTTCTCGATGCTTTCGAACCACTGTAGTAATCCGGTAGCTCATTCAGTTCCACTGAACTTAGTAGGATTGCATGAACTGAAGTGCTTGTAAGTACAAGTATGGGGAGAGTTTGGTGCAGTTTGGTTTTGAACAGCATTGTTGCCTTGGTTTAAATGGGTAAGTAGAGTTGGGATGACCGCAGTAACTTCACGTGCTACAATAGCAGCAATCTTACGGCCAGAGTTTCTAGACTGAAAATGGATTTGATGAGAAGACATTCTGGAATATCATTAAGATATTTTATGAGAATTGGATAATAGGAGTTATACCACATGAAAACGACAATCGGGAATTTGGCATAATAACAATGAGATGTTCCGTGTATAATCGTTTGATTCGTAAATCAAAGCGAGTACGTTGACTATTCAAAGTATTAGGTCAACCACAACTTTGTTGAAGACATGCGTACCTATAAGCAGATACTCATCCCGAGGGTTCCCAGGTAAGGTAGACAGATCCATCGTCTGATTTGGATTTATACGAATACCTTGCCTAGACAGAACACCTCGAGATACAGGCATCCCACTCTTCCAGCATTGCATGTTTCAAGTTGTAAGACACAGACTTTGACGAATTTGAAAACCATGATAACAATCGTTTTGGAGTTTGAAATCACTTGAATTAGGCACACAATGCCTTAGAATATGGTTTAAGATTCGTGTGTACATTGATAAGATTCAAAGTATAAGAAGAATCGCATAAGGCATATAATCACATAATCAAGTATAAACATATAAGGCACATAAAATCCTATCTAAGCATGTAAAATACATGAGAGGACTCATGTGTAAAGGTACTTAGTTATAGTCTAGGTCATTCCATTTCTAATAACCTAATTCCCTATAACCATGGCTCTGATACCAATCTGTCACACCCCGACCGACGGCGGAATCATCGGAGCGGACGAGGGAATGATTGATTGTTCATAACTCATGATTGTCTAATAGTGAAAATAATATTAAAATCAGATTACAGGATAACATGAATTTAACAGATACAAATACAACAGTTAAAGTCACAAATAGTAATTTTCTTTTGTTTTGACTAAATCCGGGTCTTATATGAGCATGTAGAATTCCACTAACTTGCTTAACCTAAAATCATGTGAGAAAATAAAGTCAGCTAACGAATTAGCTGGTGAGTAATCACAGTTTTGAGTATACATATAGATTGATTGATTGAGAATAATCCAATTCATAAGGTAACGTTAAGACTTATATTGCAATAGTAAAGCATATAGATAAACCGACATAATAACAACCCCTTGACTTGACACTTACATATAATAGACTCCACACATACACCATAGATTAACTCCTGCCTCTGGCACAATCACCACTCGACTATTCATATAGGGTGGGTTATCCAAACCAGTAGATCTACCATTGATACCAGGATTGATTGATTGAATTAGGGTTTTACTATCGTCCAGATTATCATAGTATGTTCACGTAGTTGCAACTAATAACATAACCTGTCTTGAATTGAATTTAGAATGAAATAACAATAGAATATCATGATTGAATATATTGTATCACATGATTTCCCCCAATAAGAAATGATATAAAAAGGGGATATGAATACTCACTTGATTGATGAGATTAGAATCTGGATGTGATAGATTAGACACCAACGATTTCCTTACGATTAGCCTAAGGAACGGTGTCTCGAATTAGAATAATAATGATTTGGGAATTTGGGAATGTATTAGGATTTCCATTAGGTCTTGAATGGTAGTTTAAATAAACTATTTTTTTTTAGTTTGAATGTCCATAACTAAATAAAATAATTTATTGAATTTGATTACGTTTAGAATTTAATAGGAATAAATGTGTTAATACGCGTAATCGTTTGATTTAGTGTGAAAAACAAATAATTAATTTTATTAATTAATCATGTGATGATTAATTAAAATATTTAATTATTTAAATGATTAAAAGAAATGAAAATGAATTTGGAAAGATTTAAATATAAAACTTTTATATTTAATCATGGTTTACACGATTAATAAAATAAATAAAATGTCAAGATAAAAATAACGAATATTATATTTGATTGTTAAACAGGTGTATATATTGAAATAATTGGATGATGTGATTTAAAGTCTATTTTTTTATAAAAATTTAAACTAATTATGTTATTTATTTAAAACAATTAAAATAAATAAATAAAATGTTGAAATAAATTTCTGAAAATAATTAGGTTGTTTTAAAAATTTCTAATGTTTGTAAAAACATTTTTATGATTTTTAGAATTTTTTTCATAATTTTTAAAGGCTTAAAATGAGGTTTAAAAAAATGTGTAGGTGGCTCAGTTTGAACCCGGGACCAACTGTTTATAGTGTGAGCGCAGAACCGGTGGAACAAAGGCCTAAGCCGCAGTAAATCTTAGCTTTTAATTGTTTTAAGCTCAAATCCCATTAAACCCCAATTTTCCATTCGAGCCCTAGGTTCGAATCCCATCCAATTGAACTCGAATTCGTTTTCGATAGTGTCTGCGATCATAGGGCTTTTGACCTTCATGTAAAACCGAGTGTGTGTGTGTGTCGAATTACCTATATGGTGCCGATTTGATGTTGAACTCGTCAAGAACAGGTCCGCGACAGAGGTGCCAATCGAATGATGCTCAAACATTGATAATAATTGAATTAAACTTGAGGTTAGCTTCGAATAACGATCTGGAAACAAAACCCTTTGCCAATTTAAGTTAAAATCGATCGGAGAGGGGTCTTTAATGGAGTTGCAGGTCCGACGGTTTGGTGGTGTTCGAATGGGTGGTTTTTGTTTGTTTTAAATGAAATTGAATCCAAATGAAAGTTATAAACGATCCAAAATTCGTTAATGCGATGTTACTTTTGATTTTAAAATTGTGTAGTGCGATCGATTGAGAATGTTTGGCCGACAATGGTGGTGCGATCGGGAGGGAAGGTGGGTTGATGATGGGTGGTGGGGTTGGCTGTGATTTTTTTAAAAAAAATTACAGAAATGGTCCCTGTGGTTTGGACTGTTTGTCAACTGAAAACATAACGTTTTTTATTCAGTTTCACAAATTACAATTTAACCCTTGATGTTTGAGAGGTTATTATTTTATGTGGAAAGGTTATCATTTTATGTATAAATATTAGTTATAGGTTTTAATATAATTAAACTTATTTTTTCATTATTATTCTTATTATTATTATTATTAACATTATTATTATTAATATTATTTGTATTATTATTATTATTATAATTATTGTGATTATTGGAATTAAAAATCAACGTATTATACAAAATTAATTTTTTTATTTAGCCCAAATACGCGATGTTACAGACATATTGAGGTTAGGAGTTCATGACAAAGAGAAAAACATAAATGGGAATGAAATAGATGAAAATAATTATTATTTAAAATGAAAGGTATGTATAACGACATCTATTGTTTTAACTTTCCAATAAAACAAAAATAATAAAATGAAAAATAAAAAAAAACAAAAGTGTTCATGCGCTAACATCATAATAAGTTTATTATAGTAATTAAATGGCTTATATACCCAAAATATACGTTTTAGAAAAAGTATCTTCATTTTATGGCTATATGATACGAAGTTTGACACATAAAAAAGAACATCAATTAGCATATAAAGTTCTAAATTGATATAAAATTAAAAATAATATAAAGTATAGCTTTTGAGAGTTTTGATGGGATTTTTGATATGACGGGTTTGATTTGGTCTTTTATAACTTCTTTTAGCTTTTAGTCAGCCATCAAAGCTCTTCAAGAATTTGGTGAATGTCACTATCACCCCCTATTCTTTTCCTAATTTCACAACCTACCTCAATATTTACGGTACGTGTAATTTGCTATAAACTTTTATCTTTTCTCTTGTTATGTATTGGCCCCGGGGACTCCCTTGTTTGGGTTACCTAATTTCGTATAGTTGGACATATGGCTTTATTTTAGATTAAATTGATAGAATATAAATAAAGGCCTATAATGTCTTTTGGTCCAAAAAAGTAATATATATATACGTATATTAATATTTTATGTTATTAAGTGAAAATCAGAATCATAAATCGGTAGTTGGAAGTTGCTGTGTATCGTTATTTATATGTGGTCTTATAAAACTTATTGATAAAACAAGTTATATATGTGTTTTATGGAGTATACTAAACTTCAAATTATGTAATATAATATATTATATGTGTTTATATTATATACATATGTTTATGTATAAGGGTAAAATATGAGATCCCTTCAAAAAGATAAACACAAGTGAATTGATGCGATTGTCTTTAGATATAAAAGATATTTGAAAACTAGCATGAGAAAATGTAGTAGTTTTTAGGACAAATCCGAACAATTGGGATGCTTAAGTCGTTTCCATAAGAGATTTTGTATTTAGATGGACTTATCTTTATTAGAGGCGCGCTCTCGTATACTTATTATCTGTGTGGACATGAATGTTAGTCTATGTGTAATGAGGATTGTAAGAGCCGAGGTGACACCTTATCACACCCCCAACACCGCCTCCTTTGATGTGATAGTGTGTATGTTAGGCAATTTTAGTTTGTTAGGGGAGAAGGTGAAGCCCTTCACGGGCGTGAGTTTTCTTTGTGTGTTTTTATTACTAACCAACAATAATAATACATCTTATCAACTCGAATAATTACAACCTTTATCACTATTACATGCTCACCGCTGACATAACTGTCTAAGTAGCAACACTATTCTATCGTTATCATCTCACCACTACGGTCTATGGATGTTTTTATGCTTTCATTCGTGCTTAAGCTATTTTTAACTTATCATAACCTCATACTATTCCATTTGCTCTACCTTTTCTTGGCAGAGATGATTTTTTATAATATTTAAAAAGTTTAACCATGAAATCCTAGCTCATGAAAGAAGAAATGCTTTAGTTTTAAGTTGTTACAAGTTTTTTGTTAGAAGAAAATATTACTCATTAAAATAATTTAATTTATTTAATATGAGTAAACTTAAAACTTAAGGCTTTTCTAAATATATAATAACTAGCTTCATTAAACCCGTATATTACACGAGTTGAATAAATAATATACTAAATACAATAAAAATTATTAATTATAAATAATATTCTAAAAAATATATGATTGAAATTACATATAAATAAGGATTATAAGTAATAAAACAATAATATCAACTTTTTAAACTTTTATGTTTAATCTTTTTTTTATTTTTTCTATAAAAGTAAATTAAACCTTTTGTTTAAAATTAATTATTTTAAAAAATATATCATTTTTAAAAATTTCTTTACTATAACTCCCAATTTTAATTATTTTTGGTTTATAAAAAAATTCTTTAAAGAAACAATTTAAAATATTTCATATATTTAAAGAATATTTAATGTTTTAGAAAAATATTTCTATAAAGATTTTTTCTTTAGAAATAAAATTAATAAAATGATCTATTTCTTAATTTATTAAAAAACTTTTACTCTAAAAAGAATTAAATAATAATATTATTAATTGTTGTAGTTATTTAATAAAAGAGATAAGCGAGATTATTTTGATCAAAATAAATGTGGTGCTTACATGTGTCAATCCTACTTATCATTTTATTAGATTAGTAAGATAAGATAAGATAAAATTAACTCATAATATATCACAAACTATTAATGAACTATTTATATAAGTATAATAAACATACCATATATAATAACTTAATATACTTACGAAGTTAAGTTAACGAATCATAACTAAAACTAAAACAAAATAGTTGCAACAAATTTTATGTACGTAATAAACCATAACTAATTATAACATTTGATACAAATAATACAGATTAGACGACGTCACGTTTTGTACTTTTTTTTATCTTTTAATGTTGTATTTGTTATGTCCTTGAATCTCTACATAAGAAGTAAGGGTAATAAATGGAAAATTAAAAAAAGAAGGTATCATCATTTATTATTATGTTGTAGTGAGTGTAAAAGAAGTTAGATAAATAATTTAATGGTGTGGACATTGCGGCAACATAAAATTATAAATTAACATGCCATATTTATAAAGAGTCATATAGCTTTATACGTGTCGTATAAGAAGGGTCGTATAGTCTTATACGGGATGTATAACCCCTCTAATAGTCTCCTGAAATTTTCATCGTACTCAGTGTTGAAATTTGCTATACGCGTCTGTGTCGTATAGTGGGTCGTATAGGGCTATATGGAGCGTATAGCTCTCTGACAGCCCCCTTAATTTTTCTCGTTTTCAATGTATTCGATCCTATACACGGACCCTATACGCCGCGTATGGACACATACGTAACTTATAGTGGGTGTCGATTTATCTAGGTGAGTATAGTTATATTAAGACCCTAATTTAAAAGAAACTTAATTTGGTTTTTGTCATAAAAAGGAGGCATATTTTTTGGTGGGGGAGGTCACACAAATGTACTACTACTATGGTGATGGTTTACACCTATGTACTCCTACCCTATCAATACTACTAGCATGGTCCATCATCTCATTATTCTTAAATTTATCGTAGTCTTATTCAATGTTATTTTGATGTAATATGAATTTATTTCTGTATTTATTTTTACTTTAGAAAATTGTTTTTAAACGATAAGTTTATTCTCTGTGTAACAAAGTATAGATAGTAGAAAAAATAAACTACAAGTTTATGAATGATAACATATGGGTTCTTTTATTGTAATTCATTTGTTGTGTACCCACCATCTACAATTCTACCTACTATTTTCCGTTTGAAAATAAATGTTCATTATGCAAAAAACTTAAGATTTTAGAAATTATGTAATTAATACATTACATAATAAGAAAATATTAGTTTTATGCAAACATCCCTAGGATTGTGTAATTACTATAATTTAATATTTAAGAGTATAATAAAAAAATAGTATGTAACTTTGAATTTGTTTTTTCCGAAACAATTTAAATAGTAAAGTAAACATTTTTTTAACGAAAAGAACCATATGTCCATATTTGGGGATTTACTTTATTTTTTTGGACTATTCCTTTCGAACTTCTTTAGTCCTTTTCTTTAGCATTTACTCTCTGTTTTCTTAATTTTGATATTTTGTTTGTCCAAATATTTGAAGAGCAAACGAGACGATAGAATTAACCTTAATGTGATCTAATTGTTGACTATATGGTAGGATAATACTTGGAAATTTTCTTATCAAACAATATAATATACAATTTAAAGAATAAAAGACGATTTTGATCTCAATTCACTTTTGATGTTAACAATGAAATATTTTGATTAATATAATATAAATATAATTTTAAATTAGTCTGATAAAACTATTAACGGCGATCCATGGCACCTTATTTGTGGGGCAAATGCAAAAAACTTGCGATGGAGCTCCACATCCACCATGCTCCCCAAATCATTAAAGCGCTAAAATGTGGTGCGTGGTGGGTCTAATTAATAAAAAAATGGGAATAAATGAGTGTGTTAATGGGAAGAATAGAGGGGTAGCGTTGTGCATAGTTAAATGTTTTTATTCGCTTATGATAATGATATATGTTAAAAGTCAAAAATATTATGATATGTCATCGTGGCAAGAACTCTTGCAATCTTAGTCGCAAAACCAATCTTGTAACATGAGAAAAACTTATCTAAGTACAAGATTACGAGATCTAAAATCCCTCTTTCCCCCTAAACTAACAATTTAAGAAATAATAATTACTTGTTAACACATCAAAATTGCCATATTAATGAGAGATGATAGATAGATCTATGAGTCAGACCGGAAAAAAAAGACGCATAACATGTAGTTGAAGAACATAAATATACTTCATAATACAACAAAAAAGATGATGAACTACATAACACAAGAATATTAATTTTATTCTTAACCTTATACAACAATAACCACATATATTTTAATATAACAATATTAGTTTAGAAATATAAGAAGTTTATAAAAAAAAACTATTTTTTAAAATACGAGTAGCATCACTCATATCCCCTAAAAACAAATAATATTGCAAAAAGCAAAAGGTAAGGTACGAATTAAAAACTCTAAAACAAGACAACACCGTCAAAAAAATGTTTTGAGGTATTCAATTAAGATGGAGACAATACAATTTAATTTGAAGGCTCTCTCTCACAAATGCATATGCAAATTATTGTACAATTATACATATTTTATTCTTTTTTCATTTATTATCACTTTATTTTATTATTATATTATTATTATTTGCAATTGTAATGTTTTCACTTTGTAGTCATCACACACACATAAACAACAAACCCAACTCCAACCAAACCAGTCCCCAACCCCTTTTTTCTCTCTTCCACACAATACTCCAACACGACATCGTTTTCTCCCCCCGCCGGATCTGACTTTCTCCGGCCACATCTCCGTCGTGACTCTCTCCTTCTCCGGCGGGCATTTTCATTTTCCGATGGGAATGCCCGAACGATGAGCAAATCTCAAGACGAACACGACAACAACAACAACAACAACACCAACAGCAACAACAACATCAACAACAACAACAACAACAACAACGAGGATAGCGAGTGTTTCTACGAGTCTCTCGATCGCATACTCTCTTCAACAACATGTTCATCTTCTTCGTGCTCCGATGATGAGGACGATAGCGACGTGTGCGTGAGGGATCTCAATTGCAGCTCCAATGCTCCGTTAGCGATCCTAAGTTTCCGACGGGGGTTTCCGGCAACTACGATGTGTGGATCTCGCAGCCGTCGTCGGTGGAGGAGCGGAGGCTGCGGTTGCTCCGCCAGATGGGGCTCAGCCGCGAGCCGCCCGGCGGTCGGCACACTGATTCCTCCGCCGCCGACGTGAAATTGGGGAAATCGGTTTCAGCAGATTGTTTAGATGTTCAAGCTACTCATGTTCATCAGGTTTCTGAACCCAAACCGGTAATTGTTCGATCTAAATCTGCTGATCATGAACACCGTGATTGTAGTAATCAGGGGATTCTTTTAGTTAATTCGATGTCGTCAGCATCGGAAACTGTAGATAATTATGCTGATAAACGTGTTCTAGCTAAATCTCCTAGCATCGGTAATGGATATGGATCCCCTGTGATCAACGCTAATGGTGCTTCGCCTAGTAAGCCTCCCACCGGTAGAACTCTTAGGCGTAGTGATGAGATTGTTATGAGCATGAGTGTTGGTAACTATGGTGGTGATGCAGCTGTTGCAGGTGTTGATCCGGATGTGGGTTGTAATAACAATGGTGATGGTGATGGTGATGGTGATGGTGTGATGATGATGCAGTGTGTACAATTAAGAATCTTGATAATGGTAAGGAGTTTGTGGTGAAGGAGGTTAGAGAAGATGGAGTGTGTGGGAATCTTAAGGAGGTTGTACTGGTAAGCATTTAACAATGGAAGAGTTTGAAATGTGTGTTGGGCATTCGCCGATTGTTCAAGAGTTGATGAGGCGGCAGAATTTTGAGGCGGGAAGTGCCGAATTGCCTGATTCTAATGGTAATAACAGTGGTGCCAGTGGGTCTAAATCGAAGAAGAAAGGAAGTTGGTTGAAGAGTATCAAGAATGTAGCGAGTTCAGTTACAGGTCATAAAGAAAGACGGAGCAGTGATGAGAGGGACACATCGTCTGAAAAGGGTGGAAGAAGGTCTAGTTCAGCGACCGACGATAGTCAAGATGGTTCTTTCCATGGTCCAGAAAGAGTGAGGGTCAAACAGTATGGGAAATCGTGTAAAGATCTAACGGGTCTGTTTAAAAGCCAAGAGATTCAGGCTCACAATGGGTCAATCTGGACCATTAAGTTTAGTTTGGATGGTAAATATCTCGCTAGTGCTGGTGAGGATTGTCTCATTCATGTTTGGCAAGTTGGTAGCTCAGAAAGAAAAGGCGATCTTTTGTTTGATAAACAAGAAGATGGCAATTTGAATGTGTTATTGATGTCAAACGGGTCACCAGAACCGACTTCATTAACTACAGCGGAAAATATGCCGGAAAGGAAAAGAAGAGGACGGTTATCTATAAGCCGAAAATCTATAAGTTTGGATCCTATTGTAGTGCCAGATACCGTATTTGCACTTTCAGAAAAACCAATATGTTCTTTTAATGGTCATCTGGAGGATGTGCTCGATTTATCATGGTCTAAATCACAGGTTAGTTGACATATTTTAGTTTTGTTACTTGTAATTTAAATGAGAACGCTTAATGATAAGTTTGTATTATCAATTTATCATGCATTTGAAACTATGGCATGAATGTTATATGTTTGTTGGAGGAATAGAATAAACAAACATGGCAACTGAATTGAGAATTCAGTTACATTTATATCTTTTACCAACCATGATCTTGAGTTCTTGACTATTGACTTAATCACAAGCAGGTAGAACCAAAATAATGCTGACTAAGAGATCATTAGTGATCTTTCCTTATATTCTAGAATTTATTAGGTTTATAATCTTGCTAAAGGGTTAATCTGACTGTTCTTGGTGGCTTTTTGGCATTTAAGTACATACATTGAGATTGTTTAATTTGTGCGTTTATAATCTCAGCATTTGCTATCATCATCAATGGACAAAACAGTACGGTTGTGGCAGTTGTCTAGCAAGACATGTTTAAAAATATTTTCTCACAGTGATTACGGTAAGAAAATTAACTACATTTATTTATATTCTTGTTTCTTACCACTTGAGAAGAATATTTCTTTACTATTTTTTCTGTGTTCTTGTTTTTTTTATGCAGTGACTTGCATCCAGTTTAATCCTGTCGATGATAGATATTTCATTAGTGGATCTTTAGATTCCAAGGTTCGAATATGGAGTATTCCTGATCGACAAGTTGTTGATTGGAATGATCTGCATGAAATGGTCACTGCTGCGTGTTATACACCAGACGGCCAGGTTGAACCATAAATGATTATTATTATTATTGTTGTTGTCAGTTTTATTTAGAGTAAAAGAATATAGGCAATGGTTCTTATTATGTATCAATTTTACTTAATATCTGAAGGATTGTTTTTTTGTTTTTGAAATCTTAGGCTGCACTAGTTGGTTCATATAAGGGGAGCTGTCGTTTATACAATACATCTGGTATGAAACATTTTCTGTTTTCTTCTTTGAGTTCTCTTTTCTGTTTATATTCTAAAGTATTTTTATATCTTTCAGAAAACAGATTGCAGCAGAAGAGTCAGATCAACCTGCAGAATAAGAAGAAGAAGCCACATCATAAAAAAATCACCGGTTTTCAGGTGATAAAACTATTACACGCCTTTAGGGTCACGGCCCTTATTGGTTTGTCACGGTTATGTTTTTATTTTTTAGATACTTTTGAACACACTGCTGATTAGCATTCATATACAGTTTGCTCCTGGAAGTACATCGGAAGTGCTAATAACATCCGCGGATTCACGAATTCGTGTTGTTGATGATGTTGATCTAGTCCACAAGTTCAAAGGTAATGTTTACACAATATATTTCATATTTGATTTTTTAATTCTTTTATATTCCGTTATACGTTATCGTGTTCTTTTACAGGTTTTCGCAACTCAAACAGCCAAATTTCCGCCTACGTGTCAGCAAACGGGAGATACGTGGTATGTGCCAGTGAGGATTCCAACGTGTATGTCTGGAAACATGAAGCTGACTCACGAGCCAGCAGAAACAAAGGAGTAACCGTTACCCAATCATACGAGCATTTCCACTGTCAGGACGTATCAATGGCGATCCCATGGCCTGGTATAAGCGACCTCTGTTGGGGTTTCGGGTCAACCGAACCCACTAGTCTAAGTCGGGACCATGAACAGCTAGACGAGGCATCAACGGCTAACCATCCTCCTACACCAGAAGATGAAACTAACCGAATAGACGGTTCATTGGTTAGCAGTCCTCTTCACGGAACCATATCAAGTGCCAGCAACGGTTACTTTTTCGATAGGATATCAGCTACATGGCCCGAGGAAAAGCTTGTTACAGCCACTACCAAGAGCCCAAGTCCTCGGACCAGTGTTGACTTTTCAAACGGGTTGAGCCCAGGAAAGTCGGCGTGGGGTATGGTGATCGTGACAGCTGGATTACGCGGGGAAATCAGAACATTCCAGAATTTTGGAATGCCGGTTCGGATATAAGTGGATGGGCATATTGGATGGTTGTACAGATAGCTTCAAAGATTGTAATATTAGCAGGAGAGTCTTGTTTTGTTTTTGTGCTACTTCTTCTGCATGTTCGAATTCGGGACTGATGAAGAAGACCAGTTCTTGAGTAGGAAAAAAATAGAGTTCTCAGGAAAAATAACAAAAAGAAAAGGATAAAAAAAAAAAAAGCGAAGAGAATACGTTTGAGCGTTGATGAATTGTAGAGACTTGAAGATATTATTTGTATTTTTATGATTCATTTCTTGTGTATTCAGTCTGTGTATCTTCTTTAACTTATGTTGGTGGAAATGAATGAATTTATGATTGTGTATACAACTATCGCGTGTCTTTCGATAATTTAACCTCTTTTTTGTGTTACAAGACCTTAAATCGCAGGAAGATGTGCCCTAAAGATGAGATATACTCAAATACAACAAACCCATCCAAACATTGATAAGTTATGGCGTTGAGTATGTGAGTATCTAGTGTTTTTGATGCCTAGAGTAAAACTTGTAACACAAGTGTTGAGTTATATGAATATCTTGTGTTCTATCTTGTAACACAAATCACTCGAGTCTTACTTAGGTTGCATTAAAACTTAGTCTTAGAATGAGAAATCTGACTTGAGAGTAAGTATATTTCGTGTTTTAAACGACTAGATAGAATCTGACTTGAGAGCAAGTATATTTTGTGTTTTAAACGACTAGATCGAATCTGATTATGAAATAAATTAGAAGTGGGAATAGTATTTAACAGAAGAATCATAACAATAAACAAGGCAAATTGGATTTTAATAATCTAAACTATCATTTACTGGCCGATAATAATCCATACTATTAATTTGGTCGGTAAAATCCAAACTTTTATTTTTATTATCAACAAAAATCTCAGTAACATAATTATTAAAAAAAACGCTTGATTTGACTTTATTTCGTTCTCAATAATGATTACGAACGAAATTTAAAAAAAAAAATACAAGCTAAATCGGGCTTAAAATAAATACACACTGAGTATGAGTATATGATAATTATGTACTAGACTGTTGTTGGTAATAAAAATAAAAGTTTGGATTATTACCTGTCAAAACAATAGTATGGATTATTTTCGACCGTAATAGTCTGAATTAAAAATCGATCAATTAAAATTAACGTTAATTAAAAGCAGTTTCTGTTATAGCATTAAGAATCGGGGCCGTTAGTAAGCTCAAAATAGAGGTGGGGCCATTCTGTATTCCGTCGTTGGGAAGTCGATCTTAACCGTAAATTTTCTATAGGGAGATTTGTATTTTTTCGTTCCATAAGTAAGATTTTGAAAAATAAATAAACTATAATAATAAAATATAGTATTTGTCTTGTATTATCCATAATTCTAACTCCCAGAGTACCATACAATGCCCATAACTCTGGAGGTAAAAGAAAAAAAAATTGCTTTGAAGAGTGCACCTTAATATAACATATATCTTGGAAGTCACGTGCTAGCAGTCTAAATCTCTTTTACTGATTGGTTACTTCAAACATAAAATTATCCACTTTAATTTCCAAATATAGTAAAAACTAAACACACATAAGTACATAACCACCACCACTATATCAAGTATAAACCCACACCACCCCCTAAGTAAACTCACTTTTAATTTCTGAGAGTTGATCTCAGTTCACATTGCGTCAAGAATTGAGATGAATAAATCACCGGATAATAACACACACACTTTGGTGGAAATGTGCCTCCGAAAGCGAACTTGGGTGATATGAAGGGTTTAGCTGGTGGTTTGAACGGATTGAACAGTTCAAGCATGATTGATGGTGGTAATTTTGATGGTGGAAAGGCGTATACCATCATCTTTTGTATAGAAAAATACGAAAAATAATGAATTAGATGAAGTTAAAGGATGAAAATTCATATTTTATTCAAATTTCATTTCATAAATAAATTTGTTTTATAGTGTGAGTTTCAATATGACCCGCCACCCAAAAATAAAAAGAGAAATTGACTGTCTAATTACAAATCAACCGGGTAAATAAATACTTAAATTATTTGAATTATATACTTACACATTTTACGTTGTGCATTCTTTTAAGTTATGTCATTATCAGTTTCGTTTGTCTCTGTCTAGCTTGTTCAAATACAAGTTTGTTAACTTTTAGATCGGCTTTATATGATATTAGAATAAAATGATGTTTGTTAAGGACTTAAGGCAAGGATTCGACCGGAGTCTTGCAATTTGCAAATATGGACCTTTAGCAGTGTTTAGAAGAGCGATGGAGCGTTTTGAGCACTTATTCCCTTGACGTGGAGAATCAATGGCGAAGCTTTAAAGGGGCCAGGGGGGCCCCCGCCCCCCCTCTTTTTTCGTCAGTAGTGTAAATTTTCGGCTCGATAGTGTAAATTTTCGGTCCGGTAGTGTAAATTTTTTAAAATATATAGAGTTCGCCCCCCCTAAAATAGTTTACTTTCGCCCCCGCCCCCCCTAATCTTTCGCTCAAGCTCCGCCACTGTGGAGAATGCTTTCTTTTGGGGGAGTTAGATTGTGATGTACTTAAGGAGCAACCTCTTAGCCCGTGCGAGTCATATTATTCATTTTGTTCGAGAAAAGTTTAAGTGAAGAAATTAAGTTAACAAATGTTTGCATCGATGCTTAGCGTGGGAGTTGTTGGTCTATTACACTAAGCAGGGCTGTCAATAATTACATTTTCTGATAGAGTAATGCTATTTTGTTATAATACCAGCCATAATTACCACATTCAATCCTTTTTAGTTTTTTTTTTTTTTTTTTTTTTGGTGACTGAGCAATTATCACAATAACTTTTTACATCTTAGTTTCAATTGCATTCTACTATAAATTTGAAAGAATACTATGAGAATGAACACACTTTGACTTTACAAGATTTCCTATTACGTCTCATTATATTTAACTTTAATCATTATTTGACAGAATCTATATTTCGGTGTTGGTAAATTAACAAATGTTGTTAAACTAGTGAATAGCCCTGCGCTTCGCGGCGGGTTTCTAGTGTTCAAGTTAATAATATATCAATTTAGAATGTCTAATTAATTGAGTATAGAGTCATGTAATTACGTTAAGTATGACACAGTTTGTAGCTAACCTAATAATTATATCCAAAAGTGTCAACCTTCCATTCCACCCCTCAACCTAAATATGTTCCTCCCCTTCTCAAAATTGATCAAGAAGACTATGCAAATCGAGTGAGGAAAACATAATATTTTATTACATTAATTAAAAACGGAAGTTCCAAGTTCTATTCTTATATAAACGTCTTTTGTAGATACAACGTAACCAAAACACTCTACGCAATAGTTTTGGGCACCTTCATTTGAAACAACACTCTTATACTTGATAACATGAATAAGGCAAAAGAAGATCAAATTAAACCCTTACCCATAACTCAACATTCAATGGTAACATGTAGCCATTCACAATTAATCTTATAAACCTTGTGTCAATCCTATTTTCTAATAAATTATATATAGGCATTATATCATGTTCCATTAATCAAGAGGTTCATAAGCTATTAATTGAAAAAAATTTAACCATATCGAGAATATGATCCATATGCAATCTAAAAATCAAAAGATTGAAAAATTGAACAATAATATAATATGAAAGGTGAGAGTAATTATAGAGAATATAGAAACAAATTAAAACCTCACTCGAAACTTATCTTATTTTAAGGTTTATTAAGCAGTATTACATATTAGAAAAAATATATTTTTGGATGTTTGAAAAATAAATCCAATCCATGTTCGAAAAAATACCTTGCACCTTGGATGGAAATCAATCCAATCCAGCTCATTTGCTGACCTGTTAGTTTTTTGAATTGTTATAGTCTCATGAAGAAAACACTCTTGGCCCCTAATGGATAGATAGTTGACCAAGGATAAAACAAAAGACCAAAACAACACAAGTAAAAGGCACAAAAATATAATTATTTCAAAAGTCCTTTTTGACTTATTGATTTGTCAAATAAATTAATAAGTTAGTATGGAGTAACTTATTAACTTATTTTCCTTACAACCATCAAATTACCAAACACTAGAAAATGACTTTTTAATTTTTTAAAAGTTAATAAGTTAAAAAGCAAGTAAAAAAAATATTCACAAACACGCACTAAAAGAAGGGTAAAAAAAAGAATACACCTCTCTTGAACTCCACACGTGAGTTATGTAGAAAATGTGCTAGGAATTACCATAGGATTACAACAATTGTACTAAAAGAAGGGTAAAAAACAAAAAAGAAAAGAAAAAGATACACCTCTCTTTGAATAGTGATGGCAGTTGGAAAAGCACGTGTGACAAGCAAGTCTAAACAATAGTACCTTATGTATTTAAAATTGTAAATCACTATTAACACACTTCAAAATGTTATTATATAAATGGTTCAAAATGTCAAGATACATAAAGTTTGGCTCAGCAGGCCCATTAAGTATGTGTACCCATAAATTATGGTCCATGAGTTCATTACCACTGTCAAGTTATATCCTAAAACTCTAAAAGAGCCTAACCCAGACCCGACCCGACCCAAGTTTAGCGCTCAATGCCTCTATGTGAACTGGAGCAATTCAATGAAGCAATCACAACCAGAATTTTTTTTTTTTTTTGGGGGGGGGGGGGGGGCTAGATTTGAGATTTATATGATTGAATTTACGTACCAGCTTGACAGATTGATCATCAGAACATTTTGATCTGCTGTTTAAGCTCGAAATCCGTTTAAAGTTGGGGAAAAGTTTTAAAATATTCATTTTCCTCATCTTTTCTCTCAAAATGTCTCATCCAAACAATTAATCCTTCGAAGTGTCTCTACCGGACAATACGTTGGCGCCTATACATGTAGGGGCATGCGCCTGTACAATTACAAATAGACACGTGTGCCTAAGTAGGCGGGCGTCTGTTCTCCCGCAGGTGATCACGACAAGGATGTTAGAGAGGCGTTTGTTTAGGACATGTGTTCATTTGTGACGGTTCTGATATACAGGTGCCCATTCCTGCCTGTAAAGACATCGACGTCTTGTTTGGTGGGGATATTTTGATGGTTATTTGAATGGACACTTTGAGGGGAAAAAAAGGAGAAACAAAGTTAGAATTTTTCCTTAACTTCATATATTTAATCATTTTTGTTCCGAAATATGTATGTACGTTTATAATGAGTTATAATTTTAGACCATCTTTATTATTTTATAAATAACAAAATCATTTTGAACCGCTAAGTGTGAAAATTTACCGTCTAGACGATTCACCCAACTTGGTTGGTTTGCTTCACTTAGGTGCAGTTTGTTTTTTCAGATATAAAATATTTACAGTCTGCGGATCACATATGTAGATATGTGTAGAATGAAAGGTGGACTACTGGCAGTTTGTAAAAAAAACTGTTTAGTTTTTAACTTTCGCAAACTGTCAAAATAAACTGATTGTTTAAACTTACAAGAGCTTTTTAACGTTGAAATTTAAATAATAGTTATACAACACTGAAATAATATTTACAAAATCACAATAACATTACATGTCGTAATGAATCGACGCGGCGGCGGATCAATGGCAACTGAGGTGATGGGGGCGACGAGTCTGCGGGAGGTGGTGGTCTACGACGGAGGTGAGGGCGGGAGGTGGTAGCAGATGGTGGGAGGTGGGTGGCAAACGACGAGATGTGTGTGGAGGTGAAGTTGTGTTGATGGAGGAAGGGAGGTGGGGGTGGAGATGGTGTGTTTAGGGTTTGAGGGGTGAAGATAATATAGAAAAATTTAATAAGAAGATAATGTCTACATCAAAAAATGTTTGGGACTTGGGTGATATTTTTTAATAAAAGGTCTTCTAAAAACAAACATTCTACAGACTTAAACGTCTGCGCGTGATATGTGCGGCGTCAAGAAAAAATTAGGAAGATATTTTTGAAAAAACAAACAACACCTTACTCAACTCTAACTAGGGTTTAACGTATAATATATGTAAAAACCGACTGACGTGGACCATTTTGTAATTTTTCTTAATATATAGATTAGAAATGTCACCTCAATTTCCTCTTAAACAAGGCAACAAAATGATTAATTCATTATTTTTCTTTTTATCTACACGGTCCTGTAATTGCACATGAGAGATTCCAGTGAAATTGAATATGTTGGCATATTGTCATTCACCACCGAAATCAAAATATAACTATATGACAATATCACAATATATTATTGAGGAGATATGTATGTTACATAGAAAGTTACGAAGATGACCTCTTGAGTTGAAAAGACAACATATCAGATAAGCAGCAGCACCTCTCGAGCGACCATTGGAACCTCACATCGGTTATATTGTCACCTTCGAACACACACATTCTTTCATTCACATGAATCATCTTTTCTTTTTTTGTTTCCTTCCTCTTCGGTGTCATCTGTGTATTTAGAAAGCAACAATAACGGTCCATACGCGCGTGTATGTATACGGGCGAGTTACATTTTGGCCCCTATTTGAGATGTATAAGAACAAAGCAACTGTTTTAGGCCCCTATATTACGGCTTTCAAAATTTTCAGGCTTTGGGTATGTGATGAGAGTGAAAGTTTATGACTTTAATGTGTGGTTTTTGAATAGAAAGATTTCTTGGCGTAATGCAAAGAAAGCACATCCGCATGTTTTTCAGTTAAAATTTAGGTGAACTGTGAAAGATGATAAGGGATTTTCGTTTGATAGCCAAGGGTGAATCTTGTTCTATATGCATATTTGTCTTTGTCTTAAATTTTGATTGGTTTCATTATATGATATCAAAAAATATCAGATGGAAATTTGGGAATTTTTTAACTTTAACACCCGCAAGTGATTTAGTAAACAAGAGTAGAAAAAGGCCTTAAATTTTAATTTTGCTTTAGGTACTAAAAAAGCAAGATGTTGTCTTTTAACCATTTAGGTGGTGTTTGTTTTTTAGAAAAAGGGCTTCTAAACCTCTTTTGTCTGCGTCAAAAAAAGTCGGGCAGATGTTTGATGTCTGCAGAGTGTTTGTTTTTCGGAAGACGTTTCATTAAAAAACGTCTGCAGGAGGTCTGCATGGAGAAGATGTGGACCTATGTCTTCTAACCTCTTCTCACATCTCCCCACCCTCCCCACCTCCCCCATCGGCCACCCCACCTCCCCCCACCGGCCGGACCACCGCCGCCCCACCACCAGCCCTTCCGCCGCCCCACCACCAGCCCTCCCCCCACCGACCGAACCATCCCCTGTCGATCCACCCCATCCCCAATCATCTCACGCTCCATGGTCTGTGGCGTAAGTCCCATCCCCGACGAATCATCACCGCCGGTCCACCGACTCACCGTCTTCCCCATTCCGATACCAACTCCCACTCCTAATCCCACACTCAAAGCCGACATGAACAACTACTTGTTTTCCATCTCCCCTTCAACTCCAATTATAAACCCTAATCAACCTCTCACGATTCCTCACTCAAAACTCAAATTAATTCCCCTAACACGTAAGCGTACAATCAACCGTGAACAGATCACAAAACAGATGATATCAAAATCGCAATAAATATGACCTAATATTGATGGAATTTCAAAATTGTTCTTCCTGTGGAATCAGCAGCACGTACGGATGATGTTCGTGATGGCGATTTTTGACGCGTATTGCTTCTCAGATCAGAAAGTGTTAGAAGTTGTATTCGTAAGCATAAGGAAGAGAAGGGGCGGCGGTCGTCTTCACCGGCGGTGGTGGTGAATGGTGATGTTGGTGGTTATGACTTGTGATGAAAAAGTGGATTGGGGATCCATTGTTCCATCATTTTAATAGTTTGCAGATTTTAAAAAACAAACAGTCTTCATATTACAGACTGCAAACGTTTGGTCCACCTCTTCTCCTGCAGATGTCTGCAGATGTGGTCCGCAGACTGCAGACGTTTTACATCTTCAGAAACAAACAGCACCTTAGACTCCACACATACCCTCCATGATCATTTCCTAGTATTTTATTTGTGAATGACATAATTACATTTTACAACTGATTCAACAACCTCTAATTAGTTTTATACTCCTCCGGTGATCGTGTATTTTAATGTGATAATAACATAAATATTTCATAAATATTTCTCTTTGCATTGGAAACAAAAATTGCATCTTTGCATTGGAAACAAAAATTGTATTTATTTATTATCAAGGTTCAACTCGTTAAAAATGATTGACTACATTAAAAAAATCTTAAATATACATAGAACCACATGTCTAATTTGGACCAAACATCCAATAACATCAGACGAAGTTTGTTAATAGTAACATAACATAAAAATAAAGAATCATTCATATTCAAAGAAGGTAGAGTAAATTACCATTTGCATCCCTGACGTTTTTCATTTTAACCGTTTGCGTCCCTGCAGTTTCAAAATTGCCATCCGCCCCCTAACGTTTCGTGTTATCTTCATTTGAGTCTATACGTTTCATTTTTATCTCCATTTTAGTCCAGATGACTTAACACTGTTAGTTTTCCAGTTAAATTATTATTAAAAAGACGGAATTGCCCTTACAATTAAATAATAACATAAAAAACCTTGTGGGTCCTATCCATCTTTTTTTTTTGAAAATGGGTCCTATCCATCTAACATCTTCTTCTTCAAATCACCACCACCCCAACCAACCCCATCGCCAGCCGCATCAACACCATCACCACAGCAGTCGGTTTCAACGTAACACTGAAATCGCCACCGCAGATCACCACCATCCACCAGGGAGCCACCGCCACTCCGCAAATCACCACCATCTTCAAATTTTGCAACCGCAGATCACCACCATCTTCAAAGTTTGCAACTTCCACTCTCCAACACATTTCTACACTTCGCATCAGACCAGTAAAAGCTACTACGGGATCCAGCTCCATCTCCGATGAAATCGCCACCGCAGATCACCACCATCCACCAGGGAGCCACCGCCACTCCGCCTGAAGTAAACCACCACCATCGTAACGCTGCCAGATCTGACCGGAGAGATCGAAGGGATGGCTTCTCCGGAAGTCGATTCCCGCCTCATCAACACCGTCTTACTCCGGGATGTTTTCCCGTGCTACTGTTTCGCCGGAGATAGGCGGCGGCTACGGCAGCGCCGTCGCCGGAGAACCCCCTTCATGACAAAACTTTCATGTTCTTCAATTCAATCAAATTCCCAAACAACCAAAAAAAATCGATGAAAACGAAGAACGAAAGGGGCAGAATCTCCCAATTAGGGTTCATATCACACCTCGAACAAACCCAAACGCGTTAATCACAACCCTAAAAAACACATATAATCAACTACCAAAATCATCGTCAATTCATCTTCCACAAACAACAACCATCAACCAAAATGAACAGATTATCGTTCTAATCAACAGATCGTTTGCAATCTTCATCGATCACGAAACCCTAGATCTCATCATCGTCGTTTCGGAGAATTGATCGGCGATGCGCGGTGACGGAGCACCACCACCACCGCCGGTGACCGTCGGATCTCGATCGGCCACCAGAGTTAAATACAGAGGCGTGAGAAAACGTCCATGGGGGAAATTCGTTGCAGAAATCAGAGATCCGTTGAAGAAAGCTAGGGTTTGGCTCGGCACCTTCGCGTCACCGGAGGATGCTGCTCGTGCTTACGACGCGCCGTCGCCGTTGATGTTGTTGCTGCCGGTAGTCATATTGGGTGTGTTGTAGGTGGTGGTGGGTGCTCAAATGAGAAGAATATTATATGGGTGGTCCCATAAAGTTTTTTTTTATTTTTTATTCTTAAGGGTAATTTCATCATTCCACAAAGACTTAACTGAAAAATCTAACGGAGTTAGTCATTTGGATTCAAACGGGGACAAAAATGAAACATTAGGGCACAAATCGAGACTTTGAAACTGCAGGGACGCAAACGGTTAAAATGAGAAAACGTCAGGGACGCAAATGGTAATTTACTCAAGAAGGTAATACCAAAGAATTGAATAGTTCATCTCCAAAGAAAGTCATATGAAGTATGCTCTTGAAAAGGTTAATTAACGGTGTATCAGGAGGTCCAAAGTTTTGAGTTATTTAATATTTTTGGTTTACGCACCGGCGTAATTATAACATTGAATTACGATTCAAGTGCCGCTAAAAAAAGAAAAGAAAAGAAAAAAAGAAAAATACAATTCCAAGTAACGACAAACAAGATTGATCCCTCAAACACGTGGAGAGCGAACTAAACACCAATATGTGATTCCAAATTCTATTCTTTTTATATGTTTGTACAGTTTTACAAAAAACAAAATACCATAATAACATATTTCCATAAAAACATATTAATTTGCCGTGTAGCCCTGCTTTAAGAAAGAGTGTTATTTTGTGAAACCTCTGCGGAAGGCTATGTCATTTCTTAAAAAAGAAATATGGCATATTATTATGGAAATAGATTCAAATATAAAGTTTATTTTTGTTGTAAAGTGTACTTTTGCTACAAAGTGTAAGAATATATAATGAGTAAAAAAAGTCATAAAAATTATATCTCACAATTTAAATCGAATTTCAAAAAAGTAATTTCGAGATTTTGTTACCCTAGCCGTTCTCACTAAGAAAAAATAAAAAAATTAATTTCTTTTATTGTGTCATTTATGAAAGACACAATGATATCATTGTGTCATTATGAAAGGCACAACGACTTCATTGTTTCATTATGAAAAACATAATTACGTCATTGTGTCATATAAAGATACAATTAAATTTTTTTATTTATTTTTTATTTTTTTGAAAGAGAACGACGAGACGAACAGAGATTTCAAAATACCTTTTTGAAATTTGATTTATATTGTGAGATATAATTTTTTTGTGACTTTTTTAGTCTTATTGTGTATTCTTATACTTTGTAGCAAAAATACACTTTGTAAAATAAATTCATTTGGCCTATTATTATGTACATATAGAAAAATGATATGATTTTTCTTCTTTGATTTTAAAATTTTATATTAATAAAATGGTATAAACAAATGAAACATTAGCCTTTAGTTATACTTTTCAAACTAGAGTGGTCTATTTTTTATTTCCTCTAGAAAATTAAAACTCATAAAATTCCTCGTATATCTTTTCTGTATAAAAAAGTAGTGTGCTTTGTTATATATTTTTAACACAACGTATACAACTATTTCTTCTGTAAAAACATATGATTTTCATCGATAAATTTGGGACAGATTCGTCGGTATAGGTGGCTCCCATCGTTAACACTTTTGTTGGAAAATAGGGCGATGATGTCATGATGATACGTGTTTCCGTTTTTTAGTTGGATCATTATTGGTATATACCAAAGGATCAGTGAGGCTATTGATGGATTATTATCTATGAAGATTAAAGGATATTATCATAACAGTATCACTTGAAATTTATCAAAGGATGACATACGGAATTTTAGTTTTCATTTGTTTAACATTTTCATCTATCAGCAATATTATTTAAGACATTTGATTTTAATCAGTTATATATATATATATATATATATATATATATATATATATATATAAGTTGTTTTTTTTCTTATTAAAACATGTTTTTTTTATTTGTTAATGCATGAAAAGTATTTCACATTTTTCATGTAGGTAGTGAGTTAAGATATAATTATACTTTTTCACTTTCCTCGTAATCAAAATGTAGAAAACTCGAAAAAACAAACCACATTTCATACAAGTTCATTCATAATTATATGAAAGATTCCAACACAAAGTACTGCTAACCATCTAAATTATACTTAGTTGAATTAAGTATGATTTAGGGGCCGTTTGACAATATCCGAATGATTAGGTGCTGAATCAATAAGAGGTCTGAACTATTAAGTGCTGAATCATTAAGAGTTATGAACCATGGAGAGCTAGTATATCACTTAACTATTCAAAAACAAATATCTGACCAATTTAGATAAGAGGTATTAAGTATTAACCATTCAACATTATACCTTTTAACCATTCAGCATTATACATTTTAACCATTCAACATTAGTATAATGTTGAACCATTCAGAAGCAAATATCTTAACCATTCAGGCATTTGCTCACTAAACAAACAGTCTGAACCATTAAGTGCTGAATCATTCAGACATCTGAACATTAAGAGACTGATTAAGAGACTTTCAAACAACCCCTTAAAGATGTTAATTACTTGCCCCTTTGACCACGGCCACATATTCTGGTTAGGCACTTTGGGATTAACCATGTGCGTTGTAATTTGTTTATACAATAATTTAATTAATCATCACTTAGTGCATTCATAATGAATGATTTAAAGGAGTTTTTGGACTTATGTAGAATAAAGAGGGAAAAAACGCTCTTGTGAAATAATGCCCTTAGAATGAGTCCATGAGAGGGAAGGAAATGGAAATGACACTCTAGAAAAGTAAGTGTCTGTTTGCCTATTTCTGAATGATTAAGTGTTAAATAAATAAGAGTTCTGAATCATTAAGTGTTGAACCATTAAGATGTCTGAACCATTAAGATGTCTGAACCATTAAGAGCTAGTATATTACTTAACTATTCAAAGACAAATGTCTGACCAATTCAGATAAGAGATTTTAACCATTCAGCATTATACCTCTTAACCATTCAACATTAGTATAATGTTTAACCATTCAGAGCCAAATGTCTGAACCATTCAAATATTTGCTTGTGAAACAAACAGTCTGAACCATTAAGAGGCTGATTAAGATACGCCTTTTAAGTATAAACTTTGGTTGTTAGTTCAGTTCTCTCTCTACATATAGATACACATGTATATAGAGAGAATGTAACCATTTTATATTTTAACTAGTTCTCATTTTTTAAATGATATACTTCTTACATACACCGATACACATATGTAGACCATGTACATAAAATGTATACTAATTTGTTCATATATGTTCTGATGTTATATATTTTACTTACACATTAAATTATGTTACTTATACGCATTTTAGTAATGTATATCAACAAACAATTAAACTAATTTGTTTTTAATTTTCTCAAAACCTTTATATATACTTACTCCGTAAAACACAAAAGTGGGATATGATGGAGTGATTAAATTACTTATATCGTGGATTCAAACCTCACACTCTACATAATATTTTGTTTGTTCTTTTTTTTTCTTTATCTATGTTTATTTTCATATTTTTCCTTTTTACTTTTCATGTATATGTTTTTTCAAATTAAATCACTTCTTTTAATTATCAGGTACGATCAAGACATAATGCTATTTTTTATGTTCAATCATAAAAAACCAGCAGACACCAACAATATATGTTTCTTTTATGTACTTTAACCCATATTAGCATCATCGGAGCAACAAGCATCACAAAGTTTGCAGACGTACCACAACATACCATTAATTAACAATATTAATTATGGCGGAACGATCGGGTTTTTAATGGAGGTAAGCGTAAGGTGGAGTCTATCTTTGAATATATGTTAATGTCTTCGTTTATTTGGGTCTAACATAGGGGAAAGTTAAAAGGTTTCGATTGGAACTATTGGTGTAATTTTGATATTTTCTCTTTCTTCTTGTGATGTTTTTTGTTTTCTAGCCCCCCGCTAGTTTTGAACCATGTAATTTCAAAGGGTTAGGAAACAAAAGTGAAATCAGGTCTAACCATATGGACCATCCATGTAATAAAGTCTGAAACGTAACAACGATGGTCACTTTTGGTCCCTGAAACGTAACAACGTTGGTCCCTGAAACGTAACAACGATGGTCACTTTTGGTCCCTGAAGTGGTTCAAAACTTTTGGTCCCTTGGTCTTTTTCAACCTCCACCTTATCGTCGATGATTTTATCATTTCCCTATCACCGACGACTAATCTCCACCCCCTACGGGTCTACACTCACCTTCTTCTTTCCCACGTATCTCCCTCGACACCACTGCACACCTCTAGTCACCCCTCGCTCAACCCACCTGCCAACACCCCTCTATTAAAAGCACCATTAGGTCAACGGTTATGGTCCACTGGTTTGACGCCAATACCCGTCCATTAAAGCACCATGGGAGAGAAGAGACAAGATTATGGTGGCCATTGTTGGTGTTCTAGTGGTAGTAAACGGGTGGTGAATAGGTGGTGGCAGTGGTTGGTTGTATATTGCCGGTGGTGGTGAATAGGTGGTGGTGAATAGGTGGTGGCGATGGTTGGTTGTATATTGCCGGTGGTGAACATGTGGAGGCGGTGGCTGGTTGTATATTGTCGAAGACCATGACAGTGATGGATTTGACATTTCAGATACATGGGGTGGGTGAAAAAGGTTGAAAGTGGTGCCGATAGCGGTGGTTGAAGGTTAAAGGTTGAAGGTGGTGTAGGTAAGTGGTGGTTAAAAGGTGGTGCAGGTGGTGGTGGTTGAAGGTAGTGCGGGTGGTGGTGGTTGAAGGTGGTGCGGGTGGTGGTGGTTGAATTTGGAGGTTTTAATGTTGGTAGGAGGTCTGAATGGTGAAGAAGAAAGAGTGAAGGGTATTTATGACACTTCACATGCACTTAACTACAATAATTAACGCCCATCCACTTTAGGGACCAAGTATGTTACGTTTGTGCCAACTATTGCACCAAACTTGTAATTCAAAGAGTTAGGAACCAAAAGTAAAATTAGGCATAACCACATGGACCATCCGTGTAATTAAATCTATATTTTATAGGTAAATTGGATATTAATAATTCAAACTATAACTCATTGACCCGATAGTAATCCATAATTTTAATTTGTCCGGTAACAATCTCAACTTTTATTTTTATTACCAACAACAATCTCCGTAAAATAATTATTAAAAATTTATGTTTGATTTCGAATCAATTTTGTTTATATTAATGAATATGAACGAAATGAAGAAAAACATACAAGCTAAATCAAGTGTAAAATAATTACAAATCGAGTGTGAATTTATGATAATTATACTACTGAGACTGTTGTTAGTAATAACAATAATACTTGAAACTATTACCGGTCAAATCAATAATATTAACCTATGAATAATAATTTGAATTATTAAAATACAATTTGACTATTTTATAACAAACTGAATAACTGATTAAACTCATGGAGTCATGCTTATAAATACGGAATACCCCTCACCACATGATTAAACACCCCCTCTCTCTCACACACACACTTGTGTCACCCTCAAATCATCAATCACCAAAACTCTAAAACCTTTGTATGGCAGCTCGACTGTTGGCACATGAGGTTTCCGATCTGTGCCTCGGTAAGCCTCCGGTGAGCTCCCTCCCCATCTCCGCCACCGTCCGCCACGCCATCGCCGCCCTCAAATCCTCCGGCGACACCCACGTCAGCATCTGGTCCTGCAGCGACCACCACTCCGCCGCCGACGACTGCCGTTGCGTCGGTAAAATCTGCATGGTTGATGTCATCTGCTACCTCTGTAAAGATGATAACATATCATCTCCGGCCACCGCACTTAAGGCCCCTGTTTCCGTTTTGCTGTCACGTGTTCCCGGAGTCGTTGAGCACGTGGATCCTTCTTATAGGTAATATTCATGCAGCATGCATTCATCTATAAAGTTGATATTATTCTGGTGGTTTTTGATTTTTTTTTTATTTTTTTATTTTTTTGATTCTAGATGATCCGTTAGTGTAACTATGGAATGTGGTGACATGTTAATGATACGGGGTACTTCTATTAGCGGATGTGAATTTTAATTGATGAAACTCAAATCCGATTTTTTATTATTGTTCTATAATTAACTGAGGAATTTCTAATCTAGCCACTAGACTTTTGGTTTTTTGTATTTAGCCCTCAACAACATGAAATTGGGGTTTTGTTGGGTTAATAATATAGATTGGGGTAATTTTAATTTTTGATATAGATTTGTATTCTATGGTGTAATCTCTTAGCTCTAGCAACTTGCTAGTTATATTTTAATAATAATTTTTTAAACTAATGTAGTTTTTCACTTATATAACTTCTATGAGTGAACACATCGTTTTATTTGGTTTTTGACTTACGCTGACAATTGTCGATCTGTTTATAACACGATTAAATAGTTTAATAAAAAAATATTTTTTAATTTTTTATATTTTTAAAAATAATTAAAATCAAGAGTCTAGATTTTATATAGGTAGTTAAACAAGTCATTTTTATAATTGATACGTGAGCTACGCTCGTCATCTCTAACATGTTAAATACGATAAGATCTGTTTTGCCAACTTTAGGTTTTTCTTGAACATTTTGATAAAAGTTTTGTTAAAAATCAACTTGCGTTCAAAAAATATTAATTTATTATAAGATTTTTTTAACAGTCTTTGTAATAAAATTTATGCCAGAATGTGAACAAATTAGACAGAGCGGTGTGATTTGGTTTCTTACAAAAAAACAAAGTTTTTTATAAAACTAATTGAATATGAAACTCAAAAATCAAATTTGAGTAAATTTGAAACATATGTTTAGAATAGCGGATCTTAATTAAACAAGTTAATTATCTGTCAAAAAACAACGTTCATACCCACGTTAAAAAGATATTGTTTTTTTTTTTTAAATCAGATTTTACTTGCTTTGTGCAGTTTGCTTGAAGCCATTGATCTAATCATCAATGGTGCTCAAAATCTCGTGGTGCCAATAAAGAACACAACCTCAAAACGAAAACAACTCCGGCAGCCACCGTCACTAGCTCCGACGACCCACGGCGGCGGCCGTGAATTCTGCTGGTTAACACAAGAAGACATAATCAGATTCCTTCTGAGTTCAATCGGATTATTCTCTCCGATCGCCGCTTATTCAATCAAAACCCTAGGAATCATCACGACGGAGATCCTCACCGTCAACTTCCACTCACCGGCGTCAGTCGCCGCCATTTCAGCCGCTCATTCCGACCAAACCTCCGTCGCCGTCGTCGACGACGACGGCGTACTGATCGGAGAAATCTCTCCGTCCACTCTCGCCTACTGCGACGAGACGGTCGCGGCGGCGATCACGACGTTGTCCGCCGGTGACCTGATGGCGTACATAGACTGCGGTGGTCCGCCGGAGGATATCGCCGCGGTGGTGGCGGTGAGGTTGAAGGAGATGAATCTCACCGGAATGCTCGATGAGTTTTTAGCCTATTCCACCGGAGTTCCGTACTGTATCAGCGGTTGTTCTCCGGCGACCACCGGATCCGGGCGGAGGTGCCACCGCTCCGGCAGCGTTATGCGGCGGGCGGAGGCGATCGTCTGCCGCCCGTGGAGCTCGTTGGTGGCGGTGATGATTCAGGCGATTGCTCATCGTGTGAGTTATGTGTGGGTGGTTGAAGACGACTGTAGTGTCGTCGGAATCGTGAAGTTTTCCGGTGTGTTGAAGGTTTTTCAGGAGCATTTGGAGAAGATGATTAACTAGGGGGGGTGAAGATGGGTATAGTGAAAGATGGAGGGGGATTTCGTAAATATGAAGTGTTTGGAGTGTTTTACAACTTTTTTTACTTGTTTGAGTGATAGTTATTAATAAAAAAAAAGAAAATTTTATTCCGTGTTTTTTGGCGTTACTTTTTTTTAGCAAATAACTTTTTTTTTGGCGTTACTTATTATTATGAGTAATAAAAACAAAGTTTGTTAGAGATATGCAGGAATGCATAATGTGAGGGGGAGATGTTGCTTATCAAATTACTTTATTGCTCAAAAAGCATTATATGTTTAGATACATAATGCAAGGGTAAAGGGTCTTGCTCAAACTCAATAGATGGTATTTAACTAAATTCTAAATATTAAACTTTAAGTTTTTCTTTAATATTTACTATAACAAATTCTTTTAACAACAAATTTACGCATCCATTAAATCTAGTATTAAATTATGTAATTTGTTCATGATGTGAGTTAAACTCTTATAATTTAAGAACACCATATAACAATACACACATGTGCTTGCTTGTTACTGTAACAAATAAGTCACATAATTTAATAAAACTAAGGCAGCGTTTGGTTGGAAGGAATGAAATGAAATTGAATGCAATTGAAAAACTAGTATAATTTTCAAGTAAAATTATGTGTGAGTGGGTAATGAAATGTAAAACCCAAGGGAATGTTTCACCTCAAATTCCCTTGTTTGTGGGATTTCAAACTCCTTCCACCTAGAGAGGGAATTTGAAATCCCACAACCAAGGGAATTTGAGGTGAAACATTTCCTTGGGTTTTACATTTCATTACCCACTCAAACATAATTTTATTTAAAAACTATACTAGTTTCTCAATTCCATTCCATTCCTTTCAACCAAACGCTCCCCAAGAATTTTTAAATCTCATGATAAATGTAACATCGCGTATTTCCGATAAATAAAATTTAATTTTGTAAACAACACGTGGATATTAATTCAAAAATTCCAATAATCATAATAATAATAATAATAATAATAATATCAATACTAATAATAATAATGTTAATACTAACATTAATATCTAATAATAATAATAAGAATAATAATGGAAAAATAAGTTTAATTATAAACCTTTATACATGAAATAATAACCTTTTAAATTACAGGGATTAAACTGTAAATAATTTATAACTTAAAACAAAACTTTGGATTCATTTGCTAATTGATACAAACTTCAGGGACCCAATTTGTAATTTCAGAAAACAGCCCAACCCCACCCCCCATTCCCTTTCGCTGTGTTCCCTGGCTTTTCTTCCTCTTTCGGCCGAGATCCATACACCAATCGCACTACGACTTATTTTAATCAAAAGTAAACCCGCATAATCGAATTATGGAACATTTAAAACCCTCTTATGGAATCGAATTCATTCAAAACAAACTCAAACACCACTGTTAAACACACACCTCGATCGCGACCTGCAACCTCTGTGAAATCCCATTTCCGATCAAATTTAATCAAAATTAACATAGGGTTATTGTTCCTTATCACCATACGAAGCTAACCCTAAGATTAATTTGATTATGGTTATGGCTTGAGCACCATTCGAACATCACCATACCCGCGGACCTGCAACTCGTATTCTAACCATCCTACAATCGATTTTACTCGAAATTAACATTGGGTTTTGTTTCTATATCATCATTCGAAGCTTACCTGAAGTTTAATTCGATTATAAACGTTGTTTGAGCATCAATCGATCAACACGAGTGTCGCGGACCTGTTCTTCATCGGGTCAGTTCCAAATCGACACCATATAGGTAATTCTACACACCCAAATACTCGGTTTTTCGTGGGGAATGAAAGCCCCATGATTTCGGAAGCAATCATAATCGGATTGGGGCTCAATTGGTTGGGGTTCGAACTAGGGCTCCATTCGATTAGGGGGTTTCTGTAAATTCGGTTTAAAACAATTAAAAACCGATAACTTTCGCGGCTGCGGCCCTTGTTCCACTGGTTCAGTGCTCCCATATTATCCAAGAGGTCCCGGGTTCGACCCCGGGCACCTACACATTTTTTTAAAACCACTTTTAAGCCTCTAAAAATTCAGAAAAAAATCCTAAAAATTATAAAGATGTTTTTACAATCATTAATAATTTTTAAAACCACATAATTATTTTCTGAAATTTATTTTAACATTTTATCCATTTTTATTAAATGTTTTAATAAATAAAATTACAAATAATACAAAAATTATTTATACGAAAGTGGACTTTTAATAATTTAATTTATTTAAATTATTATTCAACACTAAATTACTTTTAATTTATTTAAGTAATATTTATTATTGCTTAAATCATAATTAAATACAAAAGTTTTATATTTAAATCATTCCAAATAACAATTTCATTTTTTTTAGTCATTTAAATAATTAAATATTTTAATTAATTATCATATAATTGATTAATAGAGTTAATTATTTATTTTCCCACACTTTCCCAATAAAACAAACGGTTACGCGTATTGATACGTTTATTTTAAATTTCTAAACATAATCATTTCCAATAAATTCATTTTAATTATTTCAAGACATTCAAACTAAATAAAAATTTGTTTATTTAAAACTACCATTCAAGATCCAATGAAAAACCTAATACATCCCAAATTACCAAATCATTATTATTCTAATTCGAGACACCGTTCCTTAGGTTAATCGTAAGGAAATCGTCGGTGTTTAATTTATCACATCCAGATTCTAATCTCATCAATCAAGTGAGTATTCATATCCCCTTTTTATATCATTTCCTATTTGGGGGAAATCATGTGATACAATATATTCAACCATGATATTCTATAGTTATTTCATTCTAAATTCAATTCAAGACAGGTTATGTTATTACTTGCAATTATGTGAACATACTGTGATAAACTGGACGACAGTAAAACCCTAATTCAATCAATCAATCAATCCTGGCAACAATGTAGATCTACTGGTTTGGATAACCCACCCCATATGAATAGTCGAGTGGTGATTGTGCCAGAGGCAGGAGTTAAACTATGGTGTATGTGTGGAGTCTATTATTTGCAAGTGTCAAGTCAAGGGGTTGTTATTGTGTCAGTTTATCTATATGCTTTACTATTGCAATATAAGTCTTAACGTTACCTTGTGAATTGGATTATTCTCAATCAATCAATCAATCTATATGTATACTCAAAACTATGATTACTCACCAGCTAATTCATTAGCTGACTTTATTTTCTCACATGATTTCAGGTTAAGCAAGCTAGTGGACTTCTACTTGATCATATAAGTCCTGGACTTAGTCAAAACAAAAGACAATTATTATTTGTGACTTTAACTGTTGCATTTGTATCTGTTAAATTCATGTTATCCTGTAATCTGATTTTAATATTATTTCCACTATTAGACAATCATGTGTTATGAACAATCAATCATTCCCTCGTCCGCTCCGATGATTCCGCCGTCGGTCGGGGTGTGACAGATTGGTATCAGAGCCATGGTTATAGGGAATTAAGTTATTAGAAATGGAATGACCTAGACTATAACTAAGTACCTTTACACATGAGTCCTCTCATGTATTTTATATGCTTAGATAAGATTTTATGTGCCTTACATGTTAATACTTGATTATGTGATTATCTGCCTTATGTGATTCTCCTTACACTTTGAATCTATCAATATATACACGAATCTTAACTCATATTCTAAGGCATTGTGTGCCTAATTCAAGTGATTTCAAACTCCAAAACTCGATTGTTATTCATGGTTTCAAATCTCGTCAAAGTCCGTGTCACATGACTGAGAACATGCAATGCTGGAAGAGTGGGATACCTGTATCTTAAGGTGTTCTGTCTAGGCAAGGTATTCATACAACTTGATTACCTTACCTGGGAACCCTCGAGATGAGTATTCACTTATAGGTACGCATGTCCTCATTAAGGTTGTGGTGGACACAAATACTTTGATAAGTCAACGTATTCGTTTTGGTTTGCGAACCGAACGTTTACACTCCTAACCTCTCATTGTTATTTCAAACAATCTCATTAACGATTTTATTATGTTGAAAAGTTTTAAAAACCAATTACCCGTTTCTCATAGAGGTTTCTTCTTTCCATATTATACAGCATGTCTTCTCGTCAAATCCGTTCACGATCTAGAAACTCTGGCCGTAAGATTTCTGCTATTGTAGCACGTGAAGTTACTGCGGTCATCCCAACTCTACTTACCCATTTGAACCAAGGCAATAATACTGTCCAAAACCCAATTGCACCAAACCCTCCCCGAACTTGTACTTACAAACATTTCAGTTCTTGCAACCCCACTAAGTTCAGTGGAACTGAAGGTGCTACTGGATTACTACAGTGGTTCGAAAGCATCGAGAACACTTTCCTAAACAGTGAATGCCCTGAAAATCTAAAAGTCCGGTATGCGACAAGTGTTCTTCAGAAACGCGCACTTACTTGGTGGAACGGAGAGAAACGAACCCGTGGAACTGAAACTGCTCTAGCCTTAACATGGACTGAAGTTAAGGAGCTCATGACTAAAGAGTTCTGCCCAAGAAATGAAGTCCGAAAACTGGAAGCTGAGTTCTGGGAGTTAACCCAAGACAGTGGCGAGAACCTCGCATACACTAACCGATTCCACGAACTGAGCCTTTTGGTACCGCATCTTGCTACCCCTACCTCCCGAGCCATCGAGAAATACATTGGTGGTCTACCCTTGCAGATTCAGGATACGGTGCTAGGAAGGAATCCTTCAACACTAGAAGATGCTATCAGGCTGGCTGCACAGTTAACCGATAATCATGTGAAGGCTGGTTCTTTAACCAGGAAAGGATCAAAGAAAAATACCGATAAACTTCCTAACGAAACCGTCAAGACCGACCAACCCGAGCTTTCCAAGAACAAGAAGAGGAAGGCTCAATCTCAAAACTTTGCGATGATTACCCCTGCTGTGCCAATTAATCAAGTCCCTCCAACTCGTCAACCAGCAGTAAACAACCAATCACTAATGAAAAAGTCATACGCTGGACCCTATCCGCAGTGTAACATCTGCAATTACCATCATCCCGCTAACACTCAGTGTCGTCAATGCACAAACTGTGGTCGTTTGGGTCATACATTCAACGTGTGCAGGAGTGCTGCTAAAGCTCCGACCAATGCACCAGTTCACCAACATCTTCCTGCAATTACCCAGGGTCGTGCATGCTATCAATGTGGTGATCCGAACCATTTTCGCAATCGATGCCCTCAACTTGTCAGCCCAGTTCCTACGGCTCAAGGACGTGCTTTCAACATCAATACCCAACAAGCTCAAACCACCAATGATGTGGTGTTGAATAATTCTTGTCCTTGATTTCGTCTTCATGATGTAATTCAAGATTTGTAATCGTGATTTTCCTTTTGTTACATTGATGTAATTTGAAAATTTTTAAATTTCTAATTGGGATATTTTTCTTTTCGTTGTTAAGTCGAACTTTGAACCGTTTGTACCGTGGGAGATGCAACAGTTTGCAAGTCAACCTATGACTAAGGACACTTGAATCTCCTAAATGATTCTAACTCATCAAAACAGGGGTGATTCCCTTACTTTGGTGATGATTCTTTATTCGTTTCAATAATGGTTTCCAATGATGTGTTTTATGAAATTTCATCCTCTGGATTAGGGTGATTTCCTTATCTCGAGGACTGACTTCAATTATTCACTTTGGAATTTGCATTTCACAAATGACATGATCTCACCAAAATAGGATTGAAACCCGTACTTTGGTGACAAATGTCAATCTTCGATTGTTTTCTTAAAGCTCAATCATCAAGATACTCGTGAAATTCATACCTTGATGATAATTTCATTTTCATGGATTGTATTTCTCAAATGAAACGACCTCGTCAAAGTAGGAGTGAATTCTGGATTTTGATGAGGAAGTCTATCTTATTATATTTTGTTTTGTAAAAAAAAAATTCATCGTTAAGATAGGAGTGAATCCCTCACCTTAATGATGAGTTACCTCGTCTTATTTTTATGGATCCTCAACAATGAGTTGGGATCGAACTTTTCGGATTGGTAAGCTAGTGGTCATACCTTGAGAGTACACCATCAAGTTAGGGGTGAAAACCATACCTTGAGGACTATTCTTATTCCTTGATCATCAATTTACCATGGTTGTAATCAAGTGACGAGACGCATGTTGTCACACCCCAACCTTGACGGCGGAAACGTCGAGGTGCGAGGGTTAAGATTGTTCACAGCCACATAACGCTATGTTAAAGTATAAAATACCATTAATCAATTGTTTTCAACCACCACATACATCAATGTCTCAAATTAAACAAAAACAAGAATTCAATCGTCTTTATTAAACCTAGGTCCATGATCTAGGTTTATGCATTCCTTCAATCATCGCTAAGCTTGCACATTACCTGAAACATGTTGAAAATAAAGTCAACTAACTAGTTGGTGAGTTCTCATGGTTTTAAATACAATAAGTATACAAAATGTGGCAATTCTAGTCAATGGTCACAAGATAGCAAGTATATAGAACATGCATAGTTACAATCAAGCCTCGACTGAATAATATGAATAAGCATGATTAGCTAAGTGTATTTGGTTCCCTAGTGCACAAGCATACGGCTCCTAGGAGTCGGCAATACATCGACTTTAGCACCAAATAGGCTTGTCAGGCCCAAAGATCTAAGACTTCGCTAGGCTAGCAATAGTTAATGATTGCACACGTATGTCACATCTCGTATAATACTAAACATATCCAAACAACCACGACTATGTAAGAATTGCACGTGTGAAATAAGTATCAAAACGTGTATGTGTAAGTTTGTATAAGCAACATGGTTCACCCCGAAAGATGTGAAATAATCGTAAAGCGGGGCATAAGAACTCACATGTTTAATAAGGAGACTTGTAGATGAAATAAGAATAACCACGAATAAGATTTCCAACACAAACGTCACAACGCACCTAAACGAAATAAAATAGCGCGTTATAATTTGTTTGATGATTAATTGTAGGTCTAATATGATTTAATAATTATTCGTATTTATTACATGTTAATAACGTGATCGGTTTAATGGAACGAATGGATTATACTTGGTATAATCAATTGTTAGCGCGTAAGAGAATTAATAAATAAAACTTGATTAAATTGTACGTTGAATCGATTTTTAAGGATTGTATATAATAATTATAATAAGTGATTTAGCTATTATAAGAGACTATATACAAATATATATATTTATAGGTATAAGTAATCAAACAATTTAATTGTTTGAATATACATATAAATATATATACTAAACAATCAATATAAATATTTAGCTATTAAAAGAACTATGTATGATATATATATATATGTATATATATAAGTAACTAAACAATTAAATTGTTTAATTATATATATATAAATGTATATACTAAACAATTATAACATTGTATATAATAATCAATATAAATGATTTAACTATTAAAAGAACTATATATAAATATATATATATATATATATATAATTAAATTGTTTGATTATATATGTATAAACATATATACTAAACAATTATAACATTGTATAAACATAATAAGTGATTTAATTACTAAAAGATCAATATATAAATATATATATATATATAGGTATAAATAACTAAACCATTTAATTACTTAAAAATATATATATACATATACAAGTATTATATATACATATACAAGTATTATGTTTACTCATTTCTTTTGTATTTTTAAAACTAAAATAATGTATTTATAAATACAAAAGTATTTTATAAAAATTATTTTAGTCCCAAATTAATTAAACAAAAGTAAACAAAATAATCTGCATTTTATGAAATTAATTTTAGAAATTTTCAGAATTTAAAAAGGTTTAATAATTAAAAAGAAATAAAGAAAAGAAAGAAAAAAAATCGAAAAACAAAGAAAACAGGGGAGGGGCTTTGCCCGGGGTCGAACCCGGGCCTCCTTTGGAGCATAAAGCGCCGGAACCAGTGAACCAGGGCCAAGGCCTTGGTTTCACTTCGGTTTATTTTAATTTTAAACCTTGTCTCCCTGGTTTCCCCAAATCATATGAACCCTAGGTTCAACAGGGTCAAAATTGACCTCCAATTCGTTGTTAAACACCCGAATCATCATGGGGCTTTTGATCCCTGGACCAAATCGAGTCAATAACAGGTTCTAATTACCTGTTTCGATTAAGCTTCGAGTGATTTCAAGTGCGGTTTAGGTTTCGGGTTTCTTGGTTTGGGGTTTTTGATTCGAGAGGTTTTCTGTTGAAATTGAGAGTTTGGGGAGTTTAGGAAAACTAAATCGCACGAAAGCCCTCTATTATATAGTTTTAATTTAGTCGTTTAAAGCTTGAACGTATTCCATCTTTGTCACGCGTTTTCGAGCTGTCAAACAATATGAACTTGCCTATTTTGTGTGAAATCAATCACGCAATTAGCTTAGATTTGAATTGGCGAGCGCGTTTGATTGGTTAATTGCGTGATTACAGTGATTTTTGGGTGGATACCCGTTTGTAGTTTTGGAAGATTCGAAACTTGAATTGAAAATCTCCATTTGTTAATCAATTACTAAATTAACTTGGTTAATTATGTTTATTTCGAGATTTCGGTCGTTTTGACATATTTTGGGTTAAAAACCACGCGTTTTAGAGCGTGGAATGCTCTCGCCGGAGCCGCGGCCGGCGGCCGGCGGCCTGTTGCCGGAAAAGCGGGAAGGAACAGAGGGGGGGGGGTTTGGGTTTGTTTAAATTACACAAATGGTCCCTTTTCTTTCCAAATTTATGTTTTACCCCCTGCACTTTAAATTCAAAGTTTTATTATTATTATTATTATTATTATTATTATTATTATTATTTATACTATTGTTATTATTAATATTATTATTATTATTATTATTATTATTATTATTATTATTATTATTATTATTATTATTATTATTATTATTATTATTATTATTATTACTATATTATTATTATTATTATTATTATTATTATTATTATTATTATCTATTCATTATTATTATTATTATTATTATTATTATTATTATTATCTATTATTATTATTGTTAGTATCATTATATGTATAAAAAGAGATTTACTAAAGATGCTATACAATGGCACAAAAATACAGGATGTTACAGTCTCCCCAACTTAAAAGAATTTCGTCCCGAAATTAAGAATCAAAAAGGGTTACAAGAATAAGTAAGGGTAAGTCTTCTTCATATGTTCTTCACGTTCCCAGGTGAATTCCGCTCCTCGTTTATTCTCCCATCGAACCTTTACAATTGGGGTCGTAGAGGTCCTAGTCTTCTTCATAATGCGATCCATGATTTCGACGGGTTTTTCAACGAAGTGTAGTGACTCGTCGATCTGAATGTCTTCCAATGGCACATGCAAATTATCGTCGGCCAGACACTTCCTCAGATTCGAGACGTGGAAGACAGGGTGAATTCCACTAAGGTCGGAGGGTAGTTCTAGTTTGTAGGCCACTTTCCCGATCCTTTTCAAAACCTTGAAAGGCCCTACAAACCTTGGAGCTAACTTGCCCTTCCTTCCAAAGCGAACCACACCCTTCCACGGTGAGACCTTGAGAAGGACCATCTCCCCAACTTGGAATTCCAGTGGCTTGCGACGTTTATCAGCGTAACTTTTCTGTCGACTCCTTGCCACTTCCAGGTTCTTGCGGATGATGGCGACTTTATCGGTCGTCTCTTGTATAAGCTCGGGACCGGTAATAAGATTCTCGCCAACGTCGGTCCAGCAGATTGGTGAACGACACTTACGACCGTAAAGTGCTTCGAATGGTGCCATTTGGATGCTTGAGTGGTAACTGTTGTTGTAGGAGAATTCTGCGAGCGGTAGGTGCGTATCCCAGTCGCCCCCAAAATCAAGGACACAGAGACGTAACAGGTCTTCCAGGGTTTGGATCGTCCGCTCGGTTTGGCCATCGGTTTGGGGATGGTAAGCCGTGCTTAAATCCAATTGTGTACCCAGAAGTTCTTGCATAGTAGACCAAAAGTGAGAAGTGAATCGAGCGTCTCGGTCAGATATAATGTGAAGAGGCACACCATGACGGCTTACGATCTCGTCGATGTAAATCCGGGCTAACCTTGATGTCTTATATGTGTCGCGTATGGGTATGAAATGCGCCGATTTAGTCAATCGGTCGACGATTACCCATATGCTATCGTGCCCGCGAGATGTCCGAGGTAACTTGGTTATGAAGTCCATGGATATATGTTCCCACTTCCACATGGGAATTTCGGGTTGTTCAAGTAATCCACTTGGACGTTGATGCTCCGCTTTAACCTTCGTGCATGTAAGGCACTTAGCAACATAGGTTGCTATGTCTCGTTTCATTCCGGGCCACCAATATTGACTCCGTAAGTCCATGTACATCTTATCGGAGCCCGGGTGAATAGAATAACGAGTCCGATGTGCTTCGTTCATGATAGAAGCCCGAAGGTTATTGCGTTTAGGAATCCAGATTCGGTTTGCGAAATACATTAACCCATTGGCTCTTGTTTCTAATTGGGCTAAGAGATTTGGCTCGAGCTCTTCCTTCATACTCCCTTCGGTTTGCACCGCTTGCTGTGCTTCTCGAATACTCGCCTCGATGTCACAATCGATCCTTAAGTTCTGCAATAACACCGTAGCATTGTTGACATCGAGTCGGACTTCAGTATCAAACTCTCTCAATGTATCGAACCATTGGCGTCGGTCGCGAATCTCTTGAACGGAAACCATCTTTTGATGCGTCTTTCGACTCAATGCATCGGCTACGACATTTGCCTTGCCAGGATGGTAGCGGATATCGCAATCGTAGTCGCTAATTAGTTCCACCCAACGACGTTGCCTCATATTGAGGTCCTTCTGATTGAAAACGTGTTGGAGGCTCTTGTGGTCCGTGTAGACTATACATTGCGTGCCGTATAGATAGTGTCTCCAGATTTTTAAAGCAAAGACCACCGCTCCGAGCTCGAGATCGTGCGTCGTATAATTTACCTCGTGAACCTTCAATTGTCTCGAGGCATATGCGATGACCTTTCCCCGTTGCATGAGAACACAACCAAGGCCTTGTTTGGACGCATCGCAGTATACCGTGAAGTCGTCATTCCCATCCGGTAGCGTCAGAATAGGGGCATTGCACAACTTGTGCTTCAATGTCTCAAACGCCTCTTCTTGCTCGGCTTTCCACTCGAAAGGCTTGTTCTTCTGGGTCAAGGACGTGAGTGGCTTTGCGATTTTTGAGAAGTTGGCAATAAATCGCCGGTAATACCCGGCTAGGCCAAGAAACGATCGTACTTCCGTCGGAGTTGTGGGAGCACTCCAACTCTTTACGGCTTCGACCTTCGCAGGGTCGACGTGAATTCCTTGACTATTCACAACGTGCCCTAGGAACTGTACTTCTTCAAGCCAAAACTCACATTTCGAGAATTTCGCGTACAGTTGTTCCTTCTTCAACAGTTCGAGGATTTGACGGAGATGAAGTTCATGATCGGAGCGAGACTTGGAATAAATAAGAATGTCGTCAATGAAAACGATGACGAACTTGTCTAGGTATGGCTTGCACACCCGATTCATAAGATCCATGAAGACCGCTGGAGCATTGGTTAAGCCGAAAGGCATAACCATGAACTCGTAATGCCCATACCGGGTGCGGAATGCAGTCTTTGGGATATCGTCGTCGTGGACTCGCAGTTGATGATAACCCGAACGCAAGTCGATTTTTGAAAAGATTGCAGCTCCTTGAAGTTGGTCGAAAAGGTCGTCGATACGTGGAAGAGGATACCGGTTCTTGATGGTCAGCTTGTTGAGCTCCCGGTAATCGATACACATGCGGAAAGACCCATCTTTCTTCTTCACAAATAAGACAGGTGCACCCCAAGGAGAAGAACTAGGGCGGATAAACCCCTTCTCGGATAATTCCTGGAGTTGGCTAGAGAGTTCTTGCATTTCCGATGGTGCGAGTCGGTAAGGTGATTTAGCCGCGGGGCTTGCTCCCGGAATCAAGTCGATTTTAAATTCTACTTCGCGTACGGGAGGTAACCCGCTAAGATCATCGGGAAAGACCTCAGGGAATTCTCGTACAACTGGAACATCTTTGAGTTCCTTCTCCTTGGCTTTGGTGTTGACTACATATGCCAAGAATGCCGGATAACTCTTACTTAGGCACTTCTGAGCCTTAGTACATGACATAAGCTTGAGTCCCTTGGAGGACCGTTCACCGAACACCTTCATCGTGTCCCCGGAGGGTAAGGGCATGCGAATGCACTTCTCGAAACAAATGATCTCGGCATGGTTCTTAGATAACCAATCCATGCCAATAATGACGTCGAAACTCCCGAGTTTCATAGGAATAAGGTCGATAAGAAACTTATGGTCATCGAGACACAATAGACAATCGCGGATAACCACGTCGACGGTGATGGGTTCTCCATCAGCAACTTCGACGGTGAGAGGTCTCTCTAGATTTGAGCGAGGTTTAGAAAGTGTCGGCTCGAACTCTAAGGAAACGAAACTTCTATCGGCGCCCGAATCAAATAATACGTATGCATAGGTGTCATTAATAAGAAACATACCTGTATAGGTTTTAAAGGCACTTAAGGACACAAGTAAGGAATTTTAAGAGAAATTCTACAGGGATAGGGTTGCAATTTTTACGTACCGTTCACCACTTCGTTGTTCGCCTGGGCTTGGTTCGCGTTGATGTTGAAAGCACGTCCCCGAGCTTGTGGAACATTGCCCATAAGACGAGGGCACTGGGGTCGGTAGTGACCTGGTTCTCCACAGTTGTAGCAAACCCGATTTGTTTCCGTCACTGCGTTCCCTAATGCTCGGCGACACGTTGCCACAAGGTGCCCGTACTTGCCACATAGTGTGCAGATGCGACATGGAACATTGCCCGGGTGGTGATACCTACACGTGTTACACATAGGTAGAGGGCCCGCATAAGCCCTTGCCATGGGTACTTGTGCTGCTGGAGTAGCCCCGGTAGTACACTGTCTTTGGGGCGGTTTAGAAGCAGCCACGGCGTAGTTCCGTGCCGGTACAAACTTCCGTTTCTTGTTATCAGGCTTGACCTCCTTAACCTCCTCGGGGGTCGTCTTCTCAGTCTTCTTAGCACCCTTTGCAGACATGGTGCCCGCTCGGATGTGGTTCTCCGTCAATTGGGCAGTGATGGTGATAGCTTCTTCCAGAGTTGCGGGTCGGCTACCCACAACGGCATCCTGAATTTGAGGCGGCACACCCTTAATAAATTTTTCCACGTTTCGGGAAACAGTATCCACCATGTGTGGCAGCAGTATGCTTAGTTCATGATGACGGGTAGAATACGCCAGATGGTTCCCGCCATCCTGTTTCAAATTCCAGAATTCCTCCTCCAGTTTCTGGATTTCACTCCTCGGGCAAAACTTGGCTATGGCTATGTTTTTGAATTCCTCCCAAGTTAAAGCCAAGATTGCATCGGGGCCACGGTTCCTCTTTTCACTGTTCCACCATGTTAAGGCCCGTTGTTGAAGCATACTGGTGGCATACCTCACTTTGAGTGCTTCGGGGCACTCACAGTTGACGAAGGTGTTCTCCATCCCTTCAAACCACTCTAAGAGACCGGTGGCACCTTCCTTGCCACTATAACTGGGAGGCTTACATGAACTGAAATGCTTGAAGGTGCAAGACTGGGTGTTACGCCGTTGGTTTGCACTATTCTCCCCTTGACCATTGCTATTGTTCGTGACGTTTGCGATCATAGTGCTGCTGAGTTCAGCCACCATGGTCGGGATGACCGCAGCCATTTGCCGAGCAATCATGGCAGCAAGCTTACGGCCGGATCTTCCTCGGTTTCCGTGAAAACGAGACATGCTGGAAAAATACAAATTGGGTTAGGATCGGTTAAAGGATAATATGGGTAGGCAATTAAGGTAAGGGTCATAAATTATACAGAATGATTCCATTTGGTGACGCATCACCATTTGGAAACGTTGACACGTCAAGATGAATTGACCCATTCGCCTCAGAAACTCGTGTATGTTGGTCATAGTTTATCACTCATCCCGGAAATCCCCAGGTAGCGTAACGGTTCCCTCAATGAGATTTATACGTATACGCTTGCCTTAGCCCGAGGGCCTTTTGCCAGAAAATCCAGAATACAGGTGTCTATGTACCACACAAGTTCTTTGGTTTATGAAATCAAAAATCTTGATGGGATATTTACAAGATTAGACATAAAGTCTAAAGAATTCCTATCAATAGATTCTACTTGGAGACGAGAATAAGTTTAAGAAATAGTAACTGTCGGGGAGAATTAACGTTTAAGATAAGTCTAGGGGAGACGGGTAACAATATGTAATCATGTAGAAAGACACCTATGCTAAGGCATCACATTGCACATAATAAGGCATAGCGTTAGGCAGCATGCAAACAATAAGTATGTATTCATAAGAATACTATTCTATAAGGGTCATGCATAAACTATAGCCTAGGTCACCATTTCTAATAACCTAAATCCCTATAGTTATGGGCTCTGATACCAATCTGTCACACCCCAACCTTGACGGCGGAAACGTCGAGGTGCGAGGGTTAAGATTGTTCACAGCCACATAACGCTATGTTAAAGTATAAAATGCCATTAATCAATTGTTTTCAACCACCACATACATCAATGTCTCAAATTAAACAAAAACAAGAATTCAATCGTCTTTATTAAACCTAGGTCCATGATCTAGGTTTATGCATTCCTTCAATCATCGCTAAGCTTGCACATTACCTGAAACATGTTGAAAATAAAGTCAACTAACTAGTTGGTGAGTTCTCATGGTTTTAAATACAATAAGTATACAAAATGTGGCAATTCTAGTCAATGGTCACAAGATAGCAAGTATATAGAACATGCATAGTTACAATCAAGCCTCGACTGAATAATATGAATAAGCATGATTAGCTAAGTGTATTTGGTTCCCTAGTGCACAAGCATACGGCTCCTAGGAGTCGGCAATACATCGACTTTAGCACCAAATAGGCTTGTCAGGCCCAAAGATCTAAGACATCGCTAGGCTAGCAATAGTTAATGATTGCACACGTATGTCACATCTCGTATAATACTAAACATATCCAAACAACCACGACTATGTAAGAATTGCACGTGTGAAATAAGTATCAAAACGTGTATGTGTAAGTTTGTATAAGCAACATGGTTCACCCCGAAAGATGTGAAATAATCGTAAAGCGGGGCATAAGAACTCACATGTTTAATAAGGAGACTTGTAGATGAAATAAGAATAACCACGAATAAGATTTCCAACACAAACGTCACAACGCACCTAAACGAAATAAAATAGCGCGTTATAATTTGTTTGATGATTAATCGTAGGTCTAATATGATTTAATAATTATTCGTATTTATTACATGTTAATAACGTGATCGGTTTAATGGAACGAATGGATTATACTTGGTATAATCAATTGTTAGCGCGTAAGAGAATTAATAAATAAAACTTGATTAAATTGTACGTTGAATCGATTTTTAAGGATTGTATATAATAATTATAATAAGTGATTTAGCTATTATAAGAGACTATATACAAATATATATATATTTATAGGTATAAGTAATCAAACAATTTAATTGTTTGAATATACATATAAATATATATACTAAACAATCAATATAAATGATTTAGCTATTAAAAGAACTATGTATGAATATATATATATGTATATATATAAGTAACTAAACAATTAAATTGTTTAATTATATATATAAATGTATATACTAAACAATTATAACATTGTATATAATAATCAATATAAATGATTTAACTATTAAAAGAACTATATATAAATATATATATATATATATATATATATATATATATAATAAATTGTTTGATTATATATGTATAAACATATATACTAAACAATTATAACATTGTATAAACATAATAAGTGATTTAATTACTAAAAGATCAATATATAAATATATATATATATATAGGTATAAATAACTAAACCATTTAATTACTTAAAAATATATATATACATATACAAGTATTATATATACATATACAAGTATTATGTTTACTCATTTCTTTTGTATTTTTAAAACTAAAATAATGTATTTATAAATACAAAAGTATTTTATAAAAATTATTTTAGTCCCAAATTAATTAAACAAAAGTAAACAAAATAATCTGCATTTTATGAAATTAATTTTAGAAATTTTCAGAATTTAAAAAGGTTTAATAATTAAAAAGAAATAAAGAAAAGAAAGAAAAAAAATCGAAAAACAAAGAAAACAGGGGAGGGGCTTTGCCCGGGGTCGAACCCGGGCCTCCTTTGGAGCATAAAGCGCCGGAACCAGTGAACCAGGGCCAAGGCCTTGGTTTCACTTCGGTTTATTTTAATTTTAAACCTTGTCTCCCTGGTTTCCCCAAATCATATGAACCCTAGGTTCAACAGGGTCAAAATTGACCTCCAATTCGTTGTTAAACACCCGAATCATCATGGGGCTTTTGATCCCTGGACCAAATCGAGTCAATAACAGGTTCTAATTACCTGTTTCGATTAAGCTTCGAGTGATTTCAAGTGCGGTTTAGGTTTCGGGTTTCTTGGTTTGGGGTTTTTGATTCGAGAGGTTTTCTGTTGAAATTGAGAGTTTGGGGAGTTTAGGAAAACTAAATCGCACGAAAGCCCTCTATTATATAGTTTTAATTTAGTCGTTTAAAGCTTGAACGTATTCCATCTTTGTCACGCGTTTTCGAGCTGTCAAACAATATGAACTTGCCTATTTTGTGTGAAATCAATCACGTAATTAGCTTAGATTTGAATTGGCGAGCGCGTTTGATTGGTTAATTGCGTGATTACAGTGATTTTTGGGTGGATACCCGTTTGTAGTTTTGGAAGATTCGAAACTTGAATTGAAAATCTCCATTTGTTAATCAATTACTAAATTAACTTGGTTAATTATGTTTATTTCGAGATTTCGGTCGTTTTGACATATTTTGGGTTAAAAACCACGCGTTTTAGAGCGTGGAATGCTCTCGCCGGAGCCGCGGCCGGCGGCCGGCGGCCTGTTGCCGGAAAAGCGGGAAGGAACAGAGGGGGGGGGGGGGTTGGGTTTGTTTAAATTACACAAATGGTCCCTTTTCTTTCCAAATTTATGTTTTACCCCCTGCACTTTAAATTCAAAGTTTTATTATTATTATTATTATTATTATTATTATTTATACTATTGTTATTATTAATATTATTATTTTTATTATTATTATTATTATTATTATTATTATTATTATTATTTATTATTATTATTATTATTATTATTATTATTACTATTATTATTATTATTATTATTATTATTATCTATTATCATTATTATTATTATTATTATTATTATTATTATTATTATCTATTATTATTATTGTTAGTATCATTATATGTATAAAAAGAGATTTACTAAAGATGCTATACAATGGCATAAAAATACAGGATGTTACACATGTAGTAACTTGAAGGGTGAAATAATATAGTGTTTCGACCTATCAAGCCAAAGCATGATCTCTGAACTTGAAAGAGACGCGATCGTTTTAGGTTGATTTTGATTCCAAGTTTGGAGCATTTAAATTCTTAAAACGATTTCTTTCCCTTTATTCTCATGTTTTGATTTGATCTAGCTAAATTGAACCATTTATTCCTTATTTATCGACTTTCATTGTGAGTTATCATCAAAAAAACCTGATTACGTGATGGTAGTCTTCCTAAACAATCTTATGTCAAGAAAATATATTATCTCTGATCGTGATGGTCGCTTCATCTCTCATTTCTGGAAAAGTCTCCAATCAGCTCTCGAAACTCAACTGAATCTTAGTACAACCTATCATCCGCAAACCGACGGTCAGACTGAAAGAACGATACAAACCCTCGAGGATATGCTCCGGGCTTGTGTCATTGATTTCAGTGGATCGTGGGATTCTCATCTTCCGTTGATCGAATTCTCTTACAATAACAATCACCATATCAACATTCAGATGTCACCATTTGAGGCCTTGTATGGTCTGAAGTTGGTGAATCACAGATTACTGGTCCAGAATTGATACAAGAAACAACCGACAAAATTCATAAGATCCGTGATAACTTGGTCGCTGCTAGAAATCGTCAAAAGCTTTATGCTGACAAAAGACGTAAGCCCATGGAATACAATGTCGGTGATCTCGTACTTCTTAAGGTATCACCTTGGAAGGGAGTGATTCGCTTTGGAAAGAAAAGGAAACTAGCACCTCGTTACGTGGGTCCATTCAAAGTGCTTGAGCGAATTGGGAAAGTGGCCTACAAGCTTGAACTACCTCAAGAGCTCAGCAATATACATCCGACGTTTCATGTTTCAAATCTCAAGAAATGTCTTGCCGATGAAAATCTCCACATTCCACTCGACGAAGTACAGATTGATGAATCTATGCACTTTATTGAGAAACCTGTGGAGATTATGGATCGGGAAGTCAAACAACTCAAACGTAGCCGGATACCCATTGTCAAAGTTCGCTGGGAATCTAAACGTGGCCCAGAGTTCATCTGGGAACGTGAGGACCAAATGAAATCCCGGTATCCTTATCTTTTCGTTTCAGCCTCCTCGTGAACAAATTTCGGGACGAAATTTCCTAAAGCAGGGGAGACTGTAACATCGCGTATTTCCGATAAATAAAATTTAATTTTGTAAACAACACGTGGATATTAATTCAAAAATTCCAATAATCATTATAATAATAATAATAATAATAATAATAATATCAATACTAATAATAATAATGTTAATTCTAACATTAATATCTAATAATAATAATAAGAATAATAATGGAAAAATAAGTTTAATTATAAACCTTTATACATGAAATAATAACCTTTTAAATTACAGGGATTAAACTGTAAATAATTTATAACTTAAAACAAAACTTTGGATTCATTTGCTAATTGATACAAACTTCAGGGACCCAATTTGTAATTTCAGAAAACAGCCCAACCCCACCCCCCATTCCCTTTCGCTGTGTTCCCTGGCTTTTCTTCCTCTTTCGGCCGAGATCCATACACCAATCGCACTACGGCTTATTTTAATCAAAAGTAAACCCGCATAATCGAATTATGGAACATTTAAAACCCTCTTATGGAATCGAATTCATTCAAAACAAACTCAAACACCACTGTTAAACACACACCTCGATCGCGACCTGCAACCTCTGTGAAATCCCATTTCCGATCAAATTTAATCAAAATTAACATAGGGTTATTGTTCCTTATCACCATACGAAGCTAACCCTAAGATTAATTTGATTATGGTTATGGTTTGAGCACCATTCGAACATCACCATACCCGCGGACCTGCAACTCGTATTCTAACCATCCTACAATCGATTTTACTCGAAATTAACATTGGGTTTTGTTTCTATATCATCATTCGAAGCTTACCTGAAGTTTAATTCGATTATAAACGTTGTTTGACGCATCATGCAACATTCCTCGCCATAGAAGTAAACTGAATGAAAAGATATGTAAATACACAAAGAAAGTTAGAAGCTAACCTTGAAAGAGACAAGGACACAATTAAGAAACTTTGAATAAAAATTAAGTCTAACAATCAGCCCGTAAATACACCGATTAAAAATCAAGTCTAACAATAAAAAAGTTAAGAAACTTTGAACAAACAATTAAGAAACTACCTTTTCAAGAATCAATGGTGATTAGTGGATGGGGGATTGGGGGCGGTTCCAAGCAGCAAGAGGCAAGACTCGCACGAGTCAAGCAAGCAGCAGCAGCCAGCGGCCCAGGCGCAGGTGGCATGCGGCTCCAAACTTGCGAGGGGTGGGTAGGTTATTTGCAGACACAGCTCCAAAGGACCAAAATCGCGATTGGGGTGGGGGGTGGGAAGGGTTAGGGTTTTATTTTATGTTATTAGAATAAGGGTAGTTTAGTAATTTTAGTTAAATATAAAAGGGTAAAATAAAAAAAGAAAGCTGTTGCAAGCAGGTTTCGATCTCGCGACCTCGAGTTGGAGATGGCGGGCATATACCAGTGAACTAGCAGCTCTTTTGTGATGTGTTATTAACTTTAATATACTAATGGGTTCACTTCTTGTAAAACTATGGGTTCACTCACAAAATCGGTATTATACGTTACACTACGAGTTCAAAAATCAATGGGGTCACTTGACCCCGTTCCCGGCACCTTAGTTCCGTCCCTGCCGACTCGTGAATGGCCTTACGGCCCGTAAAGAGGGCGTACAGATATCCTTCTAGGCGTCTATTTAGTAGACCCCATGTTGAAAACACATAATAATTTTTGTTTTTGTCCATTTCGTTTTGAATTTTTAAAATCTAGAGAAAAGAAAAACATATTATTTAATTAATCGTATTGCCTTTTTAAATAAGCAATGCTTCATTTGCAGTCAAATAAAACGATGGAAGTTCAATGCCTCCTGGAATTGTGTCGTTGTTAACGCCTTTCACGTTGTCTTACGTTATACGACCTAATGATTACGTGGCGTTTTCACTATGTTCATACTACGTGTGTCTTTAAAGGCTTAATTACGTGTAACATTGAACTAGCATGTCACTTGCCACCTGTCTCTGATTCATACATCAAATTAAGAGCCTGAAATACAATAATATGCAATGTGTAATTTTAACAAACCTCCGACAATTAAAAACAAAATATGGTCTTGACAAAGTTAAAGATAATAGAAATCTAATTAAAAGTTACAGATAATAGAAATCTAGTATAGTTTTTAATGGTATCTAGTGTATACATAGATACAACATATATACGTCTTTTCTTAATTGTGAGCTTGGAGGTTACAGTTCGGGGAATAATAATGTAGATTTATAAGTAGGATTAAATAAGTATGTTTTTGTCGATCTAAAAAAGCTTGATAAAAATCATAAATTTTAATTTTTTTGATTATAATTGTTGAAATATATAGTTTATATTTATTAATAGGTTAGTATCTCGTGTATTACACGTGTTGATAAATAAAATATTAAATAGTTAAGAAATAATAATTTATGAATTATAAAATGATATTTTGAGATAAAATATGATTAAAATTATATATGAGTAAAAACTATAAGTATTTTTCTTTTACTTTTGGTTTCTTAAAAATATATTTTTTGTTCCAAATCAAACCGTTTTAAAAGATGTCATTTTTAAATTTTTTTTTGTTATAACTCCGAATTTTAATTATTTTGGTTTATATAAATTTTATTTTTTCAAAAAACCAAATTTATAATACTTCATAGTTGATATTTTAGAATAACTTTTAGTTTATTAAAAGACCTTTTTAACTTATTTAAAAACTATATTTAATATTAAAAAATAAATATTGTGATTAGTAGTTAATGTAATAATTTAATAGGAGGAGAAACGAAAAAATTAAAATTAGTAGGTTTAGAATTGTGTCAAGTATCAACCCAAAACCTTCTTTTATTATAATAGATGGATTTGTTTCTCAATTTAATATCAAACACTTGTTAATTGATTCTAATTAGTTTTTTGCGTGTTTTATCTTGTATATGTTCATGAGTATCTTTGGACTTATTGAGTTTCTAGCTGTGTGGACTTATTGTTGGGCTAGTAGATATGAGCTTAAAGTTTGAAGTGTAGCTGGTTGATCCATGGAGAATATATGGTGTTGGATCTCATCTCAACTATTTTTTTCATTGAACATTGAGAAGATAGGAAGAAATAGAGAGTGAATATGCAATTCATTTTATTATCTAGTTTCTTCTCTTGGGCACAGCTTCTCTCGTCGATCTCATTGTCTTGAGTTTAGGGTTACATCACAGTGTTAATCCATGTGTTTCTCTAAATTTGTTTGAGTTTTAGTTCAGATTAAATCATTGTTGTTAATGTTCTCATCATAGTCTTATGTCAATTTAGATTTTCAGATGAATTGTTCATTTGATTATAAACTTGTTCTTGTTAGTTCTTGAGTGATTTGGTTTTGGTTTGAGTTGAATAAACAAGATATGTGTTTTCTGACAAAATGTATTATAAAGTGGATGACCTCTTGAGCTAGTAACACCTATTGTTTATTCTTATCAAAATAATATGTGTTCACATATCACAAAGTGAATAATATGTGGAAGGGGAGTGTGTATTCGCCGTTTAAAAAGTATGTACTATGACCTAGCCAAGGATATTAACCGGTATAACCTCATTATTATTCAAGACAGAACCGAAAGCTATATTTGATTTTTCACAACAAAAATGGCTTATGCTTAATATAACCTGGTTTTGAAAAATAACTTGGCGTTTCTGTTTTCACAAATTTTACTTTGAGTCTCATGAAGAGACAATAGTACTAACGATGTTTCTTTACCACTTTGATACACTCATTTTAACACCTGTAACTGTAATTGACATAGTTTTCACAAAGTTTTTGTCACAAACACTGAAACGTGTAAACGATCTAAAACAGGAACAACTACAAAATCGTCCAGATTACAAGAACACAACCAGTAGCAGCAAAGTAAACTATGCACAAATCATTGTTGCAATGATTTGTAGCAATATGAATAACAATACCGAAAAGAATCAACCGAAGGATCAACGTTGAGTTGAAACCCTAAGAATGTAGAAGAATGTAGAAGAATGCGAAAGAGCTCTGGAGCGTATGTTTGTTGTGTGTGTTAAAAGAGAGCACACACAACACTAAATAGCAAACCCTACACCCGAGCGGAGAGACCAACAGCAACAAGACTTCGAGCAGCAGCCCAACAGCAGCATAGCTTGGAGCAGCATCAACTTGGCCCAAGCCCAACCAGCACAAATATGCAAAAAACAAAAAAGAGAAAAGATTAATAGAAACAGAATATAATTTGGATATAGAATTATTTTTAACAACCCCCCATAATTCAATATCCAAACATATCATACATATGCAATCTTTTACAAAGATAATCATGCTGAGAGGGGAACAAACCCTTAGTAAAGATATCTGCAGGTTGCTGATCCGACGAGATAGGAACAGTTTGAATAAAGCCAGAAGTAATTTTCTCACGCAAAAAAAACAAGTCAATTTCAAAGTGTTTTGTCCTATCATGAAAGACAGGGTTAGCAGCAATAGATAAAGCTGCATCATTATCACAAAGAAGGGAAACAGGTAAAGTAACAGAGAAACCCAACTCACTCAGCAGATTACTAACCCAAATTGCCTCACAAGTAGCAGTACACATAGCCCGGTACTCAGCTTCAGCAGAGGACCGGGAAATGGTATTCTGTTTCTTGCTTTTCCAGGAAATAAGAGAGTTTCCAAGAAATATGCAGAAACCCGTAACAGATTTTCGAGTATCAGTACACTTACCCCAGTCAGAATCAGCACAAGCAACAAGATTAAGAGACTGACCTTTACTAAGTAAGAGACCGGTACCTGGAGCTTTCTTAAGATATCTCAACAACCGAAGACCAAGTTTAAAATGAGAAGTAGTTGGACAATGCATATATTGACTTAGAAACTGAACAGAGTAAGAAATATAAGGCCGAGTGTGAGAAAGATATACAAGTTTCCCTATTAATTTTTGATATTCAGTAACATTTTGTAAAAGAGTCGTGTCACTTTTGCATTGAGCAGAAATAAGGTGATGTGGTTCTAAAGGAGTATTAACAGGTTTGCAACCTGACATACCAAATTCACTTAACAACTCAAGACAATACTTACGCTGAGATAGACACACACCTTTATTGGTTCGAATGACCTCAATGCCAAGAAAGTACTTAAGTTGTCCAAGATCTTTGATCAAGAATTTGTCATTAAGCAACTTTTTTACTTTCTTGATTTCATTTTGATCATTTCCAGTAACCACAATGTCATCAACATATACAAGCAAAAAAATCATCACCGAGCCACGAATTTTTATAAACAAAGAATAGTCAGTTTGCTTTGGGCAAAACCAAGATCAAGCAGTACCCCCACAAGTTTTTCATTCCACATACGGGGTGCTTGCTTGAGACCATACAAAGACTTATTTAGTTTACATACCCGAGTGTCATTTTTTGAAAAATAACCTTCGGGTAAAGACATGTATACATCCTCATTCAAATTTCCATACAAAAAAGCATTATTAACATCAAGTTGATAGAGAGGCCAGTCAAATTGAACAGCAAGACACAAAATTATTCTAACAGTAACCATTTTGACAACAGGGGAAAAAGTCTCATCAAAATCTATGCCCTCTTTTTGGTTATAGCCTTTGGCCACCAACCTAGCCTTGTATCTTTCTATTTCACCCGAGGCTTTATATTTAATTTTAAACACCCATTTACAGCCGATGGGCTTTCTGTTTGGGGTAGGTCCACTAAATCCCATGTGTGATTTCGATTTAGGGCAGCCATTTCATCATTCATAGCATTTAACCAGTGAGCATCCAAGGAAGCCTCTTTAAAGTTTCTAGGTTCTAGGCCTTTGTTTAAGTTAGATGTAAAGCACAAGTGTTCTTCACTTAAGTTGGAGTAATTTACAACCTTTTCTAACCCATATTTTACTTTTCCCTCAATGATAAAGTCATCAAGTTTTCGAGGAGGGTGTGAGGTTCTAGTGGATCTCCGTAGACCAGTAGGTTTAGGTTGAGATGAGGTCCCCTCAGAAGGTATGTTAGCTTCATTTGGTTCATTCACTGGATCAGCCACGCCAGTGCCTTCTCCCAAGCCGAGAGGCTGCTGAGAAACAGCCTCACTCTCGGTGTGGGGACTGCAGACAGGCTGCTGAACAGGAAAGGAAGCATCATTTTGCACCCTCTCATCATCATCGGGGAGTTGATCATCAGTATCACTTAAGGAATCAGTTTGTGTGTTTGTGTGATAAAGGTCAAAAAAATTTAATGAGTTGGTTATATCAATTTCAGTTGAAACTTTATTTTTAAAGATCCGTCTTTGTAAGGAAAGACGGATTCATAGAATTTAACATCACGAGAAAAAATAAAGTGCTTATTGTCAAGACTCCACAATTTGTAACCGTTTTTTAGATGCGAGTAACCCATGAAAACACATTTTTCAGCATTACTTTCAAATTTATGAATTTACTTAAGATATTACTGAAACACAAACATCCAAACGTTCTTAAGTGAGTAAGAGAGGGTGGAAAGCCAAACAAAATATCATACGGAGATTTTCCACTAAGAACAGAAGAGGGTGTCCTGTTAATCAAATAGGCAGCTGTTAGAACACATTCGGGCCAGAAACTAAGGGGTATACCACTCTGAAAAAGGAGAGCCCTAGCAACATTTAACAGGTGTCGATGTTTCCTCTCGGCGATGCCGTTCTATTGAGGGGTGTGAGGGCAGGAGGTTTGGTGTATTATTCCATTTCGTTTATTAAATTCGAAAAAGGTTTTATTTACAAACTCAGTTCCGTTATCACTTCCGAACGTTTTAATAGATTTATTAAATTGAGTTTTTAACAAGTTTGTGAAAATCTCAATGTTAGAAAAAACCTCATCTTTGCTGTGCATCAAGAAAACCCACACTGCCCTTGTATAATCATCAACAATAGTAAGAAAATATTTGTATCCTTCTTTACTTTGAATACGAAAAGGACCCCACACATCTAAGTGTATAAGGTCACCAATGCATTTAGATGAGTGGTCACTAAGAGGAAATGGTTCCCTATGTTGCTTGGCTCTATGGCATACCTCACAAGGTGGAGAGGAAGTAGGTATGTTAATTTTGATAGATTTACCTAAGACCTTCAAGACTTGATCAGATGGGTGACCAAGTCTTGAGTGCCACATGTTTACAGATTCATGACTGGTTAGACACGTTTTAATAGATTTAGAACCTACCCCACAAAAGTAAAGGCCATCAATTTGTTCACCAGTCACCAGGGTTCTCCTTGTGAGTGAATCCTGGATATAGCAGTTTTTTTCATCAAAAGTAACAGAGACTTTGTTATCTCTAGCAAGTTTAAACACTGAAATGAGGTTCACACAGTATTCAGGAATAACAAACACATCTTTAAGAAAAACTTGTTCACTTAATTTTATGTTTCCAATTTTTGTAACCGTGGCACATGTTCCATTAGGGTGTTTTACTGTAATGTTAAACTCTGAAACATTGATTTGATCTAAGACATTTTTGTCACTCATGACCATGTGTTGGTTAGCACCTGAATCTATGATCCACCCGATTGAAGAATGTGTGTTTAAATCAGATGAGAAGCTAAAAACAGGTTGGTTTTGAAAATATGAACAGAGATTATTACCACCAATATTCGAATTTTGAGGGATGTCATTTGAGTTTTCATTAATCAGCCCTAGCAGATTTGAAATCTGATCAGCTGTAAGAGCTGTCACAAGTGGGACAGAGGAAGAAGATGCAATACTAGGCTTGTTAGAACCTGAAACATTTCCTTTTGAGCCTTGACCAAGGTTTTGACCCCCCCGTTGTTTATTATTTTGAGGATAACCAACTAACTCAAAACATCTTTCAACTGTGTGACCTATCTTATTACAGTGAGTACATTTTAGGTTTGGATTAGGTCCTTTACCACTTCTTTTTTATTTTCAGTGAACTGGTTTGTTTTAGAGGAGAATCCTACATTTTGATTATTTTTAGGTATAGAGTTAACGTTTCTATGTGATTCTTCTCTAGACACAATTGAAAAAGCAGTTTTTAGAGTTGGGAGAGGTTCTCTGGTCAGCAGGTTAGTTCTCACGGGTTGATAGATGTCATCAAGACCCATGAGAAACTGGAAAAGTTTCATCATATGATTAAAATCATTGAATTCTTTTGAGGCCTGACAAGTACATGAGGGAAGCTGTAACATGTTGTCAAATTGTTTCCACATAGAATTAAGTTTATGATAGTATTCTGAAATAGTACTTCAATTTTGTGAAAACGAGTTTATCTTTTGGTATAAACTGAAAACAACAGCCCCATCAATTTTGTCATACGTTTCCTTCAGTTCAGTCCAGACCTCAAAAGCAAATTTAGAAAACACTTGTCCCACATATAATTCTTCAGAAACAGAGTTTAAAATCCAAGTAAGAACAACTGAATTACACCTCTCCCATTGACTAGCCAGTATTTCATCAGTGGTTGATTTTTTGCATGAGCCATCAATAAAACCAGTTTTGTTTTTTACTTGGAGGGCTAGTCTCATTGAACTAGCCCAAATCGTGTAATTATCAGTTCCCTTTAATTTTATAGAAGTAATGGTTAGGGCACTGGTGTCACTGGGGTGAAGGTACAAAGGGTCACTGGCCTCTATCTTACTGACAAGGGTAATATCTGGGTTTACCACAGCCATATCTACACAGAGAGAAATGGAGACACACAAGCACACGCACAGAAAGAAACAGCAAGGATCAGAGCCAGGTTTTCACACCAATCACGTTGGCAGATCAAGGATTAATCCAGGCTGTTATAATGCAACACACAAGAATTAAGAAAACACGCAGTGATGCACAAGTAGAGAATAATGCAGTCGCACAAAACACAGAATAAGACACTCCCTGTGAAGAGAGAAACAGATCCGGTACTCCTAACCCGGCCAATGGTGCCTATGTAAACAAAGAATAAAGAGAGAGAGAGAGTTAGAAAGATCTCACAGTGGGGTTCCCTGTATAGGGTATTCCAGAGCAGGATTAATCACTGTAACCTTCACTTAGGGTTACAGTGAATAATCAGAAAAAATCCTCAGTAATCTTTACCCAAGGCAAGCAGGAGAAATCACTAGGTAGGGGTTTTGAGAAGAAACCCCTAAACAGCAGACCACCAAGATCAAGAACAGTATATTTGTCTCGGATGAAGTCAATGAACCTAGGGTTTTGATGTGAAACCCTAGATCTGAAAAATAGTAACAATCAGCGCCGGTAACAGTATATTCGTCTTGGATGAAAGCAACGAACCTAGGGTTTTGATGTGAAACCCTAGATCTGAAGATCAGTAACAATCAGCGGCGGAGCGGAAGAACAGAAAACCAGAATCAGATGTTCCAATCGACCAGAGCCTTCGGCTCTGATACCATGTCACAAACACTGAAACGTGTAAACGATCCAAAACAGGAACAACTACAAAATCGTCCAGATTACAAGAACACAACCAGTAGCAGCAAAGTAAACTATGCACAAATCATTGTTGCAATGATTTGTAGCAATATGAATAACAATACCGAAAAGAATCAACCGAAGGATCAACGTTGAGTTGAAACCCTAAGAATGTAGAAGAATGTAGAAGAATGCGAAAGAGCTCTGGAGCGTATGTTTGTTGTGTGTGTTAAAAGAGAGCACACACAACACTAAATAGCAAACCCTACACCCGAGCGGAGAGCCCAACAGCAACAAGACTTCGAGCAGCAGCCCAACAGCAGCATAGCTTGGAGCAGCATCAACTTGGCCCAAGCCCAACCAGCACAAATATGCAAAAAACAAAAAAGAGAAAAGATTAATAGAAACAGAATATAATTTGGATATAGAATTATTTTTAACAGTTTTTGTTTCATATGATAGTTCATGTTGCAGTTTATTTTGCTATAGTCTACATGAGTTCATATTCTTCTTGTTGTCAAGCATCAATAAGGACTTTACATAATGTTAAAACAAGCCATCATAAGTTCATAAAATATCCAGTACACAATCAATCTTGATTATTGCAATAATATCCAACATAAACAAACCAACAACTCTCTATCAACATACACCAAATTCACTTGCTTCTTCAACCAAGATTTCATTCGGGTTGAGACAAGCTCTCAGATTATCATGTGCGAGTTGTGCTCTTTCGTTGTCTCCAAATCCAAATATCCGCCCTCGGCTTGTGACTACAACGGAGTGATATAAACCTGTGCTTACTTGAGATATATGATGATCTTTTAGACTGTAAAGCTTGCTAGGTTTCAAAACTTTATCAGATACGCCTCTGTCAGGAAATCCAAGACTCCCGAACCCCATCCATCCAAAACCGTATAACGATCCATTATCCGCCAACACGAATGTCTTTCGCTTACTTGCACACACCTGCAATCATAACAATGTATATAACATCCAAGAAAAGTACTGTTCATTTGCGTTTTGAATTTTGATAACTGATTAATAAACCTGAACAGCAAGGTGAGTTTTAAGGCTAGTAAGAAGCTCGGGGGTCGTTTTATCAATCTCGTCACCATGGCCGAGTGCACCACAATACCCTTTTCCCCATGTGTAAACCTGAAATTGATGTATAAAACAGTTGATTCAAGACTCAAAGATGGTGATTTGTGGATTAAAAACAAAGGTACAAAGTTATGAGTGCAGACTCACATAACCATTAGAATCAAGTGCAACCACATGTTCATCACCAGCAGATACACGAACAACGTGGATCCCTTTTCTCCTGAACCACAGCACTGGTCGAGGGTTAAGTTCATTGTGCTGCTCACCATGGCCAAGACAGAAATTGGTTCCAGACCCAAATGAATAAACGGTTCCATCACTAGTGACAGCAAGTGCATAGCTTGGACCAGCAGCAATCTGAGCAACTGGACCAACGGCCACAAGCGACTCCACAAGCTTTGGTGTTGGTCTGTCCAAGGTGTCGCCATGACCAAGTTGACCATGTCCACTGGTCCCACATGTGTAAACGTGACCTTCGTTTGTTAAAAACATAGTAAAGCTAACCCCAGTAGCAACCTAAAACAATGTAAGTTCAAACTTCAGATATTATACCCCTATGCATGTAAACATAACTTTAGAAAAACATTATACCTGTTGGCAAGGGACTTCCTTTAATGACTCAACAAGCCGAGGCTTGAATATTGGACGATTTGTATCACCATGCCCACAACAGAAAGATGAATTATCTCCACATGTGAAAACCTACAAACATCAACACTAAAAAATGTTATATTCATATTCATGAAGATTAAACCGCGCAATAGCAAAATTCACATGACAGTCGTAATGCAGACCTCTCCTGAACGCGTGACAAAGGCAGCATGATTATGGGAAGCCGAAACATGTGCCACATGAGCAAACTTAGGGAATTTAATCGGAGTAAACGCTACACATTGCGTAGTTTCAGGACCATGACCAAGAACACCACATAAACTTGAACCACATGAGTAGACAGTTGAATCTTTAATCAGTAATGTGTGATATCTTCCACTTCTAATTTGCATCTTCTAGTAATCATTACAATAACAAGCAATTAGACCAAATCAACAAGCAAATGAACAACAAACTATCACTAAATTGCATATAAACTAAGATAAGAATCAACAGAATCAACTATCAATCAATCATACATTGCCTGCAGAGGTTTCAACCACATCTGAAGACTGATGAACAGACTGCAAGAATCTCAAAATCCTTTTCCAATTTTGACCACATCGAGCAACCAGTTCTTCTTGAGCTCTAAGGCTCAAGCAGATGTACACAGGATGCGACCTACAAAGCTGAAAAGCCGCAAAGTCAACCAAAGACTTTGACTTTGGAGGATCAAACCCATGGCCATCTCTGAAAGTTGAATTAGTAAGCTCCAAACACACAAGATCCACACCACTCAATCGACCCCCAGATGTCAATATTTCAAGAATCAAATGCACAGGCAAGTCATCGAGTGTAGTAGACCTTAACCGATCCCCCATTGATGGTCAAATTGGGGAAAAAGATCAGATTTTGAAACGAAATTTGATGAAATTCAAACGGGAAAACGAGCAGGAGTATGTGGGGTGAAGGAAATTAGAGGGGATCGAGGTAGATGATGAATTGATTGGTGATTGATGGTAAATTGAGTCGAAACTAAACATCAGATGCAACAAAACAGCAAACAAGAATCGAAATTGGAAGATAAACGGTGCGGAATTGGGGGAAATTAGCAATTGTGGGAAGAAACAAACATAATTCGAACGAGGGTTTCGATTATTATATGGAAATCGAGCGTGTGACGGTGGAAAGATTCGATTATTACATGGGAATTGTGCAGTGGAGCTTTATCAATGGCGACAATTGCTCACTGTCATCGTCTTTCTCTCTCTAGACTTATTATTGACAAAAGTAGAGAAAGAGAGGGATGGGGTTAACCACGCTGTCATGTCCACGTGGAGGATTGCTATTGGTGGTGATGTATACATATGTATGGAAATCGGTGTCAGATTGCACCACCGAACACTACGTTGTACGCAACTTTTTCACTTGTTCATGAAGTTTCATCAGCTTTCAATTACGCGTCAAGTAACCAATCATCCTGGTTAACATGAGGTAGGTATAACATACACTATTAAAAAGTCATGAGTTTAAGTCTTATTTTAAATAAAATGATTAGAGTTTAGTAAATGATTAGAGTTTCTTTAGTAATGGGCATGCTCTTAAGGGGTTAGGAGTAGGATCTCGGCTGAGAAACGAATAGGTGAGACTGATTAAGATAACAGTTATTCTTCGAAGTAAGGTTGCTCATTTGTCGTTAAAAAAATTACGGGTTGAGGAAGATGAGCATGACAATACAGTCGCTCTTAGTTTATATCCTAGTTAGATACGCGTGTATTATACAGCTCTAATTAAAAAATATTAAATTGGATAGTCAATAATTAAGATTTAGAAATTGTACAACGATTTTTTGAGATAAGATATGTTTGAATTGTAAACGGTTTCAAATTGGATTTGTGATTTTCGACTTGATTCTACTTCATAATCTTAATTTGAATAATCTAAATATATAAACTATCTTTATTAAACCCGTGTACTATGCGGGTTGGATAAAAAATATTAAATAAAATACAAATTTATTAATTATAAATCGATATTCTAAAATAAGATATGATTGAAATCTTTTTTATAATAAATAAAATAAATTTTTATTTCAAAACAAACATTTTAAAAATGTCATACTTAAAAACTTTCTTAATTATAACTCTCAATTTTATTTTTTATTAAAAAATCATTTTTTAAAAACACCAATTATAAAATGTTTGTAATTTTAAAAAAGTATTATGTTCTAAAAAAATTTCTTATTTTATGAAAAACTATTTTCTTAGAAATAACATTAGTAAAAAGATATCTTTCTTAATTTATTAAAAAACTATTTTAATCTAAAAAATTTAAATAATATTATTAGTAATTAATGTGATTATTAAATAAGAGAGATAAATAAAAAAAATTAATAAAAAGAAATATGATGTTGACATGTGTCAACATAGCTTTATATTAAAGTAGGGATATAAGGAAATAAAGATACAATTCTTTCACCCTAAATAATTGAAAGTTTTAGTATCATAGTACATATTAATGTGGATTTAATCGTAAGTTGAGAGAGCTTTTAAATTAAGCAATTAGCTACTCTAAAATAAGTGAAAGAAATATAAAAAAATAGAGAAATAAACAAAACTATTAGCCTGTGTCATTTAATATGATTATATGTGTTAGTGAGAGGGTACCTAACACTCAAATGTCATGTGATATAAATTAATTTTTACTTTTTTCTACTTTTGTTTCTAGACATTTCCTTTTGACAAATGGTTGCAACTTATACCATATACACACTGGACAAGCTACTATTACATAACGTTGAGGCCATGACGAAAATAAAGACAATGAACGCTTGTCACCGACGCATTATAGCGAACAAGTTAAAGGCATTCGCCAATCATCGATTGTTCTAACGACTTTGTTGAAGTAAATTATATATGAGATAGATATAATTGATGCAATGATGCCTACAGCTAACTAAACTTGCTTACTAAACTTGATGAACTACTTCTATCATCAAGAGGATTCCGAACGTTTAAATAGTAAAAGAAGAAAAATAAATACAAAGGAAGTGACAATCAACAAGACACGTGTCAAATTATTTAAAAAATATATAAAAATAAATGTAAAGGAAGTGACAATTAACAAGACATGTCTCAATTCTAAAAATGTAATAGTAATTTTGTACCTCATATCAAATATTTTTGTTAGATAAAACGTTGAATGATCTGCATGCAATTGTATAACTATATTATATACTATATAATATGTGATGTACCATGTTATGTTTATGTTGTACTATATAATACATAATACACGAACAATATTGTATTATACAAATTAGCTCGACCACACCACTTTTTAGGTCATTTGTTAATTGTTAATATTAATATATTTATTGTTAGCATAGGTCATTTATTATCGATGTGTTTTTATTAGCCTACATAACACTCAATATCATGTGATGTAAATTAATTCTTCCTTTTTCTATTACTTTGGTGCTCAAGCATTTTCTTTTTTTAAAATCTCTTTGTTAGATACACAGCTAGTGAAAATAACTCTATGTAAGCTGCTATCTCTATAAACTTCTTTTTGACAAACCAACTATAAATATGAGTGTAAACGAGTTCTGCAGACTCGAGCTTATGTAATTAAACAAGTATGAGCTTGGACTCGTCTATTAGACAAGTTTTAATTAAACCTAAGCTCGTTTACGTTTATCTAAATTTGAAATTTTAACGAGTATATTTCAAGTACATCACAAGCGACAAGTATAATATCCAACCATGTACATAACTTAGCCCAATAGTGATGTGGAAGTTGTGTGTCTAGTATAATTTCCACCCATGTACATGATAATAATCATAATAGCTTATTAAGTAAATAAGTTGTAACTTGTAAGGAACATTGTTTACCATTTAACAACAATTATAATAGAAATAAATGTGGATATATACTTGAAAGAGTGAAAAGTTGGGTGTATGCGATAAATATATAGGAGTTAGGGGTTATTTGGTAACGACGTAACGTTGTGTTGAACAATTAAGATTTTTGATTAAATAAGATGTAGTATCTGAATTATTTAGCATGTTTTCGAAACTCACAGATTAAAAGGCTTCATTTCATGAATCATTAAGAGCTACTTCAAGTGAATCAAACACACTCTATCTTTGATAAATTTAGAGGTAACATATTAATCGAATAATTAAAAGGCTACCATACAAACCATTATATATATATATGGTTGCTAGAAAACGGTTATACGATTTTGGGAGATCTTGACCGTCAAAAACCTGTATGATTCAATCTTGTCCGTGTAAATTGAGCGGTTGAGTTGTTATGCAAAGGTTACACAGGGCTCTCCGATCTTTCCTCCCCACGTCGCTGCAATTACCGTCTCCTTCTTCCCCTTTTAACGCCCCACGTACCCCCGGTAACCTCCGCTGCAACCTAATCTATTTAAGATATGTGCTGTTGAGATGAAGGACTGCTAAATATTCAATGATGCCACAGGGGCTCTCATCCGAATCGTTCATCATCGTTGTCGAGTTCAATCAGAGACCCTCTGTTTTCAATAGATGCTCTCTTCACTATCACCGGAGATTAATCACCACATTGTAAGTTGTTTGTTTCTTCTTAATTCGATTTCTAAAACACTAATCGATTCCCCCTTTTACAGTGGAAACATAATCTTGGTGACCCTAATTTCGATTTATTTTTCAAGCATGCCTGCTTTGGTGTTGTTTCAAGATGGTGGGGAGTGTATGTTGCCGCTTCTTGCAAGAACAAGCAATATAGGTATGCTCAATCTTGGTGACCTTAAGTTCGATTTCAGCGACTTTAACTTCAATTCCTTCGATTAAAGATTCCATTCGCAAATATTCATCATCATCTACTCAATTTTCTGGAACTTCGATTTTTGTTCGAATCACAAACCTGGTTTGAATCATAACCATGCTCAGACGATTTTCTTCCACCATTCATATTTTGGATTTTCTGGATTTCAGATTGTGTTCCACTAGGTTTGATTTATGTTCGATGTTGAATTTTTTTTCCATTTCTTCATTATGATGTTGGGTTTTCTGATTTAGAGTTTTGATTTGTGATTTTTGCGGTTCTTGTCAAGATGCAATACGGCTCCATTAAGTGGTCTGTTGGTCCTGTTTACCCTCTAACCTCATTTGTCCCTTAAATGATTGTGTTTACAAGTAGATTGCTTGCCATTAGGGTTCTTTGTCTAGGGTTCCCCTTTGATTTAAGGAACTTTATCTGTTTCTTTTATTGAATGATTGTGTTTATGGGTTGGTCTCTTATGAGCAGATGATTACTTCATTAGTGGAATTATTGATCAAGATGATTCCTTTATTAGTGTAATTATTGATCAAGATGATTCCTTAATGAATGGAACCCTTCATCAAAGGAACCTTTCACCAGCTAATTCAAACGAGTAAAAACTTAAACCATTAGCTAAAATAAAAACGGGTTAAACTCGTCAAAGGAGTCAAAAGTCACTCAAAGCGTACTACATTTTTACAGCATAAATCTCTTGAAATTTGTTATTTTTCCTCTAAATTGGTAATCCTTCAGTACTTTAGTTTCTTTTAATCATTTTTGAAATATTAGCTACTAATTCCTACTAATATAAGAGTTTGAGTAAAAAATATTCAACCAGAATATTATTTACACGGACAAGATTGAATCATACAGGTTTATATCGAACTTCATATACACGATAGGTTTTTATTTGAACATATTCCATGGTACATTTTTGTGATCATAACAGTCATTATAATGTAATATATATGCATACGTCATTGCAGTATAGAAATGCCTCAATGAGAGATATGTTGTTAAAGATGATTGATCAATCATATATGGTCAATCTGTTGACTATGGCCAACGATTGATCTTGCATCGCGTGTACCCGACCTAAGAGGTGTGGTTTAGCACAAAACAATCCTCTTGGGAAAAGGTGCTTTATCCTGTTAAATAAACCTATTAGTTTGATAGCTAGAAGGTCATACTATATGTAAGTTCTATTTTCTTGTCTTTTGAATGGATAATAAATTTATTTTTACTTTCCTTGGTTTCAGATTATTGAGAAGGTTAGTTTAGTGACATGCCATGCTCTTGTCATCCATGTATGGTCAATCCGGGTCTTTTATACGAAGAAAATGGTACAGTACACCCCTGCTATTCATTTGTTCTATTAATAACATTGCTTGTGTTGCCTAGGTCAAACGTATTGTTGCTATAAATTCATCGTTTTCATGTTTTCAAGTGGCAACCACTAATATATCTATCTGAGGTTAGCTATATAGACAACAAGAGATACTAATATAAGTAATTATGAACCAAAAGGTTTGCTTGATTAAATTAGATCAATAATACCATTCTTTCTGTTGGTTTATTAAAGTAGTGATTTATAATTATTATCCTGCAAGTATATGCAAATGCGAAAAATGTTAATACATTCGCATTGAAACAGGATTGCTGCTTAATTTCGGAGTCTTCATTCTATCTAGAAAGGCATGGCGGTCTTTTTAATTTGTTCTTTTTAATTTGTTCAATAAAGACCTAAAGAAAATAAGAATGTGGTTAGTGTGTTGGTAGAAAGTACAGGTCATGAATATGTTTCTCAAAGTAATTTTGACCAGTTTTTAAATAAGTTGCTTTCTTTGTGCATGCAATGCAATGATCAATTTGAGGAACACAAAAGACTTGGAATGGTATATCAGACCACGTTTCGCTTATGGACATATTGTGCCATATGTTTTCATTATTTCCAAGTTCTGCTGCCAAGCTATTGTCTCCAAAAGGCAATTTCTATTTGAAGTTGTGTTTACTATCTAGAAAGTTGTTAGTAATATATTCATATATCTTTTTTCATCGTTTTTGAAGAGATCAGTGGGCAGTCTTTCTTTGGTTGGTCTTATAATTCGTTTAACAAGCTGGGCATTTCACTGCACCTGCATCTCACTGCATCTGCATTTCACTTGCTTCAAGAAAGAATTTATTGCTAAGATTTTGTTTGAATGGAATGAGGATTACCAATTTAAAGGAAAAAGAACAAATTTCAAGAGATTTATGCTGTAAAAATGTAATATGCTTTGAATGACTTTTGACTCCTTTGATTTTGGAATGAGGATTGTAGTCATCATGATTTTGAGATAGTGACAATCAATGCTAAAGATTGTGGTGATCAATTTCTTGAAACCTTGCGTTTGAATGAAAATATAAGTGCCACATTGAAAAGGTTAGTTAATCTACTTTTTTCCTTTTCTTAAAACATTAAGTTCTACATTAATTTTTGTATCCTCGTGTTTGTTTTGCAGATTATTTACCACAAATGACTATCGTTGTCGTGTTGATGATAAAAGGTGAATGAAAATATAAGTGCCACATCGAAAAGGTTAGTTAATCTACTTTTTTCCTTTTCTTAAAACATTAAGTTCTACATTAATTTTTGTTCCCTCGTGTTTGTTTTGTAGATTATTTACCACAAATGACTATCGCCGTCGTGTTGATAATAAAAGGTGGCATTACATAACATCGGAAAACATGTAATTAATACTTTAATAGTATGAAACACAACAGGAGCTAAGATTTGTACAGAAGTGGTAAGAGTCAAGTTTAACAACTAAATTTACTTCCATAGCTTCCAACTATGTTCTTACGAATTTAATCTATTAATTAATATTATAATGTATGTTGAGTCAAACTCTCGAATCTTGAAGCGTATGGTCAATTAAACTTCCTTAACCTTTATTCTTTTCTCTTTTGTATCCTTTTTGTTTTTGAACTGCACTCTTGATCTTTACTTCTATAAAATATGAGTTTCATCTTTATAATTGTTCTGAAATGCTCATTAACAGAGTTAAATTAAAAAAAGAAAGTTGTACAGGAAGCAACTCTAAATAGTTTAGATATCTTACAGGTACTCTATATATACTTACACATATGTTGATACCTGATTATAAGTAGGATAGGATTTTTTAGTTGAAAAGATCGATTTTCTTTTTACAGGGAAGCAATGTTCGAGGGTAGTCTTGGATCATCTCTTCGTATAATATATTTTTCTTTTGATTTGACTTTGAATCTTGTAATTTTTCATGCAAATAATTTTAAACTTGCTTTGTTTACATGATGTAATATTGACGGTTTTGTTTGCTACTTTATGTTGTTAAAATGATTGGTTTAGTTGCAACACATTTTATTGACATTGTTTTTGTTTCTTTTATGAAATCTGATATTCTTTTACTCATAAGTTAAACGATATGTACTTTATCTTAATATAAAGAAACATAGATTTACCATTATGATATTAAACTACCAAAATTTAAAGATAACTTGTGTTGATAAGGATAGGGAGAATTTTGAAAGTGGTATATAGAAGAGTTTTGTGTTATGCATTCTTTATCTGTTAACCAATTATGTTGCACTTTGATCCTGAAGAAAACAATTGTTTAGGATGTAATTCAATATAGTGATGACAATAAGTGGACAAAGGTTTTGTTTGTGTCGATGTCGTTGGATTTCCAATATCGCTTTGGTGTCACGTCGCCTACATTGGATTGACTAGAAAATGACCGATGATGATAGAGTCGGGGATGTTTACATATTTTGTATCGATAAGAAGGGGCTAAAGAAGTTTTTCAATTAGCAAGTACTATTATTCCTTGAAAGGATCAGTTTACACCGAAAATATTATTTGAGTATCATGTCACCATATACTTGGTCCAACCTAAGTTTGCATTTGAGTTTTTATTGTCTTTGTTTTTTCTATAATATAATAAACTGATAGACACTTATAATCTTAGAGGCTGTTTGGCTGCCTCTTAATCAGTCTCTTAATGGTTTAGATGTCTGAATGGTTAAGACATTTGCCTCTGAATGGTTAAGCATTAGATTAATACTGAATGGTTAAGAGGTATAATGCTAAATGGTTAAGACCTCTTATCTGAATTAGTCAGGCATTTGCCTTTGAATAGTTAAACGATATACTAGCTCTTAATGATTCAGACCTCTTAATGGTTCAACACTTAATGGTTCAGACGTCTTACTGGTTCAACACTAAATCATTCAGATATTGTCAAACAACCCCTTAGTGTGATTTGATGTTTTGTTGTTGAAACTAGCACCATAAAAATTATTGTTGGTCTTTTAGCCGTTCATAATAGTACACATGTTTCCTTATCATGGTATGAATCAGTATCTAAACGTTAAGTTTACATGGTGTTGAGAGTTTTGAATCACTTTACAAACTTAAAGGGATTGTGGAAGCTCTAACTTTATGTGTTTTTAATTTATACTGACGATTATATGAATGCGATTTTTGAATTTGTAGTTTTTTGTTTATCTTTTAAAAGTCAGCATGACACACTATCACATTTTAGTTGTTTAATAGTTAATTATTTTTATTGTAATGTAGTTTTTTTTAATGTAGTCGGTTGTCTTTATAATAACAAGTTATATTAGTTTCAAACAAATGGTGTTTTTGTTTAGAATACAACTAGAATACTTGTGACATTATAACATGAAACCACCCGACCACCGGACGGGTATAAAACTAGTTTGAATGATCAATTTAGAGGTAAATATTAATCGAACCTGTTTTTTGAATTAATTGATTTAAATACCTTTGCAAATGGTTAATAACCAAACTGGATATTATAATAATTAGTTTTGATCATTTTAATCATTAACCTATTTTGGTTAACATTACCTGACGTTGAATATGTTAAAATCTTGATGTATCTGATAAAATATTTATTTTCCTTTTGCAACACACAACATTGATCATAAATCCTTAATTAAAATCCACGACTTCAAATGAATGAATGTGTGTTAATTTTTATTTTTCATTTTCTCGTGCGATATCACCTAGTTGGTCCTAGGCCCAAAGGCATAAACAGTTACCGTTTAAGCCGCTTAAAGCCTTAAATCTATAAGCGATTGGACCTTTGGATGTTTTAATATGACCAATACACATTATCTTATACATCTATTTTATTTTTTAAATCATCAAATCCGTATTTTATATAATTCAAACCTATGAAATTTAATTCATAAATTATATCACTATCAAGATTGTATATTTACCAAATCTTGTGTTCATAATTATGGCTTTGAAAATAAATATTATAACCATGAGGTCTACACCAGAAATTTAATGTAGGCTTTATTCCTAGTCTTGCCTTAAATATGTACAATTGGTCCCCCATGTGGGTATTTACCTTGAAATTAGGTTGCTCTTAGAAATTTTTAAATTTTTACTATTAAGCTGGGCGTTATAAAGTGGTTCTATCAGATACTCTATCCACGGTGAGAGACTTATTATAGATTTAACCATCTAAAATAGTGTTTGATCCTTGCTTTTCGAAACACCATTACTCTGTAGAGTGGAGTAACTTGTGTTACAATGATAACAACTTTTAAATGGTTATGAGACTCTTTCACTTAATGTTACTCTTTGATAAAATGTAAGATAAGACTATGAATATCAGATCATCAAACGATCCGTACTCTCTACAGACTCTACGCAAAATGCCATTTTTCATTTATATTATATTACCTACAAACAGGGCCGACCCAATAACATAATTGGCCCAAGCTAGGGATTTGGGTCTCCCAAATATACAGGGCCTCAAATTTTAATACCCAATAGTATACCACTATACCTGGCCTCAAATTTCAAGCCCATTAGCCTACAAGAATACTAATTCTTCAACATCGGAAGCCCTAGTCTTGCATCTGATTCTTCAGTCTTCACTTCTGCGACTTTTCACTCTTCGAGGGTTCGAGATCATCAAGCATTCAATTGATCTTGATAATCACTAATCAGTAATTGGCAATCATGAATCATCAAGCTTCGGAGTTCAGCCTTCAAGCGTGGCTGCTAGTCACGAGGTTCAAATCGTTAGGTTCAATCATGAATCATCAAGCTTCAGAGTTTAGCCTTCGAGAGTTTGAGATCATCAAGCATTCAATTAATCTCGGTAATAACTGTAACATTAGGTTCAAATCGTTGATTCGTTGAATAAATCCTCACTCGCCCCTTTCGATTCAACCTACAAATTAACCACTCAAGTATTCAACCTGCGATTAAAGGTTTCGGTTGTGGATCAATTAGAAGGCTTCGGTTGTGGATTAACTGATTATGGATTAACTAATTAAGAAGGGGCGAAGGGCGGAACTTTTGATCTTGTGAAGTTACTTGTGATTATTAATTAGTCGATTAGAAGGATTTGGTTGTGGATCGATTTGTAGAAGCCTAGAAGAAGAGTTGTCGGTTATGGATCGATTTGTGATTTTCTGGATTGATTTGTGATTTTGTGGATCAATCACGTAAGTTTTCTGGTTTTTATTTAAGTGATTTATTGATTTGGTATTTTGTTTATGAATTGATTAATTGTTTATTTATCTAAATTGGTTATTAGTTTTTTATTTTCTGATTGTTTATTTGATTATTACATTGCTTGAATCTGATTAGTTTGATTACTTCATTAGCTCATTAACATTTCTTGAATCTTATTTAGTGTACACTACATACTTAAACTAGATAACTAGGAATTATAACTTGGTCTCTTAGAATCTATAACAATATCAAACAGAATCTGTAAGTTTGAATGTGATGCATCAAAAAAAATAATAAAAAGGCTAAACAAGAAGCTTTAAATGAATCACTAAAAGGATCAATGTTAAAATTCATAATCACAACACGTCTAATAATGACGAAAAACTTGATAAAACTTATTAGTTTATTATTGCCGGTCTCATGCTCGGATAAAGGATGAGAGTTTATATCAATATTCTTTGAGAGGCTCATATTTTTTGTTCGCCTTGGAC